>CM024758.1:16545097-16610693 GCA_014218235.1 Colocasia esculenta | reverse complement strand
AAAGAATCAGTTAGGAAGTTAACTAGAGGAAAAACATCTCTAGCTCTGTGTTTAAAAGGGTCAAAATCTGGAAATAACAAGCAAGGTCTTAGATACAAACCTCCTAAAAAAGGAAAACAAGTCATAATTCTTGAAGAATATCCATTACCAAAATTGTAAAAGAAACTAAGATGCCTCAGAAAAAGGTCCCTGTAAAGGAAAAGGTTTCCAAAAATTGTGTTCTAAACAGACATCATAAAATAATAAGAACTGCAAAATAGATTATATTCATTGTTGTTCTCATTGAAATAAATTAGGACACACAATAAACACCTGCACAACAAGGCACTAGTATGGATCCCGAAAGGATATTTTTATGCATCTAACCATGAAGGACCCAAAAGATTTGGGTACCTACTTCTGAATAGTTTATTTGCAGGATAGCCTTGGAGCATCAGGATCAAGGATGCTCAAGGCATTGGTGACTGCCAGCTCTTCATCCAACTCATATCTAAATAGGGAGTATTCATTAATTTATTTTAAATTTCAGTATTACTAAAACTATTTGCAAGTCTCATTCAGGTGGAGTCTCTCATTCAGGGGGAGCATAGACTAAGAGGGAGTTATTCTTTAATGTCAATCATTGTTGAACCCCTCAATGGTAAGAAATTTTCACAAAGGGGAGAGAATGCATGGTAAGATCCTTCCTTTTGGTTAGTGACAAAAAGGGGAGAGAATTATCTATGAATTTTCTGTATTTCTATGCTTTAAGTATTTTTGTCAGAAAATTCTCATAATTTTGTCATCACCAAAAAAGGGGAAATTGTTGAACTACTCCTATATTTTACCCTTATATTTTGGTGATAACAAAATTTATGATTAATTAAATATTATTAAAAATTTTAATATCATATTTTCCTAATAAATATAAATTTATGGTATTTTGGTGATAACAAAACTTATGATTAATTAAATATTATTAATATATTAATATTATATTTTTCCTAATAAATATAAATCTATGGAATTGTTATTGTGTGATTTACACTAAAAAACTAAATCGATGTCCATTCATATACATCGATTTTAGTTCACAAAGTGCCACATCAATTTGCCTGAAAATATGGATTTGCTCTCACATAGATTTGCTCTCACATCAATTTGCTCTCATAGGATTCGCTCTCACATCGATTCGCTCTCATAAGGATTCACTTTCATAAGGATTCGCTCTCACATAAATTTGCTCTCATAAGGATTTGCTTCAAACATTGATTTGATAAGTGAAACATCGATTTGCTTCAAACATCGATTTGTAAGTGAAACATCGATTTGCTTCAAACATCGATTTGGTAAGTGAAACATCGATTTGGTAAGTGAATATCGATTTGATAAGTGAAACATCGATTCGGTCTCATAAGGATTTGATAAGTGAAACATGGATTTGCCCTCATAATGATTGATAAGTAAATATGGATTTGCTTGAAAACATGGATTTGGTCACTCAAACATGGATTCGCTTGTAAAAACATGGATTTGGTCACTCAAACATGGATTCGATCATTTAAACATAGATTTCCTTTATATTCAAAGTGTCTTTTGGCATCTAGTGAAAAAGTCATATATTATTTATTTGCGTAATCTTCTATCTTTCTGACAAGAGATCTTTTTGCTTATCTTTCTAGATCTCTTCTTTCCTGCCAACAAAAGGGGGTTACTTACCACTTTTGGGAGACAATAGGAAACATAGAGGTATGAACCTTTTTGACAGAAACACTCTTTTATCTAAACACTTTCTTCTATACTTGCAGACCTCGTAGACCACAAATTATCAGAAGAAAGAGAAGATGAGCAATGGCTAGAACTCCAATGAATTTATTCAAAGCTGCTCATATAAAAGATGAAGTATGGATGAAGAAGAAAAAGAGCTTTCCTAAAGATTTTTAAGAGTGTACATTCTATGAGGAACCTCAACTCCATATACACTCAAGAAAAGAGAGAAAGAGCCCAAGCCTAAGAAGAAGTGTTCAAGCATCTGAAGCCCTCAAGCTTCAAGTTCCTTCTCCTCTCTTCACTCTCTCTGTGTGCATCTTTGTAATCTGGGGAGAGAGTCTTCTCGCTGAGTTTTATTTTAGTTGGTGTTCATCTGTTCCAACTCTCAGTTTTGTTCTTTCTTTTCAAAGAATATTTCTGTCCAGCTGTAGGACTGTATATAGTGTAGAACCTAGCTAGGGTTTGTGTCTAGCAGAACCACACTGGGGTTATACCAGGAGGGTGGCTTCTTTACCTGTAAGAGAAGTGGGCTGCCTTCTTGCCCGGGAAAGAGAAGAAGACCAGTTGGGGTGCTAGGTGTTGTATTATCTTTGAGGGGGACTGTACCCTTGGTTAGTAAAATCCCAAGAGACTGCTTGGGAACTGGATGTAGGACTCCATGTGGGAAGGCCGAACCAGATAATCCCTTGTGTTATTTGTGTGATTGTTTATTTGCTTCCGCACTGCTACTCTTTATCACACTAAACTAACCAAATTTCAAGTGATAATTTAATGTGTTTAAGTTTCCTGTTTCAGATTTCAGAAAACATATTCACCCCCCCCTCTAGGTTAGCTTGCTCGTACCAAAAAGGCCAACAACAACCGCCCACTAGTCGTACTGTGAACACAACCTGGTGGTCCGGCGTGATCACAAGATAAGGAGAGAACACACTAAGGCCATAGATCATACCGATCCCTAAGGGTGTAACGGGTATTAGGGTACAACCAGCTCGTCAGATAAGGACGTGTGCCAAAGCCAAGAAGACTTACGGAGGCCTAGACAAGGATTCCCTGGTCCAGTCACGAGTCTTCTCGGTGGAGAGGCGGTCCAAGTCAAGAGAAAGTGTGTAAAAACGGTCCGTCGTGCCTCGAGTGCTCGAAGGCCGAGGGAAACGATAACGATGTATAAAACGTACAAGTAAAACGAAGACAAGTGTAGTTAATTAAAATAGGGAAATTTAGTAATTATTTCGCTAAATTACCAGATATATTATTTAGTAAATTAATAAGGGTTAATGACAATCATGAATATTAAGGGTGTGCAAGTGTAAGAAATCAAGAGAACATGTATAGTTGTGCATATAGCTTTTAGATTATTTAATTCCATGTAATAATGTCCATTTATGATTAACAATTCGAAGTTATTCAAGATAGTACTTAATTAGGGTTAAACAATGTTTAATAGACACATATAGCTGGGCTAAAACAGTAAAAATTAGGTCTAGCTGCCACAGTCAGATCGCGACGTAGGGGTCTGTCGCGTTCAGGTCGCGACATAGGGTCGGGTCGCGTTCAGAATTAGGTCGCGGCCAAAAGGGCTGTCGCGTTAAGGTCATCGCGACACCCGGGCTTGGCGCGTTCTGTGAATCGGCACTGGGGTGGACCGGGGGCAGGTCGTGACCAGTCGACATGTCGCGTTCAGATCGAGACGGGTCCTAGTGTCGCGACCCCCTCTGAGGTCGCAGCGGATCGGGCCGTCGCGATCTCAGGAAGTGGTCCGAGCCCAGAAAAGAGGGATTTGCCTTTTTTCCTGGTGGGTTTACCTGATATAGGTCTATTCAAAATTCGATTAAAATCACTCAGTGATCCAAAAAGCATAAAATCAAGTTCAAACAAGAGTAGACATGAAGATCTATCACAGATCATGAATAATTTGAAAATAGTCATGTATAGAGCATGCTTGACTGGGTTACATTTCGGTGACCTAAACATGCGCAGTCAATGTTCAACGAATTAATTAGCGATGGATACATAATGAAAATTAGGAAAATATGGGCGTTTGAAAGCTAACACGATGTAATATTTATGAGAATTTTCTCATGGTATGGATCATGTATGCACGAGGTTTGAAAGCAACATGAAGGTTCGGGTACATGGATAAGATAGGGATTCAAAGAATTAATTCTCCCTCATGGAGATTGAAATAGAGTGAAGCCAGAGGACTTTTACACTGGAACATGAAGTCTTCCTAGGATAATTTTTACACGAATTTGGCTTGAGAGATTGTCTACCTTTTTCGCAGAGTAAAGAAATCCCTAGTTTGTAACGAAAAATAGAGAAGAAAAACCCAAGCTCCAGCCCTTCTCCTCCAAGCTCCTCGTCCAAAATTGCCTCCCCTTCGTCTCCCAAGACTCTAGACACGAACTAGGGTTTGGTGGGGGCGAATTGGTGGAGTTTTGATTGCTATTAGAGTCCTAAATGCCTAAAACTCTTCTTTCTCTTCCAAATTCCGAAAATAGATAGTTTCTCCTATTTTACTATTAATTATCCACCTAATTAGGATGAGGATGAGGCCTAATCTCATGGCCAAAGGTTAGGATGGGCTAAGGGCTCTTGTTTTAGATAATTACAAGTTATTTAGTACTTATCATAGTCCTTTACTATTAATTAATTAATTAAATCTGAAATTGGGATATTTAATTCCCATCCCATGATGGGCTCCTCTTTATTAGCCCATTATTTTGTATTTGAGCCAATTACAGAACCCATTATTTATTTAACTTAATGGCTTGATTTAATTTCTTTTTATTTCACTTATTCCCATTTTATTCTAACTAAATCTATTTACCTCATTTATTTTAAATAAAATTTCATTTTATTTGGATGTTAAAATCAAAGGTGCTACATCCTCCCCCTTAAAAGAATTGGTCCCCAATTCATATGATCGTGAGAGGAAGAATGACTTACTGAATAACTCCGGGTAATTCCGTCGCATTAATGCTTCGGACTCCCATGTGGCCTCTTCAACTTCGTGATTTCTCCACAATATCTTGACCACGGGTATAGATCGATTCCGAAGCTATTGCATCTTCTTGTCCAATATCTTCACTGGCCTTTCTTCATAAGTCATGTCCTTGTTCAAAATAATGTCATCGTAGTTGATTACGTGTGACGGATCATATACGTACTTCCTCAGCATTGACACATGGAAAACATTGTGTACGATGGAGAACTGGGGAGGTAGTGCTAGTCGGTATGCCACCTCGCCAACTCTATCCAACACTTCAAATGGACCTATGAATCGCGGTCTCAATTTTCCGTTCATCCCAAATCTTGGAATCCTCTGGTTGGGGATACTTTCAACATCACATGATCTCCGACTTGAAATTCTAAGTCCCGTCTTCTCTTGTCTGCATAGCTCTTTGCCTGGACTGAGCTACTTTAATCCTATCTTAGATGATCTGTATATCTCTGCTAGTGCTGCACCATGTCTGGTCCTAGCCATTATTGTTCTCCTACCTCGTTCCAGCACACTGGCGATCTACAGCTTCTGCCATACAGTGCTTCAAAAGGTGCCATCTTAATGCTCGCCTGATAGCTGTTGTTATAGACAAATTCAATTAGGGACAGATGTTCATTCCAATATCCTTCAAAATCTATAGTGCAGGTACGAAGCATGCCTTCCATAATCTGATTTGTCCTTTCTGTCTGTCCATCCGTCTGTGGGTGGAAAGCAGTGCTGAAATTGAGTTTAGTACCCAACGCTATCTGAAGTCCCTTCCAGAACTAGAAGTGAATCTGGGATCACGATCTGAGGCAATAGATACGGGGACTCCATGTAATCTTACAATCTCTTTCACATAGAGGGCTGCTACCACATCCACACTCCAAGTGCTCTAATGGCAAGGAAATGTGTGGACTTAGTCAAACAGTCCACAATAACCCAGATAGCATCACCCATGATGAAATCCATTCCGATGCTTTCTCACTTCCATTCAAGTATGTCAGGGGTCTGAGTACACCCGCAAGACGACGGTGTTCAGCTTTTACTTGTTGACATGTGAGACAGTGTGCGGCATGCTTAGCTACCTCACGCTTCATGTTGGGCCACCAAAATGATCTTTTCATGTCCTGGTACATCTTGGTTGCGCCTGGGTGAATGGTGTACTTGGTTTTGTGAGCTTCATCCATTAGCTTCCTCTTCAGCTCCTCATTATCAGTCACGCATGTCCTGACTTGAAATAATATCTTCCATCTTCAGCGATGGAGAAATCTGGCTTGTCAGCTATGGTCTCCCTGACTCTGACTAGGAATGGATCATTAATGTGCTGCTTTCTGATCTCGACAAAGATGTCTGGTTGAGCTTTAAGATTAGCCACTAACATCTTATCACTTCTCTTCTTAATATTCAGATTCAAACTGGCAAATTGCTCAAGTAATTGCATCCCCCATGACTAAACAAGATAACGAAGCTACTGGCTTCCTACTGAGTGCATCAGCTACAACATTACCTTTGCCTGAATGATATTGAATGTTGAAATCAAAGTCCTTCAGATACTCCAGCCTCCTTGTCTCATATTAAGCTCCTTCTGGGAAAATAGGTACTTTAGACTCTTGTTGTGACGACCCTGGATATTTGCCCATTAAGGCTATATCCAGATCCGCCTCCCGCGAACGGACCGAAGTCTCACAAGGGGTACCTCACACAAGTGTCCATTAAGAATATAAAAGATAACTACACAGTATAAGACACAAGAAAGTACATGTGCTCATACCTGCATATAACAATTTACAACTATCCCATTACATTATTACATGTCCAATTAAAAAGTACAACTACCTGGGGCATACCCCGAGGGAACACAAGCTCACAGAACACTACTAACTACAACTCAACTACTGGTGGTACGAGTCTGCCACAACCTCTCCACAAGCCGAACCAATGGTAAGCCTGAAAAGAACTGTAGGAGAGTGAGCCTCAACAAGTCACAGGCTCAGTAGGGGCTACCCGAAACAACAACAAAACTACGGACACCTCAACCCAGAGGGTCTCATGGCAGCACCAATAGCCAAACCATTTCATGCTCACAACAATTGAATTTAAACTACAATTAAATATAAACACCTTAATCAAACATAACCTTGGAAGGTAAGAAGAAGAAGAAGCTACAGGACTAGTTTTGCACCACTAGTCCACACAACAAATGAAACGCCTAAGCCTTAAAGTCACAGGCAAACCATAATAAGAACTGGTCGCCCATGCTTTAAGCCACACAGGCAAGTCACTGCCTAGGCTGTAAGCTTCCCAGGCGAACCTCAACTTCGTGGGTAATAGGACAGCTAACCAAGTGCTGGTCCATTAAATCCCAAACCACGATATATCAGAAGCTACACACACCAGGTAACATGATCGGCTACAGTGGGCCAATCCATCACACATGAAAACCATATACGGAAGCTTACTCGAGGAAGGGTAAAGCACATTGAGTTGAAGTCACACCACACGACCACCACGAAACACAGTTCCACGTCAACACCAGAAAAGACTGGTATACGACATACCACACACAACCATTACCCATACGGGGTATAAGTACCTACTACCACAAGGTACCAGCACGAAAATCGCAAGTAAACCAGTGCCGTAACAGGGCACACCATAGCCACAACCGTAGTCACAACTGTGCCAACACCAGGCACACCTCGAACGGGTCAAACCTCGACTACGAGTCACAAACTCACGAATTACAGCCAGTGGCAAAGCACGAGTCGGAAAGGAACGACGCCACCACACGGGAACGGACTACTGGCTGATCAGGCCAGTATCCAACCCGGAAAACACAACACAAGAACAACCTCTCAGTCTTGTAGCCACGGACCCTCAGTCTAGCTACGGCTCCACAAACTCACAAGTCAAGCAACTAACTGTGGAGACTAACAAACACCACCACTACCTGTAGTCTCACACACTGCAAGCCCATGCTTGGCACCTTTTGGGACTCAGGCCCGAGTTCCCTAAAGTGAGGCACTGGAATAGGACTAGCTGGGCCCTGTACGTCTACTGATGTCCGTACCCCCAACCACGAGCACGCTACAAGCGACTGCACACCCACAAACACAAGCTGCTTCCCTACTGTCGTCTTTCCCTCAGCCGGACATACAACTCAAACACAGGAGTGAGGGTGTCCAGGAAGACGACACAGACCTCGACGGTACCACACTGTACCGGGACAAACCCCGGGCACAACAAACACAACGTGCCTGGCTCACAAAGAATCTGGGGTACCCGACTAGAGAGGCATTCCGGAATAGGCGTCGGACCACCACACTCGGCAAGCTCAAACCACGGTATATACACAAACACTTTCTATTACCAATTACGGTACATATGTTAGGAATAGCTTGTTCCAGTCACCTTGTGACTTACAAGCTAACTTACATAATCATACACATAAACCATATTAATAATAACACCACAGCCTGTCAACGGTCACCTTGTGACTCCATGCCACACTAAACACAGTACACGATAATCACGTAATAACCATACTTATACTTTACTAATTATCCATCTAGGATAATCTATAAAAGATCTTAAAGGATCAAGGCTAGGTTCAAACGTGAACCTCACTGCCACAACACCATGGACCAACACAATAATTAAGATACAATAAACACAATGACGTACGATGTGCCATGCACACACAAACCACATGCACGACATCCAAAACCCGTAGACACCACGTGTATAATACACCAGCCGGGTGCACCACACGTCATTCACATAAACAACATGTCCAACACATGGACAGCACGCTCCAAGAGCGCTACAGGTACCAACGCACCACACATACTACGTAAACACCAAGCCGATTACGTACATAACATATTAACCACGTAAAACATGCCCACCTTGTGAGCAATACGCTCCATGAGCGTAACAAGTGCAATGGCTCCACCTATCATTGCCATGCACAACAAATACGAATGATCGTTTAACCACAACACTAAAAGCATACATGTCCAGACCTCTCAGCTGAGGTCGCGACAAGGGATCATGTCGCCTTCAGAATGCGACACCCCGACATGTTGTGTTCAAACCATGAACATGACGGATCAAGCTGTCGCGTTAACAACGCGATGCCCAGGGTTGTCGCCTTTGCAGGCGAAAACCCTAATCCGGGAGGAACTCCACGGATTCCACTCCAGACCATTCAAACCACGATTAATTCACGTTTTCCATGCTTTAATGGATACCCTAACATGGTATCTACTGTTTTCAAAGCAATAAACAAACTAACATGCAATCCACAACACGAAACAAGGTAGAACACCCTATCTTCGCGAAGAACGCAAAAATCGGAGATCCCTTGGTGTTTCCCCCGCTCCACATGACGTCCTCACGGCGAGAACACGCCCACGCACCTTCAGAACCTCAAGCCGCCCGAAGGAAACCCACAGCAGCTCCCCCTGGGCCGAGCAGAGCTTGCCCCAGCTCTGTCCGGCCAAAACTCTCTTAAAAATGCACAACGGTTGGGATCGCGACGTGCACCCCCGTCGCGACCTGATCGCGACTTAGGTGACCGTCACCTTCCCAAGGCTGACGTCAGCTGACTGCCTGATGAGCGACACGCGGCAGTCATGCAGACGACGTCCGCCAAATAGCGGTAACAGGAATGAGACCCCAAGAGCTGTTGCGTTCAGATCGCGACGCAAAACTCCGTCACGTTCACAGCCACAAGACCTGTGAGCACTTTGGGCCCAACGGCCAGCCCACCAAGCCTCACAACTCGCGCGAATGCCTGAAACACGCACTAATGGGCCACACATTGGCCAACAAACCCACTAAGCAGGGATCCGCAAAAATCCGAAAAACGCGCGATGTTACACTTGTGGTCGGAGTAGACAATGAATTGCTCACCATAGAGATAATGCCTCCATATCTTTAGCGCAAATACCACCGCGGCTAGCTCTAAGTCATGGACAGGATAATTAACTTCATGTGGCTTCAACTGCCTCGACGAATATGCTATCACCTTTTCGTTCTGCATTAATACGCAGCCTAGACTGATTCCAGATGCATCAATGTAGACTGAGAATCCTTTGCCCTCGACTGGCAATGAGAGGACAGGTGCAAATGTCAACAATTGCTTGAGTGTCTGGAAGCTCTTCTCGCACTCCTTGCTCCAGACATAGGGGTCCTCATTCTGCGTAAGACGCGTAAGAGGTACTGATATTTGGAGAAGTCTTTATGAACCGTTTATAGTAACCAGCCAGTCTAAGAAAACTTCTGATCTTGGTAACATTAGTCGCCTTTCCCAGTTGAGCACGGCTTCTACTTTAGAAGGATCGACAATGATACCTGTGGATGATTCGTTTCCCGCACTGTACCCCCCTGGTTGACTGTGGGGTTCTCCGGGTGCTCACGGTCATCGCTGATCTCTTTTTGGCGATGATGGGTCGCTGGTTGACCTCGTTGACCCTCCTGTTGACTAGGTTGACTAGAGGGAACAAAGAAAACCAGCAAAGAGGAAGGGAGTTTGTGATCGCCAGGGCCTTACCTATGCCCAAGGAATGATGTGATCGCGTCGGTGCAACAACCTCGCGCAGCGGATGGAGATGGGCTTCAACTTCTCCTCCTTTGGCCGGCCAAAGAAGAAGAACTCCGCGGTCTTCTGCGAATCATTCCTGCCATAAAAGACACTCTATTAGTCTAAAGAAAGCGTGGTAAATGCTCAGAAATGGAAAAAAACAGCCCAAAACGAGAGTCCCGTACCGGATGCGGACTTGAGAAGAGGGGTGGCCAAGTGCTATGACCACCCTTCCTCCCTCCGTTTTTGGTTGGGAAACCCCTTTCTAGGTGTGTAGGGAAGTGGCCTACGTGCCTAGAGTGTGTGGGAAGGTGTGTGAAACATGCAAATACTAAAGGAAGGGAAAGGAAAGAGAGGAAGAAGAAGGTGTTGATCCTCGTTTGCTGGCGTTGTAGCTCCTTGCAAGGCTCCTCCAGCTCGGAAAGAAGCCTCCTGAACGTCCCAAATGGTGAGAAGAAGAAGAGGGTGAGTTGTGGAAGCTAGGGTTCAAGTTTCTCTCTCATCTCTCAAGGTAGCAGCATGTGGACGTCCAACCTTCCTCCCTCCCCTTAGAAATCCAGAGAAGGAGTTAAATAGACAGTGGGGTCGGAGTTCAGAAGCCTTGGATGCTTAGTGTGAAGAAACACACTTTGCACACTTGGCAATCCATGCATAAAGGCTCCAACCAATGGGGGAGGCCAAGTAGGATTTTTACTGGGTCAAGGGAGTGCCAAGGTGGCCCATATGCTCGTTGGGAACAGCCCCATGCGCTGCATGGGGGAGTGAATGGCGCAAGTGGGCTAGATTCACGGGGTAGTTGCGCAGACCAAGTAAACTAGGTTGACGTCAACCGATCCTGCCGCCAACACCATGCAGACGTCTAGAGATGTGGACGTCACGATGGGTCAACATCCAGGGGTCTTGCCGTCAACATGTAGTCGGCGGCAATCGATGCTGCCGTCTACATGGCATCCGAGGCAAGTCAACAAACGGTCAAACAAGCTTTATTGGGCCAAAGAACCATGTGGGGATGGGCCAAATCTCGCGTCTACAAATGCCCCTCCGAGACATCCAGTCTTGCAAGGAGCAAAGCGGACTGAAAGGTTGGTGTCTCAGTAAACAAAGGACGCGGAGATTTGATGAAGAGCCATCTCCGAGGATAGGAATTCTAGCGAGCCAAACGAATGAGTTAGGCTAGAAACAAGTGACGGATCATCTGAGAGACAAATGTGGGTAAGAGGAAGAGTGATCTACCCGTGTAACTACAACTGCAACCCAATGGTAGGGTCCCTGGCATGGCCGTGTCGGACTTTGACTAGTTTCCGGTGTGTCTGAGTCAAAGGAGTTGTAACATGACGGTTGAATCAGGAAGTTCTCATAACCAGAGCTCATGGGCTCGCTGGCCTAATCAGGGTGTCTGTCTCAAATTTAGGAGGTCGTGGAGACAAGGAGTTGGTTAATCTCTCAAAAGATTATCAAAGATTCTAACTGGAATCAACGTTCGGAAAGCCTGAAGTCTGGAATTAAGCTCGCGACTGGCGAAGGCTCAAATGAACTCAATAAGGTTGTTTGACTGTTTGTGAAAGTCACGGTGGGACAACTTGGAAAATGGGCAACAAAGACCCGATATCAACTTGGATAATCAAGAAGATGCTAACCCGGTAGGCTACCTGAGCTCGGGGAGCCATGGAGCAACCAAATGATCGAGGAAAATCACCATTTTTTTGAGTCAGTGAGAGAATGTTAGCAGTGAAGGCCTAAATGCATGCTGGTGTGGGTTGCCATTCTAAAATGCAAGTTAGAACCAGAGGAAAATCTAAAGGCCATACGAATAACTGAGTGATCGCAAACCCATCATGGTTTTTGGTAAAGGGAAACTCAGGGTTCATGGGCGCCAAACTATTCGCCTCTGGTGGGATCCTACGTTGACATACATGTAATGCTCAAGGTCGCATGAGCATTCCGAATCTGAAGCGCGGCTTGTGCTTAAAATATCTGCAAACAACTTGAAGCACAGATAAAGGATAATGGCCATATGAAAAATAAGACTTTAAAATTTCCGAGGAGTAAACGTTTACATCGATGGACGTCAGAGCCCAGTTAACGTCAACAAACATTGCCGCTAACATGACACTGACGTCAACCGATCTGGACGTCTATGGGCCAGTGGATCACGCCGAAAATATAGGTGGTAGGAGTCCATAGGGACTCTCCCATCTTCTTCCTCTGTCCCTCTCTGTTCCTGCTGTGAACTAGAGACTTTGGAGAGGACCTGAAGCAGTGAATGACTCTTCATCGATCGGACAGTCCACAAGCATGAACCGGGGGATCCTGAGCGAGGTTCCGGGACATCCGAGCACCAGACTGGCCAATGGGGAGGTAAGTGATGCTCACTTCTGCTTCAACCTAGGCTAAAACGCCCCAAACTCCTTCTTACAGCACCCTTCATGCAGGAGGTGCCCGCGTTCCCGAGCCAAGGCCAGGTACGGGCCTTCTCCTGGCTCGTGAACCTGATGAACGCCATCACGCTAGACATGCGAAGCTATATCGGAGTGTGGAATCTGAGCTTCATGGTGGTGCTGGAGAAGAACATGAAGGAGATGGTGGGGGTTTGATGCCCTAGGAGCGTTGGTGGAGCGGTGGCATCCACACATGCACACTTTTATGTTCCAGGCGTTCAAGGTGAGTGTGCTGCTGGAGGAGGTGGAGTTGTTCTTGGGGTGGAGACGATGTTTGGAGTATGATGCAGCGACTCCTCTCCTCCCGTGGGAAGAGATTCTCATGGACATCGTACGGGACAAGAAGGAGGTACTGAGGGACGAATAAGACGAGAGATCTTCCTGAACCGACTGGCCTGGTGGCTGATCCAACATGCAAGGGAGATTGGCGGAGAGATGAAATATTGAAATATCCTTTATTGATACAAATGGCCAATTAGCAGACATTTTCACAAAAGCCTTACCTGAAGAGAGATTCACATCTCTTAGAAGGGAACTAGGCATGTGCAATTTGTGATAAAAGTTTGCTTACAAATGGTACATTAAATTTCAGAATTAAGCAATTTTTCCCTCCATGATGTTAAGCAAAAGAAATTCAAATTATCCTTGTAACCGCTCTCTCATTGAAGTCGGTTTGAATAGTCAACACCTTTTGTCGTTTTCCACCGCCTTTTGGCGCCTCACTTTCCACATCGCATTAATTTATTCATAAAATCAATGGCAGAACGATTCGTATCTCATCGTCTACTTTTTCCCTTTTTCATCTTGTCGCATGAGCCGATGCCCTAGCAACTCCTACCTTAACCCTATGCAAATTTGAACCTTTCTCCTCCTTCCCGCAAAATTTCATGAGGGTTCCTTCTTGTCACCTTCCGTCTCAACCCTCCAGCGCCTTTCCCACCTGAATCCATGGCCGCACCAGTCATCGCCAGCAGTTTGGGTGGCTACAGCGCCGAATTCCTCACTCCTGAGTAGCAGGAGAGGTTTACCTTTGTGAAGACGAAGCTCTGTGGCCATAAAGAAGTCGATGTCGCTAATCTGAGGAAGAGTGGAATGAGCAACGTGGTAGATTTGATCAATCAGATGCAGTGGACAGAAATTACCACCTTTTCAGAGGTCAGTTATTCGGACTTGGTAAAAGCTTTCTTCGTGTGTATGAAAACAGAGGAAGATGGGTCTCTAGTTTCTTCAGTGAAGGGAACCATGATTAGGATAGACCCTAAGTTGCTGAAAATGTTGTTTAAAGTGAAGACTTCCGGATTTAGTGGGGTTCACACCCGTGGACGCCTAAGTGAAAGGTCTGGGAATTATCGGGCCAGGATTCAAGCTGAGGGACGGCAAGATATAAATCAACTATCTGCCTTCAACTGCCTCCTTCATTTTATTGTCTGTAAATCTTAGTTCCCAGAAGTGCAACTTTTTCATCTTGCACAAAGGCCGACTCAGACTTGATATACTGGGCCATTCAAAATAAGGAGATAAATATGCCCGCAGTGATAATGGAAAGAATGAAATTTGCCAGAGATCAGATTTGGGACACCAAGAGTAAGTTCAATGTGTCCCTGCTTATGCCCACTTACTTACCAAGATCTTCAAATGCTTCGGTGTTGATCTTTCTGGGGCAGTCGTAGAGAAAATGGGCCAAGCAATCAGGTCCAGGAACCTAAAGAAGAGTGGTTTCTCTGAGGTAAATGGTGTGTGGTCCAAGGCTTCTGTTGCTGAAGGGGAAGCCATCATCGACGACACCTCAGTTGTTCATCAGGAGATGGGATCAGCGGATATGATTCCAGATTTGCCAGTGGAGTCAAATTCAGCTCCAGCAGTTGGAGCAGCAGAATCTTCAGGCCCCTCTATAGCAGAAGTCCAGTCTGAAAAGTGCAGTAGAAGAAGAAAGAGTGTCTGTAGAAGCTTCAGGATTTCCAGAAGAATCAGTTCAAATCTTTCCAGAGAGGAGAATTGAGGATATTCTCCCAGAGGACATTATTCTAGTTGAGGACCCACTACCCTCAACTGTAGTTGCATCTATTCTGTCAGACATCATTGATTCGATTCCTTTCATCTCAAGTGCTCCTGAAGTTTGTGGGAGTGCTGCTGAAGACGCTGTGGATGCTCAAATGGAAGATGTACCAGTAGAGTTAGAGCACCCAGACAGTCAGGGTGACTCTGTGTTGGCGGATGCTCCCATTTAGGGGGAGCAGGTATCAATTGAAGAAGAAGCTCCTGCTCAGGGGGAGCAGTCAAAGGAAAATGAAGCAGAAGAAGGAGATCACCTTGATCAACCAGTGGGCTCTGCACCAGAAAATGATGATATCCCTCATGGCTCAGAAGATGTCAGAGAAGGGAGATAGCCAGCTCCTCCAGTTCAGATGATGATGAGCCTTCTCCAGCTTCAGAGGCTCAGAATAAAGGGAAAGAAGTAGAATTGAAATTCCAATGTTGTCAAATACTCCCTTTGAAAGGCAAGTAAAGTAGAAGATTATAATCAACCTGAAGCCTGTAATAGAGAGACTTGATGCTTAAGGACAAATCTTATGTTCTCTTCAGGCAGACACCAATTCAATCTTCATGAGCCAAACTTCCACCTCCAAGGAATTGGCCAGTGTGAGAAATGCCATGAAGTGGTTTAATAAAGAAATGGGCACCATGAAGGAGATGCTAGAGAAAATTCTGAAGGTGGTTGGAGATCGCATTCCTCCTCCTCCTCCTGCTGACCAAGCACAAGAACCAGGGCCATCAGGGCCAGCAGCAGCAGCAGCAGAACCAGAAGAGGTAGGGCCAGAAGTGCCAGCTGATCAGGTTGCAGGGCCACCAGGGCCATCTGAGCAAGGGTCAGGGCCATCAGGGCCGTTGGTGAGTGAGTCTGTGCAGGCAGAGGCAGAAGAGTTCTTGGCGCCCAAGCCCTCAGCTCCTTCTTCTCCCTCTCACACTCCTTTACCTCCAACTCCACCCTCAGCTCCTACAGCCCCACCTGCTCCTCAGACTTTCAAGAAGCCCCAATCTAGACCTATTTCTTCTCCCACTCCATTTCCTTCTCAATCAACCTCAACTCCTGCCTCCTCTACTTCCATTCCTTCTCCTTCTCCTCTACATGAGGCCCCTCCAGCATCCTCAGCTGGAGCATCCTCCTCCTCCTCCTCTGGTCCCTCCCTGGACCAGTTGATGACCTCCCTACTTCTTCTCACTCTTTTCTTCATCCTACTCCTCCACCCTCTTTCATCACTATCATACCTGAAAGAGCTCAATTCAACTCTCCCTTTATGGAAAGATAAAGGATGAGTTTGAGGAAGGGATCCTCAGATCTGTGTTGAAAGTTGGGAACATATTCACAGGGCAGACCCTTCTAGTCCTGCCCCCAAGAAAAGGAAACTTTCTTCTACTTCCTCCTCTTCCTCTGACCCCAAATACCCACCTTTGTGGTTTTCTCTCACAGTGGACAACAAACATAACCCACTGTATAGGGAATACCTTTCCAAAGTTTTTTGCCACCATCATCAACCTTCCCTTTCAAAATCTCACCGATCATTTGAACACCATTCTACCCTACACTTTCTTTCCAAATCCGACAAGTCCAAAATCTTCTCTCTTGCTCACTCCAAATCTGAAGAGCAGTGGGGCAAAGGTCACAAGGATCTCTCAAGAAGTTCATTCTTGCCAATCTGCCAGATTTCTCCACGGGACCACTCCCTGACCCAATCTGAGTGGTTCAGGATGTATCACCAAGAACTCTGGGCACCCTACATACAAATGGAAATAAAAATGATCAGGCATTTCATGCTTTTCAACAACTACAGATACATCAATCATCTTTCTGAAGTTCAGCTCAGCCAGTTTAAAAGGGCCATCTCAGCTCTGGCTCCAGCCATCTCTCATACTTTAGATGTCAAGGTAGATTTTGCTACCCTTCAAGTACCAGAAGAAATAGCTCTTCCGCAAATCCATTTCCTTGTCATGGAGTCCTCAGTAGGATCCATTATCTTGAACAGTTTGCCAGAGTAATGGGGAGAATTAAAGTGCAGAAAGGCTGTCAGGTTGCTTTTCCTAGATCCTATTTAGGGAATATCACCAGGGGCATGTAAGTGCTGAAGTTCTAGCCCCTATTCTGTCTGAATGTGAAAGACTCACTCTCCTGAATGGTCCAAGTTCTATCCCCTGTCTGCCTCAGCAGCTGTTTGACATCATGAAGCTCAGGCCAGGGAAGGCAAACCAGGCATTTCTCCAGCAACTTTCCTAGATATGAACTCCATTCATCTTGTTGATGACCCCTTCAAGGTCTGGGAGGAAAGATACAAAGGTATGTGGCTATGCACAAAGCTCTCCGAGATAACCACAACCACTACCCTATCACCATGGACCAATTCCTCACCTGTGCCAGCTTTGGCACTCGTCGATTTCTCAAGATGAACATGGACAAGAATGCATATGCTGATCTTCTCTATCAGCACCTAGATTTTCATCTCAAACGGATGGCTTCCACCATGGGACCATCTTACTCTTTGTCTTTTGGAGTTTTTAAAACTCATTTTGAAGAACAGGGAGCTCAGGCATGGGAAACCATATCCCATTTTGCCTCTCTGTTGTCTCCTGCCTTCTATTTACCTATACCTCCACACAGTTAATGACATGACCTTCTGCGTATACTCTATCTCTCTTTCTCTCTTCTTTCTTTGTCGAAGATTATCTTTTTGCTTAATGACAAAAAGGGGAAGAAAATACTTAGCATGTCTGAAATTTTAAACTTTGCTTAGAAACTTAGCATATCATTTCTTTACAACTAATTTCAGATACTTTTATCCATGCTTATTGTTCAGTTTTGTCATCACCAAAAAGGGGGAGATTGATGATCAGTCTGTCCCCATGTAATTTTAATTAATTACATATACATATATTTTGATGATTAACAAAACCAAACAAGAGCTTATCAATTATATTTAATGAATATTTCATAAGTCTTAAAGTACAGGAAAAACACCAAGGTCAAACAAGCCCACAAAAGGTAAACGACAACCTATATGGACGCTAAGAGTAAATAAGCAGCAGGAAAGCTGGACGTTACCTGAGTAAACGGCAAGATCGCTTGCCGTCTACCTGGGCGCAGACAGACCACAGTGGTAGAAGTTGTCCTACCGTGATCGCCAAAGAGGAGACTGTGGACGATTCGTTTCCTGCGCCGTACCCCCCTGGTTGACTGTGGGGTTCTTCGGGTGCTCACAGACGTCGCTGATCTCTCGTTGGCGATGATGGGTCACTGGTTGACCTCATTGACCCTCCTGTTGACTAGAGAGGAAACAAAGAAAACCAGCAAAGAGGAAGGGAGTTTGTGATCGCCAGGGCCTTACCTGTGCCCAAGGAGTGATGTGATCGCGTCGGTGCAACAACCTCGTGCAGCGGATGGAGATGGGGCTTCAACTTCTCCTCCTTCGGCCGGCCAAAGAAGAAGAGCTCCGCGGTCTTCTGCGAATCATTCCTGCCACAAAAAGACACTCTATTAGTCTAAAGAAAGCGTGGTAAATGCTCAGAAATGGAAAAAGACAGCCCAAAAGGAGAGTCCCGTACCGGATGCGGACTTGAGAAGAGGGGTGGCCAAGTGCTATGACCACCCTTCCTCCCTCCGTTTTTGGTTGGGAAACCCCTTTCTAGGTGTGTAGGGAAGTGGCCTACGTGCCTAGAGTGTGTGGGAAGGTGTGTGCAACATGCAAATACTAAAGGAAGGGAAAGGAAAGAGAGGAAGAAGAAGATGTTGATCCTCATTTGCTGGCATTGTAGCTCCTTGCAAGGCTCCTCCAGCTCGGGAAGAAGCCTCTTGAACGTCCCAAATGGTGAGAAGAAGAAGAGGGTGAGTTGTGGAAGCTAGGGTGCAAGTTTCTCTCTCTTCTCTCAAGGTAGCAGCATGTGGACGTCTAGCCTTCCTCCCTTCCCTTAGAAAGCCAGAGAAGAAGTTAAATAGACAGTGGGGTCTGATGATCAGTCTGTCCCCATGTAATTTTAATTAATTACATATACATATATTTTGATGATTAACAAAACCATACAAGAGCTTATCAATTATATTTAATGAATATTTCATAAGTCTTAAAGTACAGGAAAAACACCAAGGTCAAACAAGCCCTCAAAAGGTATGCATTACTTCTCTGAAGCTTTAATCTCTTCAACATATTATTCTCTAAGTCCAGAACGATTTCCTTATAAGCATATCGATTTCAATAGAATTACCATAACGATTTCCCTTCTGGCTGAAAAGTCATGTTGTTTCAAACAAGTCGATGCCATAACGATTCTATAAGTCATCGCAATGACTTCTTCAGAAAGCGTAACGACTTGCCTGTCATAACGATTCTATAAGTCATCGCAACGATTTCTTCAGAAAGCGTAACGACTTGCCTGTCATAACGATTCTATAAGTCATCGCAATGACTTCTTCAGAAAGCGTAACGACTTGCCTGTCATAACGATTCTATAAGTCATCGCAACTATTTCTTCAGAAAGCGTAACGACTTGCCTGTCATAACGATTCTATAAGTTATCATAACGATTTCTTTAGAACTCGCAACGACTTGCTCGCCGTAACGATTCTGTAAGTTATCATAACGACTTGTTTAGAACTCGTAACGACTTGCTCGCCGTAACGATTCTGTAAGTTATCATAACGACTTCTTTAGAACTCGCAACGACTTGCTCGCCGTAACGATTCCTTTAGAGCCCGTAACGACTTGCTCGTCACAACGACTCTATAAGTGACCGTAACGATTCCTTTAGAGCTCGTAACGACTTGCTCGTCCTAACGACTCTATAAGTTATCGTAACGATTCCCTTAGAGCTCATAACGACTTGCTCGTCACAACGACTCTATAAGTTGTCGTAACGATTTGTTAAGTGTTTCATATCGATTTCTTCAGAAACACAACGATTTGCATCTCATAACGATTTGTTAAGTGTTTCATATCGATTTCTTCAGAAACACAACGATTTGCATCTCACAACGATTTCTTCTGTGTCACAACGACTTGGTCAACCTGACTTATTCATAACGATTTCATAAGTCATAAAGTCATCGATTTCATATTGACTTGATATCTTATTCATCTTAAAAGCGTTGAATAGTCAAAGTCCACGTGGACATCTCTCTTACGCTTTTGCATTTATGAGATCTGAACATATCTCTGCATGCATGCAGACCATATCATCTTTTATCATGCCTACTCTGATAACGTCTTTTAGGCTTAAGCTATTTGGCATTACTATTGTCATGTCTATTGCTACTAAAGTTCACTGACATCAGAGACAGCTTAGCTGTCTGCTATTTGAGATTGGCATTTGTGCAGACCTCTGATCTAGCTTAATGGTACAACGTTAGACAAATAGAAGCCAACGGATTTATGAAGATCTCATCTCTTTACGTGCTTAAGTGATCAAAAGACTGTTGACTGGAAGCTTCCAAGACTCCAGATGTCATTCAGTCTAACGACTACTCAAAAGAGAGACAACGGACACTTCAATGTCTACATTTCAAATTGAAGTTATAAATTCAAGTCAGAAGAACAGAAGAAAAAGAAGCAGAGATTACGCATTCAAGCATTCAAATTCTTCTGAAGAAAGTCCAGACCCAAGAACTTTCATTCCTCTTAGTTTTTGCTCTTTTGCTCTCCACTAGCTTGTGAAAATCTTGAGAGAGCCCGTGTAGTTCTGAGAGTGTGCCTTGTTCAAATCTCTTTGCTCTCAGTTCTAGTTGCTTCAGATCCTTGCTTGTCAAAAGCTTGATCTAGGGGCTTAGATTTCATTCACTCTCTTTGTGTTGTTCCCTTCAGGTGTGAAGGAAGACCTGGTGGTATCCAGGGTGTTGTTCCCTTCTGGTGTGAAGGAAGACCTAGTGTGGTATCCAGGGTGTTGTTCCTTCGGGTGTGAAGGAACATCTGGTGTGGTATCCAGGGTGTTGTTCCCTTTGGGTGTGAAGGAAGACCAGCTGAGCTGGGTGTTGTTGCGTCCTTAGGGGGACTGTACCCTAGTTAGTGAAATCATGAGTTGTTGCTCAGGGACTGGACGTAGGACTCCTAAGGAGAGGAGGTCCGAACCAGGATAATCCTTGTGTTGTGTGATTGTCTTCTTGTGTGTTTGTTATTTAAACTAACTGTCACTAACCTACTTCGAAGAACGTTTGTGTGATTGTTTTTAGTTACAGGTATCTTCTAGATTAATTTTTAAAGACCTATTCACCCCCCCCTCTGGGCTCGTCAACTGGGCAACAGGGTCGGAGTTCAGAAGCCTTGGATGCTTAGTGTGAAGAAACACACTTTGCACACTTGGCAATCCATGCATAAAGGCTCCAACCAATGGGGTGAGGCCATGTAAGACCCTCGAATTTTCGTCGTATTATTTGTAATATGTGTGTTTATTTGTGCTTGTGTACGTATGTACATATTTACGTACGCATTAATTAGTATAATTACGTGTACGTGTGTTTATATTAAGTATAAATAATGTATATATTGCATGATGATAGTGTGGATATAATACCATATACATATTGCATGTATATATGCTTGGTATGCATGGTTTTCTGCATAATTAGGGTTCTGGCCGAAGGCCACCTTGGCGTCAAGCCCAGGCCGTTGAGCTAGTGTCAGCGTCCAGACATGGACGCCAACACTAACTCCGGCGTCCAGCGATATGGACGCCAACTTCTCTGGCCTGCATGCGCAGCAGAGCTGCAAGCTTCTGAAACAAGGCATGGCAACCATTGGGGGATGTCCCCCAACGGCTCTAAGGCTGTCAATCGGCATGGTGAGTGGGTGAGGGCTCTCCTAACCCTGAACCCGAATTGGACTCTCCCATTCTTTCCCTTCACCCTTGCAAGAGGAGAGAAGTGAGAGAGAAAAACCCTAGAGAGTCTGTGAGAAAAACCCCATCTTGGCACCCCCAAATCCGACCCCTTGGAGCTTGGTCTGGAGATCTACTGTGACTAGGAGGAAGCTGGAGCAAAGGAGAAGACTTCCCCATCATCCCCTCGGCGTGGAGATCACCCAGGAGCCCGGAGGAAGGCGATCTAGAGGGCGCTTCTGCAAGTTCTTGGGCTGCCCAAGGAGGTCTTCTTCGAGCCATAAATCCCTTGGAGGAAATTTCTAAAGGCAAGTGACCTGTCTATGGTGTCCCCGTATGAGTCTAGGTGGTTTTTGTCATTTTTATGGAATTTCCTCGAGTCCTAGACCCTCTATTTCACCAAGATTTAAAGCTCGGGTCTGTGTTTCTGCACAGACCTGATTCGACGGCAAGGTCCCTGGATGCCCAGTTCCTGCTTGGCGTCCATCGCCATGCCGCTGACTCTGAGTCAGCGGCCAGAGACCGCCGCCAAGTTCTTCTGGACAGAACAGTGAGCTGTTCTGTCCCTCTATACATTATTTCGGTATGTTTTATGTGATGAGGATATATGGTAGACCTTATACTCTATGTATATTGTGTTTTGTGGTGTGTGGATGAATGGTGTGTGTTAGTGGATGTGGGAAATGGTGTTCCTTAAACTTGTGAGCATGAAGTGTTGATTTTGCAATTTAGTTTTCCTGAGTAGAATGTGTATGAATGCCATGGTTTAGTCTAATCATGAAGATCAGTGGGTTAGCATATGTGTTTGCAAATTTTGGTAAATGATCCATGCTTGTGGAATTTGTAATTAAGCTCGGTTCGAGGAAATATAAGCATGCAATAATGATTCATAGTGTTCAATCCATAGATGTGTGAATTAGGGAAATTTTACATTCTCAGTTCATGCATATGTGATTAGTTTATGTATAAACAGCAAGTGGCTAATTTGCAAAATGTGTTAGACCCATGTTAACTTAAGTTGTTAATAGCATGCTAATTAGGTGTTTTATTTACTGTAAATTCCATGTAGCTCGGAAAAATCTGAAAACTTGGGAGTATGATTATGAACCCGAAAACATAATGTGGTAAAAATTTCAGGTCATTTGGACCCATAAATAAAAAGTTATGTGTTTCATGTGAAATGTGAATAATTCGTACATATGATCGAAATGTGATTAGATTTTGTTGAAACCCAGCATGATTAGGGTGTTTACTGTGTGTTAAACCTTGAAATTATGTAGTACCATGTTAGGAAAAACAGAGGATTCATGTGAGTGAGAAAGTGAATGTGATGAAAAGTGTAAAGTGTAAAAAACCATGTGTAAAACGGTAAATGGGTAAAAGTGTAATTGTGCCAATGTGATACTGCTTCCGAGAAGGCAGTGGAGCCGTATCAGGGAAAAGTCCCCTGAGAAAGTTCATTGTGTTAAGTGACCCTAAGGGCATTAGGGGGAAATCCTGGAGGTGGACAAGTACCACTGGTTAGGGTGGAGACTTGTTCTCCGGTCTGTGCAGTCCAGAGTCGCCATTGGAATGCCTAGATGGCGTCTATGTGTAATGTGATGTGTATATGTCCTTCTTTGGTGGTTGGACTATGTGTCACGGCACCTAAATATGTGTAAAGTGTAATGTGAAATGTGTATGTGACCATGTGTAAATGTGTAAGTGACATGTGAATGTGTATGTGTAAAGTGTAACCACGTGAAAAGAGGAAAATGTGTAAAAGAAAATGTGAAATTCTCAATGTGTGAATGGTTATTGAAACCATGTGAGACTAAATCTGAAACCATGTGAATTCAGAAAATGCATGTTATTATTCTCACGTATATGTACAAAGTGTTTAGAATCCATGGTAGGAACAACAAATGAATATGTGGCAAAATGACATGATGGATTGTTCATATGTGAGGTTTTAAGCAACGTTGTAGCTCTCATGTGTAGATTATAGTCATTGAACCATGTGAAATCAGCAACCTAAAGTATGTGAAAAAGTTATGTATGCATTTAAGAATATGTGGAATCCATGCAAATTGTGTTCCCCTTTTATGCATGTAAATTGTCCATGTTGATAGCTCTCATGTTTGATTCTGTAAAAGATTAAAGTTCATGAGTAATTGAATAGTGATAGCCCACGAATGCGTCGTTAAACACGTGACTAAAATCTCAAATATCCGGCCTACACTAAAGATTTTAACAGTAGTTAAGTGGTGAGAGCCGAGTCGAATCCACGGGAAACTAGATTTTAGAGTTGAAAACCTTAGGTTTTATTTAGAAAAATAATGTGGTGATATTTAAACTAAGTTGCATTAAATAAAACTAAACTAATTAAACTAAGTAAATAGAGAGAGGATAAAGAGTGGATTAGAGATAAAGAGACAAAGATCTGAAATTGTATTTCACTACAAAACAAAATGATCAATAAAAATGTTTTATACTAAACCAAATAAAGACTCAACTATCCTAAGAAAATCTGGAAATTAGATAGAGAAAGGAGAGAGAGAACGAAAGAGAGAGAGAATAAAAGATGAGAGGAGAAAAGAGAGAGAAACAAGAGAGAGGAGAGAGAGAGAAAGAGAGAGCGGAGAGAGAAGAAAGAGGCGAGAGAGAGGAGAGAGAAGAGAGAGAGAAAAGAGAGAGGCGGTTGCGGGAGAGAGAGGAGAGAGAAGAGAGAGAGAGGCAGTGCCTCCTCTACGTGCATGCAAAAGCATGCACGTGGAGGAGGCGGAGGCAGCGCGCAGGAGGGGCCGGCGGGGCGCGGGCGCGGCAGGGCGTGGGGCGACACAGGGCGCGGCCTGGGCGGGCGCGGGCACGCTGGCGGGCGGTGCGGCGGGGCGGGGGCGTACAGGCGCGCGCGGGCGTGGCAGCGTGGCCTGCGGCAGGGGCCCGCGCGCAGGCGGGCGCGGCAGGCAGGCGCGGCAGGCAGGCCCGGGTGCTGGCGGGCCGGGCGCGGCTGCTGCTTGCTGCTTCTGCTGTAGAGAGAGAAACCGAGGGAGAGAAGAAGAAGGGGAGAGAAAAGAGGAGAGGAAGAAGAAGAGAAAGAAGAAGAGGAAGGAGGGGATCGGAGGAGAGAGGGGGAGAACGAAAATGAGAAAGGAATTGAGAGTCCTTTAAAGGGGAGGGAATTCTTTTAAAATATAGACAGAAGGAAGAGAGGAAAGAAGAGAGAATTAAGAGGAAGGGTTTTAAAAATAGAGAGAGATTAAAATGAGAGAGTTTTGAAAATTAGAAAGAAAGAGAGAGAAAGAAATATAATTTAAAATTAGAATCTCTCCTCATTGCTCCTATCCATCCTGGTCCATTAGCAAATCTTGTTGAGTGGCCCATTATCCTGCAAATAAAGCACATACAAAGATTAATCAAATTATCCTTTTTGTAACAAAATAATACTGGATTAATATAAAATTGAGCATCAATAGATCAAAACCATCATGATTATCATCAATAATTAGCATTTATCAAATAGAGACCATGTGATAGGTGGATTTTATTTTAAAAATATGGAAGCATGAGTTATGTATAAAGTTGTAGAACTTTCATGATAGGTTGAAAACTCGAATTGACTAGCATGCTATGTGTTGCATTGTAATGTGCATGTAGAAACCACTAGGACTTGTACGTGTATATCATGAATAGTGTTGCTTGCTGAGTCCCTGGACTCACTCCTTGCTTCGGCGTACAGGTATATGGTGACACAGTACCCTTGGAGGAGGCAGCAGAGACGGACTCCGAGCGTGGAGACTAGCTAGTTTGTGGAGTTCTTTGTGATTGTGTACTTCCTAGTATGTACTTGGAACATTGTATTAGAATTATCATGAGAAGAATGTATTATGTGGACATTATGTATTTCCATTTCAGTAATTTAATTCATGTGAACTTGGTTCCTTTTTGCAAATTGTAAACTGCATGTATGTTTAATGTGGATGATAAAGAATGGAGATAGTTCTCTTTTACTTCCGCTACTTTGTTGTATATTCGAGTGTATCTCAGCTGTATGTATTGTTGGGTAAATGTCCCACTGTGGCAGGAGCACTCGCTATACCGACGTGGGTCGGTATGACCGTACCGGTGTAACGAGGGCCGTCACAGGCCAAGTAGGATTTCTACTGGGTCAAGGGAGTGCCAAGGTGGCCCATATGCCGTTGGGAATGGCCCATGCGCTGCATGGGGGAGAGAATGGCGCAAGTGGGCTAGATTCTCCGGTAGTTGCGCAAGACCAAGTAAACCAGGTTGACGTCAAACCGATCCTGCCGCCAACACATGCAGACGTTCAGAGATGTGGACGTCACGATGGGTCAACGTCCAGGGGGCTTGCCGTCAACATGTAGTCGGTGGCAATCGATGTTGCCGTCTACATGGCATCTAAGGCAAGTCAACAAACGGTCAAACGGGCTTTATTGGGCCAAAGAACCATGCGGGGATGGGCCAAATCTCGCGTCTACAATACCATCCTTGGAAATAACATGGCCTAGGAATGACACCTCCTCGAGCAAGAATTCACACTTGCTCATTTGGCATAGAGTTGGTTGTCCCGCAAGATTTGCATATTGATCCTCAGATGCTCCTCATGCTCTTCCTTGGTCTTAGAGTATATGAAAATATCATCAATAAAGACCACGATGAACTTGTTGAGGTAGGGCCGATAGATGCTGTTCATTAGTTGCATAAAAGCTGCAGGAGCATTGGTTAGTTCAAAAGGCATGACTACAAATTCGTAATGACCGTACCTGCTCCTGAAAGCCATCTTGTAATGTCTGCATCCTTTATTCTCATCTGATGATATCCCGATCTAAGGTCAATCTTAGAAAAATACTTGGCTCCTAATATCTAATCAAACAATTCATCGACGCGAGGCAGAGGATATTTATTTTTTAGTGAGATTGTTCAGCTGCCTGTAGTCGATACATAGCCGCATAGACCCATCCTTCTTCTTGACGAACAACACTGGTGCTCCCAGGAGGAGAAGTACTCGGTCTGATAAAACCTTTTTCTAGCAGTTCCCAATTGCTTCTTCAATTCTTTCAATTCAGTGGGGGACATCCTGTAGGGTGGCATGATACAGGTGCAGCTCCAGGTATGAGATCAATTGAGAAATTCACATCTCTCTCGGTGGAATGCCTGGCAGCTCATCGGGAACACCATCGGGGTATTCTTGCACTATATGGATGTGATCTTAGTTGCCTTCTTTTCTACCACAATGCGGCAAGAAATGCCACACAACCCTTTCTAATCATGTTTCGTGCTTTTATGGCAGAGACGAGAGACAAATGCCTCTTGTGTCTACGCCCGTAAAGGTCAATTTAGGGAATTCACTAAAAGTAATCTTTCCTCTTCTACAATCAACACAAGCCCATAAGTAGATAGCCAATCGGCTCCCAAATAACATCGTAGCCCTCCATGGGCATACAGATTAGGTTAGCTCTAAGGTTAAGTTCACCAACCTTAACATCAGCTAAAGGAAAATATTTATTCAACTGAGCTTTTTCTCCTAGTGGGGTAGTGACAGGTAGTTCAAATTCCATAGATGCAGGTTTTTCCTTTAAGGTGTCAGTGAATGCTTGTGATATGAAAGAATGTGTTGCGCCAGTATCAAACAAAACAAAAGCTGACTGAGAGAAAACTGGTAAAGTACCTTCTACGACCCCACCATCCTCGGTGGTCTTCACTTCCTATAAGGCTTGAAGTCTGCCGGACTTCTTTTGTCCTATGGGACGCTTCTCTTTCTCCTGCTCCTTTAACACAGGGCACTCAGAAATGCGGTGATTACGATTTCCGCATTGTAGGCAAGCACATGCTTTTCTCCAGCATTCAGTGGCAGTGTGACCAGGCTTGTCACAGTGCTCGCAGTTGGTCTTGTTGGTGTTCGGGGGAGTAGGAATCTTGGGCTTCCTTTCCTGGTTCGGCCCTCCAGTGATGTTGAATGGCCGCTTCTTGCTATTTGTGGGCTTGCTTGAGGAACCCGATGCTGGTTCTTTCTTGACCAATCTACCCTTGATGCGATCAGTGAGATCGGTTGCATCTTCCAGCAATTGAGCCTTCTTAACCATTTCAGCATATGTCTGAATGTCCATAGGTGCAAGTTGAGTAATATAAGAAGGCTTAAGCCCATTGAGGAAGCGCCTTGCCTTCATCTTTTCAGTGCTGACCAGGTGATTGGCATATCGGGCCAATCGAGAAAACTGCGCTTCATATTCAGCGACTGTAAGGTGCCTCTGCTTTAATGCGGCAAATTCTGATGCCTTCCTCTCTTGGACTCTTTCGGAGAAATACTTGGAGTTGAAGTGTTCCTTGAATTACTCCCAAGTAAATTGTGCGTCTGCCGTGGTGGCTTCAACGGACTCCCACCACGCACGGGCGTCCTGTTCAAGCTGAAAGGTTGCAAGTAACAGCTTGTCACCATCCGCGCATTGCATGATGGGGAAAATGCGCTCTATCTCCTTGAGCCAATTCTCGGCCTCATCAGGATCAGTGGTCCCACTGAAGCGAGGCGGATTTAAGTTGCGGAAGTTCCTGTGTAATTCACCAGCTCCTCGGTTATTATTGTTATTAGCTCCAGCAGTTTGGAGCAATGCCTGAGTAAGCTGTTGGATTGTGTGTTGCATGTCATGGAGTTGAGCACGCTCCGCTGCCATTGCTAGTGCTTAAGTTCCTTCAAAAGAGAATTTAAATATAAGTCATTGAGGTTGCACTAAGTTTGTATGTGTGTGCGTTCATTTATCTCAATTACCCTTGGTTCTACCCATCTCACATAGGTACAGAATTTAGACTCTAAAGTCAAGGCAGGTCAAACCTAGATCATCCTATACATAAGAATAACCTAGGCTCTGATACCACAAAACTGTAACGCCCTGACGCGGAATATCGGAGCGGAATTACAATTATTAAATAGTACAGAGCGAGAGATAAATAACAACCATTGCACATTTGGAATAATATCAACTAAACTCCAATTCATTAATAAACCCCATCCTCTATTACAATCACCAATAACTCATCAAACTTCATGAGCTAACTATTACATCAACGTATCAGAGCCAAAACTAGGGCCCAGAGTACTTTATTCAAATCTAAATAATACATAAGAGCTAACTGACTCATAACTATACTAGCTAACTACTAAAGCAGTGGTTTCTGAAACGGGTCACTCTTGGACATCGTCCTCGTTCCCTCCTCATGAGTGTGGTCAAAATCTGACTCACTTGAAACACATTAAATAAATACGCAGGATGAGCGAATAACGCCCAGTAGGACTTAATATCTCATGAGAACAAGCATTCTTAAAGTAATTAATGTTTTTAGGAGGCAGGATGCGAGAACAAGTTGTCATGTATAGTCAAGAGAATGTTGTAACAAGATAACGTGAAACATTAACACATTACGAGAGTATAACATCACAAGAATTGGCCATATCACGAGATAGCAAGTAAACTAGTCACGATAGCAAGTATGGGTCGGTATTCTTTCAACCTCGAGTTCAAGTAACAAACAATTGATTGATTGATTGTCATAGATTAAATCTTGTGTGTCATGCGTTAGATGTATGCCATAACCTAGATCATTAGACCCCCACAAGTTATAGCCTTTCAGGTGCTCCTCCCAAGGACCAGATCGGGCCCTTATAATGTTGCCTAGCATAGTCATGTTTGTTATCTTAGATAATCAATTGATGGCCAAGTAGAGTACCAAGAACAGATGAGAGTAGTAGACGAAATAGATGAGAGTGTAGAGAGAACGTGAATAGATGAGAGGATATAGATAGTAGACGAGATAGGGACAATATCGTAAACACAACGTAACACCGATAGTAACAGTTGCGCGGCACCAGGTCGGGTACCGGCAGTCTGGTAGAAGTCGCAACTGCCCACTAGCCATGCTGTGAACACAAGCCTGGTGGTCCGGCGTGATCACAAGATAAGGAGAGAACACACTAAGGCCATGGATCATGCCGATCCTTAAGGGTGTAACGGGTATTAGGGTACAACCAGCTCATCGGCTAAGGACGTGCGCCAAAGCCAAGAAGACTTACGGAGGCCTTGACAAGGATTCCCTGGTCTAGTCAGGAGTCGTCCCGGTGGAGAGGTGGTCCAAGTCAAGAGAAAAGTGTGTAAAAATGGTCCGTCGTGCCTCGAGTGCTCGAAGGCCGAGGGAAACGGTAACGGGTATAAAACACACAAGTAAACGAAGACAAGTGTAGTTAATTAAAATATGAAATTTTAGTAATTTATTTTGCTAAATTACCATATATTATTGAGTAAATTAATAAGGTTTAATGACAATCATGACTATTAAGTGTGTGCAAGTGTAAGAAATCAAGAGAACATGTATAGTTGTGTATATAGCTTTTAGATTATTTAATTCGTGTAATAATGTCCATTTATGATTAAAAATTTGAAGTTATTCAAGACAATACTTAATTAGGGTTAAACAAGGTTTAATAGACACATATAGCAGGGCTAAAACGGTAAAATTAGGATTCTGGCCGCCACAGTCAGATCGCGACGTAGGGGTCTGTCGCGTTCAGGTCGCGACATAGGGTCGGGTCGCGTTCAGAATCAGGTCGCGGCCCAAAGGGTTGTTGCGTTAAGGTCATCGTGACGCCCGGGCTTGGCGCGTTCTGTGAACCGGCACTGGGGTGGACCGGGGGCAGGTCGCGACCAGTCGACCTATCGCGTTCAGATCGCGATGGGTCCTGGTGTCGCGACCCCCTCTGAGGTCGCGGCGGATCGGGCCGTCGCGATCTCAGGGAGTGGCCCGAGCCAGAAAAGAGGGATTTGCCTTTTTTCTGGTGGGTCTACCTGATATAGGTCTATTCAAAATTCGATATAAAATCACTCAGTGATCCAAAAAGCATAAATCAAGTTCAAACGAGAGTAGACATGAAGATCTATCAATGATCACGAATAATTTGAAAATAGTCATGTATAGAGCATGCTTTGACTGGGCAACATTCGGTGACCTAAACATGCACAGTCAATGTTCAACAAATTAATTATCGATGGATACATGATGAAAATTAGGGAAAATAGGGGCGTTTGAAAGCTAACTCGATGAAATATTTATGAGAATTTTATCATGGTATGTGATCATGTATGCACGAGGTTTGAAAGCAAACATGAAGGTTCGGGACATGGATAAGACAGAGATTCAAATAATTAATTCACCTAATGGGAGACTGAAATAGAGCGAAACCAGAGGGCTTTTGCACGAGAACATGAAGTTTTCCTAGTGTAATTTTTACACAAACTTGGCTTGAGAGATTGCCTACCTTTTTTGTGGAGTAAAGAAATCCTTAGTTGGTGACGAAAAATAGAGAAGAAAAACTCAAGCTCTGAACGCGGTATTGTTGATTGTGCACTTCCGTTGTCGAGAGTTCCGTTCACAAATCAACATACTCACCTTCTCTAAACTATCTCACAAATTTAAAATCACAAAGATGAACTAATATAGTGGTGAGAACAGGTCATATCCACGGAGAGGCTGAATAAAGCTTGAATTAAACTACTTTGACTTGAAACCATTCCAACGGACATATTTTCACTAAAATAATATTGCATTAAATTCAATTGTGTAAACAACACCAATCAAATCCCTCACACTTGACATGTCAATCTTAATAAAATAACAAGCAGAATTGAAATGAAAAGAGAATTGATATCAATGTACCCTCTCAATTGAGGGATCAAACAAGTAGACAGAAATCTGAACTAGAAACATAAAGATGCACCTCTAATTCTAAAATGATCTGAACTAAAAAAAAAGATAAAAAAAAATATGAAAGAACAAGAATCTCAAAAGAAGATATTAAATCATTGTACCCCTACAACTTAGGGGATGAACATTCAACAAAAGTAGCTCTCTACAAACACCAAATCAATACTCTCAAAGCTCAAGGATCGGACAGAAAATAAGAAAAATATTACCATTTCAATTATGTAAAAAGAAATACCAAAAACATGAGATATATCACAATTTTATTGAACTCTAAGATCACAGTGAAGAAATCAAAGGAATCAATCAGAAATTTACACTAAGAACAATATGACTATAAGATGAAGAACAAAAGGGAAACATGATGTAATAAGCTCCAAATCAACAACGAAAAACACAACAAATCTCGTCTATCTGATGAATTATCAAGAAGCAATTAAAAGAAATATTAAATCGTAACACCAAGCTTCTGATCTGTCAATGCTCTCTGCTAACTCCGGAAGCTCCAAACACACCGACCACTATCCTCACAATTCTGAAGATGTTCGGAAGCTCCCTGGACGCCGGACAACCACAGAACAAGCCAAGAAATGAGATCTTCTTGGTTGTCCTATGCCGTCTCAGCAATGCACACTTCCAGGATTCGTCAGATGCCACAGATGAAGGGAAGAGCAGTCGAAACCTAGCAGACCTCAATCTACCATCAATTTCCACAGAAGAAGATAAAGAACTATCGATCTCAGCACAAACCCCCCCAATCTCCAGAAGAGGGGAGAGAAACAAACGAATTCTAAAATCTATAAGGAATGGAAGAAAAATCTCACTGAATCAAACTCTAAACACAGAATAAATGGGAAATTTCCATTGGATCCTCCACAGCAGCCAAACCATTCACAGAAGAATAAAAAAAAAAAATCAAAACGTCTACCTCCGCTCACAGCAACAAAGAAAATCCCAAAAAAATAATACTGAACCTAAAACCCAAATGTCGAACTAATGCTGAACAGAAACATAAAGAAAAATACTATCTCCTCCGGAAGAACAACACCAGCCAAGAACATAACCATCTCCCAGTTCTCATATCAAACCAAGAAAAGCAAAGAAGTAGCTCTCCCTCCTCTGCTTACAGAAGGAAAACCCCAAAAACAATCTGAACTAAAAAAAACCAAAACAAGAATAGAACCCCCTGGAATTCTGAGCTCCGGAAGCCCCAAACAATACTGAACTCGCAAAGAAAGGAAATAACTAAGAAAAACTAAAAATCGAACCCCCTACAGATGCTGAAAAGAAAAATACAGAAAAATATACTAGAGAAAACCCAAAAAATCTGAACTACCCAACTCCCCCCTCGGACCTGAGGATCTTGGGTCCTTATATAGGCGCCATGGCCTCTGCTTCCAGATCAACCACCAGCTCTACACGAGCAGCCCTCCTCAGCTCCAGCCGGATCATGCATGCCGGCATAGTAGTCCCAAATCGCCAGCTGTGCATGCTCGGCTGCCACCTCAGCACTGCCCATGCTTCACACGCTCGCGAGCTCTGCGCACGCCACCAGCTTCGCCAAGGCTGCACGAACGCAGAGCTTCTGCGCACCTCTGCCCTCCAGCGCTCCTCCAGTCGCTGTGCACGAGCTCTAGCCCACCATCTGCTGCATCGCACCAGATCTGCGTAGCCAGCAGATCCGCCACGCACGGGAGCTGCTCTAGATCCTGCGCCCCAGGCTCGCACCCTGCTCAGCAGGTGCGCAGCACCCTAAATTGCCTTCCCGCCTCCAGCTCCCTTGCACCGTGACAACGCTGGCCGCCAGCTTCACCAGGTCGCTGTCCCCCTGGTCTGCGCCAGCGCACAGCAGCCCGCACCAGAGCGGCAGCTCCAGCTCAGATCCGCCGAGCTCCTCCATCGCCAGGGCTCCTTCTTTGTTGGGGAGATGGTGGAAGGGCTGAAGTTTTTGCCTCTTGCGAAAGTTCTGGAAATGGGGTCGTGGCACAATGTGGTTAAAACAATGTTTTAGTAAAAAAAATTATTTATTTACACACTATTTTCATACTACAATGTCTCTAAAATTATTTATGTATAGAATTTACAAAAGTCTTCATTTCCAAAATATACCTGTGAAAAGTAAAAGAACCTAATTAGTCAATCTAAAAAAAGAATGACTTATTTGAATGAAATTTAACATGTGTATTCTAAATATCAACTAATATAAGAATCTAATTAATATTTACAAGAATTATTTATGAAAGTATAAAACCAAGATTTATTTATGTACAATATATTTGTAAAAAGAGAAAACACTTATTAGTTAAACTATTCAAAAGGCATTGATTTTAAATCTAACTATTTGTTCTGCACAAAAATTTAACTAAAATACTCAAAAATTTATACCTGAATAGAATGAAAATTAAACTCAATGTGCACATTATTTATAGACAAATGATGTCTAAAATCAACTATATGTATGAAATTTAACACTGAAAATTGTGTCGTTATCAAGCTCCAGCCCTTCTCCTCCAAGCTCCTCGTCCAAAATCGTCTCCCCTTCGTCTCCCAAGGCTCTAGACACGAACTAGGGTTTGGTGGGGGCGAATTGGTGGAGTTTTGATTGCTATTAGAGTCCTAAATGCCTAAAACTCCTCTTTCTCTTCCAAATTCTAAAAATAGATAGTTATCTCCTATTTTCCTATTAATTATCCACCTAATTAGGATGAGGATGAGGCCTAATCTCGAGGCCAAAGGGATAGGATGGGCTAAGGGCTCTTATTTTAGATAATTACAAGTTATTTAGTGCTTATCCTAGTTCTTTACTATTAATTAATTAATTAAATCCGAAATTGGGATATTTTATTCCCATCCCATGATGAGCTCCTCTTTATTAGGCCCATTATTTTATATTTGAGCCAATTACACAACCCATTATTTATTTAATTTAATGGGCTTGATTTAATTTCTTTTTATTTCACTTATTCCCCCTTTATTCTAACTAAATCTATTACCTCATTTATTTTAAAATAAAATTTCATTTTATTTGGATTTTAAAAATCAAGGGTGCTACATAACCTTACCCAACCCTTACCCATGAAATTAGACCTCTCATCAATCCTATTAGGTGGATAAACCAAGAAATAGGGAGATAATTAGGGAAATTTGGAGTTTGAAAAGGATAGAAGAGTTTTAATGCATTAGGACTCTTAAATCACCCAGTACACCTCTAATTTGGCCCTACCAAATTTCATTTCATTGCTGGGACTTTGGAGGACGAGGAGAGGTAGCTGTGGACGAGGAGCAAGGAGGGAAGGAGCTTGGAGCAAGGGAATTCACCTCGTTCTTCGTCCAAAACCCTAGCTTTTCTTTACTACAACGAAAGGTAGGCAATCTCTCAAGCACAAATCGTGTAAATTTAACCCTAGGTAGCTTGCATGATCCTCTTCAAAAGCCCTTTCGTTTTGTGAAGTTTTGATGCTCCATGAAGGAGCATTAATTGTTTTAAATACTGCCCTTACCATGTGCCCGAACCTTCATGTTTGTTCTAAATCTCCACATGTACTTGATCTCCTGTCGTGCAAAAATTCTTATAAATACTACATCCTATTAGTTTTCAAACGCCCCTAGTTTTCCCAAATTTCATTGTGTATTCCTTGCGAATTAAATCCTTGACTGTGCATATCTAGGTTATCAAAAATTAACCTATGCAAGCATGCCTTATATATGACTGTTTTCTAATTAACCATGCTCCATGGTAGATCTGTAAGTCTAGTATCATTCAAAATTTATTTCGTGATTTTTGGAGCTTTCTGCGAATTTATATTGATTTTAGAAGCACCATGTGTCATGTGTGGGAGGGAAGGTCCAACCCTGAAATAGGGCGAAAGCCCCTTTCTAGGTCGGGCCGCACCTCTGAAGTCACGACGACTCGACTCGTCATGACCTCAGAGGGGTCACAGTCGGCCGGACCGTCGCGTTCTCACCCTCGAACCGGGCCAGGTTGGCCGGTTTGCCTGTCGCGCCAGTTCGCCCCGTCGCGATGGGCACCCCCTTCGTGTTCTCAGAAATACAGCAGAACCCAAAATTTACTTATATACACCTACTCTAATTGCTATTTAGCCATTGTTTAGCCTCAATTAAACATTGTTATGAATAATTTGATCTGAATAATTATTAATGGGTAATAATTATATAAATCTAATTAATTTAAAAGCTATGTGCACAATCCATTATGATCTCTTGTTTTCTTACACTTACGCACACTTAACAATCATGTTTGCCATTAAACCCTATTAAATTACGCAATAATGTATCTGGTAATTTAGAAAAATAAATTACTAAATTCCCTATTTAAATAATTACACTTGTCTTCGTTTTACTCGCGCGTTTTTATACATCGTTACCGTTTTCCCTCGGCCTTCGAGCACTCAAGGCACGACGGACCCTAGTTTCTACACACTCTCTTAGCATGGACCACCTCTCCACGGGAAGACTCCTGACTGCACCAGGGAATTCTTGTCAAGGCCTCCATAAGTCTTCTTGGCTTTGGCGCACGTCCTTAGACGACGAGCTAGTTGTACCCTTAAAACCCGTTACACCCCTAGGGATCAGTACGATCCAAACGGCTTTAGTGTTTCCTTCTTACCTTGTGTTCACGCCGAACCATTTAGTCTGTGTTCATAGCACGGCTAGTTGGCGGATGTGACTTCTACCAGACTGCCGGTACCTGACCTGGTGCTATGCAACTGTTACTATCGTGGTTTAACGACGTTTTACGATTATACCCTTATCTCATCTACTATCTCGTTACTCTCATCTGTTCACTTTCACTCTGTACTCTCATCTATTTCGTTTATTACTCTCATCTCTTCTTGGTACTCTATTTGGCCATACCATTGATTGTCAAGAATAACAAACAAGTGCTATATGGTAGTGCAATAGGGCCGGTCTGATCCTAGGGAGAGCTCCCAAAGAGTGCTATTTCCTTGCAAGGGTTACATGATCAAGATGTGTACGACATGCATCCAGTGACATTTAATACTATAACAATTAATCATTGACAATCAAAGTGCTATCTATTCAAGTGCTATTATCGTTACATGGCCATTCTATTATCGTTATCGTTGTGTTATTTTCACTATACCAGTGCTATTGCTCTCTTGCTGTCGTTACTTGCTCTACACGACTATACTCTTTTGTTACCCTGCCATTTAAGACATTAAATTATTTAAGCATGCTTGTTCTCATGAGATATTAAGTCCTACTGGGCAATTATTCACTCATCCTACGTGTTTATTTCATGTATTCAGGTGAGTTGGATGGATATGACCACACTCACGAGGATGGGACTGATGAGGATGTTGCTCAGGAGTGACCCGATCAGCTATCATGGCGTAGTAGTTAGTTAGTTTAGTAGTCAATCAGTCAGTATGTATTAGTTTGAATTTGAATAAGTACCTTGGGCCCTAGTTATGGTTTTGATGGAATGATGTAATAGTTAGTTGATGGATTATTAATGAAATTGGAGTTATTTGATATTATTCCGATTGTGCAATGGTTTGTCATTTATTCTCGCTCTGTACTATTAATAACTGTAATTCCGCTCCGATATTCCGCGTCGAGGCGTTACAATCATAGAAGTCTAATTACCTTAGATTTTGCCCTAATTGCCCTTTCTAATTTATGCCCAATTGGAGCTACGAATTTCCATGATATTTTCTTATTGAGTTTATTTGTGGGCCAAAAGACATCCTCTGGTCCATTTCTTTCATTGGGCTATCAATTCCATGGTTTGGAGCCCAACCATGATTTTTATTTTATTTTTGGGCTCCCTTAAGTACATGTGATAGTAATTTTTTGACTTATACTCTTATTACGATAATCAATCATAAAACACCTTAAACTTGGCCAATCGGATTTTCCTTTGCACTAATTTCTTCGTGGGTCATTAGGGAGTATTATTTAGAGTTGAACTATCATTTTTATAGAATTTTAATTATGATGTGTTTTCGTACATACGATATTGGCACGCACGTTTTTGCTATTTCGCTAATATTGAATTTATCATTTTCAATTTATTTCTAATTTTTCAATTACTGATACCAAAACTGTCACGTCTAGAGATTTAGCAGTGGAATTAAATATCGAGAGTGTGAGTGATACAAGTACAAGTATCGCAGTCGAGTAATTCAGAGCGATAACTAAGTATAACAAAAGAATTGAGTCAATAAATGTACCAGCCAATAATTCTTTCTTTCATTTCCCTAATACTAACTTACAACCTACATAATCAGAGCCAATATCAGGGCCCATTGTTGCCATTTCAAAGTACATACGTCTCATGCAGAAATAAAACTAACTATTACAGACTCTATGGACTCTAACATAAGGCTGACGAGCTATGCCGACGGGTGCACTCTGAGAGTTCTTCACTCTTCCATAGCCCCATCATGCTCTACGTCTTCGTAGTCATCACCTGAAATGGTGCAATAAGCAAATGTGAGCGCACCAACCCCCAGTAGGATTTATATCTCATGGTACGGGTATACTTTACGTGAATTAACAATTCATCAAGTAAGGTCCTAACATGCAATACTCATGGCAAGACGATCATGATAACGATATGGAACAATCTCGAAAGGTATCACATGTACAAGAACAATTCAGTAATCGGAATTCAGTGACATTTACCATATGAGAAGGAAGGATTAACAATGGGATGGATGACAGTACGATTAGATGACAGTACGATCAATTGCCAAAGAGAAGAGATTCAATAATCTATAACATGTACAGTGGATAGGACATGTTGAATTCCATAAAATTCCAATGGATAATGACGTATTAGATTCAATAACAATGACATGTATAATAGATTTGGCCATTTCACATATAATAGTTCAATCAATCAGTCATTCAATAACAATGTGGAAATTACCCAGATCAATCTAGTATTCAATTAGGTGGTTACCACCAGACACCTCAATGGATCATATACTGTTGCAATTATAAGTATTTCGGGTGCTCCTCCTATGACCAGACTAGGCCCTTATATGCACAAGCATCAGTCATGAATCGAAGTTCCAATAATTTCTGGTAATTCCATTTCATTTATGGCTAACATGATTTTCAAGCAATAGATAGTCAAGTACTAAAGATCATGTCAATGATTATAAGAATAACAAGGCAAGTGGACATGATCCAGAGTAAATTTCAGAAGCATAACAGCTTAATTTCATTAGTTCAATCTTTACATTTAATGACTTGGTTTCCATGTAACAAAATCACTCATACGAGAAGTAGATGAGAACGGAAGTGCTTTCTATCTTCTGGGAACTTCAATGGTACAACCAACTCGGTCACCATGAGGGAATCCAGAGTACGAAGATTTACGGAGGTCTTAGTGGAAAGGTCCCTAGTGTGTCGATACGAAATGACCAACAGAGAGTTTTCAATCCCCAAGAAAAGGACTGCCTATAAGTGCAATGTGTTGTGTAGAACGTGTCTCAATATCACAATCCATCGGTTTAAAATAACGAAAAGCAAGTAACTCGAAGACATAACATCGAACATGCAATTATAACAACATGCTTTTCAGTATTTTAATGTGATATTCTTTCAATTTAACAGTAAGCTACAACATCAAGTTGATCACAATAATATCAAGCTAGAAAGATCATGCACTCATGAACAATTAAAATAAACTTTCTGGTTATTATGACTTTTACATAGATTAACAGATTTTAGGCCACTGGACAGACTTTACAACACTTACCATAAGTCATAATATATAAATCTTGCATTCTAACTGAGAAAAACAAGTGATCTCGAGTAGGCTACATAAATTGCGACGGGTTCAGTCGTCGCTAATTCCCATGCCTTTAATAGTTATCTAACGGGTAATAGTTGAACGACTAAATCACGATAGGGGTACCTGTCACATTCAAACTGCGACGGGACAGACCGACGCCTTTTCAAAAGAATCAATGTTGGAACGATTGCAGAACAAAAACGCGACGGAAAGGTTGACGGCTTCATGGTAATCGGTACAAAAATGCGACGACCGTGATGGACGCATTCAAGGGTAATCGGTAGGCTATCGATTGCGACTCTGCATCGTGACATGGCGTGCCGACGTGTTCACGTGACTTTGAAATACACAAGCCATGCACGTAAACCGAGGGTCAGAAAATAGACCAATCGCGACGGCATCTCTGGTTGCGCTCTACACAGGCACTGAAATCCATGCGACACACAATTTCATGTGTTAGGATAGTCAAGTCAAACGCATAAATGCTACAGGATGTTCGGTCGTCTTTTAGGGAAACATGACGAAATTGTATGTCGCTTTCATGAAGTGATGAATGCGATGTCTGGAGTGGTCGCATTAATGGATCTTACCCGAAAATAGTGAAAACGGTGCAGTTCCTCATGATTGACCTATAACTCAAAATACAGGGAACCTTGAACAAAACTATGAACATAAAAGTTGTAGTGGACAACGAGTAGAAGGGAACTATGGCTTTGGATTGACCCAATTCGACCTCGGTAAGTGTGAAAGATGTTGTAAACAGAAAAAGCTCCAATCGTGCGTGACTCTTGGAAAATGCTTAATACGACTTGCATGCTTCATAAAAATTGGGCAAAATAGATGCATATGAAACTAGACTTGATGCTCTTTCAAGTGGTATGTGCTACATTTAGTTTAAGCTTGAGAACACTTACCTTTGCTTGGTTCTAAAACAGGTCTTTCTCCAGGTCGAAGAAGTGCAACGTCAGAGAAGAAGCTCGGTTGGTGGTCATTCTCCTCCTCTTCTGGTGCCCTAGCTTGACCCCTCATGACCCCAACACGATGGTACCCTTCCCCAAAAGCGTCGTGATGATTATTTATAGGTTTAGGGTTAATTCAAGTCCTAATATAACTAGGAAAGTGGGGTTGCGTTTCTAGCTTGATATCTTCCAAAATTTGAGGATTCTCCTCCCAATTGGAGTAGTAGAGCTTTAGGAAACATCCTAACATGGTTAGGCACGAATTTGGGTTATCATGGAAGTCTAATTGTCTTAGATTTTGCCTTAATTGCACTTTCCAATTTATGCCCAATTAAACCTAAGAATTTTGATATTAAATGCCATTTTGTCTTTGTTCTTTGGTCCATTAAGAGTTGCTTGGCCCAAATAAGCTTAATTAGTTGATTTACTTCTTGGGAGTCTAACCATGATTTTTATTTTATTTTTGGACTCCCTTAAGTACATGTGATAGTGATTTTCCTATGATAATCAGTCACAAAATGCCTTAAACTGTCCAATCAGATTTTTCTTTTGCACGAATTTCTTTGTGGGTCTTTAGGGAGTATTGTTTAGAGTTGAACTACAATTTTTATAGAATTTTTTGATGTGTTTTCGTACATACGATATTGGCACGTACATTTTTGCTATTTTGTTAATATTGAATTTATCATTTTTAATTTTTTTTTTCTATTTTTTAAAATTATTGAATTTTCGGGGCGTTACATTGTTCCCCCCACTTAAAAGAATTGGTCCCCAATTCATAGATATATCAAGTGAACTTGGTAATTGGGGTTCGTAATTCGGTTTAATTCCTTAGACCACCATATAGCATATAAACACCACACCTATAGTGGTTAGAGTTCTATATATCCATTTAGCTATCATTGGGAGCCAGGTTTGATCCGGGGTCTACAAGTATGTTATAAGTGCAACGGTTGGTTTGATCTCCAATCATCTCTCCTACTTAAGATTAATATACTAGCAAGAAGAGTATCATAAGACTAATAATCCAAAGGTTTAGCAAGGATGGAACATTCCATCATACCTCCTCCTGCAGGGAGTCCTGCCTAGATCCCGACGTTTAGATTCCCTTGACGCTTCAGCACTCCTTGATTCCCTCTGGCCTTATCCTTCAGCATGGGGCAGTTGGGAATGCGGTGGTCATGACTCCCACATCACAGGCAAGCACCAATTTTCTTCCAGCACGCATCCTCAGGGTGTCCTGGCTTATCGCAGAATTTACAATACTCTATAATTGGTTCCTATTCCACTTTGATCTTCTTATCTTTACTTGCACTATTTCCCCCATTTGGTCTCTTGTTTTCATTGTGGTTGAAGTGAAGGGTTCTAGTAGTGTTGGATTCTCCCTTGCTCACTATACTGGGAGTCCTCAAGTAGTAAAGCCTTTCTAACCATTTCAGGATAAGTCTGCAGATCCATCGGTCCCAATTGGGTGATGTACTGAGGCTTAAGTCCGTTCAGAAATTGTTTGGCCTTTCAACAGTTCAGTTTGGACCAAGTGAGGAGCATAGCGAGCCAACTTGGAGAATTGGGCCTCGTATTCGGCCACAAAAAGGCCCCATTGCTTCAGACTGGCAAACTCCGCCACCTTCATTTTTGTACCCTGTCAGAGAAGTACTCCTGGAATTGTCCTAGGTGACCTGTGCGTCACCCAGGGTTGCCTCAATGGATTCCCACCATGCGCGTGCTTCCCTCTCTAGATGGTAGGTAGCCAAAACTGTCATATGTGATCAATAAACTCTCCTAATCCATATATGGTCACCATCCATTCCCCCTCAGCCATGGCACCACAAATATTGGCTCCACTGGTTTTTCTCTCTTTCTGGGTAGCTAGTTTCAATTTCCTTCCATTAATTTCTCCCAGCCCATGCATGTAACACCCTGACGCGGAATATCGGAGTGTAATTACAGTTATTTAAATAGTACACAATGAGAAATAAATGACAACAAACCATTGCATAATTGGAATAATATCAAATAAACTCCAACTTCATTAATAGTTCATCAAACTTCATTACATTCACTAATCATGGCCAAATTAGGGTCCAGAGTACTTTATTCAAATCCAAACTATTACATAATTACTAACTAATGACTGTCTATCTATCTACTAATAAGCACGGGTTGAAGAAAGGGTCACTCTTGAGCATCATCCTCATTCCCCTCCTCGTGAGTGTGGTAATCTCCATCAGACTCACTTGAAACACATGAAATAATAATACAGGATGAGTGAATGACGCCCATTAGGACTTAATATCTCATGAGAACAAGCATGGTTTAAATGATTGATGTCTTAAAAGGCAAGGTAACTAGAGAAAATAGTCATGCAAAGTATAGTAATGATGGCAAGAGAATGATAGCACTTGTACATGAAAAATAGTACAACGAACGTAGAGAAAAATTGGCCATGTAACGATATAGCACGTAAAGTTGCACAATGGTGCACTAGTAAAGATAACACTTGTAACAATAGCACTTGAATAGATTGCACTTTGATTGTCATGGATTAAATCTTGATAGTATAATGGCACTGGATGTATGCCAACATCATGATCATTTTAACTCCCATGGGCAAATGGCACTTTTCGGGCATAAGTCATGTTTCCTATTTTAGATAATCATATAGATGGCCAATAGAGTACCAAGAATAGATGAGAGTAGTAGATGAATAGACGAGATTGCAGAGTGAAAGTGAACAGATGAGAGTGCAAGGATAGTAGATGAGATAGGGACGTAATCGTAAAACCACGATAAACAACGTTAGTCACAGTTGCACAACACGCCGTCGTGTGCCGGCAGTCTGGTAGAAGTCACCACCACCCACCAGCCGTGCTATGAACACAGACTAGATGGTCCGGCGTGATCACAAGGTAAGAAGGAAACACACTAAGGCCGTTGGATCGTGCTGATCCCTAAGGGTGTAACGGGTTTTAGGGGTACAACCAGTTCATCGGCAAAGGACGTGCGCCAAAGTCAAGAAGACTTACAGAGGCATTGACAAGGAGTTCCTGTCTAGTCAGAAGTAGTATTCCAACGGAGAGGTGGTCCATGCAAGAGAGAGTGAATATAAAACAAGGGTCTACGTGCCTCGAGTGCTCGAAGGCTGAGGGAAACGGTAACGATGTACAAAGCACACGAATAAAATGAAGACAAGTGTCATTTAAATAATAGGGAAATTAGGTGAAATAATTACACTAGATACCAGATATGTTATTGAGTATTTTAATAGGGTCCCATTACAAATAATAACATTTAGTGTGTGCAAGTGTAAATAAATCATGAGAGCATGAAAGATTGTGCACATGGCTTTTAATTAATAAGATTTATATATATATATATATATATATATATAATATATATATATATATATATATTGCCCGCCATTAATTAATTAGGTCGAAATGTTAATAACAGGTCAATTAAGGCTAAACAATAGTTAAATGACATAATTAGCAGGGGCATAAGAGCAATTTCAGGTTCTGGCCACATTACTGAAAATGCGACGGGGTGTCCGATCGCGTTCTGCTGAACCGGGCCGCCGGGGTTGAACCAGGGGAAGTCGCGACGAGTCGACCCATCATGTTCATAACGTGACGGTTCTCCTTGTCGTGACCCCCTTCTGATATCATGACGGGTCGGGCCGTTGCGACTTCAGAAGGTGGCCCGAACCTAGAAAAGGGAATTTAGCCCTCTTCCAGGTGGGATCCCTCCCTTCATGCTTGATACAGGGCTACTCTAAAATGCATATCAAATCACAGGAAGCTCCAAAAATCATGAAACCACTTTTAAACGAGACTAGACATATAGATCTATCACTGGGCATGAGTAATTTGAAAATAGACATGTATAGAGCATGCTTTAATTAGGTTACTTTTCAGTGACCTAAACATGCACAATCATGGATCAACGAATTAATTGGCAATGGATACATGATGAAAATTAGGGAAACTAGGGGCGTTTGAAAGCTAACAGCAGGTAGTATTTATGAGAATATTTGCATGGCATGGAATCAAGTTCACGCATGGATTGAAAACAAACATGTTGGTTCGGGAATAAGGAGATGACAGGGATTGAAGTATTTAATACTCCTTCATAGAGCAATGAAAAATAGGGAAATCATGGGGCTTTCAAGGAGGGGTGCGTGGGCTACCTATGGCCAAAATTACAGGATTTGTGCTTGAGAGATTGCTACTTTTTATTATTATTAGAAATCCTAGGTTTTTGATGAAGAACAAGATGAACCCATCTTGTTCCAAGCTTCCTTCTCCTTGCTCCTTCGTTCTTCAGCCTTTCCCTTTGTCTCCCAGAGCCCCAGCCATGAACTATGAGTTGAGAGGGCCAAATTGGAGGGTGTATAGCTTGCTACAAGAGTCCTACCTCTCTAAAACTCCTTCCTTCTATTAAATTTCGAATTTCCTTATTTATCTCCTTCTCTCCTAGCATTTATCCCTTTATTTAGGATGGAGGAGAGGTCTAATTTTGTGGGTAAGGTGTTAGGGTAAGTCTAGGGCTCTTTTTAGGATATATATGAGTGATTTATTAATTATTTTAACCCCTTTACTAATTACCACTAGTTTTTATTGCGAATTTCACTTAATTACCTCCCATCATATGATGGGCTCTTCACATTTGGGCCCAACAATTTATATTAGGATCATTAGTAAAACCCATCACTAATTTAGCTTAATGGATATTGATTTATTTTCCCTTTAATTCTATTATTCCTTTTTTATTCTAATTTAATTCTATTTATCACATTTATTAATTAATTTTTTTATTTAATTCAATAATAAAAAATCAGAGTTGCTACAATGCCAAAAAAATCTGATGTGATGAACATATGAATCCCAGTAAATAAATAAACATATTTGATGTCTTATTAGGTGGATTAATATATGATTTAATCTCCCCACATAGACTGACCCTTTCAGAATCTCTTATGTATCTCGCTAAAAAATTTCGTAATTTATAGTTCAATAAAATGCTCAGTTACCTGCAATAGACTACCTTGTTGGCTGGCAAACTCTTAAATTGCCACAGGAGGTTGGAGGCTTTGGTGTCACTGACATCATGAACAAGAATTTTGCCATGATGCTCAAACTAGTGAACAAACTACACTCAGGACAGAGTAACTCTTGGACAAAATTGGTCAGAGTCAAATACATGAGAAAGAGGAAGATGGTAAATAATTTTAATTCAGTGCCCATGTCGGACACTTGGATTAGAAGGATAGCTCAGGAATTTAAAGAACATAAATCTGAGTTTGGGTTGGTACCAATGAATGGGAAAAATATTAGAATCAACCAGGATAACTGGTTTTGGGGCAGAGGTTTGAATAATTGGCCGTTTGAGTTTAACACTGAGGAAGTGGGTGAAGGAGACAAGTTGGATTCTTTCTTGGCTGAGGACGGTTCTTGGGATGTGCTCGAACTCAAAACGGTGTTCCCGGATACCTTAGTGAAATGTATCTTCCAATTTCCTATTGCAACAGGTGTGGAAGAAGATACATCTCTGTGGCTGCCTAACAATTAGACATGGAAAATTCATCACTAAAGAAGCTTATGAGCATATCAGGAGGGACAAAATTGAAGCACTATCAATCAGAGACACTTGTTGGTCTGAGATTTGGAAGTGGCCGGCATTACTAGGAATAAGAATTCTTCTTTGGAAATTAGCAAAGGGGAAGATTACCTACTTGAGGAGTTGCAACTTGATGATCAATCCTATCTGTCAGAAATGCAAGAAGGAATCAGAAGACCTACCGCACCTGTTCATCAACTGTAAAAGGGTGAGAACCATGTGGATAGAGATTATTGTACAACATCTAAAATGGTCAAGAGCACCTGTTAACCTGAGTGAACTTGGGGTTTCTGCATGGAAGACAAAAGTAATAGAATTCAAAATTTGTTCATAAAATCTGTGGTAGGGTACACTTTGGAAGCCATCTGGAGAAATAGGAATAACACTTTATTGCAGGAGAGAAATGTGTCAAAACTCTCAAGTCAAGAGATGCAATTAAAGCAACAACCAAATACATGGCAGCCAACAAGGGCACTGATCAGGAGGAAAAAGTTGGCAAATGATAAGGAGACAACTTGTAAGTATCCTTGCTTGTAGGGTGGCATAAACCTGAAACAAGATGGATTAAAGGAAATTTTGATGGAGCTGGGAAGGTGTCGGAGGATCTGATCCACTCAGGAGCAGGGTATATATATAATCATGTCTTCATTAATTGATCGCTTTGCTGAGAGGTTGGAGCCATTCGGAAATGCTGGAAATTTTTCCAGTGTGCCTTGCAACGACCACATTCATCAGACGGTCAAAATCTGTCACATCATGTTGCCACAAAAATTCTCGTGGTTTAATTATTGGTGATTGGGACTTCACCGCGTGTCACTAGTGTGACACCGGCCCATTAGATGGCCAATGGAAGGGGCACTTTATCTTTCTGACCTACGAAAGTTTAATCGGGCCTAAGTCGCCCAAAATACGTACGAATAGCTCTAGAGCAAAAAGCTCATTTTGTTTAATCGGGATTTGTTCCCGGCTGTGGGGCCCTCACTTGAAAGCTCTGAGACCGTCAGCAAAAAGCTCATTTTCAGCACTATCACTATTAGCAATCTGCCATTGCATATGTTATCACAAGGAAGAATTATTTTAAAAGGAAAAATAATCCATCATATGAGTGAGGCATATTAGAACACCAACTGATTAGGTGAAGGATATAAAACATTCCATGATATAACATTCCCACGTGAAAAGCCGATACCGTGCAAATATTTGGTCAAAAGCAGTTCAAGACTAAAATGTAAGGAGATAACTTCACGGGAGCAATCAACTCCCGATTTTGGGGGACTTATTTTTAGATTTCTGAGTTACATAGTTATAGAAGGGACTTACATAGTTTTAGAAAAGTTTACTTAATTATCAGAGACTTATCTAGTTACAAAGTTACATGTATAATTACATGTTTACGCAGTTAAGTTCTTCTGTAACTCTGTAATTACTTAGTTACTAGGGACTTAACTAGTTATAGAGTCCCTGAGTTACATACTATATGTAACTCTATAATTACATGTGTAGTTACAGTGTATGTAGTTACAAAGTTACATGTACTCTATAACTACATACTTACGTAGTTACAGGAATTATACACGTAACTCTATAACTACATACTTACGTAGTTACATGAATTACACATGTAACTTTGTAACTAAGTCCTGTTAACTAGATAAGTCCTTCTGAAATTATGTAAGTATATAACTAGGTAAGTCCTAGTTACATTATAGAAATACAAAATCACTATCTAGTTATAGAGTTACATGCGTAACTGCATAAGTATATGTAATTACACACTTACGTAGTTATATGAATTACATACTTATACAGTTACACATGTAACTCTATAAGTACATACTTACGCAATTACACACTACGTAAATATGTACTTACAAATAACGTTTCGTAGAGTAAAACTAGATAATTACATACTTACGCAGTTACATATTTAACTGTGTAACTATAATTCATATCTTGTTACACAGTTATAGGAAGAAATACTTACAAACTTAAGGCGTAAAAAATTATATACTTGCATACTTACAGAGTTGTATATGTAACTACATAAGTATGTAATTGTATACTTACACAATTACAGGATTTACATACTTACGTAGTTACACATGTAACTTTGTAAGTACATACTTACGCAGTTACACACTTTCGCAAGTGAACAGTCGTTGGGAGAGATAACAGGGTTTAACGGCAGTGATCTAAAAATAAATTTCGCATAAAATAGGGATTAGACGGCACGAAAAAATCTGACAAAGAGCTGAAAATAATGTCAGATCCCTGCAAGACACTAGCAATTAATTCTGCCTTAAGAATATAATGTATTGCATTAAGAATTGATATAGCATCTATATATAACTTGGCTATTCTATAGAGCATTTCAATTGCCACTTTTGCGCATTCTAATTGTGCTCATGGCCGAGATCCATGTAACTAGAAGATTTTTGCATAACAGGGAGGGAGGGGCGGTGTGTGGGGGGGGGGGGGGGAGCATTGGGAAGAAGAAGGGCAAGTGTGGGGACGCGCGCGCATGAGAGAGAGAGAGAGAGAGAGGAGAGAGAGAGAGAGAGAGAGGGCACTGCGTCAATAGTGGTGGTGGTGGTGGTGGGGGGTGACGCCTCTCCGTGGCAGAGAGAGAGAAAGAAGAGGTGGTCCTATGGTAGAGAAGGGGAAAAGGGGGCGGAAAGTGAAAAAGGTGGCCTATGTAGATATCTACGTGTACACACACACAAATATATATATATATATGTAGATAAATGTATATATATGAAGATATATCTACATGTGCATATATTATATATATATATGGATGTATACATGTGCATATATATATGTATAGGATGTATCTATATATTAATACGATATACATCAGAAAATTTTAGTAAGATAACAATAAATTACTCACATATATCTATATATATATTAATAGGATATACATCAGAAAATTTTAATAAGATAGAAATAAATTTCTCTACATATATATAGTCTTTCATATGTAGACGGCCTAAAATATATACATTGTCATGTATCTCACTACAAATAGTGTAACATCCCAGGTTTTGGTTGCCCGCTGTTGATCTTGGGATCGCGACGGATCAGACTATCGCGTTTTGAACGCGACGCATTCTGTGTCGCCTTCTAGTTGAGAAGGCGACGACCCCGGTGTCGCGTTCTGTTGTCTGTGGCTGGTGTGCCACGTGTCTGCAGTTTTTTTGTGAAGGCGACGTGCAGTTGTCGCGTTCACCAGAGGCACCTGTGTGCATGACACGTGGCCTGGAGGTTGTCTGCCTGTCAAAAGACCTGTCAGAATTTGAGAAGGCGACAAGATGCTTGTCGCATTCTGGTAAAGAACGCGACACCTATCATGTCGCGACCTCAATTTCGAGGCCTTCAGGTATAGAGACCCTCCTTTCTTCTTCTTTCTTCTCCTTTCTCCTTCCTTCTTCCCCTCTCCATGGTGGGGGAGCTCCCTCCCTCTTTCTCAGGTTTTGGGCTTGGTGGAGGTGCCGATGTGCTTGTGACGGAGCGATGGAGCGTCGTGGAGCGAGGATGAGGCAGTCATTCCTACGTGAAGGGCCCCAACGGGTCTGGCTCATCATTTCTCAGTAGGGATCTCTTACTCTCTCTGTTACTATCTTGAGGAGACGGAGCTTGTTTCGAGCTATCCTCCCTATGCTCGAGATTTGCTTGTGGTTTTGCATGGGAGAAAGCTTGCCGGTGGTGCTCCCTCTTGTGTGGTTAAGTAGTTCTTGTGGTTTGTGGGCGAGGAGAGGTGGCATTGGTGCCCCTCGAGCCATTTGCAGTTGTTTTATGAGTGTACTCTTCTTCCTACCTTGTTTGGAGGTGTTTTTGCTTGGGAGACCGAAAAATGGCCCATCCCTGGTTTTCGGTCTTCTGACTGATATCACGATACGTTGGCTGTCGCGATACCAGTCAGAAGGTGCGAGCAACCTGTAGCGTTCTGGTCACGACAGGTTAGCCATCGTGTTCACCTTGCTCGTTCTATTTTTCCTGTTTCTGGCCTTTCCGGGGGTGGTCTATGCCTAAGTTGGTTAGGGGATGTGTCTTCCCCAACTTAGGCACAAGACTAGTCTTTGGTGGTCGTTGCACCGTCGGGTTTGTGGGTGTGAGCCTTGGGACTATGTTCCCTAAGGGCTTTGCTTGAGGGGTGAACGCAACTGGTTGATAAGTCGATTATCATCTGAAGGCGACACCTTGTTTGTCATGTTTTGGTTGTGACGGTTCTCTGTCGCATTTGGTAGTGACAGGGTTTATGTCACGTTCTGGTCGCGACTGGGTTTGTGTCGCGTTCTGGTTCGAATCGCGACAGGTCTTTGGTCACCTTCTTGCAGCTATGTTGTTGTGCAGCTCTTTATATATTCCATGTTTCAGACTGAGGTGTGTGTGCCTATGTTGGCCGACGGCTCTCTTGGGAGTTCCGGGAGGTGTGCCATGCGCGCCCTGTGCCTGTTGGGCTTGTCTTGGTTACGAGCCAGCAGTGTCGTTTGCTTGTTGTGGTTGCCCCGTCTGTTCCAGTTTGCCCAGTGCTTGGCACTCAAGGGCTTGTCCGTTGTAGAGGTTTCACCATTACCTGGACCCCCAGTCCCCACGCCCGTTGAGGGAGTTCTCCAGGCGGCGGGCAAGCTCGAGCTCAGACTCTGGTAGCAGAGGGGAAAACGGTGGTGGACAGTGACGTAGAGTCATTTGCAGAGCTCTCTTAGCTGAGTCTAGGACGTCGAGGTGGTTTGGTTGTTTTTCCGGCGCAGATCAGCTAGTCCTTTCTCACTACCTCTCTCGGCGTTAGTTCCGGAGCCACGTCGCGGTGTCAGGCATGGGGCTTAGCTTGCCGGACTGCAGTTGTTCGTTGTGGTGTTATCTATGGTGGATCACTAGCCTCACTCTTCGGGAAGGTTGTAGGCAGGATCCAGGGCTGTAGAGCAGAGGAGTGGTCGGTGTGCCCTCCTCTTAGCTGCCAGTGGCGGGCTTGGTTGTTGTTGCTGTGACGATGTTTCCTTTACGGGTTCCAAGTGTGTTCTCATTGCCTAGCTTGCACGGTGGTTGTAGCCTAGCCGTGTCTAGTTTCCGTGGGCATTATTGTTTTGGCCTTGTTGGCTGTGTTTCTGGCGATTTCCACGTCGCGTGTTCTCTCGGGGTGCCTTGTGTAGGCACCCGACTGCTTTTCCATAATAGTTCCTTTGTGCCGACCATGGTGGCACCGGTGTAGTGTGTTTCCTGACCTCGTGGCGTGTCGGGGTCCAGGGGTGTTTCTGCTTGTGGGCCTTGACCTTGTGGAGGTCTAAGGTGGCCGTGTTTGTGGTGAGACATCATTCTCACGTGGTGTTGCTCGGTGTCGCTCGTGGTGACACTGTCTGTGCCTTCCTGACCTCGTGGAGATCTGGGAAGGTGTGCTTATGTCGTGAGACTCTGGTCTCGTGGTTGCTCTGGTGTTCGTGAGCTTTGTCTCGGCGGGTGCGTGTTGAGGGTTGCTTCTGCATCGTGTCTAACTCCGCTGGTCTGGGGAGTCGTGTGTGGCCCGACCTAGTGTTGGTCATGGTGTTACATTGTTCCGCTTGTGTAGTATTGCAGTAGGTCTTTCTCGCTTACTGCTTTCTAGAGTAGTTGCTTCCACTTTCTTTGTAGTTCTACTGCTTGGCTGATAAGAGACTGGTTATCCCTACTGGTCTTGTTCGCGAGGCTCACCCCCTACTTCTTCAGGTAGGGACTTGTTGTTGCAGGAGTTCATTGCGGACGGTTGTGGTGGCGGTTTTGGTACGTCGTGCGTTGCCAGCAGTGTGAGTTGTGAGCGTGAGAGCTCTTCTTATGCTGTGTAAGTTGAGAGTTGTTTTTTGCAAGTCCTCTGGGTATGCCCCTTAAGGATTGCACTTTTCTCTCTGTACTTGTACTTATTGGGACATGTTGTACATAATTTCTTATTAATGTATAGACTTTCTTGGTATAGTTATTTAAATCATTGCTTACTCACTGAACTAAATTCTAACCTTCCGGGTCTTCAGATCCGTGGGTGGCGGCGCGACCTTCGGGGTCCTGGCGAGGGTCCGGGAGGTCGGATCGTTACAAATAGAGACTGGTAATATTTATCTCAATGAGGCCAATGTAAACAAAAACTTATTAATCTCAATAAGATATTCGAATATGTTAGTAAAATATGATCAAACTAATATATAGGTAATATTGTTCATTAAAGTTAAATATAATATGTATTTCAAAGTAATTTAATATCTACGTTGAAGCCTCCTCAGATACTCCAACCAATATGATTAAGCTTCCTCATATGAGCTTGTTGAAGAATTACATTAACGTAAATGTTGAATTTTTTAATTGCTAGGAAACTATCATATGATATTGTTCTTTAGATATTTTTTTAGAATCATATTCAATGAGATTTGAACTATTGATCTTACAATCTAATATATATGAAAGACTAACTATTAAGCCACTTCTTGAATACAATAAATGTCAAACTTGATGTGTTTGTGTATAATGATCAACAAAAGAGGGCGGGGTGAATTGGTTGATGCCCGATTAAAATTCTATCTTATTTCACAAAGATATTTAGATCTTGAGCGAATAGCATGACCCCTAATCCTATCGTTCACATAGAAAGGAGATAGAAGATATGGAGAATCATAGAGTGCACAAGGATTTAGGTAGTTGATCACACAAGGCCTGTGCCTACGTCCACACCTCACTCGCATGAGGTGAAACACACACTACTTTGACTTTGTAACCTAGGTACAGAGTAACAACTCCCCCCCCCCCCCCCCCACACACACACACCCACAAAGGAAAGAGTCACTCCACACATCTTCAGAAGATGCTAGTCGAACCTAGCACTCGAAGTTGAGAATTGTGGGTTGGACGACCATTCTTCAGAGTTTGGTCAACCAAACTTCATTCCCTAAAGATCAACTCTCTCAGGAAGTTTAGTTGACTGAAATTCAGGGTTTGGTCAACCGAACTTGCCTTGGTCTCTATTGACGAAGCTCTATGTAGATCGGTCAACCAAAAATCAGAGTTCAGTTGACTGATTTCACTTGGGCAGATCCTTTGATTTCTAGGTGTTCTTTGGAAGAGCGTCAGTCGACCGAAAATTAGAGTTCGGTCGACTGATTTCTTGCAAAAATTAAGATACATAAAGTTAGTCTAAGATCCATGAATAATCTGATCAAAAGCATACCTGGCCATTTTGCATATTGGCTCAAAAGGTCAAATCCTTCGTGAAACACTTATCCAATTATACATTAGCCAAACAAAATATTTACAACTCAACGTCTTCACATGCTCAACATATGGATCAAATTGAATAATATACAAAAGATCCTGCTTCACTTGAAGTTTGTTTATTATCATCAAAACAATATCATGCACATGGAAATAATAAGATCTCTTTTTTTATGATGACAAAATATATGAATTTGAGGCTAAAGCATAAATCATAACACACATTGAAGTAAGAGCAAGAAACATTATTTTTTATATTTATTCTTTTTTGTTTTTCAATATTACATAGGATAGGCTTGATGCATGACCCTCACTTAGATTCAACTAACCTTTCGAATCCTAAATGCATCAAACAAGCACATATTCAAACATAAAGAAAAGTGAAAAGGATAAGAAAGTGAAAAGGCACACATAATTCATACTAGATATATTCCAGCCCTTTGTCATAGCAAAAAGTTAGAAGTGGGATAGGGAATAGCAAAATGAGACCCAGAACATCAAGGCATCTGAAGGATGTCATTGTGGAGGAGGTTGTTTTGGAGACAGGAGTAGGTAACCTAAAATATCCTAGGATGTGAGCTTGGTATCCATTTGGCTCTAGTGGGTTATTCTCATTTCAGCCACCTCCCTAGAGAGAGAAATCATGGTTACCCTCACTTGGTGGAATTCCCCTCTAAGTAACTCATACTGCACCTCCAACTTGTCTAAGCTCTGATGGAACTAATAAGCATTGTCTTCACCGTTGGGGACTGGTGGTGCATCATACTCCATAGGTGCAACATATATTGGGTCTACATCCTAATCCCCTTCTTCATCTTCCTCCTTCTCCTCCTCTTCTTCTTCTGACTCAAGCGCAAACAAGGTTCTTTTAAAGTCACCATGCACAATTTTGTAGTTCATAAATGAAGTATATATGTTGGCTATGTTGTACACATTGAATTGCTTAATCTGTTCAACTCTTTGATCCCTTAAATCAATCCCAACATACTCAAAGACTACTGTGACGTGTGCGGAATAAGGCAAAGACCTTCTTAGCTGGCGCTTCACAAGTTTGATCAAAATAACCATCAATTGGGGCAAATTTAAGTGTACATAATGAAATAGACAATGAACAATATCTTTGTACACCTTGGTTACTTCATCCTGACTTCCTCCCTTACGATACACAATTATAATGATCATATGATGAATAATTCATTGAATGGGAAGAAAGTCATTAGCATTCAAAACAACACGTTGTGCCACATACGGATGTTGATCCTTTTCTAGCATAATAGCGCACACATCTTCTTCATCAAAAGGCACATGTTCTATCAAGAGACATTTTGCTCACATATTAAGTGCATGGCCAAATACTGAATCACTGATTTTGATTTTTACCCCATTGACCACAGTATATAGACGGTTATCGCTGGTGTAAAATTTTGAGTAAAATTGATACACAAAATTTGCATAGTACACTTGATATATACTGTGACATGAAGGGAACCCATTTTTGTGTTTCAAAAACCAGTTGAATCATGGGATCGATAGCCTCCAAGTCTTCAAAATCCACCCATCTAGGTTGAAGAATCTTACGCCTTTGTGGATTCAGAAACTCATTGGGTTGTACAAGGACTTCATGTGTTCTATTGGACCCTTCACTCGCCTCTTGTGTACCCCTTGATATCTGACCGTTGCCATAGGTCCTTACAGCCATGACGGAGAAGGAGAGCGACAAAGTCGGTGAGGTTGAGACATCTCCTGAGCTTGGGACTGAGAAGTCTTCCCCTGGGATGTGGCTTCCTTGAGAGGACTTGCAAGAAGAAAGCCGAAGAAGATAGGCAAGAGATTGTGAAGAAATATAGGTCACCCAAGTCTCTCTACAGTTTGCAGCTCTTGGGAAAGAGAAGAGAGCTCTTTAGGGCAAGAAGGGAGCTCTTGGGTGCTGAAGGGGGTGAAATGAAGATGTGGGAAACATCCCACAAGTAGCCTAAGGCTTATGAAGCCGTTTTGGGTCGAACCTCCTTCGCTGGTTGACACCGAAACATTGTGATCTAAATCGGTCGACCGAATTCTCAGAATTCAAGGGAATCAATCTTATCAGCACTATGATATATCATATATTATAGTACAGTATATCATATATAATAATTTTTTAATATTAATAGTTAATAAAAATATAACATTTTTAAAAAAGAGTTTTATTATATGTATATATAATAAATATAATATTATATTTCCACTAAATAAAATGAACTTATAAATGTATATTTTCTATATATTTATTTTTTATTATTTTATTTTTATAATAATTATAGATAATTTATATTTTAAATCATGTAACTTTATCTATTTTGAGAAAATTTATAGTTGAGACTAAATTGTCACGACATCTTTCGGTGATAGTTCTAAGACTGAAAAATTCAGTTTTTATATTGAGACTGAATTGTCACCAATATATTCGGTTGCAAAACTGAGACCAAAACACTTTCGGTGACAATTCAATCCCAAAAATTTGAGACTGAAATACAATAGGTGACAATTCGGTCTCAAAATAGCGATCCAATTGTCAATTTTCATTGTAAGATCAAAAAATAAGTCAATGAGTCTGAATTACTTTGGTGACAATTCAGTTTCAAAATGTTTTGAGACCAAAGTTATCGGTCACAATCCCGTCTCTATGTTGAGACTGAATTGTCACAAAAAATTTCAGTGACAGTTCATTCTCTACATTAAGACCGAAATGTTCAGTGACAATTCGGTCTCAAGGATTTGAGACGGAAAGGCTTTTGGTCTCAATTGGTCTCTATTGTGAGACCAAATTGTCATCGAAACTTTGGTCTCAATTCGGTCTTATATTGAGGCCAAAATTTTGGGTGACAATTCAGTCTCAAATTAGAGACCAATTTGAGACCAAAATTTTAGATCTCAAAAGCGGTCTCTATCCGTGTTTTTTTGTAGTGTAACCTTGTAGAAGATGCACCATGGTCCGATTAACAATTTTAGTCTGGCCATCAATTTGAGGACATTGGAAGGCTATGCTTCATTATAGCTTAGTGTCCATCATGAATCACAATGATCTCTAGAAATAGCTCAAAAGCGGCTATCACGGTCAAACACAATTAAGCTTAGTAACCGAAAGTGTGTCCAAACTTCTTGAAGAATAGTCATGTCGTCACCTCTCTAGTGATCATCTTCTTGCATGACGCGAGCACCACCATCTTTGAAAATTTATCGACCACCACAAATAGGTAGTCATGTCCTCACCAAGTCCTTGGAGGCTGCCTAAAAAGTCTATAGAGATGCTCTCCCGAGTAGAACTAGGAGGAGTGTGTACAATCCCAACATTCGATGGTTAGCAAGTTTAGATATGTTGCATAATATCATTTTTTGACAAATTGAGCCACATCCTACTGCAATAGCGGCATAGGTTGCAAGTATTGCAACATCTTGTTCACCCCAAAATATCCAACTACTTTCTCAGTGTGTGCCTCCCTGATCTATTGTCTAACTTCCCACAAAGCTAGATAGCATGGGGAAGCAGAGAGCAGGAACAAGGGGAACCCTTACTCAGGCTTACAAGAGGGAAAGAGGGGATGATTAGGTAAGCACTCCTACTTTCTCTCCGCCTAAGTATTCTCATTTTCCACAATTCCTAACTTGAATGTCAAAAAAAATTTCTCTATGACCACTCCTGAGGCCACTTAACTACTTTATCCAGGTTGGAGGTTCTAATTAACAACGCTCCTCTCCCCAATAAATTTAGAAGCTGATCATAGGGATCAAACAATCTACATCGCAAGATCATTTTTCGACCTCTATAATTAACAAATTACTAATAATTAATTTGTCTACTTCTTGGATCTGACACATAGGTGCTGCAGTTTAATAAACTTGTTCTCTAATAACTAGTACACATTATTTTTTATAAGACTAATCGCCCTTAAATATCACATGAATTAGAATAACATGTATTAATCTATTAACCTGTCTAGATACATGATGTCCCTCTTATCCATCTTTTCAAAAGGAACATTCAGAAGATAGCAACTTTAACATTGATCTCACTCTATAGTTTTATTATGATTAGTTTTGTTATTTAAGCTCAGAGACTTCGTCATGCACAGGTAAAATATGCAACGCAGCAAAATGAATAACACTAAATATTTATTTACCGAATAAAACTTATAAGAAAAATCACTTTCACTGCAAACACAATTTTTTTTATAAACATATTTATTTCTTCAAGAATCTATGGAGTTGGTCCAAAGATATTCGTCTAAGTTTTGTCATCTCATTTGGGAAGCCACCAGTAAAATGCTCGGCCCACATTTTCGGACAACCCTGGTGAGCTCGTTGTGGAAGGCCCATGATGCTTGTGGTCAATTACACAGTCAGCCCAAATAGCAGAGTTTCAGAGACATGGTCTTATCTTGAAGTCTTTTTTTTCCACCAAATCCCATTAATGTCAGATCATATAAACTAGTAAGTGGGGGCCGTTAAGATTATTACTCAAATATATCATTTCACTAAACTCTATAATTACAATTTGTCAACTCGGGATCCATCTCTCTGGATCCGAATTCGATGCGCACAATTAAAGTATATCCGGATCCAATCTGGACCTGCTGGATTCAAATCATCCGAATGGACAAGATTTTGGTTCTAATCTGAACCTGATCCAAATTATCCGACACAAATTATATATAGAGAGAGTAATATTTGGTGCACACCGATGATGATTAACTATTCTCTTCACCAACCATGGCTAACCTTTCCCCAACTTTAGAAAAGACCCAAGCGCCGCCGCGTACACAATAAATAGTCCGGTTGTGAAGGTTTTAAATTTTTTTTACGCAATTCATATTTAATGTCTACCTTATTTAATTATTTCAAGTAACAGGAGGTCTTTCACCCACAGTGAATGTTGTAGGCTCATAATAGCAGTTGGCATGTGCGAACACAAAAACTTAACTGGCATGTAGACAGGAGAAATCCTCAATATTACACAGTCAGGAACCCCTTACGGTTACAGGCTACTTCATATAATTAATGGCGAAGCCAATTCTGATATGATATCAACAAATGTTGCAAGAGTAGTTTATGGAAAGAAGGGAGAGGATTAATATTAACCTTTGTTCAAGCTCTCTCGTATTGATATATCACTGTCGCCCTGAAAGTTTGAACAAGATACAGCACTTTTGAAGTTAACTTCAATGAATCATAGCTCCCAAGAACCTCTCTTTTATGGTGGTCATCTCCTTTGCCACATCTTCCATCTGCATTCTTTCCTTCGGTGAGTCCATGGAGCACCTTAGACCTAGTCTCGCCATGGAGACCAAACATGTGACTCTTGCCTCTTCTATCATGTTCGCCATGCTCAAAGAATTGCCGTAGACATTCTCGGTGCTTTCCCTCAGCAAATATGGGTCGACAATGTCCGAGACATGGTCAGGAATCGCCATTTGAACAAATTTATGAAGAGTTAAGTCATCAACAAATAGGACATCTGTGGGCCTCCTCCCTGTGATTATCTCTAGTAGGAGGATTCCATAACTATAAACATCACCTTCGATGGAGGCATTGCATCCCATCCCATATTCTGCAGTGCATATAGAGTTCAAGCGAAATTAGTTGCAACTTATATAAATGAAGCTGGTCATAAAAGTCCATGATGCTTGTAAGTTTCAAAAGTTTTTAAACGACAATTGTGTACCAACGAAGTATATAAGATGCTAGGATTATAATACCTGAACCTTTTCAAAGTCTCTCACATTTCCATTCTTTTTTTTTTTTTTTTTGACACAGTTCTCACATTGGATGGACTATGTACATGTACGCATCAAGTTCAGCTGTGCAGCCTCTACGTACACACCAGGATTTGGGAAGAAACGTTGTCCCCGTGATATATATAAAGGAAGTCTATGGGCTAAAATACTGTACTATGGACATAATAGACTACAAATTTCCATCAACCATATATAAGCTACATGACGTGAGAAAACTGAAAGCTTAATCTCAAGTATGACTAGAATCAAAATTATTTAATGAATATAAAAAACCCTACCTTTTTACGTTCGGAGAAAGGAAGGTCAACTAGGAAAAATAAGATTTACATATAGATTGACATATGAAAGCTTAGGGACACCAAGTTACGGTAGAAAAAGGGGAGCGAAGACAATGGTAATTTACCTGGGGCAACATATCCAATTGACCCTGCGAATACCAAGGAGCTAGTTGGATTTCTACTATCATCCTTGGTAGGGAGAAATCTAGCCAATCCAAAATCACTCACATGTGCAGTCATGTAACCATCTAAAAGGATGTTGCTGGGCTTCAGATCTCGGTGAACAGTTGGCCTAGTGCTATGACAATGGAGATAGCTGATTGCGGAAGCCACATCCACAGCTATGTTTATCCTTTGTTCAAGACTCAAACTCTTGAGATCACAATTCTCATTTTCCACTGGATGCAGCCACTGTTCCAAAGATCCGTTTTGCATGAACTCGAATACTAGAGCCTTGAAGTCGTGGCCGCTGAAATCTATACTCGAGCAGGAGGTCAAAATCTTGATAAGGTTCCTATGTCGAACATTTTTCAGCGCCTCACATTCTTTCATAAAACTCTTGGATGCACCATGCTGCTGAAGGTTGATCACTTTCACCGCCACAAATTTGCTATCATGACCAGCTAGGTCCATCTCCCCTTTATACACAGAACCAAAACTTCCAGTGCCAATGAGACTGCATGGTGAGAAACCCTCAGTTGCCTTAAAAAGTTCGGAGTAAGTGACTCTCGGAAGCAGTTCATGAGACTGAACCATGGATGGAGAAGGTCTCCTCTTAGAGCACCGAGAGAAGACGATACAGATAATTGCAATTATTGTGCAAATAATGACACCCGGAATTGTGATAATGGTTAATGTCAACAAAACATGTCTGTGAGACCTTCTCGATTCTCCTCTTGAGCATAGTGGTAGGTGCAATTGTAAGATGCCACCACACAACTTTGGGTTTCCCAAGACAGAAACTGCACTACCATTTTGAAAGATCCCACCTTTCGGGGCTTCACCATCAAAGTTGTTGTAGGAAAGATTTAGATGGTTTAGATAACGAAACTCCTGCAAGAACCCTGGGATGTTTCCAGACAAGTTGTTACTAGAAATATCTAAAGTTTCAAGCCCACGTAGCTTGTTGAAAGATTGCGGTATCTTCCCTTGGAAATTGTTACCACGCATGTCAAGGTATACCAAGCCCTCACAGTCGCCCATAGAGCTAGGGATTTCACCGGACAATTTATTCTCCGAAACGTCCAACAGATTAATACTTTTGAGCTGATGAATTTCTGTTGGGAGAACACCAGATAAAGAATTATCAGACAATTCGAGTAACGTCACTGAAGAGATGCTCAACAACTCTTTTGGTATTGTGCCGCTAAACTTATTCACAGAAAGATACACTTCTTGTAATCTTTTCAAGTTTCCGAAGCTCGGAGGTAAGGCACCTTTCAACTGGTTGATTTGTACCGACAAATGATGCATCCGAGTAAGGTTGAATATGGATGATGGAATTTGCCCCGACAATCGGTTATTGCTCAAGAACAAGATACCAAGATTTCGGAGCATTCCGATAGTCTGGGGAATTGTACCGTTGATGAGGTTATTCCCCAAAGCAAGAACAGTCAAACCCACAAGGTCTCCAATGCCCTGAGGTATATTACCTGAGATGAGATTATCTTGTAAGGCAAGCTTGCCAAGAACTTTAGACAGATTGGAAACAGCTTCCGGCAACACTCCTCCCAGTCTGTTGCCATACACAGCCAATTGCTTTAAGTGAGTGCAATTGCCCAAAGAAGTGAGGAAACTCCAATCGTCTTTGTTGTCGGCTTCTAGTCTGTTATCCGCAAGTGCCAGGCTGGTCAAGTTTCCCATGTTTCCCAGCGTAGATGGAACAACTCCGCTGAATGCATTGAAACTCATTTGAATCACACGAAGTGAAGAAGCATTGGCAATTGAGGAGGGGATGGGTCCATAGAATCTATTGTTACTCAAGGAGAGTATTTGGAGATTAGGAAATAAAGCACCGATGTTTGGGGGCAAAGTCCCAGAGAATTGGTTAACTCCGAGGCCTAGAACATGGAGAGAGGACAAGTTGTATAAGATAGACGAAGGGAAGGTGCCACTCAATCCATTCGTCTCTACGGCGAATCTGGTGAGAGAGTCCAAGTCTCTTATGGTAGGAGGGATGGTTCCGCTTAAGGAATTTCTAGTGAAAGATAGGGTACCAAGTTTTGTCAAGTTCCCTAGTGAAGGAGGGATGCTCCCGCTCAAATAATTGTCCCCAAGTGAAAGCTTCATCAGAGTGGTGACGCTGCCTAACTGAGGTGGGATGCCTCCTGTGAGTCGTTTCTTGAGAGGTCTAGTGCCTGAAGAGAGGAGAGATTACTTAGCGAGGGTGGGATAGCCCCAAAGAGAGAGTTCTGCCTGAAACTGATGTATTCGGCTTCCGAACAGCGGCCGAGGCTGTCAGGAATCTCACCCTCCAGAGAGTTCATGGTCAGGTTAAGAAGACGCAGGTGAAGCAGAAGGCAAAGCTCTTCAGGGATGTGGCCTTGGAAGGTATTGTTGGAGAGGTCGAGGGTCCTGAGGAAGGTGAGATTGGTTACGGAGGTGTGAATGGAACCTATCAAGCCAAGGGAGCTCAGGTGCAGCCCGACAACCCTCTCGGCCGGTAGGCCGCCACACTCGACCCCTCGCCACCGGCAGAAGTGGAAGCTGTCATTCCAAGATGACAAGGCTCCCAAGGGATCGCTAGCTAGAGAGGATCGAAATGTTAGAAGAGCCAGGTGATCAGCAGAGTTTTCCTGCAGCTGTGGGGGAGGACGATGAGTGAGAAAACTAACCGCAGGCCAGGAAGAGGAAGAAACCGAGCTGCAAACGAGATAAGACCAGACTAGGAACGTTGGCAGGAACGGCAACGAAGAGATCGCCCTGCAGAGAGCTCGGCGCTGGCAGTACTCCATCTTCATGTTGTTTCAACTTTCAAGGGAGGATGCTGGAAGCGACTCGATCGAAACAGTATAAGAGACTCGAGCAGAAATATAAGACTATAACAGTGAAGCAGATCTATCTGTATGCCCCAGCGGCCAAGTAGCTGGCTTGCAGCTGTCGCACGCACCCAGCGCCACCCCTGCGTACGTACACGGCATCTGTAAGATGGAGGCGGAAAGCGAGTGGTCTTCGCAAAGAACGTAAAGTTCACGGAAATGTGGCCTTTTACGTCATTGTCTACATTTAATTTAGGGTTTTTATTCAAATAATTATATTTTAATATTTAAATGATTATATTTTAAAAATAATTTTTAAAATAATCACCAAATTACCAGGGCAACAACCTAACCACCAAGAGACCGTTTACATATGAACCGGACTTGGGAATGTCGTCATTGTCAAATTAAGTCGACAGATAGCCGTGTCAACTTTTGCAATGCCAACACTTCGATAATATCTACAGCGGTGTCTGTTTTGACAACCTCGACTCAAATATCGATTTTGTCAAAACCGACACCATTTTGAAAGGGAAAAAAAATAAGGCTCCACAGAATTCCGTGAGAGAAGGAAGGTCGATCGGCCAATTACCTGGATGGGCACCCGTTCAGGTTTTCAAATGGCTCGGTTAAAGTCCATACAAATCTAGGATTGGATAGAGCTGTTTACTTGCATTAATATTTTATGAGTCAATTTTTATAGTGTTTTCTTAAATTTATTTTTAAAAGTTAAATGATCTTTCATAAAGTTAGATTTTCCATATTTTTTATGACAATATTTTTTCATTGTATATATATTTGTTGGAAGATATATATCATTGTGTCTGTGATCATATAAGTTATATATTCAGCTAGTGCAACTATATATATGATCAGATATCTCTATAAATTTGTGTTTTTGAAAATAAATTGTATAAATTAATTGGACAGTGACACAACATAAGTTCTAACCAAATTTGTTTATATAGATGATTGTTGTTTAATTTTTATTATTTGCTGAAGATATTTATTTATTCATTTTATATTTCTCATATTGTGATATTTTTAAATCTGGAATTAATTTACAAAATTAACATGCAAATTGTTAACATATTATTATATATACCAAATAAGGATTTTAAACGTTAAAGTTGTTGACACTTTTTCTTTATGAAAAAAGAGTTTTATTTTTGTTATTTAATTTTAAATAGTTCTTTTTCATAAATCAACTTATGACCAATTTTCATCTTTGTCTATATGTTAGTGATAGATGCTCTTGATCAGGGGTGGATCTAGCATGTATCCAGTGGGACTCCACTGGATAAAAAAATTTGTATTGGGGGCACAAAATTTCACCATGGGTGACCCCCAATGAATTTATATGGGTGCACCATTAGGACCCCACTGAAAAAAAAAAATTTAGATCCGCCACTGCTCTTGATTGCACATTCCACTTGAAGATGTTGAGTTCATTCAAGTACCAAAGTGCATGTGTTTTTGAAAGAAAGATATTTTATATCTATCTATATCTATATCCATACTATATATTAAAAGTTGATCGGGCCTAGTTTATTATAGGGTTTAATGAATAGCTCATTTCAAGCTCAATCAGAGCCAAAACTTATAAAGATTCCCTATGGGCTGAAATGGGTCTCAACAAATCTGCGTGAGGCGTGAGTTTTACTTATTTTGATCTATTAGATTCAAGTTGGAATTGAGTTGGGCTATATTAATTTTGGATTGGATTGGACTAGTCTAAACAAGTCTAGATTGACGCCTTAACCCGGACTTATATGGTGGAAGGTGGCCATATATGGTTCGGCCACCAGATGTTAGAGACGAAGACACCGCGATGGGCACGCAGAGGTGAAGTGGAGAAGTCTTCTAATTTGACCCCAGATAGATCGATGGGTTCATTCATGGGTGGACGTTGGCGGCACCACTCCAGTCACTAGCTAGATTGAGTAGAACCGCTTCATCACGTCATCATGGTGGCCACAGATTGGAAAATTAAGCGCGCACTAACAGATACCACTTTTTATCACCTCCTCGAGTGACTTAACTCTGCTAACAGGTCGGCGTTGGAGGGCAGGAATGACATTCTTCACATCCATTTCTTGTAAGAAAATCAAAAGTAAAAATTGAAACATAAAGAAAATCAAAACATCGACTGTAATTCATACCATTAATTTACTATAGACGTGTGAAATCTTTTAATTTATAGGAAGAGTTCCGTATCCATATATATCATTAATTTTAGGATTTATCTATATGAACTGAGAAAAGTTATTAAACATTTCTCAAAAGGAAATAGTTGGGAAAATATGATTTGATAAATACAAACTACAAACAAAAGCCTATAGACTTGTCAATGGAAACCATGCAAATTTGGCAAGTGTAAAGACTCAAACCTGAGAGATGATATTTATATTATATTAAATCTATAAGGGTAATGCTATGTAAAATGATGTGGAAATAGATTTTTTTTATTATTTAAAAAATCTATTTATCATGCTGTCTCATGTTCTCATGGATGAATGCATATTGCTAATCCAAATCCCATCGAGTGCTACGCGAGCAATGGCGACGTGAGATGAATCGGCAATTTGCACAACGCGGGCGTGCCAGTCCCGAAGTGACAACAAGTGTTCTGCCTCCGAGAGTCGGAGGGCTTTAAGTCTATTGTGCGCACCGTTTGACTTCGTCAAACGAAAGTGAGTGTCGGGTCTTGGACCAAGATCCCGTCGTTGCCTGAACGCAACGTCGTTAATTACATCTCTTTTAGAAAGAGAAAACCCTTGATTAATCGCCAGAATAGAAGGTCTTATGGCCTAAGTCGGGACATCCGATAAAAGGCGCAAAATAAAACTACAAGATTGCAGTCAAATTTGCAAGATATTTTTTAATGTGTGTGTGTGCTATTCGTCTTTTAAGGTCAATTTGCATGCTTGTTCATTTATTTGTTCTTTTGTCTATTATGCAAAAAAAATCTTTTATTTGGTAATGCAAGAGATTTTGACATGCTTTGATTGTCATTGTTCTTTTCATAGTTCGATCTCATTTGACTCTTATATGCCCAAACATTGTCATGTACAATTCATTTCATTCGGCAAGCAAAACGATTCGGCGGCTAAAACCATTCTGCAAGGGGTAAACCAGTAGGAGCGAATCGGCGGACAGGCCATTCAGCAAAGGTGAATCAGCAGGAGCGAATCGGCAACCAGGCCATTCAGTAAGGGTGAATCAGCAGGAGCGAATCGGCAGCCAGGCCATTCAGCAGGGGTGAGTCAGCAGGAGCGAATCGGCAGCCAGGCCATTCAGCAAAGGTGAATCAGCAGGAGCGAATCGGCAGCCAGGCCATTCAGTAAGGGTGAATCAGCAGGAGCGAATCGGCAGCCAGGCCATTCAGCAAAGGTGAATCAGCAGGAGCGAATCGGCAGCCAGGCCATTCAGCAGAGGTGATTCGGCAGGGGCGAATCGGCAGCACTGTTTGCAGACCAAAATGATTCGGCAGCCCTTGCAACGCACAAAACGCGTGGGAAACGGAGGATCCGAAGACCGGATCAGGAAGGAATGGCACCCAAACCATGAAAGGGCTCTAATCAATTCCGGACGGGGCATGGGAATCAGGTTATC
>CM024758.1:16462759-16544997 GCA_014218235.1 Colocasia esculenta | reverse complement strand
ATTTAGATAAGGGAAACAAAACTCCAGAGGAATAGCTGACAGCTTGTGGACACCCTTTTTTTTTTTGTAATGGTCCCATTTCCCATTTAGGGCCGCCCAGGTTTCTCCCCATCAGAACAAAAAAAAACAGTCATTTGGATGGTCCATTTACAAGGCTTACAAAGCCCATTATCCAATGCTCATTTCTCCCATGCATGGAGGTGAGCCTAAGAGAGCTCAACACCTCCCAAAAAGTCACCCCAAATGTGGCAAAAAGGTGTTCATGCGGCAGATGATTGGATGGGTGTTTTTTTGGGGTGGCTTCTAGAAGTATCTTGGAGAGGCCAAGAGGGGGTTACGGGGGCAGAGGTCTGAGAGAGCTTTTTGCAAAAAAAAAAAAGGGAGAAGAGAGAGCCTCCTCTCCAAGCAACGAAGGAAGGGCATCTCTGGTGGCTGCTGCGTTTTCTGCCTTGGGAGAAGCCCTCCCGTGAGCATCTGCAAGAAGAAGAAAAGAGAAGTCAAGAAGAGAAGCCAAAAAGGTGAAGAAGAGAGAGAGAGAAAGGGATACCATTCTCATGAATGGTCTTGTCATAGGGAAGAGAGAAGAGAGGAGTGAGGTGGCGATGGGCACTTTCCCCTCCCCATTTCTTTAAATGTTCTTGTACTCCTCCCCTTATGATGCTAAGAGAATGTCTTGTCCATCATACTCCTTGTCCTCCTTTCTTTTATATTAATGCATGTACCTTTCTTTCCTTTTTTTTTCTTTTCTGATGGCATAGGAAGGGTCACGGTTTGGTGAGAGGCCACCCTTCGCATGGTGGACCTTCTCTCAACCCAAAAGATCCCTATGAGACTCTCTATGTACTCCTATACCTCAATAGTGAGTGGGGTTTTAGGAGAAATAGAGCTTAATGGGCCTCACATGTGTCTTTTGTGCATGCATGGAGTTTACTGTTTTTGCCCCATTGTAGTGCAGATTTTTGCTGTGTTTGAGCCTCTAAACAGGCCTCCCTCCTTGCTCGGGCCGCCCCCTCTCTTGGAGTATACCTTGGCCCATGGTTTATGACCAAGAGAATGAGATTTTCCTCTACGTTTAGTCTCTTTAATGAGGCCGCTTCCCACTGTTTTGAATCCCCAACGTGCAGGTCTCCACAGTTATAACAGTCCCTTTTGTGCATTCTATCCTGGGGTATACCCCCCTTTGCTAGCCAAGAGGTTGAGCAATCCATGCTCATGCCTTCTTGCTTAGCACTCTATGCAAATGACCCCTTAAATCTTCTGTTTTGACCCCCTAAGAGTTTAGGTTTTCACTGCTAAAACCGCCCTATATGTGTGCATTTTTGCCTTAGAATTGTCCTCATTTTGCTAGCAAATGGGTTGGACACTCAATCCATACCCAAAGCTTAGCATCTTGTGCAAAAGGCCCATTAGATCCCTGTTTGGCCTTCCTAAAACTCAGGTTTTTATGGTTTTAAAACAGCCCATTAAGAGACTTTTGTGCTTAAGGGTATGTCCATTTGCAAGCCAAGGGTTGAGCACTTAATGCTCATCCCCATACTTACACCCATAATGGCAGCCCAACAAGCCTATTTTCGGCCCAGAACCGCCCCTTCACATGGGTGAGCCCAACTTTAAGAGTGTTGGCCCTTTGCCCATAAGACAAGGATTTCAGCTGTTGATTCTGTGGATGGCCCTCTGATTCGGCAGCCCTGAACAGGCCTGCCGATTCGGCAACCAGCCACTCACCCTTGCCGGACCATGGAAGCTAAGTCATGCTTCATGCGGTTCAAGACAAGAAAATGGATAATGGATCGATGAGAAGCCCGTTTAAACCCCGGGTTGGACAATATGATGTCTATGCCCGGGCATCTGGGCCCACACATGTCTCACTTACCGATCGGTATTTGTGTGGTCATGGTGATACCCACCTCCACCAAGGGCTTGCCTTGAGGGTTAGTGCCATGTGCCATTAGGGTTATGTCGTCATTTGACATATACCCCTTCTTTTGGTACTGCCTCCGTTATGGTGGTGTGTACCGTGCTCTCCCCTATCAACCAAGACAAGGGGAGATGCTGCCGATTTTACCCGTGAGGGTCGAATCGGAAAGGGTCCCTTTTCCTCTCTTGAAGAAATCCCCAAAGTCTAATGGAGTGGCGCCGAATCGCGAATAGAACCACGTTGCACCCCTTAAAAGAATAAGAGAGCCAATGGAGGGAATGGTTCATCGTTAAGGGTGACAAATGGACAAATCAAAGAATTTTGCATTGCACATGTTTTAAAAGAGCAAAAGATCAATCAAAGTCTTTTCATGACAAAAATAATAATAAGCAAATAGGTCAACCATCATTCTCGCAAGTCTCAAATGAAATAAAAGAATAAGTGAAAACCATTTTTTCTGACACAAAAGAGCAAATGGGCCCCTTATGGTTTCAAAAGACCAAAATAAAATCTTTTTGTAATAAAGAAAGTAAATAGATCACTCACGTTTTCAAAAGAGCAAAGACCGAGTCAAGATCATTTTCATGTTAATGAAGAATAAATGGACAAATGGGTAAAAGGACTCAATCACATCTAATAAAAGACTGGCAACCTCGAATAGGCATCGTGCCTGTTTATCATTCCGGCCTAGTTTTGAGTTGCACTTTTCATCGGATGTCTCCGTATCAAGGCCACAAGGCTTTCTAATTTCTGGCGATTAATCAAGGGTTTTTCCTCCCAGAGGGATGTAATTAACGTCGTTGCGTTTAGGCAACGGCGGGATTTTGGTCCAGGACCCGACACTCCACTTTCGTTTGACGAAGTCAAACGGCGCGCACAATAGACTTAAAGCCCTCCGACTCTCGGAGGCAAACCATCTGTTGTCACCTCAGTGACTGGCATGCCCGCGCTGTGCGAATTGTGGATTCATCTCACGTCACTTTTGCTCCTGTAGCATCCGACGGGACTTGGATTCGCAATACGCATGCATCCATGAGAACATGAGACAACATGATAAAAAGAACTTAAAAATTTTAATCTTTAAATTTTCCATTTCCATAGCGTGGCACGCCCGGTGGGACCAAGCTTCCCTTCATCTCTTCGCCAGAATAGAAATCCCTGTGGCCTTATATAATTGATATTGACTATCATTTTGAATTGACTAACAGGTACTAATTGACTGATGGCGGGAGTCGTTTCGGACCCCCGTAGTCCAAACCATGCGCGGTACGGCTACCTCGCGGTACCAACCCGTTTCGGGAGCTTCCCTCCCGTTGTCGAGTTCCCCAACTTCTTGGGGTTGCCTTCGTCAACATCCTCCACCCGGAGGCCGAGAAAGAAGATGGAGCTGAAGCCAGTCATGAAGCTGAACTCAAAGGGACCACCGAAGAGCTAAGCTGCCACGTGCACCACGGAGCGCGGCAACCACACATCCCAAGGAAAAGAGGCCGACAAGCAGATCACTGAAGCTGAGACATCGTCACTTGTCGTGCACGAGTGTCTGCTTTAGGAAAAACTGTGCGGATTGGAGACTTGAGGATCCATTTGCAAGATAAGAAATTGAAGCTATAGCAAAACGGGTCGTGCCAACAGTACCCGTGGAGAACTCCTTCCAAGCTTTGGCGAATAGGGAAGAGATGTACAATACCTTCAAGGGCAAGTTGCCCCCAAGGCCTATCAAGTTCAAACAGGTCTGGCGACCTAAGAGGCGCAGAAGCTTAGGCCAGAAGAGCCCGCACCAAGAGGGAACCCTCCAACAGATGTAGCTGAGAAAAGGATCTCCGACTACCGTCGCCCACACAGAGGCTTTGGGGTTGGAATTCGTCGGGGGGGGGGATATGCTTATGCCCGCTTCCACGACAAAAGAGCAGAACTACGGAGGTGTGCTTACCTACCGCCGATAAGAGAAGACTCCCCTGAATCGATGATCTCAACCACCTATGAGCGCCAGGGGGCAACAAGGGTACATCCGACCATACCCCTCACCTCATGAACGCCCCTCTACGGCGTGAAGGAGGCAAAAAGATCCAAGAGCTCCTCGGACGCCAGCCAGGAGCTCTTCACTGATGAGAATGATTTTCCCATGCGGACATCGGCATGAGCATGCCGGGAGAGCTAAACCCCGGGTATCGTTTTCGAAAGGCTATCTTTCCCTTCCCGCACTTCTCGGAGGGCTGAAAGGGACCAGAGTGGGAACATCAAGATATTTGCATGCCACATGGCCGGCATAATGGGCCGATATGGGGCATTGTCAGACAATGATGAAGAGCTAGCAGAGTTGGCGGAGAGGCCTGGTGCCATCATCAGGAGAAGAGCAGCGGCAGCAGCCTTGGCGGCCGCATACGGACATGAAGATGTGCCAACAACGCAAATGACGGCAGTTAGTGCCAATGTGGTCACCGTGCAGGGCAGTGGGGGCAATGATGATATTCCTCCACCGCCACCACCGCCAGATGCAACCTCTGGGGGCACCTCACAACAGATCCCTCTTGCTACACCCATAGACCCAGACATCATGGAATTGTTGCAGCAAATCAGCCGAGATCGCAGACTCAAGCGCCAGATCAAAGGCAAAGAGACCGAGGGACATGCATCCCAACGGTGGAGGGCTCAAGAGAGACTCCCCAAGGGACCGCAGGGTCAATTGAAGCTTCGACCCCCGTGCTGTCCTACGGATGGAAAATGAACAACCGCAACAGTCCCCTGTGGCTGCGGCTCAACAGCCACGCTCACAGGCTCATTACCAACTCTTGCAGCCGCAATCTTCCAGCCGCAACAACAACCATATCAGCCGCAGCAAGCTTATTCTGCGCAACGGCAGTCATTGCCTGCTCACGAGCCTGAGCAGCAATTTGACAATCAAGAGCCACACCCCGGTGCCACCGCGGCCATTATTAATACCCCGAGCAATCAGCCGGCCCACTGATCCTCAGCAAGTGGACCCCACCATCAACAAGCTCATGGTGGAACAGATAATTGACATGAGACTCGCCGAGCGAGGCGACGGAGAGCAAATGGCCTTTGATGCGTATAGGGTACCCTACCCTGCGCACCATGCCGCAAAGAGGCTGCCTCTGGGTGTCACTAAACCCCTAAAGTTTGATAAATTCAATGGGCGGGGGTCGCCAAAGAGCACATCGCATACTATATTAATGTGATGGGGGACCTAGCCGCCGACGAGTCGTACCTTTTGAAGTTCTTCGGCTCCTCTCTAACAGGCCTGGCATTCGAATGGTATTCCAGTCTGCCCGCAGGGTCCATCTCTGATTGGACCGACATGCAAAAGAAGTTTAGAGAGAGGTTTTATATTGCCGAGAGGGAGGTGACAGTTGCCGAGCTCTATGCAACCAGCAAAAGAATGATGAGTCCGCATTGGACTACATCCAAATGTGGAGGAACCTTATCATGCGGTGCAAGCGTCCTCCTCATCAAGAAGATGCAGTTCAGATCTGCAAGCAAAATCTGAAAAGAGAGCTACTTGAAAGAATGATCGGAGTAGAGATCTGATCATTTGACAGGCTGAACAACGTGGTGGCGGAAATAGAGGCCTTCTTGGTCAAGTACCCGCCCCCTCATTCGCCAATCAAAAGACCAAGCCGGCCAATAAGAGCCCGCGGGGAAGGAGGTCCATACAGTGGACCTCAAAACATTTGAAAAGCAAAGAGACGAAGGCGAGGCGGCAGCAGGAACCTCCAACAACAAAACTGAACCAAAGAGAAAGGTCATTCCCTTTCAGGATAATGAGGAAGTTGTACTCTTTCCCAAGGAAAAGACCAAAACGCTGTTTGATTGGGGAATCAGATACAACAAGATCACCTTCCACACCAAAGAGGCCTGAGCAAGCTACGAAGAAGGATGATCCCCGATATGCCTGTACCATCAGATCTTGGGGCACCCTCTAGAAGACTGCTACGTGTTCAAAGACATCATGGAGTCTTTGATCAAGAAGGAGAATTGCAGATGGGGGCTACAAAGTTTATCCGCCCCAGCCGCATGAACTGCCCGCTCGGCAGCGCTGGAACTAACATGATTTCCATATACCAACAGTTACCAGAAGAGCTCTCCGAGGCCAGTACGGAGAATACCTACAAAAGTCTCATCCTCACCCCAATCAGGGAACAGGAGGAATGGAAAAGGGTACCCATTAAGACAAAAAAGAAGAACCCAAAGAGAAGCCAGCTCCGAAATGTACATTCGGGGAGTGACACCCCAGCCACCCGTGCCACCGTCACCCCGGTGTGGCACCCAATAGAGCCCGGATCGTCATCCAGAGGAGTCCCAGCAGCAGAAGGTCTCGAATGCCTCTCCCATTATACAGAGGGGGCAGCCCTTCACTCGAACGCTTACAAGCATTAATTGATGAATTGGACGAATATGACAGTCGGACAGACCCTGTCCGACTACAAGAGTATGTGTCATGGGAGGAGCTCGAGAAGTTGACCCTGGAGGCACCTGCCGAGCAAAAGACACCTCAGCCCCAAGAAGATTTGTTCTGGGGGCAGGAGTCGGCAAAACAAAAAAGGAAGAAGAAAGATCAAAAAAGAAGTGGTGGCAACCCTCTCATGCAACACCATCTCCTCCCTGCTAAGCTTGGGGTAGCACTATGAAGAAGAGGGATTCTACCCCTCCCCGAATGATGTCAATCAGGTCGGGGCTTCGGGTCAAGATTTCATAACAAGATCTGGAAGAAAGTGGGGACGTCCCCCTCCAGCAACCAAAACATCATCTTCCGGGGATACCCTCTTATGAGAACCAGAGCCTGAGGTTCAAGGGGTGCAAGTCCCACCACCTCCGGGGCTCTACATCAGCGAAGAGACTGGGGGCACGGTCCCATCTTTTGCTGAATTTTTGGCAGCAGAAGAGAAGGCAAAGGCATTGCCCAAGCCCTAATAGCACAAGAGAAGTCCGATAATGAAAAAAATGACCGAAGCAGCAGACCCCAGGCAAAAAATAGTGAAATGACAAGGGAAAGTCAAGCTAGACGATGTCGGGGCGGAAGACCGAATCATCAAGCTGCTAAAGAAGATCCCTACACGATTCAGTGTTTGGGAAATCTTGTCGTTAAGCGAAGAGACAGAAAGGTGCTGATCGCGGCCTTACAGGCTCCAGCACCATATGAGACCTACCTTGCAGAGATACGGGTGGAGGCTGCCGTGGCTGATGCGGCATCCATCACATTTGCCCCGAGGACAAGCTCCTCCCCATGACAACTCATAACAGGCCATTATACATGAGGGGGCAGTTGAATGGACTACCCCTGAACAGAATTCTGGTAGATCCCGGAGTAGCATCAACATTTTGTCATACAAGATCTACCAAAAGTATCACTTCAACGTGCATCTCACCTCCGTGCATGATGTCAGAATAGCTGGTTTCAACTAGAAGTTTGAGGTACCACTGGGGGTCGTGGAGCTCGACCTGATTCTGGGGCTTTAGAACAAAGGTTCAATTTCATGTGATCAACGCAGCACGTCTTACAAGGCTCTGCTGGGTCGGCCTTGGCTCCACCAAAATGGAGTCATTCCATCAACCTTGCATCAGTGCATCAATACGTAAAAGAAGGGCAGGAGCAGAGGGTTTTCGCCAACGCACACCCATTTGAAGTGTATGAGTGCCACCTCCTTGATGCTGATCTGTATCAGGAACGCTCGAAAAGCCAAATCCCTAAGAAGGGCGAAGAGAAAGAGAGCATCGTCTCCTGTGAGTGGTTTCCACCGGAACACTCAGAAATTCAAGCCCCTCAAGGGGGCAACTTTGGGCTGGGTTCCCTATGTCTCCTTGAATGAAAAAGTCTACTCCCATTTAGTCAACCTGTTTTATGCAAATCTTGTGGTGAGTGATAAGAAGATTACCACTTATGTGAAGGGTGTTCACATTCCACTCAGTATCCCTGTTATCTGAAGTTATGGAAATTCTGTTCTGCAAGATGTTGATATATCTCTGTGTTGGAACATCGGACTGAAGCATACCGCCATATTTTAGGGGCCGATGTAGCCCTTCTCACCTTGAGAAAGTTAATGCAAATTCATTCCTGCTCTTCATCATTTCTGCATAAGTTGGTTTGCTCCATTTTAGTCCCTAGAAGTGGCAGCATGGATGGTGTGACAGATGATCATATTTTGCTTATTCAGCTCTTCTTGATGGAACTCATGTGGATCTCCCGAACATCACCTTAAATTATATTCGGGATGTTGTTGGTGTGCCAAAAAGATCTCTTATTTATGGAATGCTCATTACGAGAATTCTTAGGAAATTCAAGGTCAGTTTCTCTGGAGAAGAAAGCAAGAGTTTGTCTGGTTTTGATGTTATTGATGGTGGCACCTTGGCCCGTATGAAGATGTCTATTCAGGCTGGGTGTTTGTTCGTACTGGATCTCGTACTCCTCAGAAGGGACAGGGTCCCCCTAATGGCGATGGTGATGATTTTGTTCTATCCACTCCGGGCACTACTCCGAGTCCTTCCAGGCCTTGTGCTCCTGATGATCAGTTGTCTCATCTATTCTCGGAGTTTAGCTCCTCTGTGTTTGCTCGGTTTGATGCTTTGGATACTCACCTGGATGGTATGGATTCCAAAATTGATGCTCGTTTTGGGTCCTTGGAAAATAGAGTTGATGACCTTCGCACCGATATTCACGTGTTCAAGATGCAGCAAGATAGGATTGAGAGGTTTGTGGAGTCTGTTGCCAAGAGTCAAGATTTGGTGCTGGGAAATCATCAAGAAGTCAAGAAAGATCTGAAGGACCTAGCCGGAGTTGGAAGAGTTATGTGGGACTCCCTCACTCAGCCTCCTCCTCCATCTTCTCTTTGACCTCTCTTACTCCTTCCATTATCTCCTTTCCTTCATCCACTTTCATGGCTCTTCTTTACTCATTCACTTTTTGAACGGGCTACATTCTCTCCTCACTTTTTGATGATGACAAAAAGGGGGAGAACTTGTGTGTATTGATGATAGTTATGTGATGTGATGGCACTAGAACTTTAACATTACTCTTTTTTATATGAATGTATCTTTTTTTTGTTAATGACTTTTAACGGGTGCTCATAGTTAGGGGGAGATATCATGTGTATCTTTTTGTAAGGAAGATAATACGTGTAATTTTTTTGAGTTGTGAATGAAAATACATGACTATCTTTGAGCAATTCGAATGTATTGATGTTTTGATTTTTATGTTTTAATGTGTTGAGGATTTTGTGTGAAGTTGTGTTTTTGACTTATGTGCCTTATTGTGTTTTGGTATCATTGATAGGTTAGACATGATGATTATTCTTGTGTAGGTGTTTTGTCATCATCAAAAAGGAGGAGATTGTTGGATCCCTTTGAATTTTGATGATCACAAAACACTTGTTATGTTTGCTAACAGTTTGCAAGTTGAATGCAGAAAACAGGGTACTTTACAAGGCAAGAAGACTTTCAAAAAGGGGATGTTTTGACTAGAGTCGACCCCGCAATTTGCAGGAGTCGACCTGAAAACACACTCAGTTTTTCAGGGAAGACCTCCAGTTTTCAAGGGAGTCGACCTCCCCTCATTTCCTGTCATGTAGGCAGTGTAGGAGTCGACCCTGGTGTTTGCAGGTCGACCCCGGAAATGCTCAGTTTTTCAGAGTCGACTCCAGCTCTCAAGGGAGTCGACCTCAGTTCAACAGAAGCAGTTTTCTCCAAAGGGAGTCGACCTCCAAGCTATGAAGGAGTCGACCCCAACAAAAGTGGGAGTCGACCCTGACATGCAGAACCTTCTGAAAAATGCTTTTTGAACAACCTTTTTGACCAAGACCACTTTCCACATCTCTCAAACGGCTACTTTTGTTGAAGGGGTATAAGAAAGACACCTGGGGGAAACCCTAGGCAGAGGATTTCGTGGAGAAGTGTCCATTCTCAAGAATTTCATCTAGAGCCTCTTCTTCAAGATTTTTCACCTTCCAAAGCTTCCATCTGCTGCATTCTTGAAGAAGGTTCCATTTGGAGGAGATCTCTACTGCTTAAAGCTTCAACAACATCTGAAGATCCTCCTCACGAGCTTGGCTTTATGTTTGCTTGTTATTTCAGTTTCTTTCAGTTCTTTTCTATTGTTGGGTAAGCTAGGCACCGCATCACTAGCTATGTATTGGTGAGCTAGGCACCGTGCTAACTAGCAGTTTATTGATGAGCTAGGCACCGTTTCACCAGCGGGTGTGATCATCTCTTAGTGAGGGTAATCTCCCGTGTTGGTGAGGACTGGACGTAGGTAGACCAAAGGGGGTCTTACCGAACCAGGATAAATCCTTGTCTCTTTGTGTGTTTGCTTCCTTCTTTCCTCTCTGCTCTTTAGTTTTGCATCCAACTTTCAGTTTTGCATTAGTTTCCTCTGTTCATTCAAGACAAATTTTAAAGTCCTATTCACCCCCCTCTAGGGCTAGTCATAGTATAGATCCTTTCAGACTCAATAGAACAAGCATTAAATGTCACAAAACATGCTCACCTCGATGGAACTTTTCTTCTTAAAACAATGTAATCTGAAAAGGCTCATCTGAGAAAGTCACTTTTTAAGTGCCTTTCATAAGGAAGTTCCACCTCATTTTGTGATTTAATCCACTAAGTGTTCATGCCCCTCTTCCTAAGAGAAAAGGCCGATAAACCAAGATGGTGTATACTCTTCCCTTCTATATCTCAATTCCACTATAACTGCATGCTTTGATGTTTTCTTTCCCAGTTACAAAACACTGCCCCCAATAAAAACAGAACAAAGAATATAAACATAGTGCCAGGGCCGTCCATAAGCAAGCAAAGAACAAGAAATTGTAGCCAAATCCTTAGATTATGCCAATCAGATAGATGGAATAAGATTCATGGCAAGGAGGAAGAACAACAAGAAAAAAACAACAGGAAAAAAAAAAAGAGAAAACAAGTTATTGCTCTATTTAGCTACTCCAAATTCAAATCATATTCAGAATTTTAGTTAATTACCTAATCAGTACACATTGAGCATGTAATTCCATGAAATGTTCTCTAAAGGGGTAGTTTATGCAATTTTAATGAAACATTAGTCGCCTCGTCTAAAAACACAAAACATAATTAAGAAAATCAAAGTTATGACAGAATCCATGTGATAGATTTTCTTTCAATCATGATTTTCCATTTTATAACATACTGACATCAGTCCCAGGTTATTATTTGATGCTAACAAGATGGGCCCCATATTTTTACTTGTTCAATATGGTTCCATTATTATTGTCAATCATAGTGCTTTTTCCAACAATAGTGTTGCAAGCTTTAACTTCTTTCAGTATGACAATTAGATTTCAAACCATGAATCAATAAAGAAGAAAATTTTCCAGTGAACATGTAACATGTAAGTCATAAAGATTTACATCCTCCTCTCCTCCAAATAAAAGGGTACATTGCCTTTAGCATTTTGTAGTCTTCATACGCATTGACATAAATAATTTCTCTGCACTGTCACTTTCTAAATTGTGATTTTACACAAGATATCATGAAGATCTTATTGAATAATGAAATAAAAAGGGAAAATATTTCTAGTATTAACTCCATATTTGAATTATATTTCCAAGAGCTCATTGCTCAAGTAAATTTATGCGATAATTTGACATTCATTCACAATGTTTGATGAAAAAAAAGGAACACACCCACATGGTGTGATGCTTCCTCAGCATAATGGAATGCACGCCATGAATCATTGATATGGTCAAGAATTATAACTTCTTTTGCCAGACCGCCAGAGGCAGCCATTGCCTCGTCCATTCATCAACTTGTGAAAGAAATGAAGTTGGGCAAAAGAAAGCTCGAGGTTCTTTAGTGAAACAAGGAAAACTAACCCAGGAACTATGGAATGCCTTATACAAACCCTTTTATTTATTTTATTCGCAATGGAAGGTGGGACTAGCATTGTATGCCTTTGATGTAGACGTAGGGGGGTAATGAATAATATTAAAAGGAAACATAAGGATGCAATTAACTATTGAAAGATTTGGCAAATGATTAAGGCCTGAAGACCTGCAGGTATTGATCATTCTCCTGACAAGAGAATCAATCAACAAAGAGATCATCAGGGGTTCTCTGCTGCTTCCAAGAAGAATTAAAGGGAAATTAATTAAATATTTTTGTCAGAGGGAGTGGAAGGCAAAGAATACTGGATATCCAATCATATTACACCAAACATGTAGCATTGACTGAGTCAAACTTACATTCAGATGAAAAAGAAGAACACCTTCTAAGGATAGATAAGTTTCATAAATTGAGCCAAAATATACATATATGAAGTAATATATATTAAAAGCTACTTCTTTCTTTCTTTCTTTTTTCATAGACCAGCGTAGAATAAATATTGAAGAACCTGAAATGGCTAATCGAGCACAAATTTTCAAGTTACATGCACAAACATCTCATAATCATCCAAGGGTTAAGTATAAACATCCTGCTACACTTTTGATGATGAAACATGATTGAAAATGAGAATGGGATCTACTGAAGGATCATGTCTTTTTAGGTCTATTGTAGATGTGCAGGAAACACCTTAGAAAGTTGATGGAAAGATTGGTTTTTGTACATAATACTTTAGGTTTAAATAATTAAATTAAATTGACTCAATAGAACAAACATTCAATGTCACAAAACATGCTCATCAAGAAGGAACTTTTCCTTTCTTAAACATTGTAATCTGAAAAGGCTCATATGAGAAAGTCACTCTTTAAGTGCCTTTCATAACGATGTTCCACCTCATTTTGGGATTTAATCCACCAAGTGTCCATGCCCCTCTTCTTAAGAGGAAAGGACGATAAACCAAAATGATGTATACTCTTCCCTTCTATATATATCGCAATTCCATTATACCTGCGTGCTTCGATGTTATTCTCCCAGCCGTTCCAAAACACTCCCCCCAATAAAAATAGAACAAAAGATATAACATAGTGTCAGGGTCGTCCATAAGCAACCAAACAACAAGAAATGTTGCAAAATCCTTAGATCTTGCCAATCAGAGAGATCGAATAAGATCATTCATGATAAGAAGGAAGGACAACAAGAACAAAAACAACAGAAAAAAAAATCAAGTTCTTGCTCTGCTTGGCTACTCAGAAATTGTAATAATATTCATATTTTTTGTTAATTACCTAACCAGTACACATTGGACATGTAATTACATGAAATGTTCTTTGAAGGTGTAGTTTATGCATTTTTAATAGAACATATATAAAAGGAAAGCCATAAATAGCATTATAGTTGTGGATGCGTTTTTCTGTTTGGGTCTGAGCCAAATGGGCCTCCACTAGGAGAAGAAAGGGAAGACGGTCGCCGGTGTAGATGAACGCCTGCAAAACCACCAAAAGAGGATCAGGGGGGGGGGGGGGGTGCGGTTGAAGAACCGGGGGGAACCCTCTGATGCCTCAGTCAGATAGGACCATAGAGAGGCTTGGAGAAGAAGGTTCGCTGGTGTGTGTCTCGCTCAAGGGCGTGTGTGTGACAGAGGTTGCGTACCTTTGCATGGGAATTACCTATGCATTTTATAGGTGAGGGAGACGAAGAGTCCAAATAGGATCTTCCCCTCATGATGATTGAGGGGACGCGTCGGTTTAGGTTCCCAGGCGAGAAGTTATCCGTTGAGACGCCTGTTGGGATCCTTTGTGGTTAATGCCTTGTCGTGGGACGCGCATCGCGCAGCCTCATTAACTGCCTGGGGGGCTAACCGCCGCTTCGAGGGCTCTTGGATGGAGGATACCGAACAGGGCTTCTGTTCGAAGGTTAGCTAGGCTGCTCGGATGCACGGCTGTGCTTGGTCAGACTGCTTCGAAGGTCCACGCAGGTCCTGTTTGGCAGGCTGCGACTTTGACCGAACAGGTCACAAGGTGTCTGGAGACCATTGGGGACCTTAAGGTGTCTTAGTGGCCGGAACGTGTTCGGAAGCCTTGGGCTGAACTTGAGGATACGTGGCATGCTGCCTGATGGCCACGCCAGCCTACTGGGTCATGATGGGCCGTAATGGGCCATGATGGGCCCTTCAGGCCTAGGAGGCTAGAAATAGCCACCACACTTGCCCCCCGCGCTCTCAAGCTGGCTTGGGAACCACGGCACTTGAGAGCGGAGGTCTGCTCGGTTGTCACTTGCATTAAATGCGATACCGACCGTGATGGGAGATCGGCTCCAGCGCGATTCCGTTAGACGCCGTTCCTGGGGACGGAACTGCCATCATGGCAGGGAAGACGTGTCACCTGAAGAACGCGAGTCAGCGCATTTGAACGGTGCGTTTGGGAAAGAACCGCCATTTTCGCTTTTGGATTTCGCGCTCCTCTTTCCTTATAAGGACGAGGAGGGGAGAAGGCGATGACCCACGCCTTCAAGCTTTTGCCTGAACCCTGGTCGTTTGCTCTCATCGTCTTCTTACTGCTCCTCTGCTGCTTCTCATCTTCGCCGTCTTCGCCTTCCTTTTCATCTTCGTCCCTTCCTCCATCAGCGATGTCGCAGAAGGGGAAGAGTGTCGCGGTCGCCGGAGCGAGCGAGACGGCGCCAGAGGCATCGCGGGGGCAGAAGTACCGCTTCTTCGAGGGCCTCCATGAGCGGTAAAAAATTGGCAAGGAGTATGATATTCTCCTTGCCAAGGAGGAAGAGTCCTACCTGGTGAACAAGCCAGGTGTGGAAATGGATTTATTAAATAAATCACAGATCTTTTTAAAATTTCAATTTATCATGTTTTCTCATGTTCTCATGGATGCGTATTGCTAATCTGAATCCCGTCGGGTGCTACGTGAGCGATAATGACGAGAGATGAATCGGCAATTTGCATAGCGCAAGCGTGCCAGCCACTGAAGTGGCAACCAAGTGTTCTGCCTCCGAGAGTCGAAGGGCTTTGGGTCTATTGTGCGCATCGTTTAACTTCGTCAAACGAAAGTAGAGATCGGGTCGGGACCAAGATCCCGCCGTCGCCTAGACGCAACGACGTTAATTACATCTCTCTGAGAGAGAAAACCCTTGATTAGTCGTCAGATTAGAAAGTCTCATGGCCTTAAAGCGGAAACATCCGATAAAAGATATGCGCAGAAAATTAAATTTGATTACGCCTAATGTGGGACGACCGAAATATAACACTCGATGCATTTTTATTATTATTTTAGGATTATTTAAGAAGCTGAGTCGGTTTCAACATTATTTGATTTGATTTGTTTTCTTTTGATCTTTTGCATTTTATCATCTTTTATTGGATTGTCTTTTTTTTTGTCTATTAGTCCTTTGAGTTGATTTACTTTTGATTGTTTGGTTTGATGTGAAGCTTTTATTTGATTTCCAAATATCCTTTTCATTTAAATTTATTTCTCTTGATTTATTTGAGTTTGAACTTTGTTTGAATTTTATTCCAAGTTAGAAGCGTAACCAGAATTATCTAATTTAATTTCTTTTGTTCAAGACTATTTTATTTGATTTGATTTTTTTTATCCTAAGTCTATTTTGAAGTTTTTTTTTGTTGCATTTGTTTCAATTGTTAGATTTAAGAAACCATTTATGCCCTTTAATTAATTGATATGGAATTTCTTGTCTTTTCACTGCTCGGTTTGAAACACTCATTTGTCTTCTTTTTTTATTTATTTGAGATCATAACATTTAAGCCTATTTTGATGAGATGATTTATTTATTTATCTGTTATTATTATTATTATTGTTATTATTGATTTATTTCTTTTGCTCTTTCATTTATTACTATCAAGTTATTCCGTTTTTTTTTTTGCTTATTAAATGGGGGGGGGGGGGGAGAGGAGTGGGTCGGCCAGGCTTTCTAGGAGTGTGTGCATGCATGTGTAGGGAGTGGGGTATGAGTTGGGAATGTTGTGAGTTGGGAGTGTTGTGAGTTGGGAGTGGGGATTTAAATGGGTTTTTTTGTTTGAAAGGTGGGAGATGGTGGTTCGGCTGAGGAGTGGGTCGGCCAGGCTTCTTGAGTCGGCCAAGGGGTGAGTCGGCCACGGGTGTGGGTCGGCAGAGGACCTTAAATGGTTTTCATGGAGAGGCGGGTCGGTGGGCCCTGGTTTGGTGGAAATGGGATCCCTTTTTTTGTGTTATTTATTTTCTATTATTATTATTATGTTTATTTTTTTTGTTATTTATAGATTTATTATTTTTTGTTATTATGATTATCCTTCTTTATTTCTGTCTTATTATTTCTGTTAACAGCACTGCTATATGACTTTATTGCAGTCAGGCCATTGAGTCGGTCCAGGAGCACTGCCGGATCACCGGTTCAAATCTCCCCACCGACTCGGACTCTCCATCTAGAAACACAGAATAGTGTGACACTCACAGGGAAAAATTCGACAGCACCTCCCCCGAATTCATGGGATGTGGGGGAGGTCACGGTATCCATCCACCATAATGGAGATGGTACCAAAACGGGGTGCTGGCCGTATACGGCGCTACCCAGATGGCACACGGTACCGGTTCTCGAGGCATGGCCACAAGGGAACCGAAGGGTACCGAGACCGAAAATAGTCCGGTGGACAAGCCAGCGATGTACGAGTTCAGGGACTCGGGCATAGATATCGTATTATCTAACCCGAGGCCTCGTAGAGTCTCGTTTCTATGTGGGTCGGCAAGAAAACTACTCAACGTGCACGAATCGGCAGTGAGCGGTTTTCACCGGAACGACGCCCAAATCGCAGAGGAACAGCGTGAAACTTTTACAAGAGGGACCGAGGCGTGTCTCGGTCAATTTCAAACTCTTACGCAAGTGAAATCTCATGCCGATCGGCCTCAAATTGCAGAAAACATGGGTGCTGCCCGGGTGAGTTGGGAGCTAGGTGAGCTGGGAACTAGGTGAGCTGGGAACCAGGTGAGCTGGGAGCCAGGTGAGCTGGGAACAGGGTGAGCTGGGAGCCTGCCAGGTGAGCTGGGAACCAGGTGGGTTGGGGGCCAGGTGATCTGGGAACCAGGTGAGTTGGGAACCTTCAGGTGAACTGGGAATCAGGTGGGTTGGGGGCCAAGTGAGCTGGGAACCAGGTGAGTTGGGAGAACTTCAGGTGAGTCGGCAGACAAATGAAATTGGCCATTTTAGGTAAAAACACCGCCCAAATGACATCAGAACGATGCAAAATTTTATGGGAGGGGGCTGATAAATATATTGGCCATTTTTAATCAATTAAATGAGCAAAAAGGTGTGCCAATCACCCTTAAAACACCAAAATACCGCCTTCAGCCCCAGTGAGTCGGGAGCTGGTCTGGGGGCTGGCGGCCGACTCAGGTGGGTCGGCCAGAGATGCGCGATCTATTTTTTTACAAAATCAGGCCCGAATAGCATCTGAATGGCATGAGACTTTAGGGGAAGGGGCTGACATATGTATGGAGCAACCCAGTCTCTTTGGGCAACAAAGTGCCATGCCGGTGGATCTTAAAACACAAGGGGAGCACAATCAAGTGAGTCGGCCACACTTCGGGGCTGTGGTTATGGAAGCCTGGAAATAACCTGAGTATCCGGTCGAGAATGGCAAAACATTTAAGCATGGTGAAACTATTTACAGGTTCGAACGGGGCATAGGTATTATCTACCTAACCCTTTGTGTTCAGAACCAAGAGAAGTGGTGATTCGGCTGCAAACATTCACACTCTAATTAAAACGGGAGATAGGAGATTCTTGTTGTACAGGGGGGCTATTAATTCCCATCCAAGGCTTGCACAAGATGTGAGTATTGGTTACTCACCCTTGACTGCCTCAATAACTAACCCGTGGTGAGTTAGCAGCTTTCATCCCATGGGGACTGAACGGGAATGCCGTACGGAGAGGAGGTTCCGGCGTCAGGATTGGATTTAAACGTCAGACAAGAACAGAAGAAAGAGTTCCTGATGGCCGGGTAACGGGGTTTCCTTCATCCTTTTCACGTATTAGGGGATTGGATATCAAGTGCATCCATCCCCCAAACGGAATGAAGTCCGCCCGCCTATCGGAGATAAAACAGTAGAGAAATAACCTAAAGAACACCAAGTCGATGTGGAAAGAAACAACTATCAAAGGAAACAGAAAAATTCCATTGCATAGAAAGGGAAACTGATATATTCCATTGCATAGAAAGAGAAACTGATATATTCCATTGCATAGAAAGGAATCACATGACTCTTAAAGGGTCTTGAAAGACCTCCAAACATGAAAGGGGAAGGGAAGAACGAGATGACATTAATAGGACAGATAGAAGCTCTCTCCCTCCTCCCTCTCTTGGCCCTCTCACCCTGTCGCAGACTCTTTCTGGAAGAAGAAGAGGTCAGGGAGACTTGCTTCCCTCTTCTTGCCTTCAGCCGCAAGCAACCACCTCTTGGCCAGAAGAAAACCCTTCTCCTCCGAGCCAGGAACCAGCCGAAGAACCCACCGAGCTCTCCCTTTTTTCCCCGCCTCTCTCTCCTTCCAGAAACGGATGCAACAACCTCTCTAGCACGTTGCCTTTTGCCTCAGCTTTTGTAGTGGGAGGGTGATGGTTTGCTTAAAGTGACCCCTTGCAGGGGTATTTGGGCCATCAGGCCATGGGCCAACAGATGGGCCTACTCATGTCATGCCATTGGGCCTAGACTTTGCTTTGTTGTATTTTTTGATGTCCACACCAAGTTGCTTCGCCCTCTCCCTCGACATTCTGGAGGCTCGATTCCGGCTGCCGCTGTCTGAAGTGGCGAGGGCGCTGCTAAACACGTGGGGGATTGCCCCCATCTGGCTGACCCCAAACTCCTGGAGGATGATCTGTGCCTTCTGCATCGTCTGCAAGCTTCGGGGAGTGCGGGGCTCCGCGGACGTGTTCCGGGCACAATTCAACCTTACCGCCTCGCCACAGACGGGGCTCAGTGTTTATTACACCAAGCACCGCCCGGACAGGATGCAGATCCTATTCGGGGCAAGTACTCCAATAATAAAAGATGGATACACCGCATTTTCTTCGTCGGTCGTAGTGCTGACGCGCCGGAGTGGGGGTTTCCCACTCGTGTTCGGGAGCCTAGGAAGGAACGCTACCTCTTCCTGATCCAGGACGAGGCGAAAGCCTCAGACAGCCTAAACACGGCGTTGGTAAGGAACGCCGAACATTACTTGATGGAGTTCCTCCTCATCAAGCACGGTCTGAGCCGACCATGGAGTAAGTATCCATCTCTGCTCTAACCTTTGAGTCATGTTGATGCTATCTTCTTACCCCCTTTTTTTATGCAGTCGCCGAAGAATTGGCCGCTGGTCGGGACCAAGAAGAAATGGCGGGCTACGCCGAGCAGATCCCCGTCACCTCCTACGTGACCTTCATGGGCGATGACGCCCCCGCGGCGAATGCGGAAGCCGAGGAGCACCGTCTGGCTGGTCCCCGAGCTACTGAAAAAAGCCCGAAGATTAGTCTTAAAAGGAAGTCCGGGGCCAAGGCGGCATCGAAGGCCATGGAGAGGGAGGCCGAGGAAGAGGAGGAAGAAGAGGAGGCTCCCCATCTTCAGACCAAAAGGAGGAAGCTGGTGAAGGCGTCCGAGCAGGCGAGGCCGCGCGCCGTGCCTGAGACGCGCCCCCTAACCACAGAGGGGGAAGTCTCCGAACTAGGATTGGTCGTGGTAAGTGATTAGTCTGATGAGGGCTCTCAAGGGGAGCGAGTGAGGGAGTTTGCGCCCCAAGGCCCTGTTGTGGGCCGAGCAGAGGAGGGAGTTGCGGTTGACGTATTCAGCGCCACAGTGGAGGCACCGAAAGGCGGAATCGCGACCGCCCACAAGTCATCTTCTGAGGTGGCCATAGGGGCAACGTGCGCGGAGTCTCCTGTGGGGATGGCGGCCCCGATTCCCCCCATTGAAACGGCTGCGGAGGGTCAGCCGCAGACGGCCCTGGTGTTGCCTCCCGAGGCCGAGCAGTCAAACTTATAAAATTTCTATTTAGTTACATAGTTACATGTGTAAATGCGTAAGTATGTAATTACATACTTACACAGTTACACGATTTACATACTTACGCAGTTACACATGTAACTGTGTAAGTACAAATTAAAATAACTAGGTAAATCCTTCTAAAACTATGTAAGTATGTAATTAGGTAAGCCTTAATTACAGAGTTACAAACTTATAAAATTTCTATATAGTTGTATAGTTACATGTGTAACTGCGTAAGTATGTAATTACATACTTACATGTGTAACTGGGTAAGTTACACAGTTACAGGATTTGCATACTTACATGTGTAATTGAGTAAGTATGTACTCACACTTACCCAGTTACAGGATTTACATACTGTAGTACTTACACAGTTACACACTTACCCAGTTCCAGGATTTACACAGTTACATAGTTACATGTGTAACTGGGTAAGTTACAAAATTACAGGATTTACATGTAACTGTGTAAGTACGTACTTACATAGTTACATATTTTTGGGATAACGGTTACAGAGTTACAAACTTATAAAATTTCTATTTAGTTACATAGTTACATATGTAAATGCGTAAGTATGTAATTACATACTTATACAGTTACACAATTTACATACTTACATAGTTACACATGTAACTGTGTAAGTACGTACTTACGCAGTTACACACTTTTGGTATATTACGAATTAAAATAACTAGGTAAATCTTTCTAAAACTATGTAAGTATGTAATTAGGTAAGCCCTAATTACAGAGTTACAAACTTATAAAATTTCTATGTAGTTACATAGTTACATGTGTAACTGCGTAAGTATGTAATTACATACTTACATGTGTAACTGGGTAAGTTACACAGTTACAAGATTTACATACTTACATGATTACATACTTACATGTGTAACTAGGTAAGTTACACAGTTACATGATTTACATGTAACTGTGTAAGTACGTACTTACGTAGTTACACACTTTTGGGATAACAGTTACACACTTTTGAGATAACGGAAGAGGATAACAGGGGTTAAAAGTAGGAACTTAAAAATAAGTCCTGCATAAAGCAAGGACCGGAAGGCTTTGGAAAAGCTGACAGGGACCTGAAAATAATGTCAGATCCTGCCAGGGACTGATCATTAATTCTCCCTATTGGATCCCTTTGAATTTTGCTGATTACAAAACACTCATGTTGTTTGCTAACAAGTTTCTAAGTAAATGCAGAAAATAAGGTAGTCTACATAAGCAAGAGGACTCACAAAGAAGCCCCCAAATAATTCCTGCCTATTGGAGTCGACCTCAAAGATGTAAAGGAGTCGACCCTGACTGTGTTCAATTTTTCAGAGTCGACCCTGGCAATATGAACACTACAAGAAATTGCGTGATTAGCGACGGAAAGAATTCGTCGCTAATCCGTCGCTAATCTGTCGCTAAATGAGCTTTGCGAAGCCTTTCCACCTGATTAGCGACGGATATAATCCGTCCCAAAAAACTCGTCGCTAATTTAGCGACGAATACTGTCCGCCGCGATGCCGTCGCGGATTCGCGACTGATTAACGATAAAATAAACACGTCGCTAATTAGCGACGGATCGGCGGCGCATTTTTATTGGTCGCTGATCTTATTTTGCGTCGGACTAGCGTTGAACATTTTTCGTCGCCGATTAGCGACGGATTAGTGCGTACTTTTCGGTCGCTAATCAGCGAGGGACTCGCCATCGCAATTCCGTCGCTAAGTTCACGTCAACATTTGCGACTTTGCCGGCGGATTTGCGATGGATTATATCTGTCGCTAAAACCGCCGCTAATCCTTTTTTTTTGCGATGGACTATCCCTTCACATTTTCGTCGCTAAATTGTCGCTAATCCATTTTTTTGCGATGGATTATCTGTGTTTTCATCGCTAAAACCGTCGCTAATCCGTCGCAATTTTTTAAAAATATATTTTTAAAAAAACTTTGATAGACTCACAACCCTGTTTCTGTTTCTGACACACATACAAAATAATTTACGGTGCTAAATTAAAATTCAGTACAATAAATATTTAAATTATATTTATATGTTATATTAAAAAAAATTGATGATAAATCCACCCAATTCTCATAAACATCAAAAAAGTATCAAGATCCCCTCAATTCTCACAAACATAAAAAAAGTATTAGGATCCATCCAATTCTCATGAATATCAAAAAAGTATCAAGATCCACCCAATTCTTATGGACATCAAAAAAAGTATCATGATAAATCCACCTAATCTTCGTAACATCAAAAAAAGTATCATAATAAATCCACCTAATCTTCATAACATCAAAAAAGTATCGTGATAAATCTACTCGATCCTCATCCTCGTCCTCTCCATCGTGTGTCATAGCAATATCCTGCATTAGATATGTAAAATAAAACACTATTAGACATGAATATGTACATCTATGGAATAATTGTTGCAGCAAAAAAAATAGTAACTCTTGCAGAAAAAATTTAACATCCCCTGTTTCCCCCTCCTCCCCCACCTCGGGCACCCCACTCTTGTCAAATGTAGCTATTTAGAGGTCTTTTTTTTGGGTGCCCTGGGAGATCACTGTCTTTCACACTGTCTTGGTGTTTTTGACGTATAGGTGTTTGGGGTTGGATTTGTTTTGAGTTTTTGACCCATCTATACTTGCACATTCTGATTTCTTCTCTCTCTTATATATATATATATACTAGTTAAAGAAACGCGTTATGCGCGTGTAATATAACTATGTATGTAATAAAATTATTAATAATTCAACATTTTGAAAAAAAATCATTTTAGCTTTTTAAAAATATATGTTTTATCACTTTTATGACATTCGTATACTTTTTTTGTTAATAGTGGTTACAGACAGGTAATATTTTTCTCCCCTCCCCCAAATTTTCTTCTTGGCCTTTGATTCTTCTTCTCTTGTGTGTGTCAGGGCCAATTCAGCTGAACCCAAGCTGATCCACCCTCGTGTGGCTGACCCCCAGTAAGCATCGGGGTGTGAAAAGTCAGGGTGTGGTTTTTTGAGCAAAATCCCACCATATCAACAAATCCAATCTGGTTTTGATTTCCTTACCCTCAAAGGTGAGGCAAGATGGGAGAACCCATGTACTTAACCATTAGGATTCTCAGCCATCCCTGCCACCACTGTTTGCCGCCATATGCCTCACACTGAGTCTGCTGCAATAGAATGTAGGATCTGCCTTAGAGAACCTGGCCGAAACAATTCAAATCAGGGGTGATGCATGCCTTATCTCCAACCAACCCGGATGATTCCATTCCTATAACATTAAAAGCTTTAATATAGCTAGTTAGTGCATGTCATTGAAATAGTTAATCCCACTTTTCACCTTCTCAAAGAATCTAACCTTCTCTTTTGCAGACATTTCTTTGTCTGCTTTTATGATGATCAGAGAATGACCAAAGGTTTAAGTTTATAGTTTTACTATTTTGCTCTACTCTGGAGAACAGATGAAATTATTGAAAGACGATGAAGCCATATTTCATCAAGTTTGACAACAACATATCAGGGGTTCAAAAGATAAGAGAACTCGGAAAGACATTTTTTAAAGCAACGTGCCTCTTGGGGAAAAGCAAATATACATCAGGACAAAGAGCCCCCAGAATTCTGAGAGATCTCTCAGGATGGCAAGCCACATAACTTCTGTGGAAGCACAACACCAACCTGATGTGAGAAAATTATGCCAGGTAGCTTGGCACATACTACTCTAATAATCTTTGATGTCCTATTATATACTGCCATTTTTAGAATGTTGAAGGTTACCCAGATGGCAAAAGCCACAGGGCAAAAAAGCCATGGAGACATCCATGACCGGCACATTACTATTCTTTTTGTGCACACATTTTCTGCCTTATGATATAAGCATTGTAGACGTTGTGACTCGCTAAAAAAGTGTTAATTCATCAAGCTGCATGAAAATTCAATGCACAAGCCACCAACCTCAAAATCAAATATTGTCTGCTCATCATCTACATCTGAAGCATCCCCTGCAGTATTCAACAAAATCCCAACAAAGGGAAAAAATACAAGAAAATAAAGTGAGTGATAGTTAACTAAACAAATCAACATCCTAATACATCAATGGTGACCCAGTACCTACCAGCATCGCGGTTAATGTCAATGGGAACCACGTCTCGCTGTTTGTGGACTGCCAAAAGAGTAAACTAAGTAATAGAAAATATGAAAGACGACAGCACAGTAAACAAAAAGATGAAAGAAAAAAAGGTCTAATGCGAATGAAAGTTAAACATAAGATGCTAGACAGGAAGAGATAAAAGGAATGCATTCACACAGGCATCAATCTCCTCATCCATATTTTATTCTCCAAAGGAATTGGCCCTTTGTTGGAGATGAGGGCGACCATTGAATTTGGGGTTCTTCGGGTGCTTCTTTGCCTATTTGATCCCTTTCCCATCACGACCGTTTCTTAGACCCTGTGACAATGTACGTGAAGCAAACTGCAGGAGAAGGTGGACAATGATAAAATTTAAGACTAAAATGTTTCAACATGAAAAAGTAATTACACAATAGATTTTATCATAAATTGTCAACAATTTTTTAATTGATATATTAGAGATATAAATGTTACTACAAAAAATATTATCATAAATCATCGATCATTTTGAAATCAAAGTTTAATGACATTCTTATCATTATATCTTCCAGACCAAAATAAATTTTCATAAAACACAATTTCACTTTATGTATTCACTAATTATGGTTCTTCCTTCAATTACACTTTATGCCTTTCTACTGTCTATCATCAACAACTTGGTATGAGCAAAAGGAACTAAATATGGATTTGATCTTTCACATCCTAAAGTTAATAACCAGTCTCACTAAGCCTTTTTCTTCATTTTCACCACAAACATGATATATCAATAAGGTTGTATGCTGGAGAAGTATTCTACTATAAAAAAGGAGGATATGAGAGTGCAAGGTTTCGGATCGATCATCCTGTTAGATCAGAAGCCTGGATGTATACCCACGGCATGTTTCTTTCAGTAATATAATGTATGTGAAGAGTGTTACGGGAATTTTTTTAGGCCTTCTCTGCCAATTTCAGTAAATGACACTGATTACTGTCTTTCAACAGGAGTTCAAATGAAGTGTTTGTATTGTACTGTTAAAGGCTGGAGTTCAAATGAAGTGTTTGTATTGTACTGTTAAATTAATGGTCTAATTACTGCTGGGTAAACTATTCCAAAAAGTTTCCAGTTTCTTGGAAACTATCATGATATAGATATCCTATCACATGGTATCCAGAGTCTACTGTCCTTTGATTTCATTTTAAAAAGCATGGAAAGCACTAAACTACAAACTGATAATCTGAGTGTCGTTACTGAACTACTAATGCACTATTGCAGTAGCGAGGCCATGTAACCCATTTCCCATCAAAAAATTAGTAGAAAAATGAATCATTTTCTTTAGTTTGTACTCTTGTGCAGGTAATGAACACTGAAGAAAAGAAAACAAGAAGGCAAGAGATATTTACCAACAGAACAATTCACCACTACTTGGAGGATAAACTGCTCTGCATTGAATTTATGTGGCATGAAGAGGCCAAAAGGAAGAAGGTGACAGAGACGTTACCACTGTTTTTGGGTGCAAATGATTGCACTTAACCATTGAAGAGGAAGAGGAGGGAACATTTATTTTCCCTTCCCAGATCTTTTACTCAGCATAAATATTGCCTAAATGGAACTTAGGTGGAGTCGTGGGGTGTGCTTTGAATTCTTGCACGTCTCCAACATCCCTAACCCCCTTCCCCCTCCCAAGAAAAAAAATGCATCTAATTCAAAGACGCTTAATAGCAAGTTAATAACTTCATCATCTGCAACTTATTCCCTTGGCAAATATATAATGTATGTGCACTACGGCACTATATGTGGCCTCATATAGAATATTCTTTAGATGAGACTTAACATAATCAGTCACTTCCTGTAATGAGAATTCCATCTTCACACTTTCTCGTAATTAACAATTTTGTTCCTTTTCAAGAAAACTGAACATATACATGATAAGGGGATCTACGTCACTAAATGTCATTGAAAAGCAAGAAAAAATAAACAGGCAGAAATTATTGTGTAACTTATGATATCCTAGCAAGCAGATATTATGAAATCCTAGCAAGCAGATATTTTCGTTTTTATTCATGTAATAAGGATTAAAAAAGTAAAATTCTAGTTAGCCAGGGTGTGAGCAACCCTCCACCAAGATATTCAAAAGATGCGACAGATATTAGACAGCAACCTAATTAAAGCACCTTGACCCTATTTCCAATCATTGGACCAATTACCTACAGCAAGATATGCAAAAGATGCCCCAGAAAGATTAGCCAGGAACCTAATTAAAGCACACTTTAGTTTTGCATGTCCTGGACTGTCATTGATATGTCATATATGTGCATACACCTGTCACAGCACAAAAAGTAAGAGAAATCATAATAGTTTTTCTTGTAGTGGAAGGAGTCGACCCTCTTTGAAGGCAAGTGGCTTGGGCCATGCAGAGTCGACCCTAGCCTTATGAAGTAGTCGACCCTCACTGTGTTCCGTTTTTCAGAGTCGACCCCCAGTCTATAAGGGAGTCGACCTCCATTCAAAAGGTCATGCAGAGTCGACCTTAGATTTCTGAAGGAGTCGACCCCGATTGTGTTCAGTTTTTCAGAGTCAACCCCAGCCTTATAAGTGAGTCAACCTCTGTTCAAAAGTGCACCTTTTGTTCAACTGGAGTGGACCCCCAGATTATGAAGGAGTCAACCCTGGATGAACTGGAGTCGACCCCAGCAAAACTGGGAGTCGACCCTGACATGCAGAACCTTCTGAAAAGTACTTTTTGAACAACTTTTTGACCAAGACCACTTTCCACCTCTCTCAAACGGCTACTTTTGTGGAAGGGCTATATAAAGGACACCTGAGGGAAACCCTAGGCAAGGAATTTCATGGGGAAGAGAGCCACCTTCTAGAGTTTCATCTTCAGCTCTTTCTTCCAAACTTTTTCACCTTCTAGAGCTTCCACCTGCTGCATCTTTGAAGAAGGTTTCATTTGGAGGAGATCTTTGCTGCTTCAGAGCTTCAACAACATCTGAAGATCTTCCTCAAGTGCTTTGCATCTACTGTTGCTTGTTTCATTTTTCTCTCATCAAGTTCTTTGCTTTCTAAGTTCTTTCTTGGTGAGCTGGGCACTGCATTAACCAACTGTGTGTTGGTGAGCTAGACACCGTGTTAACTAGCGGAGTGTTGGTGAGCTGGGCACCGCATCAACCAGCTGTGTATTGGTGAGCTAGGCACCGTGCTAACTAGCGGAGTGTTGGTGAGCTGGGCACCGTTTACACCAACGGGTGTGATCTTTCGTAGAGTGGAAAATCTCACCGTGTTGGTGAGGACTGGACGTAGGTAGACCAAAGGGGGTCTTACCGAACCAAGATAAATCGGTGTCTCTTTGTGTGCTTGCTTCCTTCTTCCCTCCCAGTTCTCTCTGTTTTGCATCCGTCTTTTATTTCTGCATTAGTTTTCTTTGATCATTCAAGACAAATTTTTAAAGCCCTATTTAGCCCCCTCTAGGGCTAGTCATAGTCTAGATCCTTTCATTTGGTATCAGAGATTGGTCACTAGTTTAAAGGGTTTTACAACCTCCAGTGTGGATTGACTATGGCTGGTTTTGGAGAGCATAGTGCTTTTACTGAAGGCAACTCTACGAATAGGCCACCTCTGTTCAATGGCAATAACTATAGCTATTGGAAAGCAAGGATGACTATCTTTCTGAAAGCTATGGATTATGAGCTGTGGAACATTGTGGGAAAAGGTCCTTATGTTCCTAAGGAACTTGAAAAGGATTGGACTCCTGAAATCTTCAAAAAGTTGTCTATGAATGCCAAGGCAATTAATGCTCTATTTTGTGCTTTAGATGCTAACGAATTTAATCATGTGTCTATGTGTAGCAGTGCAAAAGAGATTTGGGACAAGCTTCAAGTGACCTATGAAGGAACTTCTCAAGTCAAAGAAATGAAGATCAACCTTGTAGTTCACAAGTATGAGCTGTTCAAGATGGAAGAAAACGAGACTATAACTGAGATGTTCAAGCGGTTCACAGACATCACGAATGAGCTTAAGGCCTTTGGTAAAGAATACTCTATCCCTGAACTCAATAGAAAAATTTTACGATCTTTGCCTATGTCTTGGAATCCCAAGGACAACTATTGAAGAGGCAAAAGACCTCTCAGGAATCTCCTTGGATGCTCTCATAGGATCTCTTATGACCTATGAGATTAATATATCGAGGGACATGGATGACTCTAAGAAGAAAAAGAGTCTTGCCCTCAAAGCTACTAATGTGTTAAATGAGTGTGACAGTGACAATAGCGATGAAGAGATCGATGATGAAGAAATTGCCTTAATGACAAGGTAATTCAAGAAGTTTCTGAACAAACGTCGGTCCAACTTCAATCCAAGAAATAGAAGATTTCAGAAGAAGAATCAAGTTAAAGGGGATACCTCTAAGAATGAGGAAGTCACTTGCTTTGAGTGCAGAAAATCGGGACATATCCGTCCTGAATGCCCTGAACTGAAAAAGAAGAAAGCATACACCAAGGGAAATGGCAAGACATTAAAGAAGAATGCCCTTGCTGCATGGAGTGATGAAGATACCTCCACAAAAGAAGAAAGTGAAGAGGAAATTGCCAACCTATGTCTCATGGCCAAATCTGACCATGAGAAGGTAAATTCTGAAACCTTTACATTCGAAGAACTTCATGATGCGTTTAATGAGTTATATGAAAAATTTATTGAATGCAAACTTAGAATAAATGCCTGAAGAAAAGTATTGATTTAATGACTCATAGTTGAATGCATTATGTTTGCATGAATGTGAAAATGTTGATAAAGTAGTAAGTGAGAATACATTGCTTAAGAAAAAGGTTGAAACATTAGAAAAACAAATTCCTAGTTTGAAAAACGATTGTTCTAACCTTCAAAAGGAAGTAGATAGATTAAAAAATGCCTTGCCTACATTTGTGCGTGGTCGTGATAATTTAGATGCTATTCTTGGTAGTACAAAAGGCGTCTTTAGAAAAGAAGGAATTGGATCTATTCCTCACAAGTCAAAGCATAAAACTACAACTTCTTTTGTTGGAGCTAAGTTATCTAGTACTCCTTTTGCTACATGTAATTATTGCGGCAAGAAGAGGCATAAAATTCAGAGTTGTTGGTTCCGAAAGAACATCTACAAGATCAAAACAATGTGGGTGCCAAAGGAAACAACCAAAAGTTGGACTAACATGATTGGACCCAAGGAAATCTGGGTACCAAGAAATCAAGTGTAAAATTCTCTATTTTTGCAGGGCTACATCGGTTCGATGAATAAAGAATGGTATTTGGATAGTGGTTGCTCTCGGCACATGACGGGAGACAAATCACAATTTTCCAATCTTGAAAAGAAAAACGGTGGAAGTGTGACTTTTGGAGACAACAGCAAAGGAAGGGTAATAGGCATTGGAAACATTGGTAAAACTCCCTCTACTAGCATTGAGCATGTGTTATTTGTAGATGGATTAAAATATAACTTGCTCAGTATTAGTCAACTTTGTGACAAAGGGTTTAGAGTTACTTTTGATGCATCTCACTGCATGTTAATCGATAATGTCTTGAATGAAATCAAGTTTGTAGGCAATCGAAGTGGAAATGTTTATACCGTTAATCTGGATGATTTGGATGAGAGGGAGATTTGCTTTGTAGCAAATAACTCCAACCCGTGGCTGTGGCACCGAAGGTTAGGCCATGCTAGCTTTGGAATTATTTCCAAATTATCTAAACGTGAGCTTGTGGTCGGTTTGCCTAAAATGAATTTTGATTCTAATGGATTTTGTGATGCTTGTGCCAAGGGTAAGCAAACTCGAACTTCATTTAAACCCAAGAACATCGTTTCTACTTCTCGGCCTTTGCAACTCTTGCATCTTGATTTGTTTGGTCCGAAAAGAAATGCTAGTTTAGGTGGTATGCGATATGGCTTTGTGATCGTTGATGATTTCTCTCGATTTACATGGGTTTTTTATTTAGCTCATAAAAGTGATGCATTAACTGAATTCATAAAGTTATGTAAAAAAGTTCAAAATGATAAAGGTTATGTAATTAATGCTATCCGTAGTGATCATGGTAAGGAATTTGAAAATCTGCAATTCAATTCTTTTTGTGATGATGAAGGTTTCAGTCATAATTTTTTTGCTCCGAGAACTCCTCAGCAAAATGGTGTGGCTGAAAGGAAAAATCAGACTTTGATTGATATGGCCCGAACTATGCTATGTGAATCTGTTTTGTCTAGATATTTTTGGGCTGAAGCCATTAATACTGCATGTCATATCACTAACCGTTGTTTGATTAGACCTTTGTTGCATAAGACTACATATGAACTTTATAAAGGCAGAAAATCAAACATCTCCTACTTCAAGCCATTCAGGTGCAAATGCTTCATCTTGGTAAATGACAAAGAAGACATAGGCAAGTTTGATCCTAGAAGCGACGAAGATATATTTGTTGGTTATTCATCTCATTCTAAAGCTTTTCGTGTATTTAACAAGAAAACTCTAGTTGTAGAAGAATCCATTCATGTAATCTTTGATGAAACTAACCATATTGCTAGAAAAAGAATGATGATGATGATGATGCAGAAATCATGAAAAATCAGGATATAACCTTACATGATTTAGATCTTACGGAGCCTAGTGCAGAAGCAATGGATGATCCTACCCAACTTGTTGGTGACGAAAAGGAAAAGGAAGATCCTCCTCTTGAAGAACTTCAAGTATCCTCGACAAATGATGAATTACCCCGAGCATGGAAGATCATGCGGAGTCATCCAATCGGTAATGTGATAGGTGATCCGTCATTCGGTATGCGAACTCAAAAAACTCAATATCAGTGTGATTATATTGTTTTCATTTCTTAATTTGAACCAAAAAATGTTGATGAAGCCGTTCTTGATGAACATTGGTCTATTGCTATGCTTGAGGAACTAAATCAGTTTGAGAGGAACAAAGTGTGGACTTTGTCTCCTCGTCCGAATGATCATCCCGTGATTGGAACCAAGTGGGTTTTTCGAAACAAACTTGATGAATCCGGCGTGGTAACTCAGAACAAAGCTCGTTTAGTTGCCCAAGGATACTCTTAAGAAGAAGGAATAGATTATGATGAGACCTTTGCACCGGTTGCTAGACTTGAAGCCATTAGGATTCTATTAGCATTCGCTTGCTCCAGAAATTTTAAATTATTTCAAATGGATGTTAAAAGTGCGTTTCTTAATGGTTTCATTAAAGAGAAAGTCTATGTAGAGCAACCTCCTGGGTTTGAGGATCCAAATTTCCCAAACCATGTCTTTTGTCTTCATAAAGCTCTATATGGTCTTAAGCAAGCACCGCGTACATGGTATGAAAGATTGAGTCAATTTCTTGTTCAACATGATTTTAAGCATGGTTTTGTTGACTCAACTCTATTTATAAAGTGTGTTGGTTCAGATATTTTACTTGTTCAAATATATGTGGATGATATTGTGTTTGGCTCCACTAAAGAAAAATTGTGCAAGGATTTTTCTGAGTTGATGTAGAGGAAGTTCGAGATGAGCATGATGGGTGAGCTCAACTTCTTTCTCGGACTTCAGATAAAACAAGGACAAGATGGTATCTTTGTGAGTCAATCAAAGTACACAAAGGAATTGCTAAAGAAATATGGGTTCAGCAACACCAAGCCTCTTCCAACGCCTATGTCTACAACAACAAAATTGGATAATGATGAGCTTGGTAAGCCTGTTGACTATAAACTTTATCGAGGTATGATCGGATCTCTACTTTACTTAACTGCAAGTAGGCCCGATATATTATTTAGTGTTTGTATGTGTGCGAGATTTCAAAGTTCGCCCAAACAATTGCACTTAATTACTGTTAAACGAATCTTTCGGTATCTTGCCTCATCGATTGGTTTTGGTTTATGGTATCCCAAAGGATGTTCCTTCGACTTGGTTGGTTACACTGATGCGGACTATGCTGGGTGTAAAGTTGATCGAAAGAGCGCAAGCGGAACATGTCATTTCTTGGGAGGTTGCCTCATTTCGTGGTCCTCCAAGAAACAAAGTTTTGTTGCTCTCTCGACAGCTAAAGCCGAGTATATCGCAGTCGGGAGTTGTTGCACACAAGCACTTTGGATTAAACACCAAGTAGAAGACTATGGGATATGCTTGTCTAAAATTCCGTTGCTTTGCGATAATACAAGTGCCATAAATTTATCAAAAAATCCTGTTCAACACTCTCGCACTAAGCACATTAAAGTACGCCATCATTTTATTAGAGATCATGTCTCTAGGGGTGATATTAAATTAAATTTTATTGATACCACACACTAATTGACTGATATTTTTACTAAACCGTTGTGTGAAGACCAGTTTACATCTTTGCGCCGTGAATTAGGAATGTGTTCATCTTCTTCATAAGCATCACATATTAATTTGTTTCCTCCTTCCTCTCTTTTTGACGATGACAAAAAGGGGGAGAACTTGTGTGAAAGTGATGATAGTTATGTGATAGTACTAGAACTTTACTTTGTTTTTTGTGCGAATGTCTTTTAACGGGTGCTCATAGTAAGGGGGAGATAATACTTGTATCTTTTTGGTGCTTATAGTAAGGGGGAGATGATACTTGTAACTTTTTGAGTTATGAATGGAAATACATGACTATCTTTGAGCAAATTGAATGAATTAGTGTTTTATTTTATGTGCTTTAATGTGTTGAGGATTCCGTGTGAATTGATGTTTTGATTTATGTGCCTCATTATGTTTCGATATCAGTGATTGGTTTCGAGAAATGAGTATTACTGTATAGGTGTTTTGTCATCATCAAAAAAGGGGAGATTGTTGTATCCCTTTGAATTTTGATGATTACAAAACACTCATGTTGTTTGCTAACAAGTTTGCAAAGTAAATGCAAAAAACAGGGTAGTCTACACAAGCAAGAGGACTCACAAAGAAGCCCCAAATAATTCCTGCCTATTGGAGTCGACTTCAAAGATGTAAAGGAGTCGACCCTGACTGTGTTCAGTTTTTCTGAGTCGACCCTGGCGATATGAAGGAGTCGACCCTCTTTGAAGGCAAGTGGCTTGGGCCATGCAGAGTCGACCTCAGCCTTATAAAGGAGTCGACCCTCACTGTGTTCAGTTTTTCAGAGTCGACCCCCAGTCTATAAGGGAGTCGACCTGTAGCAACCTGAATTTTTGAGAAAAATAAAAAATTAAATAATAAATTAAAAACTCAGCTAAAGGGATATTCAATAAAAGAGTATTAAATAAACCATTAAATGGAAAAGAGTAATGGGCTTTGCTTAATGGATCATCTAGAACTTATTGGGTCAAAATATGAATTTACAAAGGGAGAATAATAAGAAAATACCCTAAATTCGGAGTTTAATTATCTCCTAATTGGAAAGAGGTTATTAAAGCAATAAAAGTGGCAATTAGAGTTGGAATTGAATTCCTAAACCTACTCCATATCTAGCACGAATTAGATCCCATCCTAACCTAAATAGATGTTGTAAAGCAAGGAAGGAAGGTTGGAGTTAGGAAATCTCTGTAATTAAAGAGCAATTAGAATAGAAGTAGGAATAGGAACCCATACATGCATAAATACACCTCTTAAACCCTCTTGGCCCCCTAGCTCATTGCCAAAGGTTCTTGGACGTGGAAAGAGCCAAGGAGGAGGAGAAATCGAGGAGAGGGATCCATCAAGCTTCTTCCTTCGTTCTTGGAGTTCTAAGCCCTAGAGAGATAAATCGAGTCAAAGGTAGGCATTCTCACGAGCAAAATTAAATTAAACTCGTCTGTAGGTAGTTCCAATCACCAGGAACAAAAGCCTTCTTGATTCCCTCTTTTTCATTGAGCCAATCTTTTGTTCTTGATTTTAGAAGATCTGCAAACATGATAACCCCGAGACATCATGTTTAATTCAAATCTCTATGAATACTTGATCCCATGCTACGAAATTCTTGCTGTAGATACTTCATGTTGTTAGGGATCTTTTGCCCCTAAAAGTCCTAAATTTCATCCAGCATGCTGATCGAATTTAATCAATCTTTCTCTCTGTGCCATGTTCTGAATAACTCGTTCTTGCTCATGTTCAAAACCTATATGAACCATGCTCTCTCTCTAATTCCGATTTACTGGAAGTACCCTTACATGTCTACTTTAATTTGCAACTTGTTTCATGATTTTTCATCGACTATGTAATTAGTTATGATTTTTCAAAGTATCCTGTGTCCAAACAAGTCAAGTTGGCATGCAATCCGATGTAGAACATTGTTCCCGCTCGAACTCAGGTGAAGTACCTGAGAACGCGACGGCTCGACACGCCGCGTTCTCAGAGCCGTCGCGACCATCGTCTTGTCGCGTTCTGAACGCGACAGGAGACCCCGTCACGTTCTGGCCGCCTGAGCAGACAACCTTGTCGCGACCAGTACAGGACCCTGTCACGTTCCATCATGACCCTGTCGCGACCCTTACATGGGTACGTCGCGTTCACAGGATTTTGCATGAAAACCCATAAAATTTATTGCTCTCACTTTCTGCATTATTCTTACGCCTTTTTAACAGTCATACACGCAGTAAAAACACCTATTTTAAAATGGAGCTATATTGAATGCTTTAAAATACATATTCACGACTTCTTTTCTATCTATGATTTCTCTCTCACATGCACACACATGAACCATCCATATATGGCTGAAATCTGGCATAAAATATCTCATAATGTATCTGGTAATTTATTGCAATAAAGTATATTAATTGCCCTATTTTAAAGGACTTGTATTCGTTTCTTGCGTTGTTTATATACCGATATCGACGCTCCACTGTTCTAGAATTCCTCTAGAACGTCGAGTACCTGTTTTTATATACACACTTTACTTGGCTTGTGGTGAACTCTCCGTCGGATATTTCTTTCGCCGGACTAGTGAACCCTTGCACAAGGCCTCTGTAAGTCTCCTCTGATCATGGATTCCCACAAGGTCGACGAGCCGGTTGTACCCTAACACCCATTACACCTTTAGGGATCGATATGATCCAAACGGCTATTAGAAGTTCGCTCTTACCTTGAATCACGTCGGACCTCTGGACTTGGACATAACATGGCCAGCGGGAAGATCGTGAGTTCCACCTAACTACCAACAACATGTACGCGTGTTGTGCAACTGTTACTATCATCTGTTACTCGGAAGGTTACGTGCATTGTCCCTTAGCCCTCATCTATACTCTACTCGCTCATCTATTCACGTTCACTCTACTATCTCGTCTATTCATCTAGTACTCTCATCTATTCCTTGGTACTCTATTTGGCCATTAAATTGATTGTCTACGATAAAAACATGACTATGCTAGGCAACATTATAAGGGCCCGGTCTGGTCCTTGGGAGGAGCACCTGAAAGGCTATAACTCGCGGGGGTCTAATGATCTGGGTGATGGCATACACCTAATGCATGAACACGCAAGATTTGATCTATGGCAATCAATTAATCAAACAGTCAATTATTGGTTTACTTGAATCTCGTGGTTGAAAGAATATCGACCAACACTTGCTATCGTGACTTGTGCACTGTTGTGCAACTTTACTTGTTATCTTGTTATACGACCAATCCGATATCAAAACTTGTCGTGCTATACTCTCGTGCATTGTGCTATTGTCCCTCGTTATCGTGTACCAGTACTTGCTATACGTTCTCGTTATTCTCTCTAGTTATCCTGCTTTATAAGACATTAACACTTAAAGCATGCTTGATCCTGAGATTTAAGTCCTACTTGGCATTATCGCTCACCCTGCATTATTGTCGTTGTGTTCTCAGGTGAGACTGAGGATGAACCATACACTCAAGAGGACGGGAACGACCTGGAGTGATGTCTTGAGTACCCTAGCGTCCTATTACTATGTTTAGCGTTGTAGTAGTTAGGTTTGAAAGTTCAGTCTTTTGCTTTATTCCAATGTAATTGGGCCCAATAGGTTGGCTCTGATATTAGTGGTTGTAACTAGACATTTGAAAGATTATTGTTTTAGTATTTATTCTTGTTCAATAGTTTGATGTCTAGTACTCGCTCTATACCCGTTCACTTGCAACTGCCTCGCATTCTGATATTCCGCGTCAGGGCGTGACACGACCTCCATTCAAAAGGTCATGCAGAGTCGACCTCAGATTTCTGAAGGAGTCGACCCCGACTGTGTTCAGTTTTTCAGAGTCGACCCCAGCCTTATAAGGGAGTCGACCTCTGTTCAAAAGTGCACCTTTTGTTCAACTGGAGTCGACCCCCAGATTATGAAGGAGTCGACCCTGGATGAACTGGAGTCGACCCCAGCAAAAGTGGGAGTCGACCCTGACATGCAGAACCTTCTGAAAAGCACTTTTTGAACAACTTTTTGACCAAGACCACTTTCCACCTCTCTCAAACGGCTACTTTTGTGGAAGGGCTATATAAAGGACACCTGAGGGAAACCCTAGGTAAGAAATTTCATGGGGAAGAGAGCCACCTTCTAGAGTTTCATCTTCAGATCTTTTTTCCAAGCTTTTTCACCTTCTAGAGCTTCCACCTACTGCATCTTTGAAGAAGGTTTCCTTTGGAGGAGATCTTTGCTGTTTCAGAGCTTCAACAACATCTGAAGATCTTCCTCAAGAGCTTTGCATCTGCTGTTGCTTGTTTCATTTTTCTCTCATCAAGTTCTTTGCTTTCTAAGTTCTTTCTTGGTGAGCTGGGCACTGCATCAACCAGCTGTGTGTTGGTGAGCTAGGCACCGTGTTAACTAGCGGAGTGTTGGTAAGCTGGGCACCGCATCAACCAGCTGTGTATTGGTGAGCTAGGCACCGTGCTAACTAGCAGAGTGTTAGTGAGCTGGGCACCGTTTAAACCAGCGGGTGTGATCTTTCGTAGAGTGGGAAATCTCACTGTGTTGGTGAGGACTGGACGTAGGTAGACCAAAAGGGGTCTTACCGAACCAGGATAAATCGGTGTCTCTTTGTGTGCTTGCTTCCTTCTTCCCTCTCAGTTCTCTCTGTTTTGCATCCGTCTTTTATTTCTGCATTAGTTTCCTTTGATAATTCAAGACAAATTTTTAAAGCCCTATTCACCCCCCTCTAGGGCTAGTCATAGTCTAGATCCTTTCACTCCCAATCTATTATTACTAGTCCTGACTTCTAAATGTACAGCGGAATGTTCAACCAACTGAGTTACTCTAAAAGTTATCCTCTTATGCGTATGAGTATATCCTTCAAACTCATAGTTTTTGTTTTCCAAAATATTATTCAGCAGTTGCGTAAAGTAAAAAAAATCTCATATACTACACATAATCCAAAATTATTGTAAATGAATCTATCCAAAGATTTTGCGAGTCAATGATACATAATATATATATGCTCTAAATGATAAATGTCACACACACACACACAGGTCTCACTTGAAGTTAGGGCCGTCCATCAAAGAAAGATCGACAACGACAAAACAAAGAAGAGAAACTCAAAACGATCAATTCCCCTCGCGCGTCACCGGGAAGAAGGTCGAAGGAGAAGTGGGCGCGATCTTAGAACCCTAACAAGAAGAAGAGAAGGTGTGGGGGAGGTGTCTCACGATCGGGGGGACTGCTCCACACCGCCTCCAACTTTGAGCTACTCTGTTATGGTCCAAAGTTGCTGCTTCGAGCTCCATAGCTGCCAGTTAAATCCTGTGCATAAAAAGATGTAAAATGCAGCAGAACAGAGTACCACCCTCCCTATTAGAAGAGTTAAAGAAGACCTGGAGATTATACTGGTAGGAGAAAATCCTATTCTACACGACTATGTTTGGTATTTGGATAGGAGTGAGAATAATATCTCCACTCTATTTTCGATCTATCTAAATACCAAGCATAACCCAGAAGAATTAGGAGGATATCCTTGTCATAGTACCATATTCCATTTGTATATATTGCACAACTTTGATTTTTAATTTAGAAATATTTTTATATTTTTATATTATTAATATAATATTTTATATTTTTTTAGATAATATATTTCGACAGAACGTCACTAAATTTGAGTAATAAAAATGAGATCTATAAACTATCATAATTCTCAAAAAAATATGTTAATTTTAGATATGAAAACATCGAGAATTATTAGTGAACAGATAATAAGATTAAGTCAATTTATTAAATTCTAGAGTAATTTTTACTCGACAAAATATTATTCTAAAAAAAGACTAAAATTACCATAAATTTTATTATATTCTAATTAACTTATATTTAAGTTTTTACCTTAATTGAACACAGGTTAGATATAAATTAAAGTCTCAAATAAATCTAAATAAATTTATTTTTATTTAAATAGTTATGAACTTATGATGTATCTTATTATGTATTTAACATTTTAATTTTTGCTAAAATATATAAAATTTATCATTATTTTAAATATATAAATATTAATAAAATTATATATAATATTAATATAAGAAGAAGAAAAAATAGCATGGAGAGAAGGAAGAAGCAATGAGTTCGATTCTATTTGTTTATATATATTTTTAAAAAGATTAGTAATAGGGCGATGGAAGGTGGGAAAGGAGGGAGGTGAAAGATGAACCACGTGACTTATTTAATCGAGAAGTGGAGAGAGCCCTTCAATTTCCCAAAAATACTCTACACATGATGTATGATATTTGGTGACGTTTGGAATTTTATTCTGCAAGGTATTGAGAGGAACTGAACTCAAAAGTAAAGTGACTAAAATGACATAAATTGGCTTATATATATACTAGTTGTTCCTGTGCCATGGATATGAATTAAATTTTTTTCAAGTCTCAAAAATCTAAAAAGATTAAAATTTTAAAAATAAAAAAGTTTTATTTTTATTTTTAAAAAAAGAGGGGCGGCCCGTCTTGTGCGCCGGCCGCCCCCATTTGAAAAGATAATTAAATAAGGTATAAGATTTCTCGTCCCTCTAATTTTGCTAAAAAAAGATTGTCACATAATTTTTTACTCGCCCCGTCGTAACAGAGAATTTTATTTTATTGTATAAAATAGATAGATAGTAATATTATAAATGCATATACATATATATATATATATAATATGTATATATATATATATATATATATATATATATATATATATTGTAATGGACCGTGGCACCTTTCCCAGGAAGGCATTGCCTTGCATATTATATATATCACGCTAAGAACATCATTTTATATTATGATAAAGAGTTTAGCTACTACAGATAATGTAATATGGTAATGGAGCAGCGGATCTTTCCTCAACTCCTATAACCTATCCTCACTATAGTCCTTACTTTCAATGAGGGGTAATAAAATTCTCTTCTACTTGAGGGACTTATTACAGTATTTCCAAAGTTACCTAACATATATAAGGGATATATATAATTAAGGCCCCTCCATGTAATGGGAACTTGCATCGCAGGGGAGTGAACTCTTGCTAAAATAATAGTCTAAGGAGAAATGGAATTGGCTATCCTTCCATGGGCCACTTCATGCTTGAGGAAAGTATCTCTTATGATGGTGATCTCTTTTGCCACATCTTCCATTCCCATTCGTTCACTTGGTGATTCCTTCGAGCACATCAACGCTAGACTCGCCATGGAGACCAAACCTTCAAGCCTCTCTCGCTTCAAACTCCCTATAGCTTGTGAAACATGCCGAGCACTGAGATCATCCTCCTCCTCTATCAGCAAACTCCTGTCCACAATGTCCAAGAGACGTTCGGGAAGTGCCATCTCCACAAAGTGTTGAAGGGTCAAGTTATCCACGAAAGTAGAGTCTGTGGGGCTTCTCCCTATGATCATCTCTAGTAGAACAACTCCGTAACTAAAGACATCACCTTCTGTCGATGGCTTGCATCCCATCCCGTACTCTGCAACAATAACATTATAACATAGTTCTACTAGAATCAATCTTGTATGGAAATAATCAGGAAGATGCATATTGTTACAGTAAGAGGAGACGAAGCAAAAGATAACAAAACTTTTACCTGGCGCAACATATCCGATGGACCCTCTCAGTATCAGTGAGCTAGTTGTAGCTTTACTTCTGTCCCCGTTGCTCAGGAACCTCGCTAAGCCAAAATCACCAACATGAGCAGTCATGTCTTTGTCGAGAAGAACATTACTCGGCTTAAGATCACAGTGAACGACAGGCGTGCCGCTGTGGTGGTGAAGATAAGCAAGCGCAGAAGCCACATCCATAGCTATGTTCAGCCTCTGCACAAAGCTCAAGTGCTTCCCAGAATCCTCGTTTCTCACCGGGTGCAGCCACTGATCCAAGGACCCATTGGGCATGAATTCAAACACCAGGGCCTTGAAGTCGCGACCACTGAAATCCACACTGGAGCACGAGGTCAAGATCTTGAGAAGATTCCTGTGCCGAATATTCTTCAGTGCCTCACACTCTGCTATAAAGCTTTTCGAGGCTCCTCTCTGTTGAAGGTTGATCACTTTCACAGCAACGATCTGAGCGTCAGGATCGCTCGGGTCCATGTTTCCCCTGTATACAGAACCAAAGCTTCCGGCGCCGATCAGATTCCGGGGTGAGAAGCCGTCTGTTGCTTTCAGGAGTTCAGAGTAGGTGGTTCTTGTCAGCAATTCATGTGAAGGGGCTGCAGACAAATGGGGACTCTTCCTTCTCCAGTAGTGTGAAAAGAGCAAATAAGCAACAAAGATCACTAGGCAAACACCAACAAGAGATGTTCCAATCATGGTGATCAACAGAACAAACTTATGGCGCCCTCTAGAGTGCTCTCTTGGAGAGCACACTGGCAGGTGCATGTCTTTGATGTCGCCGCACAGCTTGCCATTCCCGAGGACAGAGACTGCGCTTGCGTTCCGGAAGATCCCGCCATCAGGGACCCGACCCACGAAATCGTTGAACGAAAGGTTCAAGTGTTGCAAAGAAGTAAAATTTTGTAGAAATTCTGGGATCTCTCCAGACAGGTTGTTGCGTGAAAGGTCTAGAACTTGAAGGCCTCTCAGCTTGCTGAAGGACCGTGGCACCTCTCCCTGGAAGGCATTGCCTTGCATGTAAAGCAGCTCTAGTATCTCGCAGTCACCAAGAGCAACTGGTATCTTCCCAGATAGCTTGTTCGCTGAAATGTCCATCTTTCTCAGGTTTCTCAACCGACCAACCTCATCTGGCAGAGACCCAGTGAAGGAATTGTGAGACAAATCCAGAAATATTGACAGAGAGGAGATGCTCACCAACTCCTTTGGGATCACGCCGGTGAATTGGTTATGAGAAAGATATAATTCCAACAGGTTCCTCAGGTTTCCAAAACTGGGGGGTATAACCCCCTGCAACCTGTTCCCATCCACATACAGATAATTCAATTGAATGATACTGGATATGGATGATGGCAGTCGCCCTGAGAACTTGTTCCAGGACAGATTTATAAGAGACAACTTCCGGAGCGTCCCGATGGTGGTGGGGACTTCACCATCGAGATTGTTACGTTCCACAGAGAAAGTAGTCAGACCCTTGAGGCCTCCGATGGCTTCAGGAAGGCTCCCTGAAATGTGATTACCACCCAGATCTAGCACACGGAGATCTGTTGACAGATTGGATATGGAATATGGCAAAATACCACCCAGATTGTTGTTTGATATGACCAGGGACTGTAAGCGAGTGCCGTTGGCCAGAGACGCCAGGAAGCTCCAATCCTCGTCACCCCTGGCTTCCAGCATGTTTTCATAGAGCAAAAGCTCCTGCAGTCCCCTCAAACTTCCGATTCCAGGCGGCACAACGCCGCTGAAGTTATTCGTGTAGAGTTGGATCACTTGGAGAGAGGAGGCATTAAGGATTGATGGTGGGATGGATCCATGGAGCTGGTTATCTGCCAATGTAAGAAACTGGAGATTAGGAAGCGAGGTACCCATGTCGGAGGGCAGAGTCCCGGAGAGCTGGTTGCTTCCCAAGTCGAGAAGAGCGAGGGAGGAGAGGTTGTAGAGAGAGTGGGGCACAGAACCAGTCAGCCTGTTTACCCGCGTGCAAAAGGAAGTGAGAGAGCGGAGGCCTCCTAGTGTGGAAGGGATGGTTCCGACCAGGGAGTTACCTTCCAGGTTGAGCAGGGTGAGAGCCGTCAGGTTCCCTAGTGAAGGTGGGATGCTCCCGGTGAGGTCGTTCTGAGCCAGGCTGAGCTCTGCGAGAGAAGGCAGGCCACCCAAGGAAAGCGGGATGACACCGGTGAACTGGTTCCTAGATAGATAAAGGAACTGCACTGAGGAGAGTTCGCCCAGTGAGGGAGGGATGTCGCCTCCGAGAGAGTTGCTGGAGAGTAAAAAGTAAACCAGGGAAGAGAGATTGCCCAGCGAGGGAGGGATGGTGCCCGAGAGCGAGTTGTTGCGCAGCTCCAGAGCCATGAGCCTGTGGAGGTTCCCCAGGGCGGCCGGGATCTCGCCGGTGAGCGAGTTGCTCCCCAGGAGGAGCACGGTGAGGGACGTCGTGTTACCCAGTGAAGATGGGATGCGCCCGGTGAGGTGGTTCCTCGATAGAGAGAGGATCTGCAGCGAGGAGAGATTGCCCAGCGAGGGAGGGAGGGTCCCCGACAGAATGTTGCTCTTGAAACTGATGTTTCGGAGACCGGAGCAGCGGCCCAGGCTGGCGGGGATGCTACCCAAGAGAGAGTTGGAGCTGAGGTTGAGGTGCCGGAGGCGGGCCAGATGCCCAAGCTCCTCGGGGATGTTGCCGTTGAAGCTGTTGTTGGAGAGGTCGAGCCTGCCGAGGAAGGAGAGGTTGGCGACGGCGGTGGGTATGGATCCCGACAGACCCAGGGAGTGCAGGTCCAGCGCCTTGACCCTCTCCGGGTGCCGGCCGCCGCCGCAAGCGACACCTCTCCACCGGCAGACATGGCGGGACTCGTTCCATGTTGCCACAACTCCCAGTGGATCACCGGCCAAGGACGACTTGAACGCAAGGAGAGCCATCTGGTCTCTGGAGCTGCCCTCGGAAGCAGTACTACTGACCCTTGATTGGGAAGAGGCTGCTGAGACGCAGAAGGCGAAGAAGCAAAAGGCTAGGGCGGGAAGCTGGGGACGGAGCAAGGTGGTGATGGCTCTTGGGAATCGAAATGCTTTGGTCGACTCCATTGCCGTGTTGTTGAGAGAAAAACCTATGGAGAATGGGGAGACACTGGTGCGTGCGACGCAACACACTGACACCACCCTGCACTTGTTCTTCCACCTTTTTAAAGAGAGGAGGCGCTCGCGATCCCGACTCCCAGTACCAGTAGTGAAGACACCAGTGCTTGTCTTAGTAGTACTGCTGAAAGGAGACGAGGAAGACGACTTGAAGTTGGTGAGTCCACGACATGCGACGACCAGGGAGACCCGACGTCATGCCGGAGTCACGAGGATCTTGTAACAAGAATTCCATATATTTTAATAGTTTTTTTTTATAACAACGAAATTTCGTTCCGTGTGATTTTGTGGGTTCAAGAATGGTGTCCGTAAATTTTAAGATCAGGACTTAGCAGTTCTTATTTTCCGTGTATCCGTATTATCTTTACCTCACTTGATCAAAAAAATTTCAGACCTACACACCTCGAAAATTACATGTAGATCAGATAAACTCCCCAGAAATCGAACTCGAATCTCATATAATTTTAATAGTTGAGAAAGGGGAATTTTACCAGCTCTGGCAATGAATAAAATTATTTTCTTATAATTTAGGTCAATTTTCTTGCGAGAATATAGTTTTAGAATAAGTACATTTCTTTTACTAAATTTTTAGAGGAATATAGATCTTATAAAGTTAAATTAAATTATTATTAAGTTTCTCAACTAAAAATCGATCTTAACACGATGGGTGAAGAGTGCATCGCTATTTTAAACATAAGAATGATTTTGTCCAATCAATATAGAACTATTCTAACAAAGAACAATGGTTTATTACTCCAGTTACATTTTTTTTTTTTTTTTACAAGTAATGCCACAAGAGTCTTCTACGTCCGTATGATAATCAAAAGTGTATCACCGTGTTCAGACTTCAAATAACTTTAGAGCTCACCTTGCTCATCTTGTCTAAAAAAAAAAAAAAAAAAACTTAAAAGTTCTATACTGTTGCCGTCTCCCACAACGGTCTTTTCAGCTCTACTTTGTTCAACATCTCATAATTAACTTTGACACTGGACCCATTTAAACAAAGAGTCCGGATCCTCTCGCAACGCGGGAGGACCGGACTCAGACAGTCACCTCTCGCGAGGTGACGCGTGGCCGCCTCCTCCCGCCTTCCGTCCCTCCTCCCCATCTCCCGGTCACCCGGTTCCCCCCTCCCAGCCTTCCCACCTTCTGCCGGTTCCCCCCTCCCAGCCTCCCACCTTCTGCGGTTCCCCCCTCCCAGCCTTCCCGCTCCGGTTCTCCCCCCCCCCCCCCCCCCCCCTCCCAACTTCCCAGGAGTTACTGTTGCTCATTTTGGGCAACAGTAACTCACCCTTTGTTATTTTTTCTTTAATTTAAATTTTTATTTTAAAATCTGTTTGTGAGAGATAACATTTTTTATTTTATAGTTTTTCTTAAATATAAAAAACAAATATCATTAAAAAAATAATATTAATGTCTGTCGAATTCGGGACTGTAACACTCTAAAAAATTTTAATAGATGAAAATTATGAATAATATGGTTATTAGACCTCATTATTATTATGAGATAGAAATAATTAATATCTGAAATTAATTGATACTAATAAACGATGCCTTAGCGCCGTACAGAGAGATGTGCGCTCCGACAGTGCGACACCGAAAAACTTTAACGAAAATAAAATTGAGAACATCATAATTTCTAAAAAAATATGATGACATCAGAAATAAATATCCGGATTTGTTGACATACGGATTTCGAAATTAAGTCGATGCAACTATTTTTCGGACGATTTTTCACCCAGTGCAAAATAAACTCTAAAAATTAAACTAAAATCACCATAATCTAAAAACCATTACTGTCACGTCCTACTCATATACTATTTTCGGGGGTGATAGAAAGATCGAGTTAATACAAGCAATGACGGTCTGGTATATATATAGAAAGTTGCAGTGGAATAATATGTTACAAGTACCGATAGTTTAAAGTTAAAATATACAACAACTGAAGTGACAGAGTCTAAAGAAGTAAGGTTTGCTAATTTATGGATCACTCGGCGCACAATCCCCTGGCGAGTCAGACCCATCTAAGATGCCTGAAAGGAAAGTAGGATTTATGAGCAATCGTGCCCAGTAGGAAATTGCAAAATATAAGTTGGACAGTAGTAGGAAAAGAGCAGTAAGTATAACAGACAGTAAGAGGACGCAACATAGATATCGAAGTACAGTTCAATGAAGATATCATAAAATAATTTGCCCAGAACTAAACAGTAAAGAAATTCATGCCATAATACAGTTCATGGAAATGTAGACTAAATTTAGCAGTAGGTGGTGTTATGCCAAACACCTAGTAGATCCATTCTCGACGGGTACAATTCGAATTGACCGATTCAGTGGCCGAGTTCGGGTGCTCCTCCCGGGACTGGATCGGCCCCATTGCACAGGCATTAGTCCAGTAGAGTCCGAAGACCCAAGGTGTCACCATTTCCATTTGATCAGTCTTTTTAATATAGTTCGGGCAGACCTTGAAGTAATACTAATATTAAAGCAAGTTCAATGTGAGAGTATAATGATAGCAAGCCAAAGTAAGGCTAGTTAGTAGGGTTAGTCCAAGTCTAAATAATATGAGAATTCTAGGAAAGGAACGAGTTGAAACAATATGTATGAACTCAAGAGAAAATTGGTCGATCGGAGGGGTAGGATATGTTGACTTTTGTCTCAGTAGGAGGGGCTCCTTGGAGAAGTCATATGTGTATTTATCATTTCACACCGGACCTTGGATTTCTAGCATTCTACTAGGTTATTTGAATTATGAGATTTTTAGGTAGGCCAAATTATGAGAGATTGGAAAGACGCTATTTGATGGAATCGCCAAAATCGCATTTTCTTCTTCGGTGGGAGAGTTGACTTTTTATTGGTAAGAGATATGATTTTTCTGATATTTTTATTGGATTCAAATGGGGGGTACTCCTTATTTACATGTAATATCTTAAGTAAAGAAACATCAAATTATAACATTTACTTAAATGATATGGAATGTAAATAAGGTATGAGTTTGCAGTCTTGCAGGGTATCTGCTGACACTTAAGGAAGGAACAGAATGTCTGAAAAAAAAATTGTAAAATCGGTCTACTGATGAGGGGAGGTCGGTCGTTCGATCTGGCAAAATCGGTCGACCGACCTGGGAAAGTCGGTCGACCGACTTTCCCAGTACTGGTAGTGGGGTTTGGCTGTAGGATCGGTCGACCGACCTGGAAAAGTCGGTCGACCGACTTTCCCAGTACTGGTAGTGGGGTTTTGGCTGTAGGATCGGTCGACCGAAAAGACAAGGTCGGTCGACCGATTCCGACGGTTTTGGCTGTAGGATATGTCATTTTTTATTTATACTATTTTTCGGACGATTTTTTCACACAGTATTAAGGTTACATTCAGGTGCATATGGTTGCGTTCACGTGCATATGGTTGCATTCACATGCATATATGGTTGCATTCATGTGCGTATGGTTGCATTCAGGTGCGTATGGTTGCATTCAAGTGCTTATGGTTACACTCAGGTGCATATGGTTGCATTCAGGTGCTTATGGTTGCATTCAGGTGCATATGGTTGCATTCAGGTGCTTATGGTTGCATTCAGGTGCTTATGGTTGCATTCAAGTGCTTATGGTTGCATTCAAGTGCTTATGGTTGCATTCAGGTGCTTATGGTTGCATTCAGGTGCATATGGTCGCATTCAAGTGCTTATGGTTGCGTTCAGGTGCTTATGGTTGCGTTCACGTGCATATGGTTGCATTCACATGCATATGGTTGCATTCAGGTGCTTATGGTTGCATTCAGGTGCGTATGGTTGCATTCAAGTGCTTATGGTTACACTCAGGTGCATATGGTTGCATTCAGGTGCTTATGGTTGCATTCAGGTGCATATGGTTGCGTTCAGGTGCTTATGGTTGCATTCAGGTGCTTATGGTTGCATTCAAGTGCTTATGGTTGCATTCAGGTGCATATGGTTGCGTTCAGGTGCTTATGGTTGCGTTCAGGTGCTTATGGTTGCATTCAGGTGCTTATGGTTGCATTCAGGTGCATATGGTTGCGTTCAGGTGCTTATGGTTGCATTCAAGTGCTTATGGTTGCATTCAGGTGCTTATGGTTGCATTCAGGTGCTTATGGATAAGCACCTGAATGCAACCATAAGCACTTGAATGCAACCATAAGCACCTGAACGCAACCACCTGAATGCAACCATAAGCACCTGAATGCAACCATAAGCACTTGAATGCAACCATAAGCACCTGAACGCAACCACCTGAATGCAACCATAAGCACCTGAATGCAACCATAAGCACTTGAATGCAACCATAAGCCCTTGAATGCAACCATAAGCACCTGAATGCAACCATAATCACATGAATGCAACCATAAGCACCTGAATGCAACCATAAGCACTGAATGCAACCATAAGCACTTGAATGCAACCATAAGCACCTGAATGCAACCATAAGCACTGAATGCAACTACATGCACCTGAATGCAACCATATGCACCTGAATGCAACCATAAGCACCTGAATGCAACCATATGCACCTGAATGCAACCATATGCACCTGAATGCAACCATATGCACCTGAATGCAACCATATGCACCTGAATGCAACCATAAGCACCTGAATGCAACCATATGCACCTGAATGCAACCATAAGCACCTGAATGCAACCATATGCACCTGAATGCAACCATAAGCACCTGAATGCAACCATAAGCACCTGAATGCAACCATATGCACCTGAATGCAACCATATGCACCTAAATGCAACCATAAGCACCTGAATACAACCATAAGCACCTGAACGCAACCATAAGCACCTGAATGCAACCATATGCATCTGAATGCAACCATAAGCACCTGAATGCAACCATAAGCACCTGAATGCAACCATAAGCACCTGAACGCAACCATATGCACCTGAATGCAACCATAAGCACATGAATGCAACCATATGCACCTGAATGCAACCATAAGCACTTGAATGCAACCATAAGCCCTTGAATGCAACCATAAGCACCTGAATGTAACCTTATGCATCTGAATGCAACAAATATCATTAAAAAAATAATATTAATATCTGTCAGATTCGAGACTGTAACACTCTAAAAAATTTTAATAGATGAAAATTATGAATAATATGGTTATTAGACCTCATTATTATGAGATAGAATAATTAATATCTAAAACTAATTAATACTAATAAACGATATCTTAGCACCGTACAGAGAGATGTGTGCTCCGACAGTGCGACACCGAAAAACTGTAACGAAAATAAAATTCGAGAACACCATAATTTCTAAAAAAATATGGTGACATCAGAATATAATATCCGGATTTGTTGACGTACGAATTTCGAAATTAAGTTGATGCAACTATTTTCCGGACGATTTTTCACTCAGTGCAAAATAAACTAAAAATTAAACTAAAATCACCATAATCTATAAAACCATTACATTAGCCTATGGCTGCAATTTTAACACAAATGTGTATCATTTAAATGTGTTTTCAATAGGATCTTTGGCAAGCTGATTTTTAAGTTAGTTACGGTAACCATTTTAACCAATTATTTTTCCTTAGTTTTAAATTTTTATTCTAAAATCGGATTGTTAAAGATGTCATTTTTATTTTATAGTTTTTTAAATTTAAAAACCAATTTTATTAAAAATATATAATATTCATATCTATCTAGTTCAGGACTGTAACGTCCTAAAAATTTTTAATAGTTGAAATTTGAATAATATGGTTATTAGACCTCATTATTATTATGATATTGAAATAATTAATATCTGGGTGAAAAATCGTCCGGAAAATAGTTGCATCGACTTAATTTCGAAATTGTACGTCAACAAATCCAGATATTTATATTTCTAATGTCACCAATTTTTTCTAAAAATTATGGTGTTCTTGAATTTTATTTGTTACAGTTTTTCGGTGTCGCCATGTCGGAGCGCACACTCTTTTTGTACGGCATTAAGATAACGTTTATTAATATCAATTAATCTTAGATATTAATTATTTCAATCTCATAATAATAATGAGGTCTAATAACCATATTATTCATAATTTTCAACTATTAAAAAATTTCAGGACGTTACAGACCCGAACTGGATAGACCTCAATATTATATTTTTTAATGATATTCATTTTTAAATTTAAAAGAACTATAAAATAAAATTGACATATTTCACAATCTGATTTTAGAATAAGAATTTAAACTAAGGAAAAAAATAATTGGTTAAAATGGTTACTGTAAATAGCTAAAAATCAGCTGGCTCAAAGATCCTATTGAAAACACATTCAAATGATATAATTTGTGTTAAAATTACAGTCATAGGCTAATGTAATGGTTTTATAGATTATGGTGATTTTAGTTTAATTTTTAGAGTTTATTTTGCACTGGGTGAAAAATCGTCCGAAAAATAGTTGCATCGACTTAATTTCGAAATCCGTACGTCAACAAATCTGGATATTTATATTTCTGATGTCACCATATCTTTTAGAAATTATGGTGTTCTCGAATTTTATTTTCGTTAAAGTTTTTCGGTGTCGCACTGTCGGAGCGCACATCTCTCTGTACGGCGCTAAGGCATCGTTTATTAGTATCAATTAATTTCAGATATAATTATTTCTATCTCATAAAATAATGAGGTCTAATAACCATATATTCATAATTTTCATCTATTAAAATTTTTTAGAGTGTTACAGTCCGAATTCGACAGACATTAATATTATTTTTTAATGATATTTATTTTATATTTAAGAAAAAAACTATAAAATAAAAATGTTATCTCTCACAAACAGATTTTAAAATAAAAATGTAAAATTAAAAAAAAAAAATAACAAAGGGTGAGTTACTGTTGCCCAAAATGAGCAACAGTAACTCCTGGAAGTTGGGGGGGCGGGGGGGGGGGGGGGGGGGGGGGAGAACCGGGAGCGGGAAGGCTGGGAGGGGGGAACCGGCAGAAGGTGGGAAGGCTGGGAGGGGGGAACGGGGACCGGGAGATGGGGAGGAGGGACGGAAGGCGGGAGGAGGCGGCCACGCGTCACCTCGCGAGAGGTGACTGTCTGAGTCCGGTCCTCCCGCGTTGCGAGAGGATCCGGACTCTTAAACAAAGATTAGTTTGTCACGGTCAAAGTCCAACTTCTTTATCGATCTATCTTTTGTCTCTTTTACGTTCCCACCACTCGACTGAAACTATGGACAACATTATTGTTTAATATAATACTAACTTGTCTATTAGATATTTTTCTGCTATTCACAAGAGTCTCTAGCTCCTTTGTAACAGATTACATGTTCTACAATATATATGTGAGCGAATCTCCAAAAAAAAAAAAAAAAAGAGAATATTACAACCACTTTTGAATTTTCACCTTTTTAAAAGATAACTTTTTCTCTTTTTTTCTTTTTGGCTCTGATGTCTATTATTCGAGTAGATATACTGCTTTGGGTGAGGACATGTGGGAAAGAGGAGGAAGAAATGAGTACACGCGCCTTTCCCATCAAAACCTAACAAATTCCATACAAGGAAAAGGAGCTATCAGAAAAAGTAAGGCTTATGTGAGAGAGCCATGGAAATTCCACTTAATTACCCACTGTTATCATTAATCAATTGAGGTGACTTAATTAATTAAAAATAAATAAATTAATATTTTTTTACTACAACATGATAAGTCATTGTTATAATAGAATTAACATATACTATAACAGAATATAACATTTATTATAATGAGTTACATTTTATTATAAATTAAAAAATAAATTAAATATTTGATAAAAATTTCTAATTAACTTGTCCATTAATTAATTAGCTCTAAGATAAATATTATTACTCGATATGAGCGGTGAGTCCAATCCAAATGATCTAATGAGTACTTATAACTGAGCAAGTTTACACCACCATAAATTCATAGCATTAGTTACTTTTCATTGAAGTATCAATATTACTGTAGTGATCTAAATTAACTTCGAATGGCAAGACAGGAGGGAGATGCGAATATGACCGACGTAAACTTAAAAGCCAGAAATAAACTTTGAATTGTGTGTTAATCTAATTGATTTAACCAAACGAATTGCCAACAAGTAGCCAAAAGTTGTTTGGCCATGGATAATTAAGACATACATTCCGATAAAACCGTAGTTCATCATACTTATTAATGAAGCCAAGTGAGACTAGGATGTCATATTTGTGTTGTACATCATGTCTATAAAAATAAATGTCATGTTATTTTTTTAGTTTATTTTAAAATAAAGATTGTTAGTAAACTTATGTCACATTTAATTTTTGGTGGATGATAAAAAAAAGAAAATATTTTTATCCAATTTATCCATACATCTGATTGATCAGACATCCACACCTCATATATTATTAAGACGCGAGATCTGATCAATTAAATGTTACGAATGGACGCAGCTGGTAAAATTTGCTTTTTAAAAGAAATATGGCACCGTCTTTAAAGTCAATCACAATATCAATGTTAGAGTTGGCGAAGATGGAAATCGTTACAACCTCTACCGTGGAAGCCCCTCAGATTTGATGTCAAACTCCGCAATTAGGGGTGTCAAAAAATTTCGTAAATTTGATTACTCGCGTCAGCCCTATTCATGATGAACCGGACAATATCCGCATAATTCAATATAGATATAGATTCAAATATTTTTAAAATATCTATTTAATATTATGGTTGGGTATAAACTTAGTACATCTGAATCTATATCGGGGCCGAACTCATTTTTAATGAACACTAAAGTACAAAGTAGACAACTAACCCATTAAAATAATTCTAGTCTAAGTGCAACTATGCGATTTAATTGATTTTGTAAAAAATTAAAATGAAAAATTTACAGATATCTAATTTCACTTTTAGAATTGGAAAGTTCACATTGGTCTTCATTTTTACTAAATCCATTTTTTTATATATATAAACAATATTCACGGGTATGTTCGTATCCTTGGCGCGCGGACATATTGTATCCATATTTGCAAAAATAATAGGATACTATCTGAATAATATTTATAAAATTTTTGGTATAATATATATTAGCCTACCCGACCTATTTACAGCACTATCCGCAACTCGCCTTCTAAGTCCACGGTCTGTGCGCGTCCACGCCATTAGATGGCCTATTGGCATCACCACTTAGGCATTTGGTTTCTAGATGATACTAGTTGTAGTTGAGGAAGGTGATGATGGCGAGAAGATGAGATTTCCCACTCGATTATATGATTTCTAGAATCTGACCCAAAGTGTTTGCAACATAACCGAACGAGTCACCAGAACTGTGACCACCTCATTTCCTTCATGTCATGAAATATTGGTTATTCTTTTACTTTACTGTTTGTACACATTATCTACTGAGATCTATCAATATTTAAATATTATATGTAACGTTGCGTATTTTTCGGATCCCTGTGGATCCTTGTTTAGCGGGTTTGGTGGCCAATGTGTAGCATATAGCTTGTGTTTCAGGTGTCCGCGCGAGTTTGTGATGTTTGGTGGGCCGGCCGTTGGGCCCAAAATGCTCACAGGTCTTGTGCCTGTGAACGCGACAATAGATTGCGTCGTGTTCTGAACGCGATGGCCTTGTGAGTCGCGTTCACATTGCCGCTGCTAGGCGGTCTTCGTCTGCTTGGTTGCCAAGTGTCGCGCGCCGGGCAATCGGCCTTGGGAAGGCAACGGTCACCCAGGTCGCGATCAGGTCGCGACGGAGGTGTATGTCGCGATCCCAACCGTGTGCATTATTAAAGGAGTCTGGCCGGACAGAGCTGTGGGAAGCTCTGCTCAGCCAGGAGGAGAGTTTGTCGTGGGATTTCGGGCGATTCGACATTCTGGTGTCGTGTTCGGCATGTTTCGCTCGCTGCGAGGACGTCGTGCGGAGCGGGGAAACGCCGGGAGTTCGTGTTCTTCGCGAAGGTAGGGAGTTTCCACCTCGTTTGATTGTGTGGATTGCACGTGGTGCATGTTTGGTTTGTTTATGGCTTTATAAAGAATAGATATCATGCTAGGAACTTCATAAAGCATGAAAAATGGAATTAAGCATGATACATGTGGTTTGTGGGGGTGATCCGGAGAAGGGTTCTGGATTAGGGTTCCTAGCTGAGATAGCAACGGAACCCCCTGTCGCGACAAGGTCGCGACAGGCCGACCCGTCGCGATAACATTTCCTATCGCGACATGTCAGGTGGCGCGATCTCATTGCGCCGTAGCACCCTGTCGCGTTAAGTATTCTGATCGCGGTCCATCGGGGTGTCGCGACCTGGTTGCGACTGCACCCCATGTCGCGACCTCAGCCGTGAGGTCTTTTGATGCATGTTTTTAAAGTACGTTTACCCGATTATTTATTAAGTGTTGTGCATGGCACCGGTTTGTGGTGCGTTGGCACATGTAGTGCTCGTAGAGCGCGGTGCTCACTAGGTGAGCATGCTTTACGTGGTGGCGTGTCACTTGTGTCATATGTGTGGAGTTTCCGTGATTTGGGTGGGTGCATGGCACACACATTGTCGTGGTGAACTTTTATGATTTGTCGTAGTAGTTGGGAATTTCGTGAGGTTCCTGTGTGAGCCTAGCCGTGACTTGGTGGTGTTTCCATGATTTGTGTGTCATGCATGTGTGAGCATGGCTAGAGGTCGACGTTATGACTATTATAATGTGTTTGTGTGGTTACTTAAGGTGATTGGGCAGTGAAGGTCATGTGTGGACCTAGCCCTAGTCTGTTGATGTCCTTCGAAGAATATTATAGTGATATATGTGTTAAGTGACGTATGTTGCTATGAGGTCACGATGTGACCGATGATAGGCAAGATTGTGTTATGTGAATGTGGTTTGTGTATTGTTGGTGTAGGATAGCTTGAGGGTCACATGGTGACTGGTATTAAGCTAATCCTAACACAAGTATGTCGTGATTTTATAAATAAAGACTATATATGTATATATCATGGTTTGTGTGTTGCCGAGTTTGGTGGTCCGGCGCTTGTTCTGAAATACCTCTGCAGTCGGGTACCCTAAGTTCTGTGTGAGCCAGGCACGTGTGTTTGTTGTGCTCGAGGTTTGTCCCGGTACTCGTGTTGTACCGTCGAGGTCTGTGTCGTCTGTCCTGGACACCCTCACCTTCTTGTGTTTGAGTTATATGTCCGGCTGAGGGAAAGACAACAGTAGGACACGGCTTGTGTTTGTGGGTGTGCAGTCGCTTGTAGCGCGCTCGTAGTTGGGGGTACGGACACCAGTAGTCGACACTGGTCCCCAGCTGTCCTGTTTTCCATGCCTCACTTTAGGAAGCTTAGGCCAGAGTCCCTAAGGTGCCAGACATGGCCTACAGTTGTGTGTGGTCTGCATGTGTGTTGTTGGTTGGTCTCCACTGTTCTTTGGCTTGTGCTTGTGGAGCGGTAGTTGGACATTTCGTCCGTGACTGCGAGACTGAGAGGTATAGTTTCTTTTGTTTTGTTGTCCGGTTGGATGCTGGTTTGATCAGCCAGTAGTCCATTCCGTGGTGGTGTGTCATTCCTTTCCGACTCGTGCTTTACCACAGGTCGTGGTTTGTGAGCAGTAGCTCACTAGTGTGGTTTGTGAGCATGTCTCACTAGTGTGGTTGTGAGGTGACTCGCTGGTTGTGGTTTGACTTGTGTGGTGTGCCCCGTGGTTGCACAGTGGTATCAAGGTTTTATCATGGTGGAGTGCCTTGTGTGTGGCACTGGTTGGGTTGTAGTTGTCTTTTTTATTCTTTCTGGACATGTTGGTGAGATATCCCTTGCGGGACTTCGATCTGTTCGTGGGAGGCGGATCTGATATGGACCCTTATCGGACATATAATCACGGTCTATCATAGTTGGTATCAGCATGGTCCATTTAGAATATGAAAAGATATTAAGTTACAATGTCTTAAGACATAGTTTTATGTCCACTGCTGGTAGTAAATCTGCAGTTTTGTGTAGCTGTAGTGTGATTTCATGAGAGTTTTTGGTATGAGAACTGCGTGTTTCTGTTTGTTAAACTGACAGTTGTTAGAGATGGCAGATAAATGGCACGGTTAATAGTGTAGAGTGAGTGTGGTCACATTGGGATGCCAGTATGTGATTAAAGTATGATTGTTTAAAGGTTCTCAGTTATAGATGTTAAAGAGATTGATGAATTCAGTTATAAAAATTAGTGAAAGTGTTTATTGAGGACCAGAGTTAGCAGAGACAGGTATAGAGTAATGATGGATGGAATGGCAGGGGAAAATGCTATGGTGAGGAATTGAGCAGTGTGATCAGGAATGTTAGATGCATGAGTTGCGGCTGAGATTTTGGCAAAACTAATTAATGTATTTGAGGTTTATGTGGATAGATATTAAGAAAGTGGTGTGATTAAGTGATGTGTCAGGTTTGAAGTGATTAAGTGAGATAGTTCAGTTTAAGATGTGGTATTAACAAATAGAGGAACAGTAATGTATGGCAGTCAGATGAAGTGTCTTTTGTGTTAGAGATGGGTGCAGTGAAGAGTTTCAGAATAGTGTTGTTATGAATAAAGATGGTAATGGAAAGTTTGATACAGAAATTCGTGTAATGTGTACGAGTTAAGCAGCTGGGTAAAGAAAGAATAAGGAAGAGCAGTGAGCAGCCAGACTTGTCTGAGAGTTTTGTAAGAAAGTTATTTGGTTAGTAAGTGACAGTGGATAAGGATTTTGTAGAAAGATTTGTATAGAATCGTATTATCAATGTTTGTATGCAATTTGTGGTTACAGTGAGATTAGGCAGCTAGCAGACAGTTTGAAGAATAGTGAGCAGATTAAGAGATGGCAAAGCTAAACAGAAAGGATAAGGAAGGCTTGATTATTTTATCAGCAAGAATTCTGAGTAAGGATGGCATCAAGTAAATCTTGTTTTGATAATAGCGTTGCAGCGGTGAGAATAGAATTTGTAAAAAGATATGGACGTGGTTGCTGAGTCAGTCAGAAATATTGTGTGAAGGAGGAAAGTATGTAAAGGGTAAAGTGTCTTAGCAGTGATATGGTAAAATTTAGAATTTAATGTGGCACAGAAATAGTTGAAGACAGAATTTTGAGCAGGGTCAGTTAAGCAATGTAATTATGAGATAAGAAAAGCGCAGCGTCAGCCTGGGAATATGAATTAAGGTAAAATGTATTAACAGTGGTATGCCAGAATTCAGAGTTTGAGCAGGTGGCTCAATCAGAGTAAGAAAAGCAGACTGGGAACACTAGTGTTTTCTTCCGGTAGTAAGTAAATAAATAGAATAATTATGAAAGTCAGTAAAGTAGAAATTAAGGTCAGAGTTATGGTTTTGCTCAGTATTCGGTATAATCAGAGTGGCGCAGCAAAAGTGTGGTGGGACAATAACCCACAGGTCAGACAGTTAAAGTATGTGGAAATAGATAAGCAAAGTAATGGTTAGCATTGACAAGTGAGTAATGGAATGGCATTAAGAAACTCACTACAAGAAAATGCGGGATTTCCGACGGACACCATCCGTCGGAAATTCGACGGCAATCCGTCGGAAAAAGAGACTTCCGACAGCTTTCCGTCGAAAGCTCGTCGGAAATGGTCCGTCGAAAATATCTGGTCAGAAATTACCGACGGGACAAAATTTCGTCGGAAATCCGTCGAAAATACCGACAGAATTATCCGTCGGAAATTGGGTCGATAATGTCCGACGGAAAACGTCGGAAAAGGTTGTCGAAAATTTGGTCAGTATTTACCGACAGAAAATTGTCGAAAGTCCGTCGGAACTTCGGTCGGTAAATTCCGACCATAAATCCGTCGGAAAATAATCCATCAGCACTTTAGACAGAAATGTGACGGGTGTTTTCCGTCGGTAATCTATATTTTCCGACGGACTACTATCCGTCGGAAATTTCGTCAGAAATTTCTTTAATTTTTTTTTTTAATACAAAATAAAAAATGATTTTTCAAACCTGCTACAATATTCATAAATTTCACAAATAACACAATCAACATAAAATCATAAAATACAACAAAAATAAAATCATACACATAAGAAATACAAAAAATCAGGATAGATCTGCAGGATCGTCTGCTACCCCGTCTCGTGAGTGGATCCATATTTAAAAAAATTAATATGAGAAACATTAATATACATACATTATTTTCAAAAATTAAATTTAAAATTGTGATTATTTCTCAAGTTTAATTAGAAATTATTTTTAGATCTGTCGTTTCTTGGGTTTTTTTAGATTCGTTGTTTCAACGTCCCCCCTAATCCGGGAATCCAATCGGATTCCGTCAGTTCGCACACGTCACTTTCACCCCTCGATCGTGTCAGAGCAAACGGCACGCCGATCGGATCCCTATTTGAGATTTTGGACCCCCGGGTTGTGTGTGTTTTGATCCTTTAGACTTAGGTTTTTTTAGATCCGTCGTTTCAACGCCCAACCCAATTCGGGAATCCAAATCGGATTCGTCAGTTCGCACACGTCACTTTCACCCACCCGTCGGTCGGAGCAAACGGCACACCGATCGGATCTTTATTTGGGATTTTAGACCCTCGGGTTGTGTGTTTTGATCCTTCAGACTTGGGTTTTTTTAGATCCGTCATTTCAATGCCCAACCCAATCCGGGAATCCAAATCGGATTCCGTCAATTCGCATACGTCACTTTCACCCACCCGGTCGTGTCGGAGCAAACGACACGCCGATCGGATCACTATTTGGGATTTTGGACCCCCGGGTTGTGTGTTTTGATACTTTAGAGTTGGGTTTTTTTTAGATTCGTCATTTCAACGCCCAACCCAATCAGGGAATCCAAATCGGATTCCGTCAGTTCCCACACGTCACTTTCACCCATCTGGTCGTGTCGGAGCAAACGCACGCCGATCAGATCACTATTTGAGATTTTGGACCCCCGGTTGTGTGTTTTGACCCTTTATACGAGTTTTTTTTAGATCCGTCATTTCAATTCCCCAACCCAATCCGGGAATCCAAATAAGATTCCGTCAGTTCGCACACGTCAATTTAACTACCCGGTCGTGTCGGAGGAACGACACGCCGATCAGATCCCTATTTGGGATTTTGGACCCCCGGGTTGTGTGTTTTGACCCTTTAGACTTGGCTTTTTTTTAGATCCGTCATTTCAACGCCCAACCCAATCCGAGAATCCAAATCGGATTCCGTCAGTTCGCACACGTCAATTTAACCCCTCCGTCGTGTCGGAGCAACGACACGCCGATCAGATCCCTATTTGGGATTTTGGACCCCCGGTTTTGTGTTTTGACCCTTTAGACTTGGGTTTTTTTAGATCCGTCATTTCAATGCCCAACCCATCCGGGAATCCAAATCGGATTCCGTCAGTTCGCACACGTCAATTTAACCACCCGATCGTGTCGGAGCGAACAACACGCCGATCAGATCCCTATTTGGGATTTTGGACCTCCGGGTTGTGTGTTTTGATCCTTAGAGTTGGGTTTTTTTTAGATCCGTCATTTCAATGCCCAACCCAATCCGAGAATCCAAATCGGATTCCGTTAGTTCGCACACGTCAATTTAACCCACGTCGTCGTTCGGAGTGAAACCACGCCGATCAGATCCCTATTTGGGATTTTGGACCCCCGGTTTGTGTTTTTGACCCTTTAGACTTCGGGTTTTTTTAGATCCGTCATTTCAACGCCCAACCCAATCCGGAATCCAATTGGATTCTGTCAGTTCGCACACGTCAATTTAACCCACCGGTCGTGTCGAGGAACGGCACGCCGATCAGATCCCTATTTGGGATTTTGGACCCCCGGGTTGTGTTTTGACCCTTTAGACTTGGGTTTTTTTTAGATCTGTCATTTCAACGCCCAACCCAATCCGGGAATCCAAATCGGATTCCGTCAGTTCGCACACGTCAATTTAACCCACCCGGTCGTGTCGGAGCGAACGGCACGCCGATCAGATCCCTATTTGGGATTTTGGACCCCCAGGTTGTGTGTTTTGACCCTTTAGACTTGAGTTTTTTTTTAGATCCGTCATTTCAACGCCCAACCCAATCCGGAATCCAAATCGGATTCCGTCAGTTCGCACACGTCAATTTAACCCACCCGGTCGTGTCGGAGCGAACGACATGCCGATCAGATCCCTATTTGGGATTTTGGACCCCCGGGTTGTGTGTTTTGACCCTTTAGACTTGGGTTTTTTTAGATCCGTCATTTCAACGCCCAACCCAATCCGGGAATCCAAATCGGATTCCGTCAGTTCGCACACGTCAATTTAACCCACCCGGTCGTGTCGGAGTGAACGGCACGCCGATCAGATCCCTATTTGGGATTTTGGACCCCCGGGTTGTGTGTTTTGATCCTTTAGACTTGGTTTTTTTAGATCCGTCATTTCAACGCCCAACCCAATCCGGGAATCCAAATCGGATTCCGTCAGTTCGCACACGTCAATTTAACCCACCCGGTCGTGTCGGAGTGAACGGCACGCCGATCAAATCCGTATTTGGGATTTTCGACCCCCGGGTTGTATGTTTTGACCCTTTAGATTCGGGTTTTTTTTAGATCCGTCATTTCAACGCCCGACCCAATCCGGGAATCCAAATCGGATTTCGTCAGTTCGCACACGTCAATTTAACCCACCCGATCGTGTCGGAGTGAACGACACGCCGATCAGATCCCTATTTGGGATTTTGGACCCCGGGTTGTGTGTTTTGACCCTTTAGACTTGGGTTTTTTTTAGATCCGTCATTTGAACGCCCTTTACACTTCTGTTAGGTTAATTAATTTAGATTTCTTTTTTTCCCTTTTGACATTCTTTAGTGGTTTCATTTCATTCAAAGTATATGAAATTAATAGTAATACTGACCTGAGGGGCTGGCTGTGAGGGGCGTACTCCTTGCATGGCTGAGATCAACTGCTGAACTATATCGCCGAAGTGCGTCCGTAGCTTCTCTCGAATGAGGGTTCTAATCTCCTCTACACCACTGACGGGCGGCGCAGCAGATGAACTCGCGTATGCCGAAGGAGCGACCGAACTCGCATATGAGGACAACACTGGAGTAGTATCCAGGCTGTCCCCAAAGCCGTACACTCGACCCTTCCTCGCCCTCCCGCTGCGTCGACCCAAGCCTCCGGATCCAAGTCTGGCTGGGGAGTGCCCTCTACATAGCGATCCGCCATCGTCCTGTCATAGGTCTCCTGCAGAACAAATTAAAACTAAATTATTGAAAACAAATTATTTTAATATCTTAATTGAATTCAAATTTATAGCTTGACTTACAGCAATCGTGCGAGCACTCTCGCTGACATAGTCATCCGTCCCCTTCCGCTTATGAGTCCGATCAAATAACTCGCGAAAAGTAGGGGCACGCTCGAGCTCGTGATGCTTACAATTCACTTAGTTCACAATAATAATCAATGTATTAAGCAATTGAACAATAATACTTACAATTTTTGGTTGTGGGTCGCATAAGATACGGACCCACTAGTATGCACATTCTTCTCCGGATGAGTTGATCGGTTGCGTTTTGCCGCCTGTGACCGCTCCTGCCATGGTCCAGTAGCCCAACGCTCACAAAGGGACTCCCAAAAGTCCCTCCTCAGCCAAACAGGGCCGTAATCCAGCCAAGCCATAGGATCCCGGTTGCCTGTGGTCTTCATTGCCTTGTCCCACACCTCCCACATCGACTTTCTTAAATTAGTCTGGGCAGTAGACTCCCAGATAGCTCGAGCTCGAGGGAGATTCTCAGGTCTCGTGAACGCGTACCTCCGCTGTAAAGAAATAAAATTACTCAACTGTCTGCACTAACAGAGATAGTAATTAAATAAATGACTTCAAATCAGTAAAAATTAATAATACCGTGAACATGTCAAATAATAAATCTCGGACGGGCACCGGGATCTCTCTCCATGCATCCACTGTCCTGGAATATGTGCGTGGACCAGCGTCGTAATATAGCGGGAAGCAGAACCGGGATCTATCTTCCCCCTGCAATTGCACATTAATTTTGTACATGAAATGTATAACATAAATAACAATACAGTAAGTTTGAAGTGATCAAGTTTACCCTGAGATCCAACATGGCTGCCGTCCCGGTAGCTGAGGTCCCTCCTCATCCGCTGCTGGATGCTGGCTCTCCACCTCTGTTGAAAACATTAAGTACACTATTGTTGTATAAATTGGAAGAAAAGAAACATACTAATCTATGGAAACATACATGTACCTGGTGGTGAGGAAGAAGGGAAAGGTGGCGCTACTCGCGTGGTCGACGGGGAGGGGTCCCTGCAAAATTATATACACATTAGAAAATAAAATTTAAATTGAACAATAATATATAGAGTTTTGTGTTTACATATACGTATATATGTCGTCGGGACGACCGGCGTGGACGGGGAGCAGTCCCTACAATTGTATGTAGTTAGATCTCGTGAATTTAATATGAACAATAATATGTAGAGTTTTGTGTGTACATATGCATATACCTGTCGCTGGGACGACCGGCGTGGACGGGGAGGCAGTCCCTGCAAAATTGTATGTACGTTAGAAAATATGAATTTAATATGAACAATAATATAAAAACTCTTGTGTGTACATATGCATATACCTGTCGTGGACGGGGACGCGGACCCTCGGCCTACAGACGTGGAAACCGTCCGACTCCGTCCTCCACGTACCATATCTCTATTGAGATAAATAAAGATACATGTCATCAGCACTCAAATTTGAAGTAGCTATTGAATAACATATAATTAACAACACACGAAGTTCTTACAAAATGTAGGGTATATTATCTATATTCATCATCAGATGCTGAAGATATGTTTTTAATTCAACGTCATCCTCCTCGAATTCGTCCTCATCATGCCGGGACTCTTCCTCCACATCAGACTCCACCTCCCGCTCAAGGGCATTTGGGTCAACTTCTTCCTGTTCGTTATCCTTATATAAGCAAATTGTTTCATTTATATCATCAACACTGAACTGCGTAGAAGCCGCCAACTCTCGTACGTCACTCCGATCTGATTGGAAAAAATTGTCATTAACACCTTCGAGGTCATCATCAGCCTGGAGAAGCTCATACTCAGGGAATAGCCTTGATTTCACTCTACATGCAGCCCACCAATCTCTCAATTTGAGGGATGAATAATTTGAATAATAAACTTGTTGGGCTTGTGCCGCCAGAATGAATGGCTCATACGTACTCAACTTGGACTTATGCTTGACATCGACAATCCCATATGTTGTGTCATTACGAATAGAGGTCGGATCAAACCAATGACACTTGAAGAGAATTACATTGTTGTCTTGTCCCAAAAATTACAGTTCAATGACTTCTTCGAGAATGCCATAATAGTCTATTTCATTTTCATTGTAGGCACTTCCCTTCACACATACGCCGTTGTTCATCGTAGATTTATTCCGTCCATAATCCCTCGTGTGAAATCGGTATCCATTCACAATGTAGCCTGGATAGACGCGTACAATCTTCGAGGGCCCATAACTGATCTCTTGTACTCTTGAATCAGTAACCAAACCTTGTTCAACCTATTATTAAAAAAAGGGACAGACAATGACAAATTATGCCAACTAAGTATGCATAAGAGCATAACACTTATGCTTCAAAATATTTAGACACTTACTCGAGATCTTAACCAAGTAGGAAAAGACTTCTCTCGTTCCTTTTCAACCTGCACGTCAGTCAGACGTGGATTCCGTTGCAGTATGACCGAGTCAAACTCTCTGCAATGTAAATGTCACACAACCTCTAAGTACTGCAGTATTGCTCGCAAATGATGTATTTCATTAGTGTTGAGAGCTTACTCAATGTAAGGGTCTAGTTCTGCGCAATTCATAAATACGTAGATCTCCGCAGCTACCAACTCTCTGTCTTCGAGTGCGCGAGTAGAAGAATATCCAAATGCTCGCCCGGGACACTTGAACACAGAAGTCGGTCAGACACATTAGAATCTCCACCATCATCATTACGTGGAGGTTGAGTGCGTCGGGTTCGTATCTCCGTGTCAAAGTACATCGAACAAAGTTCGATATCTCTTCAATAAGGTACGCCTGGGTAATGGAGCCCTCAACTTGTGCTTTGTTGCGGACTTTCATCTTAAGATCGTGCATGCACCTACGACAATAATTCAAATGAATACATATGAAATATAAAAGATCGTCGTAATGTGAATAAATTGAGACATAGGAATATACCTCTCAAACGGATACATCCATCGAAATTGTACTGGTCCTCCGACCCTAGCCTCATATGGTAAATGGATGATCATGTGCTCCATTGAATCAAAGAATGCTGGAGAAATATCTTCTCTAATTTGCAGACTGTCTGTATTATATTTTGCTCCATATTTTGCAAGTCATGAAGTGAGTTTTCTGATGCAGATAAAATCCTGAAGAATTGACTCAGCTCAGTCATTGCTCCCCATATTTGCTTCGGCAACAACTCACGAAAAGCAAGTGGCATCAGTCTTTGCATGAAAACATGGCAGTCATGACTCTTCATTCCGTATATTTTCCCCTCGTTGACATTTACACAACAGGCAATATTCGAGACATATCCATCCGAAATCTCAATTGCTTCAACCATTGCAACACTTCCTTAATCTGTCTAGCCCCAAGCACATATGAAGCTTTAGGTTGCACCACTTTTCCACTAACATGTGCAGCTCTAGTTCTGGACGTCTGCAAAGTACTTTCAAATCCATTCGTGCCTTGACGTTATCCTTTGTTTTGCCTTTGACATCCATAACTGTGTTGAACACATTATCAAAAACTTCTTCTCTATATGCATGACGTCCAGGTTATGTCGTATCAAAAGTGTAGACCAATAAGGCAATTCCCAAAATATGCTTTGCTTCACCCAATTGTGATCCTTCCCAAAGCCGGGATTTGTCGGGTACTACCAGCCAGTTGTGATACAGTCGGTAAGTTCTGGACCCGCCTCGCCATGTTTCCACCAGACACCCGTTCCATATCTACCTCCTCCATCACAATTGTATTTTTCATAAAAGAATCCTTTTGCTTTCGGAAAGGATGGTCACTCGGTAGAAACCGACGGTGACAATCGAACCAACATGATTTCCCCAGATTTCAATACGAATGATTTAGAATCCTCCATGCAATAAGGACATGCCAACCTCCCATGTGTGCTCCAGCCAGATAACATGTCGTACGCTGGAAAGTCACTTATTGTCCACATTAATGCAACCTTCAAATTGAAATTCTGTTTTCTGGATGCATCATAAGAGAGAACTCCATCTGACCATAACAATTTAGTTCATCAATCAACGGTCTGAGATATATGTCTATATTTTTTCCTGGACTTCTTGGACCCGGAATCAGCAATGAAAGGAACAGATTCTCACGCTCATGCACATGCCTGGCGGAAGGTTATACGGTGTTAGAAATACTGGCCAACATGAGTAAGATGCCACCGAGCCTCCGAATGGATTGAAACCGTCTGTGCATAAACCCAGCCGCACGTTGCGTGGATCCCTTGAGAAGTAAGGATGAGTACGGCTAAAATGAGCCCAAGCTTCACCATCGCAGGATGACTCATTTCACCATCGTCACGACGGACTCTTTCCGCATGCCAAGTCATGTGTCCAGCTGTCTTCGGGGACATGAACAACCGCTGCAATCTAGGTGTGATCGGAAAGTACCGCAATGACTTATACGAAACATCCTTCTTCTTTGACTTGTCCCCTCTCTTAGGCTTGAATCTATCATGCTTACAAATACAACATGATGTCTTATCTGCATCATCTTTGTAGTACAACATACAGTGATTCGGACATGCATCAATTTTCATAAAACCAAGCCCCAAATCATTCACCATCTTCTTCGCACGGTAAAATCAGCAGGTAACCTCTCTGATTGAGGAAGCATACTCTTGACAAGTAAGAGAAGCCGATCAAAAAACTCTCGCTCATATGAAATTCAGATTTCAAATTCAGTAGTTGCGACACTGCAGACAACCGTGTATGCTTCTCACAACCATCCCATAATGGCTCATCAGCATCTCGAAGTAACTAATAATTCTTTGAGTTGTATCATTCGGCACTTCTTCATTTGTTTGATCTTCATGAATATTGAACTCCGGACCAGCAGCATCGACAACCATGTCTACGTACGTACTTGTGGAGGCAAAGTAATTAGCTGGTGGAGACGACTGAATATTCAACTCACCATGAGACGACCATAACTCATAATGGGTAACAAATCCTCTCGTATACAAATGATGCTGCACATCCCATGTCGATATCCACTTTCTGTTCTTACAAGTCGAACACGGACATCGGATGTTACCCATCGGATCAACTGCTACTGATGAATTACTCAATGCAAACTGAATGAAACTGTCAACTCCGTCTTTAAACTCCTCTGTCACAACTCCATTCACTATTCCACGGTACATCCATGACCGATTCTCATAAGACATTTTTCCTACACAGATTAAATGTCATGTCACGAGTTAAATCCAACACACACCCTCACATCGTTCGAGTAAGTAAAAATGAATAGGTAGGATATATTATTTAGATTATCACTTTTTACCCATCTGTGAATATTTGATCGCACTCAGATGACCATTTACTATGTGTTTGTATTATTTGCTGAAAATTTCGGCAGCATCTCCCCACACCTCTCCGATATACCAAAAATTTTATTGATTAAGATATTTTCTTAAACACTTACTAATAAGTTTAAGAAAATATTCTAAATCAATAAAGGTATATCAGAGAGGAGTGAGTAGACGCACCCAAAATTTTCAACAAATAATACAAACACATAGTAAATGACCACCTAACTGCGATCAAACATTCACAGACTGTCCAAAACGGGACAATTCAAGACTTTGAGTTAGATATACATTCTCATCATGAAAATAAGACTCGTACATCATAACTCGTGCAATCATCCCAAGTCTTGAACGGGAAGGTTCATTGACACGGGCTTAACACGCTCTCGTGAGGTGTGTGCAGTCATAAATTGTTATACATGCATAGATCATATTTAAAACTCACATAAATATGAAAGGAATATGACAACAAAATCATACATGTGAACAAGTGCAATAATAAACCAAATTCACACATACATGTACATGAATTACATTAATGTAAGAACTGCAATACTAATCAAGTGTAATATAATTACATATAAACAAGTGCAATAATAAGCAAATACATTAAAATAAGAAGTGTAATACTAATCATAAACTGAAAGTGAACAATTAAGCGTAAACTAAACCAATGTCTAGAAGGAAGAGTTTGGTACTAATTTTTTTTTTTCCTAAATTGGGATGTATACCTTATTGGTGTTTGTATTTGGCTTCTTTACAAACACCTATCCCATGGCTAATAAGTGGTGTACGTAACCTGCTGCATTCTCTCTCTTGGTTATTGCTCATGTTATTACACTAGATAAGCCTTTGCACATGTACATATGACATCTTTTATGTCGTTGCCATGCATATATATCTATTGAGCCTCGACTATGAATGATAATAGAGAACCAGATGTCTTCTTCAACAAAGGGGTCAATCTTTCTCTTGTTCCTTCTAGTTCACAATAGTTGCTTGCACAACACAAGGCTAGTCTCCTTTCCTAAAATCAAGATGCATTGACATTACTCTCTCGTGCAAATTTTAGATATTATACTCCTATGCGTCTCGCACTATGACATGGACATTCGGGTCTTGAGATGCGAACTCCGCCTTATCATTAGATTCTCCTTCCTCTTGTCTAGTAAGCAAACAATCTCTTATTTGCTCTAATCTGCCTCAAGTGTTCGGTCATCCTAATTTTGACCTCATGTGAAATGTTTGGATAACTAAACACTTTTTTGTATCCAACACCTACACCTCCTCTAAATATTTTTTCAATCTAAAGACACCTCCTCCAAAATATATATACTTCATGTTACGGTAGTTATATTACCACCAATATCTTCTATTCTCCAACATCTTGTTATGTTGCCATCCAATGTCATCCATTTGCACTTTCTATGGAGATATTTACAACATTGAACAATTGAAATGAAACCACCATGGTATTGAACATTCATCAAGAGATTCAAATATACACATCCACATTTCAATTGTTTAATTTTATGTAAATTGTAAAACATATGTCAACTTTATTGAAAAAAATTACACAAGTGAACCCTAATAAGTTGCATAATATTTCAAACTGGCCGCAGGGGGGTGGGGACCCAGCCGTAGGGGGTGGGGGGCAGTAGGGGGGTCGTGTAGGGGGAGGGGGCTTCGGGAGAGTGGGAAGGGGCTGGCAATGGGAGGGGGCCGTGGCAAAGGGTGGGGTGTAGTGGGGGGGAGGCGGCTAGAAGTGGGAGGGGGGCTGGTAGGGTGGGTGTCGCCGGCAGGGGGGTGGGGACCCGGTAGGGGGAGCATGGGGGGTGGGGCGGGGGCCAATAGGGGGGTTGTGGAGGAGGAGGGGCTTCGGGAGAGGGATCATGGGAGGGGGCTGGCAGTTGCAGGGGCAATAGGGGGGTCATGGAGGGGAGGGGGCTTCAGGAGAGGGATCATGGGAGGGGGCTGGCATGGCAGGGCATGGGGACCCGGTAGGGGGAGCAGTGGGGGCGGGAGAGGGAGGGGGTGGGTGTCAGGGGAGGGGGAGGGGGATGGGGAGGGGGAGGAGGCTGGTGGGAATGGGAGACGGGGTGGGGTTTGCCGGATAGGGAGGGGGAGAGGAAGTCACCTGGATGGGCGGAGGCGGAGGCCGCGGCGCGGGTCTAGCGGCGGAGGGAAGCTCTGGGGCGGCGGCGGGCTGGGGTCGCGACAGCCAATGGCACTGCAGGTGGAGAGAAGAGAGAGAGAGAGAGAGAGAGAGAGAGAGAGAGAGAGAGAGAGAGAGAGAGAGAGAGAGAGGAGAGAGAGAGAGAGAGAGAGAGAGAGAGAGAGAGATGAGAGAGAGAGAGAGAGAGAGAGTAGGTTTTCGCGAGGATGGGGGGAAGGAAATTGCGGGATTTTTTATGGCTATTCCAACAGATATATTTCCGTCGAAATATCCATCGGTAACTATGTAGTACGATGGAATATTCTGACAGATATTCATCCGTCGGTATTACCGACGAATATTGCTGACGAAATACATCCGTCGGAATATCCGTCAGTAGTTCCGATGGAACTTATCCGTCAAAATATCCGTCGGTAAAACCACTTTTTCTTGTAGTGATTTGAGATTTAAGCAAGGTTTAGCACGACGAAACATCCAAAGGTAGCGGAATAAAGTGAAAGGATTTAAGCAGGAAAAATGGCCCGGAAAGAAATGTTGCCAACACAGCCCAGAAAATGTGGAAGTAGGTTGAGTCCAAGGAGATAAAAACGCCATTGACAAGGTAGAATCGCCTATGGATGAAAGATAAGAGGTGGCAGACTGAATTCATAAAATGGAACAGTTGTGAAATAAATTAAAGAGAAAGGGAAATAGAGCAAGCGTGAAATTGAATAGATGAATTAGTCAGCGCAGATGGTTTGAAAGGAAGATGCAAATGTAGAGGAAGTGTATCATATTTGTTTCTGTATATGGTTTTATTTCTTTTTAGATGATAATTCGGTTTATTGTGGTTTGTTTTGAATGTCGAAATGACATTCCTTTTTAGGTGATAATAATGTAATGTCGCACGTTTTTCGGATCCCCGTGGATCCGTTTTATCGGGTTTGGTGGCCAATGTGTGGCTTATTAGCTTGTGTTTCAGGTGTTCGCGCGCGAGTTGTGAGGCTTGGTGGGCCGGCCATTGGGCCCAAAGTGCTCACAGGTCTTGTGCCTGTGAATGCGACAATAGGTTGCGTCACGTTCTGAACACGACGGCCTTATGGGTCGCATTCACGTTGCCGCTGCTAGGCGGTCTTCGTCTGCTTGGCTGCCGCGTGTCGCGCGTCGGGCAGTCGGCCTTGGGAAGGCGACGGTCACCCAGGTCGCGATCAGGTCGCGACAGAGGTGCATGTCGCGATCACAACCGCTGTGCGGTTTTAAAGGAGTCTGGCCGGACAGAGCTGTGGGAAGCTCTGCTCGGCCAGGAGGGGAGTTTGCCACGGGATTTCGGGCGATTCGGCGTTCTGGTGTCGTGTTCGGCATGTTCTCACCGCGAGGACGTCGTGCGGAGCGGGATAAACGCCGGGAGTTCATGTTCTTCGCGAAGGTAGGGAGTTTCCACCTCGTTTGATTGTGTGGATTGCACGTGGTGCATGTTTGGTTTGTTTACGGCTTTATAAAGAATAGATATCATGCTAGAAACTTCATTAAAGCGTGAAAATGGAAATTAAGCATGATACTTGTGGTTTGTGGGGGTGATCCGGAGAAGGGTTCCGGATTAGGGTTCCTGACTAGATAGCGACGGAACCCCCTGTCGCGACAAGTCGCGACAGGCCGACCCATCGCGATAACGTTTCCTATTGCGACATGTCGGGGTGGCGTGATCTCATTGCATTGTAGCACCCTGTCGCGTTAAGTATTCTGATCGCGGTCCATCGGGGTGTCGCGACCTAGTTGCGACTGCACCCCATGTCGCGACCTCAGCCGTGAGGTCTTTTGATGCATGTTTTTAAAGTACGTTTATCCGATTATTTTTAAGTGTTTGCATGGCACCGGTTTGTGGTGCGTTGGCACATGTAGTGCTCGTAGAGCGCGGTGCTCACTAGTGAGCATGCTTTACGTGGTTAGTGTCGCTTGTGTTATATGTGTGGAGTTTACGTGATTTGGGTGTGTGCATGGCACACACATTGTCGTGGTGAACTTTTATGATTTGTCGTAGTAGTTGGGCAGTGAGGTTCCTATGTGAGCCTAGCCGTGACTTGGTGGTGTTTTCATGATTTATGTGTCATGCATGTGTGAGCATGGCTAGAGGTCGACATTATAACTATTATAATGTGATTTGTGTTTACATTAAGGTGATTGGGCAGTGAAGGTCATGTGTGGACCTAGCCCTGGTCTGTTGATGTCGTTGGAAGAATATTATAGTGATTTAGTGTTAAGTGACGTATGTTGCTATGGAGGTCACGATGTGACCGATGATAGGCAAGATTGTGTTATGTGAATGTGGTTTGTGTATGTGTTGATGTAGGATAGCTTGAGGGTCACATGGTGACCGGTATTACGCTAATACTAACACAAGTATGTCGTGGTTTATAAATAAAGACTATATATGTATATATCGTGGTTTGTGTGTTGCTGAGTTTGGTGGTCCGGCGCCTATTCCGGAATACCTCTGCAGTCGGGTACCCCAGGTTCTGTGTGAGCCAGACATGTGTGTTTGTTGTGCTCGAGGTTTGTCGCGGTACTCGTGTTGTACTGTCGAGGTATGTGTCGTCTGTTCTGGACACCCTCACTCATGTGTTTGAGTTGTACGTCCGGCTGAGGGAAAGACAACAGTAGGGCAGTGGCTTGTGTTTGTAGGTGTGCAGTCGCTTGTAGCGCGCTCGTAGTTGGGGTACGGACACCAGTAGTCGACACTAGTCCCCAGCTAGTCTTGTTTTCCAGTGTCTCAGTTTAGGGAGCTTAGGCCACAGTCCCTAATGGTGCCAGGCATAGCCTGCATTGTGTGTGTGTCTACAGGTGTGGTGTTTGTTGGTCTCCACTGTTCTTTGGCTTGTGCTTGTGGAGCGGCAGTTGGACCTTTCGTCCGTGACTGCGAGACTGAGAGGTAGTTCTTGTGTTGTGTTTTCCGGGTTGGATGCTGGTTTGATCAGCCAGTAGTCCGTTCCTGTGTGGTGGCGTCGTTCCTTTCCGACTCGTGCTTTACCACAAGTCGTGGTTTGTAAGCGGTAGCTCACTAGTGTGGTTTGTGAGCAATGGCTCACTAGTGTGGGTTGTGAGCGATGACTCCCTGGTTGTGGTTTGACTTCTGTGGTGTGCCCTGTGGTTGGCACAGTGGTATCAAGGTTTTATCGTGGTGGAGTGCCTTGTGTGTGGCACTGGTTTGGTTGTGTTGTCTTTTTTTTATTCTTTCTGGACCTGTGTGTGAGATATTCCTTGCGAGACTTCGGTTCGTTCGCGGTAGGGGATCTAGATATAGACCCTCATCGGGCATATATATCCCGGTCCGTCACATTATATGTCTTGAAATTCTCATAAATCTTAAAAATCTCATAAAATCTATTCGAGTTCATAAATAACCCCTGCCATTTGTTCTTGTTAGAATTGATAATATTGTCTCAAAAAGTTATTAATTAATAGCTAATTCGGGCAGAATATTCTACTATGAGATTCCTTTTCTGTATGTCAAATAACTTCAAAGACTTATTTATGAACCTCAGTAGATTTTAAGGGATTGTTAAGAATTATATATGAAGATTCTAAGGTATACGGTATTTGAAGTGTCGATAGATTTCAAGAGATAATATGTAAAAATCCCTTCAACTTTTGCTTTTCCTTTAAATGCCCAAATCGTACTTACTGCAAATTTCTTTATAAATTAAGGGCATGACTTTGTTTTGTTGGATAAAGTCTTGAAGGATAGTTTATCTTGTTCAACTTCTGTAATACTATGCTAAGCAACAACTACAAATTCATTTTTTTATGACTGTGAGTACGTACTTGTTCTCACGTTACCAAAAAACTTAAAATTATTTGTTTGTCCTGTAATTATCAGCATGCTTAAGCTAATAGTTATTGGGCTAATGTTCATGAACCAGTGGCGGATCCTCCTACAAGTCAGTGGGGTCACGTGACCCCACTGACTTGGAAGGAGAGTCTTAGGGGAGTCTTAAAATATTTTTTTTTTTTTGTGTATAAGTTAAAATTTTATGTAAGGTGACTCCACTGAATTTAAGGGTGACCGCCCTAGACTCAAGTGACTCTACTGAACTAATGTTCAAGATCCGCCACTGTCATGAACCTCAAGCTATGCGAGTACGAAATGTCTAGCACGAATATAGAAGTTCAAAGAAGATTAATCATGCATGGCAGCAGTGTCTATCACGATCCAACGTGGAATATCGGATAATTAAAATTATGTGAGTAACAAAGCAAGTAAATAATAAATATTAATTTATTATACAATTGAATAATATAAAATCAACTTAAATTTTATTTATAATCAAATTAATATTATTTATTACATCTACTAATCAAAACTATATACACAAGCCTCATTGACACCATTACATTAAATAGAAATAAATTAACTATCTACTAATTGGACTCTACTATGACCTATGAGTCCCTTGTAAAGTCATGATTTTATCAGCGACACTCGTTCATTCTTGATCATCTCCGACCATGTGTATGTTGTCTTCTCCGTCAAATTACTTAAAACATACACTGTAGCACTTGATGAGTGAAAAAGTTCTAAGGGGACTTAAATATTCTTAGCCCGACAAGTTTTAAGTGATAAATTCGCATCGAAAGAGGCTGACATAATGTGGAAGAGTAATGATGGCTATATCAGAGTAATATATATGTACAAGTCAAGTTTAAATAATTTTCAGGAGATACTTGTGTTTGATAGATCAAATTAGTTGGGTACTTAGGTACAATGTCAAATACTCTAATCATTTAACTCCCGCAAATATATACATTTTGTTTCTGACAAGTAATATGACAAAAGTCTACTAGGTCCATATGATAACCAAAAGTGTATCGCCTTGTTCAGAGTACTCCGGATAACTGTAGAGCTCACCGTGCTAATCTTATCACCAAAAAAGTCTTAAAATTCTACCCTTGTCATCTCCCATGCACAATGATCCTTCGGCTACTTTGTTCTACATCTGATAACTTTGTCACTAGCGCCATTAAAAACAAAATTTTGTCACGGTTTTAAACTGGGGACGCGAATGTGTTCGTCCAGTGACACTCAACCAAAAAAAAAAAATGTCTATGATCATCTTTACTAGAGCTGCCATCACTTTATCTTTTGTCCTTTTTATGCTCCCAATATCAGAGTAAGTGTATATTAAATATTTGGGGATTTTATTTTTGTAAATATTTTCGAACATGGCATATTTGGTAAATATGATAAAATAAGATTATTTAATAAAATCTCTTATTTAAAAAAATAACGTAAAAAAATACGACGTTTATTTTTTGTAGACAAGATGTACAACAAAAATATGACATCTAATATTTCACTTGGCCTCATTCCACAAGTATGGTGAACTACGGTCTTATCTAGAATGCATTTTTTCTTTATCCATTGCCAACTAACTTTTGTCTACTTGTTTTAACTTCCTTTTGTTGGATCAGAGAACACACAATTCAAAGTTTATTTCTTGTTTTCATTTACGTCAATCATGTTGAATCTCTCTCGTGTCTAGCCATTCATGAAATTTAGACTACGTGATATTGATTCTTCAATGGAAAATAATCAACGCTGTGAATTTATGGTGGGGTAAACTTGCTCAGTTATAACTCATTGGATTTGAATTGGAGTCACCGCTCACATTGAGTAATAATCTTATCTTAGAGCTAATTAAGTCACCTCAATTGTCTTCTGATCCTTAGAAATGGGAACAGTGTGTAATTAAGTAGAATTTTCATGCCTCTCAGCCTCAGTCATACGATCTTACTTTTTCTGATGGCTCATTGTCCTAATTGTATGGCTTTACAGAAAGACTTACTATCCGATAGTAAGTGAAATCCAAGATATATGACAAATCAGGAGGGAGGTGAATTGAGTTTGCTCCAAAGAAAAATCTCACAGGCTAATTTTTCAACTACCACAGATGCACACAACGTACGCCAAGACCAATCACATGTAGAGTAGGAACAAGAAAAACCTTAGCATCTTTAATCAAGATATATAAACAGATCACCCAACATAGATGTCTTATTTAAGAATCTCCTAAGAAGGAAGCATGAGAGGAACAATTCAACAAACACAAGAGAAACGGAAACTTTTTTTAGTGTTCGATCCCACCCTTGTGAGATCTACATTCACTCCCCCCAAAACGTGAAGACTTATAACTCGGCTAAGAACACTTACAACATGCACACACACATGCGCGCGCGCACGAAGTTTCCAAACACTTCAAGGATGTGATGAGCACCAAACACACTCACCCCAAAAACCACACAAATTGGAGTCTCAAGAGTTATACAAGAGCGCACTCGATTAAGCTTAGAGCAAACAAAAGATTAATAAGAATCCAAGATATGAGAATCCCCTTCATAGCCGCCCTCAAACGTGATCTTCTTCTACTCGCAGTAGATGATCTATAGTCCTCCCCCAGAGTGGCTAATCACAGCTCCCTTTTGTTCTTCAAACTTGACAGGAAGATGGCACATCGCTACAAATAGAGATAGCACAGTTTGATGTGCAAGAAAACCAAAGAAGAGAGATTGATCAAAACACGTCATCAAAACCCATTATGTTCCTAATGAGGAAGAGAAGAGAAAAGAAAAAAAAAAGGAGGGGGGGGGGGGGGGGGGGGGGGGGGGGAGGAAGAAAGGAGTTCTGGAAATACCCTTTTTCTCTCGTATTTTTCTACCAAAGAAAATAGAGAATGTTAGTGTTTATAAGTGAAAAAAGTGATTAGGGCATAAAGGCGCCGCCACAAGATGAAACGAACAAGTTCCATCTGTACCCTATCACAAACGATCAACCAACTCATACTCGAGCAAAAATAAGTTCTACTAGAAAAAGTGATCATGGCCAGATAAAAATGGTCTACCATTTTTCGCAAAATTAAAGACAACATGTTTGGCCCCTATTTGGATATGCACATTATGCACAAGCTTTACATCAATATAAAATGTTGAACTTAGTTTGTAAGTAATCATAGAGTCAATCTATTCACAAATATGAATAATTTCTCAAAATTATGTATCCATATGAAAATCTAATTTAAATTATATAAATTTTTATTCATATTATATGAAATGTAAAAGTAATTAAAATTTTATTTTGTCAATCATCAAAATCAACCGAAGAGCTCAACAATAATCTTGCTTAGCCTCTGATTTAATTGATCTTTGTAAAAGAGGACATTGCATCTCTCTGTATACAATAAATATTTCTCTTTCGTGATATCCTTGTCCTTGTATGCTTTATTAGATTTCGACTGGAAAGGCGTGCGTACTCATTTTCCTCCTCTTCCCACATGCCCTCAGCCAAAACAGTATATATATACACTTGAATAATAGACATCAGTTCATTTTCCCTCGATATATATATATAATATATATATATATATATATATAATCTTCTAAAAAGGAAAATACATAAGGGGTTATAGTACCTTGATTTCTTTTTTTTTTAGATTTCCTCACATGCTGGGACATGCAATCTGTTATAAAGGAGTTGGGTGTTGTGGTCCTGTGGATATCAGGAAAAGAAGAAGATTTAGTACATTTTTTATACACTTAGTATAATATGATTAGATATTAAATTTATGTGATATCTTTCACATGAGGAGTGATAAAATGATAATTTAATTATTAAATATCACATAAATTTAACATCTAATCATATTACACTTAAGTATAATAGTAAATCTTTCTCTAAAAAAGGAATTGTCGGTAAACTTATGTCGCATTTAACTTCTGTAGATGATATTAAAAAGAAATATTAATGTTAGAGTCGGCAAAAGTGGAAATCACGATGACCTCTACAGTGGAAGGCTGGAAGCCCCGCAGGTTTGATGTCAAAACTCCGCAACTCGCCTTCGTGGTCCATGGTCTGTGCGCATCCACGCCATTAGATGGCGTAATAGCATACCACATACGCATTAAGGAGTGGTTAATCTAGATGATATATAGCTAGTAGTAGTCGAGGAAGGTGATGATGGCGAGAAGATGAGATTACCCACTCGATTATATGATTAGTACTTGCGGAGTATTCCGTAGGAAGCGGGGGGGGGGGGGGGGGTACGGGTTAGTCTAGCCTCTACTTACTAATTACTTAAGAAGATCACTTTGCCATAGTCTCTTTGCCCTATTTGGTATCAGGATAGGAGAAGATATTCTAGTCTATCATCTTTCTTATGTTTGGTATCACTAAATTTATGGTGATATCCTAATAATATGTGACCAATGATATCTCTAAAAACAGTGATATTATAGGGATATATCATTCCCACTTTTGTAGGAATGAAGTATCCCGGACGCGTATCCCCCTTTTTTTCCCTTCCCCCTCATTCGGCCCTTCACCCCTCTCTGCCCTAATTGCAGCAGCAACAGAGGCGACAGCGGAAGGCAGTGCCACCTCCCTGTCTCGAGGAAGTCCGTCGGGGTTCCAGGTGGGGTAGCAGAGGGAGGAGGATCTCCGGCGCCGGTGTTTCCGGCCTTCCGGGTGGGGTAGCAGAGGGAGGAGGATCTCCCGGCGCTGCGTGGCCGGCCTCCCTGTCTCGGGGAGGCGCAGAAGGCAGTGCCGCGGGTGAGTACTATGCGATGGAGCCGTCCACAAGCGGGGAAACTGTCTCAACAACTACTAGTAGTCTCCGCAACAGCGGCGGCAATACTGTTCCGACGTGGGTGCGTCAAGAGACTACTACTTCCCCACACAAGGGGGGCTCTCACCATGGAAGGCGTTCCACCCAGCCCAGTCTCGTCTGTCTGTCGTCTCTCTCTCTAACTTCTTGGTTTCTCTCTCTAAAGGACCCGTTGCTGCAGTGACCAATTCCGCCGGCGGGATAATGCCCCAACTCCACGTCCCCGTCGCTGCCGCCTTCGCCTCCTGCATTCCCGGTGGCGGCGGTCGTGAGCAGCAACAGTAGCAAGGGAGAGGGTTGGAGGGGTCGCGCCCCGCCGACGCACCAGCGTGATCACACCCGTCTCTAGTCTTTCTTTTCCTTCTTCTTCTATTCTCGTCATATTCGTTTCCCTTCTTTGAGGCTTCTTACCTTGATTTGGATGTGAAAAAGGGTCCAGATCAGACAGTGCTGGTTCTTGCCTCTCAACCTAGCTTTTCCTTTTAGATTCATGGTGTCAAGAGGCATTAATGCCCTTTTTCCAGTGATTGGCATCTCCATGGTAGCTTAGCTGGGGTCTGGATGTTAGATCTGCGGACGAATAGCTCTGATAGGAAGGGGTTTGGGGGGGAATTTGGGTGGTCTGCAGGCTCCAGGGTGTGCAACCTTGCTTTCCCCATTAATTCCCCTCTTTCTTTAATCGCACTTTGCAATTAAAGAGCTGGGAAGAAGGTGAAAACTCGGGATTTTTCTATTTCTTCCTTCTCATCGCCCAGTCCCTGAGATAGCTGCGCTTTGATGGACGTGCGCAGAGGAGTTCTTCTCCTATAGGAGCAAGATTTGCAAATGCCGGGTGCTTAGATTCCGAGCACTCCGGGAAAGCCCCTGGAGAGGCAGCAAAAGACAAGGAGGAAGAAGAAGAAAATTTAGAAAATTTTGAGAAAATTTTTACCAAGTTATCCTCATTCTTATCTTTTTTTTACCAAACACGTTCTAATGATATCTTCTTTTTATCTTAACTATACCAAATGATATGAGAATAAACTATGGCACAGGGGATGATATATCCCTATTTCTATATTCTTATCCGATACCAAACAGGGCTGTGGAAGTAGCTCTTGATATATACCACCATTCAACATAGTTGATAACAAAGAGTTGTGGGACTATATATGTACACAAAAGAGTGGCTGGAGTTGTTAAAATCTTTTATCGTACATGCACCTAAATTTTAATTATGTTCAAAATCTCTGCCCCCAATTTATAAAGAAAAAGAATTGTGGATATCTACTTAATATATCGGATCCGTTCTTTACCATTTTATTACCTCGTAAATTAGAAACTACCCACTCAAGATGGTCATTATAAGCCTTCTATATATCTAGAGCACTATATATCATAAGCTATGCCAATGTTGTCAAAAATGCTTTTGCGCTTCGTGAAGGCACTTTGATTCATATATATGTAGAAAAATGGTTAATTGATTTTCTCATCTACATTAACAGATTTTCTCGTCTACTTTAATTAAATTCTACATCTACTTTAACTAAATTCTTTATATTCTATTCTCTGCTCTTACACTTTAATTAGATTCTTCTTCTACTTTAACTCACGTACAATATTATTTTAACACATTTATGTGTGCACTTTAACAGAGGGTGACATTCTCTTTAACTTCAACCTTTTATGCATCTTACTGTCAGAAAATTATATGTTAATTTAGAGTTATCATTTTACTTTAACATTCTATGTTATACAATGTATCACATATATAACTATTGTAAAGCTTCAAGGTAAGAATTGAAGTCATTAAAGTATGTGCGACGATAAGTTAAAATATATGGGACTAAAGTCACTGCAGATATGATTTAAAGTCCAAATTCGAAGGTGTTAAAGTAAGAGTTCAAAATCATTAAGTATGTGTAATGATGCGTTAAAATGTGTGAGAGTTCAAATCACTATTTTGTATGACTTAAAATATAAGTTTGAAAGTGTTAAAGTAAGAGTTCAAAGACGTTAAAGTAAGAGTTCGAAGTCGTTAAAGTATGTATGACAGTTAGTTAAAATGTGTGAGATTAAAGTCATTGTTAACATAACTTGAAGTCTAAATTCTAAAGTGATAAAATAAGAGTTTGGAGTTGTTAAAGTATATGTGACGTTGAGTTAAAATACGTGGGACTTAAAGTAACTATTGACATAAATTAAAAACTAAGTTTGAAGACATTAAAATAAAAGTTCTAAGGTGTTAAAGTAAGAGTTCAAAGTTATTAAAGTATTTGTGATGGTGAGTTAAAGTGTGTGAGACTTAAAGTCACTGTTGTCATGACTTAAAGTCTAAGTTTGAAGGTGTTAAGTAAGAATTCGAAGACATTATAATAAAAGTTAAAGGATGTGTGATGGTTAGTTAAATGTGTGGGACTTAAACTCACTGTTAACACGACTTAAAGTCTAAGTTCTAAGATGATAAAGTAATAGTTTAGATTTGTTAAAATATGTGTGATGCTAAGTTAAAGTGTGTGAGACTTAAAGTAACTATTGATATAAATTAAAGTCTAAGTTTGAAGACATTAAAGTAAAAGTTCGAATGTGTTAAAGTAAGAGTTCAAGGCCATGAAAATATGTGTGATAGTGAGTTAAAGTGTGTGAGACATAAAGCCACTGTTGGCATGACTTAAAGTCTAAATTTGATGGTGTTACAGTAAGAGTTTAATGACGTTAAAGTAAAAGTTCGAGGTCGTTAAAGTATGTGTGACGGTTAGTTAAAATGTGTGTGATTTAAGTCACTGTTAACATGATTTAAAATCTAAATTGTAAGCCGTTAAAGTAAGAGTTTGGAGTTGTTAAAGTTGTGTGATGCTGAGTTATAGTGTGCATGTAAGACTTAAAGTAACTATTGAAATAAATTAAAGTCCAAGTTTGGCGATATTAAAGTAAGAGTTTGAAGGCAGTAAAATAAGAGTTTGAGGTCGTTAAAGAATATGTGACAGTGAGTTAAAACATGTGAAGCTTAAAGTCACTGTTAATATCACTTAAAGTCTATATTCTAAGGTATTAAAATAAGAGTTCGAAGTTCTCAAAGTATGTATGATAGTGAGTTAAGTAATGTAGGATTCTAAGTAACTGGTGATATAATTTAAAGTGTAACTTCAAAGGCGTTAATGTAAGAGTTGAAAAGCTTTAAAGTAATAATTGTTCACGGTTTTTGAGATTAGTCATTTGAACGCCCAACTCAATCCGGGAATCTAATTCGGATTCCGTTAGTTCGCACACGTCAATTCACCCACCCGGTCGTGTCGGAGTGAACGGCACGTCGATCGGATCCCATTTTGGGATTTTAGACCCCCGGGTTGCGTGTTTTGATTCTTTAGACTTGGTTTTTTTTTTAGATTAGTCATTGAATGCCCAACCAATCTGGGAATCCAATTCGGATTCCGTCAGTTCGCACACGTCACTTTCCCCACCCCGTCGTGTCGGAGTGAACGGCACGCCGATCAGATCCCTATTTGGGATTTTGGACCCCCGAGTTGCTTGTTCTGATCTTTTACCTTGGTATTTTTAGATTAGTCATTTGAACGCCCAACCCAAATCGGGAATCCAATTCGGATTCCGTCAGTTCACACACGTCAATTTCCACCTCAGTCGTGTGTCGGAGCGAACGACACGTCGATCGGATCCCATTTTGAGATTTGGACCCTCAGGTTGCTTGTTTTAATCCTTTAGACTGGGTTTTTTTTTAGATTAGCCATTTTAATGCCCAACCCAATCCGGAAATCCAATTCGAATTTCGTCAATTCGCACATGTCACTTTCACCCACCCGATCGTGTCGGAGTGAACGGCACGCCGATCAGATCCCTATTGGGATTTTAGACCCCGAGTTGCTTGTTCTAATCCTTTACCTTGGGTATTTTTAGATTAGTCATTTGAACGCCCACCCAATCCGGGAATCCAATTAGGATTCCGTCAGCACACACGTCAATTTCACCTACCCGGTCGTGTCGGAGTGAACGGCACGTCGATCGGATCCCATTTTGGGATTTTGGACCTCCGGGTTGCGTGTTTTGATCCTTTAGACTTGAGTTTTTTTAGATTAGTCATTTGAACGACCAACCCAATCCGAGAATCCAATTCGGATTCCGTCAGTTCGCACACGTCAATTTCACTCACCCGGTCGTGGCGGATGTGAACGACACGTCGATCAGATCCCATTTTGGGATTTTGGACCCCTGCGTTGCGTGTTTTAATTCTTTAGACTTGGGTTTTTTTTTAGAGTAGTCATTTGAACGCCCAACCCAATCCGGGAATCCAATTTGGATTCCGTTAGTTCGCACACGTCACTTTCACCCACCGGCCGTGTCGGAGTGAACGGCACACCGATCAGATCCCTATTTGGGATTTTGGACACCCGAGTTGCTTGTTCTGATCCTTTACCTTGGGTATTTTTTATATTAGTCATTTAAACGCCCAACCCAATCTGGGAATCCAATTTGGATTCCGTCAGTTCAACATGTCAATTTCACCTACCGGTCGTGTCGGAGTGAACAGCACGTCGATCAGATCCCATTTTAGGATTTTGGACCCCCGGGTTGCGTGTTTTGATCCTTTAGACTTGGGTGTTTTTTGATTAGTCATTTTAATGCCCAACCAATCGGGAATCCAATTCGGATTCCGTCAGTTCTCACACGTCAATTTCACTCACCGATCGTGTCGGAGTGAACGGCACGTCGATCGGATCCCATTTTGGATTTTGGACCCCCGGGTTGCGTGTTTTAATTCTTTAGACTTGGGTTTTTTTAGATTAGTCATTTGAACGCCCAACCCAATCTGGGAATCTAATTCGGATTCTGTCAGTTCGCACACGTCATTTCACCCACCCAGTCGTGTCAGAGCGAATGGCACGCCGATCAGATCCCTATTTCGGATTTGGACCCCCGAGTTGTTTGTTCGATCCTTTACCTTGGGTATTTTAGATTAGTCATTTGAACGCCCAACCCAATCTGGGAATCCAATTCGGATCCGTCAGTTCGCACATGTCAATTTCACCTACCTGGTCGTGTCGGAGTGAACGACATGTCGATCGGATCCCATTTGGGATTTTGGACTCCCGGGTTACGTGTTTTGATCCTTTAGACTTGGGTTTTTTTTAGATTAGTCATTTGAACGCCCAACCCAATCCGGGAATCCAATTCGGATCCGTCAGTTCGCACACGTCAATTCACCCACCCGGTTGTGTCGGAGCGAACGACACGTCGATCGGATCCCATTTTGGGATTTTAGACCCCCGGGATGCGTTTTTAATTCTTTAGACATGGGTTTTTTTTAGATTAGTCATTTGAACGCCAACCCAATCCAGGAATCTATTCGGATTCGTCAGTTCGCACACGTCACTTTCACCCACCTAGTCGTGTCGGAGCGAACGACACGCCGATCAGATCTCTATTTGAGATTTTGGACCCCCGAGTTGCTTGTTATGATCCTTTACCTTGGGTCTTTTTTGATTAGTCATTTGAACGCCAACCCATCTGGGAATCCAATCGGATTCCGTCAGTTCGCACACGTCAATTTCACCTACCCGGTCGTGTCGGAGCGAACGACACGTCGATCGGATCCCATTTTGGATTTTGGAACCCGGTTGCGTGTTTTGATCCTTTAGACTTGGTTTTTTTTTAGATTAGTCATTTGAATGCCCAACCCACCGGGAATCCAATTTGGATTTCGTTAGTTCGCACACGTCAATTTCACCCACCTGGTCGTGTCAGCGTCACGACACGTCGATCGGATCCCATTTTGTGATTTGGAACCCCGGTTTGTGTGTTTTAATTCTTAGACTTGGGTTTTTTTAGATTAGTCGTTTGAATGCCCAACCCAATCCGGGAATTCAATTCGGATTCCGTCAGTTCACACACGTCACTTTAACCCCCCGGTCGTGCGGAGCGAACGACACACCGATCAGATCCCTATTGGGATTTTGGACCCCCGAGTTGCTTGT
>CM024758.1:16402607-16462659 GCA_014218235.1 Colocasia esculenta | reverse complement strand
CTTTGACTGATGTCAGATGTTATAATAATGGAAAATGGATCCATATTACTCTTCTGGTTCAGGTCAGTATAACAGTGTTTTCATGGTTGAAGGAAAATCTATTACACGGATTCTGTTAGGGGTGTCAATTGGGTCGGGCGGTCCGAATGCTTGATGGCCCGTCCGATCTTACACGGGTTTGGGTCAAATAATTTAACATTTTTTAAATTTTGAGTCCGCCTCGGCCCGGCCCGGAGTAAGATGGGTCGGATTCGGGCTTTGGCTCGGCCCCGCACGGGGGGTCGGTAGTTTTTTTTAAAAATAAGTACACAACAATAATTCTAATATTTAAAATTTTGGATTGAAAATTGTGTTATGGAGCATATTTTAATAACTTAACATTTATTCATATTTGTAACAACTAGAAATAATTTTATCTAGATTAGTCTAATATTTATTTTATGTTATTTTGATTCAATGAACATTAATTTTATTGTAAAATAAATTAACGACGTCTGTACGTCTAACTTCTGCACATTCTCCTGGCACAGTACTGCTTTTGTTTGGTTCCTGTATTTATCTTGTCTGTGTTTTTTGACCTTCTCCTCCTCTTAGTCCTCTTCTTGAAACACATTTATCTTGTCTGTGTTTCTGACCCTCTTCTGCACTGATATCATAAATGTGTTTCTTCTTCTGATAATATAAAACAAGAAGTTAGAGTTAGTGGACAAGCCAAGAGTTAGGACAACAAAATTGCCTGAGTTTATCATTTCTGAAAAGCCTATGCATATAAATTACCTCCTGTTCTACAGTACTTGGCCATTGATTGAATGCCAAAAAATGTTCTTGATCCGTGAGAGAACTATGCATGATAAGAAAGGTATATAAAAGTAAGGTGGCAAATTAGCACATGGTCACATGGTCAGAAGCATGATCTTATGATCCTAACTATCATGATTATGGTCAAAAGCATGATACTTGCTGCACCACATCTAGAGTTACTCAGGCTATAATGAATGTCAAAAGTTTTGAAAACTCGTGAACACAGTAGTTCAACCAAACCAAAGCAGCACACAGTACCGGACAATTTCGAATTTTTATTCATCAACCAAAGAAACGGGAAGTATCTCGGCTCAGCTTTTATTCAAGACGTTGGTAAGCCTTTTTAATACAGTTATCTTCATCAAATAAAAAGGGCAGTTAAATTATCATAAAAACCGTTGCTGGCAACAATTTGTGAACAAGTGAATTTTAACCACTGAACACAGCTGGTATAGTTTTAGTATTTGTTGGAAGCATCCGGCCGGAGTACTCCCCAAAAGTGAGTGTTGTACCAGGTGGGATCAGCTGCGTAGGAAAAGAAAATGATAAACACAACTGAAGTAGAACCATTATTGGTAACACGAAAGGTTACTAGCCCGAGTACCTCCTGATGCAAATGTACTTCCTTAGGAAACCTAAGAACTTGTTCCCTACAAAGTGGCAGAAGGTGAAAATTACCAGTGGTTACCTAAATGCAAGTAGAAACTTAGTAAAAAAACTGCAAAATTTAAGGCAAAGACAAAGAAGTTAGATTAAATTCAGACACAAACTGAAAATATGGGACAAAAAGAAGTCCAATTACAATAAGACATCGTCAAAGAGTATTTACTTCTGGACTGCATATACAGTTATAAATTGGGACAAAGAATTGAAAGTAAAACAACAACTCAAATCATAACTACTCATTGCAGAGAATAACTAGCAAGGTCAAAGATCACTCGAAAAGATGTTGCTAGGTGTGTGAGCCAAATGTGGATCTTGAGCTTGGCTTGAGTGGTCAAACCCTGAATACTCAATGAGCCAAGTTCAAAATAGCCATCTCAATATACACTCCAATTTGAGCTTCATTTTGAGGGGCAAGCTGAGTAAGAGCTGGGCATATTTTTGCTTGACTGCCTTGTTGTTTTGAATTGATGTCATTTGGTCCAAACTGGCTTCATATCAGTGCCAGAATCTAGATACATCCCATAGTAAAAGTAACCTATACATCTAGGCATTTCCAATAGACAATCCTATGAATTGATATGGGATTGTCTTATTGGAAGAACCCATGCACCAGAGGATTGATCATCTATTCTTTTGATGGGAGATTGTAGAATAGTTTGGTAGAATGCTAAACCATGCACAAATTGTAAAAATTTCTTTTTTGTTCTTCTATTTTTATTCCAAATACAAATTGTAAAAATTTCAAAACTTTTGACATTCATTATGCTCTGTTGTAAAACGGTAAGAGGACATACCTCGCAGCGGAAATATAGTAAGTAGATCCCACAGAGTAGATAGACGGCTACCAGAGTCGCCTACACTGATCCACACCTTAGATCCGAGGACTAGCGATGACGTACCTCGGTCAGTCGATACCCGATAGAGAATACTGATGTCCCACACCTGGGACAGTACCTTCTCACACAGAGAAGTCTACACTTGCAAGACACACTTGCAAGCACACACTCTCATACACAGACAACACTTGTATGTACAATCGTGCACTACACACATGCACTTGCACTCCTCACACACACACATGCACACAGCACACTCAGCGCACTGCACACACTGCGCTTATGCCTTTGCACTTGCATGCACACATGCATGCACTTGTGGTGCTCAAAAGATCCTCAAAAGATAGATCTTGGGATGGGAATGGGATACCTCTCCTCTTCACCCCCATGGGGTATTTATAGGGAGGAGGAGAGGGTGTGCGGAGGGAGAGAGAGGAGGTGAGGCGGCTTGTGGGAGGAGAGGCGGCAGCCTCTGCCGCGAGAGGCGGCAGAGGGCTGCGACGGAGCTGCTAGCTGTCCGCGCGCAGCAGCCAGCCTCGCCAGCACGCCTGGCGTGCTGGCAAGATCCCAACTGGCCAGCACGCCTAGCGCGCTAGCACGCGTGGGAGACGCCAACGCGCTCCTGCGCGTTGGCGTCGCCCCCTCCACCCGCGAGAGGCGGTGGAGGTGGGCGGGTCCCTCGCGGGGCCCAATGGGCAAACGCCCAACAAGCTCCCACTTGCCCATTTAGGGTTCACTGCCCACTTACCCACATAGGGTTGACGACGCACCCAACGTTCTCTATGGCATTCGACATTAACGGTCATACCGAAAATAAGGCGTGGAACCTCTGTGAGATTTGCCAGAGCACCAACAAGCGTTCCATTAAGTCGTCATCTTACTAATGGAACACTTAATCTCAATATTACCTCAAGCTCTTATATTTCACTTGATTCAGATGCTCCGGATCTCTCAAAAGGCAGTATCGAATCCAAAAGCGTAACACTCATGACTCTATTACCACATAGGCAACTGAGCCTCCCGGGATATGAGTAATTAAGCATGGTGAAATAACAGATACCTTCCCTATGCTGCTCATGCCAATTCAATTTGTCTTAACCGCTTTCCTAGACATGTTCCGCTGGATGGTATCAACCATCGCCCTAAGTAACATGCTAAAGTAGCGACATCAAGCTTCCTTGTCATGGCACAGCGCTGCAGGTCACTAGGGGTACATCGGGAATCACTGACAAACGTGATTCATAAGCTCACACAATGATGAAGAGAGAGCTATTCATCTTCTCATATGCGGTTGTTTATTACACATGTGGTATGATTCACATGCTACGATGTTCCTCCATTCATATGGTCGTGTCAAATAACATCGCACGGATACAAGTCTAATTGTAACAATACAATCGACCAGAGTCCCGCAAATCAGTCACTCTCATTTAGCACCTTTTTGCGACTCACATATTCGGATATCTAAGGCTACACAGGATTATAGCAATAATCCATATGGTCAATCTGAACTAATTCAGATTTCATCTCGGCTTCTGCCAAGGCGGCATTCATCTAGAGATCCACAACATCAAGTGCCTCATCTTTGCTCGCTATCAATAAGCGCCAAAGGCGGATCCCCATGTGAGAGGGCTAATCCTAGCCTGGTGACACTCTAAACATGTATAAAGCAATCATTCGTTCACATAATAACATTTTATGATGAACAAAACTTTAATGATGTCAAAACATTGTAAATTGCTATAACTTACAAAGACCCATAGATCCACAATAGGTCACAAAACTACAAGACCCATAGATCCACAATAGGTCACAAAACTCTCTCTGGCTAAAGGTTTCATTAGTGGATCTACTATCATTCTAATAGAACTAATCTGACGAAGCACCACTAACATTTTTGCCACCATTCCCTAATATAGTGGTAAAGAATATCAATATGCTTCGTTTTGCCATGAAATTTTGGATTTTTGGCGAAGGCCAATGCCGAGGTACTGTCAACATATAACAGTACACCCTCATCATGATGAGGTGTAATCGCCAAACGCTGCAACATACTTTGCAACCAAATCGCCTCTTGGCTAGCGGCAGAACAAGCAACATATTCAGCCTCCATTGTGGATAGGGCAATGCAAGACTGCTTCTTGCTACTCTAAGAGATAGCTCCACCAGCCAACATGAACACAAAGCTTGAAGTGGACTTTCGCTCATCTCGTTGACCAGCCCAATCCGCATCACTATAGTCGATGATTTTTAGGTTGTCACCCTTGTAACGTAGTGCATAATCTGACATCCCTCGCAAATACCGTAAAATCCTTTTAACGGCTTTCCAATGCGCGAGACCAGGGTAACTTTGGTAACGACTTACCAAACCCACTACGAAGCTAATGTCTGGCCGAGTACACAACATAGCATACATTAGACTTCCAATCGTAGCGGCATATGGCATTCTAGACATACTTCCTATTTCTTCTTACTCTTGGGGCATTGACAAGTAGTTAGGACACATCCTTTATCAAGTGGAGTATCAATGGGTTTAGAATTGTGCATTCGGAAACACTTCAGGATCTTATTATGTATGTCTCCTGAGACAAACTCAGTGACCTTTCCGAGCGATTCCGCACAATTTTCACTCCGAGCACATAGCTCGCTTCACACCCATATCTTTCATCTCAAGACGGAAGATAACCACGCCTTGGTGGCTTTTATCAACTCCATATCATTTCCAGCCATTAACATATCATCACATATAATGATAAAAATTGAGGAGACTATCTCCCACTCGCTTAACATATCTCGCTTACATATCTCAAAGACGGAAGATAACCACGCCTTGGTGGCTTTTATCAACTCCATATCATTTCCAGCCATTAACATATCATCAACATATAATGATAAAATGAGGAGACTATCTCCCACTCGCTTAACATACACAAGTGGTCCTCTTCAATCATCTCAAACCCATATGGAGAATAGCCTTATGAAATTTCATATACCACTGTCTAGACGATTGTTTCAATCCATAGATTGAACGTTTGAGGAGGAAAACTTTTTGCTCCTCTCCTTTAGTCTCAAAACCCTCTGGTTGAGCCATGCATATTTCCTCATCTAGTTCTCCATTGAGAAATGCAGTCTTCACATCCATTTGGAACAATTCCAAGTCAAGATGCACAACAATGGCTAGAATAAGGCGAACAGATGAGAATCTCACCATAGGTAAAAAAGTTTCATCATAATCTATACCCTCTTTTTGGGTATAATCTTTCGCCACAAGTCTTTCTTTATACTTATCAATGGTCCCATCAACCTTGCGTTTAAGCTTGAAGCCTACTTGTTTCCAATCGCCTTACGCTCAGGTGGAAGATATACTAACTCCCAGACATCATTCTGTGCCATTGAAAAATCTCCTCCTGCATGGCAAATTTCCATTCTTTCCTAGATGATGACGCAAGAGCTTCCTGAACAAATCTAGGCTCTTCATCATCTGTGGGTTCACAAAGTAGTACCTCACTGTCGATTTCAAAAAGTCGACGAGGAACATTCCCCGCTTGCTATGACTTAAAGCATCTTGACTTTCTATTGGTGCACTCCCACTGGACGCACTCCCACTGGACTGACCATCCCTATCATTTTCGGCAGACATTGGTATGGGAACAAATCCCTCCCTTCGCCGGAAGATGGTAGGGTGTCCAATTGTTCATATGTTTCAAAAAGATCAAGATTCTTCTCATTGTCTCCAAGACTAGGAAATTCATTCTCTAAGAAGACAATCTCGGACCTCACGCTCTATCATTCCTCCATCTGGATGATGTCCATACATGACATAACCTATTGAGCTCTCAGGATATTTAAAAGATAGACTTCTGAGCTCTAGGGCCAAGTTTCCCAAACTTACTCGTCATGTGATGAACATATCCAGCTGATCCCCATGTACGTAACAATTTAAGTCTGGTTTGTGGCCATGCCACAATTCATATGGGGTGGAAGGAACTGATTTGGATGGCACTCGGTTAAGAATGTAAGCAGCAGTTAATAGAGCATCTCCCCTAAAAGAGATTGGCAAATTTGCCTGCGCCATCATTGACCTAACCATGTCTAGCATTGTTCTATTCCTTCATTCTGCGACACCATTTTATTGCGGCGTATATGGAATAGTGAGTTGCCGACATATACCTTTTCTTTCACATAATGCTCGGAACTGATCTGACAGATATTCGCGTCCACGGTCTGTCCGAATAGCCTTGATACTCCTCTCTTTTGATTTTCAACTCTAGCTAAGAAATGCTTGAAACAATCCAGCACTTCATAGCGATGAGCAATCAAATAGGCATATTCGTACCGCGAATAATCATTAATAAATGTGAGAAAATAGTAGTATCCATGTCGAGCTTTAACACTCGTGGGTCCACAGACGTCAGAATGGATCATTCCAATGGTTTGGAGGTTCTACAGCTTTTCAAAAGGCTTACGACATGCTTTTCTGCCAAGCAGGGCTCACATATGGGCAAGTTGACCTTAGCGAGTGACCCTAAAAGGCCTTCTCTAGCTAATCTAGCCATCCATCTTGTCCAATGGCCTAATCGAGCATGCCATGTCACAAATCTAAATCTTTTTGAGCTAATGCAGGCATACCCATAGAAGAAGATTTAGGAAAGTTGTCAATCACATCTAAGATATATAACCATCACGTAGCAATGCATGTCCATAAAGACGTCATCCAAGACAATGGTTACAAGGCTGCCAGAAAAGGATAAACAAAAGTCCATTGCTGACAAAGTTGAAACTGACAAAAGATTATATTGCATTCTAGGCGCATAAGTACATCACTTAAAAGTAACGTACGTCCATTCGCAAAATAGAGTTGGTATGAACCGACTCCACGGACTTCTTCACTGGCACCATTGCCCATGAAGACTCTTTGCATGCCTTCTGGAATCCGGTGATAATCTACAAACCTGCTCTATCCATCGTTATATGTTTTGTTGCTCCTGAATCCACGATCCACACAGGATTAGGATGAGCAGTCAAAACATGTGTACAGACAAACGTACATGGAGAGCTGGGGAAGTGAGTCACCATTTTTAGCTCAGACATTCACGAGCGAAATGGCCTCGCTTTTTACAGTTAAAATATTTCAAACGGCTTTTGTCTTTCTTGCCGCAACATTGGCGCTTGAAGTTTTATCCTTATCAATGGCGCAATTCTTAAACTCGCCAATAAGATCGTCGGCCATTGCGCTTAACAAAGTAAAGCGCACACTACGATCTTTCTTGAACCAGGCTACATAAGCGTCTTGGTCTGTTCTGCTACTGCCCTCAATGGGTGGTGACAAGGACATCGTAAGATGATCAATCACATCTTGTTCATCGAGCAAATATTGCATTTTACGATGCCATTATATCATAGTTTGTGCCATTTAACTTTTCACCCTTAATAAGATTAGCAATATGTTTTTGGAAGCCATAGTTTACCACTACATATCAAAATAGTTTTTTGACATCAATTTACACATTATTCATATTTGCTTCTAGAAATCCATGCTAATTACATTGAACATTTCTTATATAGTAAAATCGAAAGTAAGCTAGGCAATTACAATCATCTCCCACTTATATAAGATAAATCAATATAATTAAAATGATTTCGAGTAAATATCTCATATGCAAAACTAATTTGCATAAGATTAAAGAAAATATGTACAAAACATCCTAACTTTAATCATTTTAGATTATGCAAAACTAATTTGCATAACATTAAAGAAAATATGTACAAAACATACTAACTTTAAACATATTTGATTATATATAAAACATATTATATATATAAAAAATAAAGGTTACATGTATTATTTCCGATGCAAATGTGAACATATTCACGAGCAAAAAATGGAAACCAAAATTGCACTTCATTAAACTAGCGCAGTACATGACCGGATATCTCTATCTCTCTATAAAAGTTGTATATAACCCTCTGCAACCACCAACTCTCCCTCGGTAGATCCTAAGGGTGATAGTGAGATCAGGTGGTGCAGGGAGGGGCACAACTGGCACATGCAGCTCCAATACTACCGGCCATGGTTCCCAGGAGCCTGTTTAAAACAGTTGGGACCAAGACACAGTCATAGGAGAAGGTGTAAGACACTCAGACTATCCGATGTGTCTACTCCAGGAAGTGAAGGCACTACCTGGAACTCAAAGTCAACTGTTCCACTGGCCGCTGCCAGCGCATCTGTACTTAGTACACCCGTCCTGCTGGTCACAGTGTCCAGGACCAACACTTGTCCAGAATCTACTGCCAGCGAACCAGAGTTGACATCGACCAATGTCAGATCAACATCCGAGAACCAATTCTCGAAATGATCTGTCAACTCAGGGTCCGACTGTGCCGGGGAACCTCGCATATTACATCTCACAAGAGAAAGAGAAAAAATCAGAACCAACCCCTGGCTCTGATACCATGTTGTAAAACGGTAAGAGAACATACCTCGCAGCGGAAACGTAGTAAGTAGATCCCACAGAAGTAGATAGACGGCTACCAGAGTCGCCTACACTGATCCACACCTTAGATCCGAGGGCTGGCGATGACGTACCTCCGTCAGCCGATACCCGATAGAGAATACCTGATGTCCCACACCTGGGACAGTACCTTCTCACACAGAGAAGTCTACACTTGAAAGACACACTTGCAAGCACACACTCTCTCATACACACAAGACACACTTGTGTGTACAATCGTGCACTACACACATGCACTTGCACTCCTCACACACACATGCACACAGCACACTCAGCGCACTGCACACATTGCGCTTGTGCCTTTGCACTTGCATGCCACATGCATGCACTTGTGATGCTCAAGAGATCCTCAAAAGATGGATCTTGGGATGGAATGGGATGCCTCTCCTCTTCACCCCCATGGGTATTTATAGGGAGGAGGAGAGGGTGTGCAGAGGGAGAGAGAGGAGGTGAGGCGGCTTGTGGGAGGAGAGGCGGCGGCTTGTGGGAGAAGAGGCGGCAGAGGGCTGCGGCGGAGCTGCTGCCGCGCGGCAGCAGCCCCCTCGCAAGCACGCGCGGCAGCACCCGCCTTGCCAGCACGCCTGCGTGCTGGCGAGATCCCCACTGGCCAGCACGCCTAGCACCCTGGCACGTGTGGGAGACGCCAACGTGCCCTTGCGCGTTGGCGTCGCCCCCTCCACCCACAAGAGGCGGTGGAGGTGGGCGGGCCCCTTGCGGGGCCCAATGGGCAAACGCCCAACAAGCTCACATGGTCACATGGCAGCTGAAACATCATCCTTCTTCAATAGCTCAAGTGCAACATTTGTCTGAAAAGTCAAAAGAACATCCAGTAATTATCCCTAAAGTTATAACCAATATGCATATGAAGATCTCCTGTGTTAACATTTTTTTCTCATGAAACTAACATCTGGTTTGCTACATTGCCTCTCGGAAGACCATAAATGGAACTAGAAACTAATCAATCCATGTAGATATTGGCAAAAGATGAGACAGAATGGAAACTATCTTTGTGCTTCAGCAAAAAATATGATGAAGAAAATATTGAAAGCTAAAAATAGTTGTGAAAAAATAGTCAGTCTTCCCACGGGACAAAGCAAACATTCTCACTGAAACACTGAAACTTTGAAAAAATCCAATAGCTAGTTCCATTCAACAGGACCCACAAGGTTAGGATAGATATTCTTTCTGGCACACATCTGAAGGCAAAGAAACAGAGGCCAATTCTAAACCAGAAAACTCTAACATCATACACAAGAATACTTACCAACGACATCTGATAATATACTCCTAATACAACATAAAAAAGATAATAAGATAACTACAACTAACTTCTTGCATCCATGCTGAGAAAACATATTATAAAAAACAGTGAAGAAAATATATGTAAATAGGCAACCATGACCAATGTATGCTAAACATATGGAAGCCCAATCAAGATCAGGTGTCTGCAATACAGTCTGCCGCGAGCACCACCAAGGGTGCAGCATATCAATTTCCTCTCTATATATATATATATATATGCATGCATTATGTATGCGCAGACACACAATGGAAACATCCTCATGAAAACTGCCCATCATTTCCTAAAAAAAAAAGTTTAAGTAACTTGCATGGGAGTGAAGATCCTAGAATCTTGAAGCAGCAAATAAAAAGGAATTTATGATATAGACATGGCAAAACATCAGCACTTTAAGAATGTACATAATGTGCACGCGTGCACACACACATGTACATATATGCACAGACATGTGTACATTAGTATTGTAGGTATACATGTATCTGGATGCATACACGCAAGTGAAGGCAATCAAAACTTCCAAACTGCAAATCTTGTTTTTTGCTTCGTAAGTTGTATGGGCCTATAGAATCTACGGTCTTGAAGCATACAATTCCAGAAAGGAATGTATGATAAAGAGAAAGCAAAAGACCAGTCTCCAAGAAAAAGTCTCTTACATGACCTTCTCCAACTACGAAACAATTTCCAGTGTCTTTGAGAAAGTTACTACACATTGGTGCCTGCCCATTCAGGGAAGAACATTCCAATAACTAATAAGCGACAAGCAAATGACGCTAAATGAAACAGCTTGCAAGAAGCTCTGTTGTCAATTTCACTTGAAATAGTCACTGAATGATTTGGGAACCAGACAGTCAGGAAAAACATCCAAGGTGCTCGGATCATTATTGCAACCACATAACAGAATAAAAAGGCCAATGGCTTGGGCATTATCAGTATCACCTTATCACTCAAAAAAAAATAAGGAAAAAAATCTGGAGATATGACTGTTACTGTAAGCGTAACATAGGTCGGCTAAACGGTCTCAGACGGGTTCATCAGCTTGGTCGTCTCAGCTCACTCTTCGGTGAGAAGCGTTGTGCCGACCTGCTGCCCGACGTGCTCGTACGTGCCCCGAAGCGGTCCTCACGTGACTGGTGAGGCAAATAGGTAAGGTCTGATGATCATGGGACCAATAACTGCGACTATAAGACCTCGACTATGATGACCTGGCAGGACGGTGGCTACTTCCAATCCGGCATCAATCACAAAAGCCCCAGCGATTGGCGGAGTCGTCCAGCTGTTACACAGATGTGCCGACACTATATAAGAGGTAGACACTCCACGGGCACATGTACGATGCTCTATCCCAAGCTAGGCCATTCAGCTCGGGTAGAGACTGACTTGATCATTGGAAACTTGGAATGTCTCACCGCCGAGAACTCTCGGCGGGGCTTTATAGGTCAGGTCGAGAGTTCGGAACTAGCGTCACACGTCGGCCAAATGCGTCTCAGACGGGATTCATCGACTTAGTCGTCTCGGCTCACTTTTCGGCGAGAAACACCTCAGCAGTCACCTCGGCCTGAGCCGACCTATGTTATGCTTACAGTAACAATGACCATCTGTCAAGACCTCAGGATCAAGAGGTGCTGTTATCTAATCGTGGAAGACCTACAAGGCTGCAATGAGATGATCGGACGTAACAAGAAAAAATCTTGATATTTATAAAAATAACTATGAGTACAATATGGGACAGATAAAAATAACTCCACCAAACTTTAACGGACCCTATATGAAGAGACCTGCAATCAACATACACAAACCCTATCATACGAAAAGGGGAACATCTGTGATCGAATGGGGCATGAGAAAGTCCGGGATGTCAGGAGTACATAGATTTCGCTATGGGAGAGCTAGTGAATGCCTGGCCAGATTTCTCATGGCATTCCCGGTGCTCCACTCAAAATCGATAGAAATAGAGGAGGAGCTATTCAATATGGGGGATCTCTCACCTGCAGCACCAACATGTCTGGTCTTCTTAGCCAAGAAAGCAAGCACAAGGTCTCTGCTGGTTTTAGTAGATGTCGAAGACCCCGACGAAGACGACGAAGATGTGAAGACGCTGACGAAGATGAAGACGACGTAGTCGAAGATTGCACGGATGGCGACGACCACCCTGGCCGAGAAGGCTTGACTGCTCGTGCTTGGGGCGATGGGAGAGGCCGAAGAGCAGGGGCTCCGACACTCCGCTGCACAGCAAAGAGGAGAGGCCGAACTGAGGGAGAAGGGCTGTGTGATAAGATTAGGAATTTTTAGGGTTCTTTCGGTTCAATCGATTTGGCTTAATTTTAAGGAAGAAAAAATCGAACCGAACCATTTACCACTAAATCGGTTTGATTCGGTTCATTAACCCAAACTTTTGCTAGTTGAATCGAACGTCCGGTTCAGTTTCTCGGTTGGACCAAGAAATGAACAGTCCTATATATTAGTCTAACCGACCTATTTACAGCACTATCCTCAACTCGCCTTCTAAGTCCATGGTCTGTGCGCGTCCACGCCATTAGATGGCCTATTGGCATCACCACTTGGCATTTGGTTTCTAGATGATACTAGTTGTTGAAGGTGATGATGGCGAAAAGATGAGATTCCCACTCGATTATATGATTCTAGAATCTGACCAAAGTGTTTGCAACATAACCGAACGAGTCACCAGAAGACTGTGACCTTCTCATTTCTTCATGTCATAAAATATTGGTTATTCTTTTTTATTTTACTGTTTGTACACATTATCTCTTGAGATCTATCAAATTTAAATATTATCTTCGAATCCTCATAAATCTAAAAATCTCATAAAATCTATTCGAGTTCATAAATAACCCCTGCCATTTGTTCTCGTTAGAATTGACAATATTGTCTCAAAACATTATTAATAGTTAATTCGGGCAGAATATTCTACTACTCGGAGATTCCTTTTCTGTATGTCAAATAACTTCAAAGACTTATTATGAACCTCAGTAGATTTTAAGGGATTGTTAAGAATTATATATGAAGATTCTAAGGTACGGTATTTGAAGATTAATCATGCATGGCAGCAGTGTCTATCACGATCCAACGTGGAATATCGGATAATTAAAATCATGTGAGTAACAGAGCAAGTAAATAATAAATATTAATTTATTGGACAATTGAATAATAGAAAATCAACTTAAATTTTATTATAATCAAATCAATATTATTTATTACATCCACTAATCAAAACTATATACACAAGCCTCATTGACACCATTACATTAATAGAAATAAACCAACTATCTACTAATTGGACTCTTCTATGACCTATGAGTCCCTTGCTAAGTCATGATTTTATCAGCGACACTCGTTCACTCTTGGTCATCTCCAACCACTTGTATGCTATCTTCTCCATTAGACTTACCTGAAACATACACAGTAGCACTTGATGAGTGAAAAGTGCAATGAGACTTGTAATATCTCTTGGCCCGAAAAGTTTTAAGGGATCAATTCCATTGAAAGAGGCTGACATAACGTGGAAGAGTAATGATGGCTATATCAAGAGTAATCATGTACAAGTCAAGTTAAATAATTTTCAGGAGATACTTGTGTTCGATAGATCAAACGAGTCAAGTACTTAAATACAATGTTAAACATTCTAGTCATTTAACTCCCGCAAATATATACATTTTATTTCTGACAAGTAATACGACCAAAGTCTACTAGGTCCATACACTACAACAAACTTGTTCTATACTTACGGCAATAAATCGTAAGTGTAGCTCATAAAACCGTAACAACATAATTTACTTACGGAATGTCTACGATTATGAACCGTAAGTGAACCGTAGGCACAGCAACCGTTACTGTAGCTCACTTACTGTTTAAAAACCGTAACTACATCTTGATCTATACCATCGGCCATACAACCGTAAGTGTACATCCGTAAGTAAAACTTCATTACATGGTTTTAGAACACCTGTAGCTGTGAAGTTACATATCACTTTCACAGACCATATATACAACCGGTCTCCATCTGCCATTTTTTTCATCAAACATTTGTCCTTCACAATCACATTTAGAACACCTGTAGCTGTGAAGTTACATATCATCACATGCATTCAACTACATATCACTTTCACAGACCATACAATCAGTCTCCATCTGCCATTTTTTTCATCAATCCATTCAACTACATATCACATTTGTCCTTCACAATCACATTTCGAACACCTGTAGTTGTGAAGTTACATATCACATTCAACTACATATCACTTTCACAGACCATACAATCGGTCTCCATCTGCCATTTTTTCATATCCATTCAACTATATCACATTATTTGTCCTTCAAAATCACAAAATAGTTTAACAGAGTGCTCATTCTCTACACCATAACTCATTCAATCACAAAAGAAAAGAACCATCTGTCACAGAATTCATGCCATATAATGACATTTTTTCATCAATCCATCAACTACATATCACATTTGTCCTTCAAAATCACAAAAATGTTTAACAGACCGAACATATAAATTGTTAATCAAAAATTACATCCTTCCATCACAAAAAGTAAACAATATAACCAATGATGCACTAATCTGTCTAAACTTTGAATATCATTAACATGTGAAATCCTTGCTTCATGATAGCAATCCATTAAGCATCCTCTATAAGCATCTTGAACCTGTGAAAAAAATTGTTCAAAAAATGTTATTTGAGCATGTACATATTGATGCTGAAATCAAAAAGTATTTTCATATAGACTTACATAATCTTTTAACCAGACAACATGACTACCCACAACATCTTGGATCTTTTTTCTTTCTACATCTTTAATAAATAATGGTGCATCTGGTTTAATTGCCAAGAAAATAGAAACCTCATAAAAGGCATCTCCTAAAACCTTTCCCATCACCACTTTCTCCTTATCTTCACTCATCAATATGCCACTTGCAACCTCTTCTCCTCACAAATCTAACAATTTAACCCGTTTACCTTGGACCTGTGAAGTATTACAAAAATAAGGGATAAGTGAACAATTGCACATTTTTTGATAACATATGCATATGAAAGAAGAGAATATACTGCACTTGATTGGTTCTAATACGTGTTTTAGGAGATGGCTGAACACATGATGATGAACCATATTGTTTCTCTCTAGATTTTTTTTTCCCTATTGAGCCAAATGAATATAATATATATATTTTATTCTAGGTCTCATATAACACAGGGTTTAGACTATTATTAATTAAATAAAGCTATTCATCTTCTTACCTGAAGCACAACAGACTCAATCTTGCTAATTTTGTCTGCCATATCTTTCATAAATTGAGTTAGATGGTTTTTTTCCTCTTGTTGTTGCACTTTGTTGATACACCACCCCACAAAGATTTTGGGGTTGGACCTGTGCCCAACTCCACGTATTCGTCCTGGCCGATCTTTTCCAAATACTTGTGCATATGTATCATCAATTGTAGCAATGAGTCATCAAGGGAGTGTGGTTGTGTAATTTTCTGATCTTGAAGCTTCGCCTATAGTTGTTCAAAAAATATTTATCACTATTGAAAAATAAAGGAATATATTGATTAAAACAATTATAAAATGTCATACAATCACAGTAGCACAATCTGTTGCCCAGCTAGGTAGCCCAGAGGGGGTGTGAATGTGTTATTAAAAATTGATCAAATGCTCATACCTGTTCACCAAAAACAGACTACACAAAACAACTTAGCTAGATGTAGAGTTAGAGGATAGAGAGGCAAAACACAACAAACACAACCACAAGACACAAAAGATTTATCCTGGTTCAGATCTCCTCTCCACAGGAGTCCTACGTCCAGTCCCTGAGCAATGTCTCAGGATTTCACTACCAAGGGTACAATCCCCCTCACGGATCCTTACACCCAGCCTCAACTGGTCTTCCTTCAACCTGAAGGGAAAACAAGCACCCTGGATACCCCACCAGGTCTTCCTTCCAACTGAAGGGAACACACACACCCTGGATTCCACCAGGTCTTCCTTCCAACTGAAGGGAACAAACACAATGAAAAATAAGTGGAAGAACAAGCTTCAGGATCTAGCTTTAACAAGCCACAATCTGAAGACGCAAAGCCTTAAGAGAAAGAGATCTAAACACTGGATTCTCTCTCAAAACTACAATGGCTCTCACAGGTATTCTAATACAACACAGAGAGCTAAGAGCTGAAGATCTTTTTGAATGAGACGCTTGGCTCTTCTTAGAACTACTGAAGACTTGAAGGATTGGCTACTTTTCTCTTTTCACAGTGTTGTTTTTTCCGAGAGCTATCTTCTTAGTCTTGAAGTCTTGTATTTAAGCTTCATCTTGAAATTTGAACGTTAAAGAACCGTTGTCTCACATTCTGGTGTACGTTAGACTGGAATGCAAAGAACGCTTCTTTTATCCATTTGTACACGCCAAGAAGATACTGCAATATCTTCTGAGTTCCAGTAGGTCCAACATCGTATCTGTTCTGCACAAATATCTAACATAGTAGACAGCTAAGCTATCTCTAGTTGTTAGTTATCGTTGGGACAGATATAAGCAAAAATAGAAATGATAACTTGTTGTCCAAAAAGATATTTAGCTGACAATCACGATAATGGAAAGATATCACCTGTATGCATGCAGAGATACGTTCAGTCTTCATTAAATGCATAGCAGTCAGACAGATATGAGAGACTTTGACTTTTCAACGATAAAAAATATCAAGTCGATGTAAGCATAAAGTCGATGCCTTTATGACTTATGAAATCGTTATGCGTTGACATGAAATCGATATAAGTATCGAAGAAATCGATGCTGATAGTAAATCGTTATGCTTATCGAAGAAATCGTTATGAGTTGTAAAGAAATCGATGTGATCACTTAAGAAATCGTTGCGTGATCAAGTCGTTGTGATCAATAAAAATCGTTATGAAGACAAATCGTTATGAAGTCTTAAGAAATCGTTGCCATGACTTAAGCAATCGTTACGATAGTAAATCGTTACGAGGTCTTAAGAAATCGTTGCGATGACTTAAGGAATCGTTACGATGGCAAATCGTTACGAGGTCTTAAGAAATCGTTGCGATGACTAAAGGAATCGTTACGATAGTAAATCGTTACGAGGTCTTAAGAAATCGTTGCGATGACTTAAGGAATCGTTACGATGGCAAATCGTTACGAGGTCTTAAGAAATCGTTGCGATGACTTAAGGAATCGTTACGATAGCAAGTCGGTACGAGGTCTTAAGAAATCGTTGCGATAACTTAAGGAATCATTACGATATCAAATCGTTACGAAGTCTTTAAGAAATCGTTATGATGACTTAAGGAATCGTTACGATAGCAAATCATTATGAATTCTTAAGAAGTCGTTTCGCTTTATGAAGAAATCGATGTGGACTTGAGATAAATATGCTGAAATGAGAGGATTTTACATGACTGTCTTGTATTCCTTTTATATTTGTTTCCTGTGCTCAAGGCTCAACCAAATCATTAGTATTGTTTTGTTTATCATTAAAATTATTATTTAAATGAAATAATTTATATGGGGACATTTGGTCATCAATCTCCCCCTTTTTGATGATGACAAAACATACTAAAAAGCATAGTTAAGTAAGGACAAATAAAAGATTTGTCTTTCAGAAATGCTTTATTTACAAATAAACAGATTTTGTCTTTCAGAATGCTTTATTTCTCCCCCTTTTTGTCAGTAAGCAAAAAGAATAGTCTGAGATAAAGAAGAGAGAAGATTTTATATTAACTGGGAGCAAGATAGAACAAAGGGGACAAGAGAGATGCATGCTGTGAAATGATAGACCATGCTTTAACCTCTAATCCTCAAATATCTGGCGAAAAACACCAGGAGCTATAGAGAAGGATGGACCCATAGTGGGAATCATCCTTTGAATATATAACTGCCTTTGCTGCTCCAAAAGAGTTCCAAACTGTTCTGAATCCAAGATAAATCTGAAGTATGTGCTTTTTCCAAAACTTGCACGATGAAGGAATCTGTCAATGGAAATGGGATAGAAGATCTGCTGATCAGAAAGATCTTTCTTCAAGGAGTAGAAAGCTGAGTATCTGGCTGCCCACTGAACATAAATTTCTTGGACTGGGTTTATGGAATTGAGATCCAAGAAGGCTTCAGCTGATAGAATCTGCTTTCCAGCTTTGCGCAAGGATTTGTTGGTGGCTTCCAACTGAATAAATGATTCCTTATATAGCTTTTCCCATTCTGAGGGAGGAAGCCTCTCACTTTCTGAAATGAGGGGAGCCAGGACTTCAGAGGAGATGCGGCCAGAGTGTAATTCTCTGAGAATGAACCGCAAGAAGGAGGGTTGACGGCCCTGCTTGGCTGTCATCCTACCCATTTGCCTAGCAAACATCTCAAAGGCATGAGATCCAGCATCAGAATCAAACACAAGAGAGTGGAGCTTCGGAAGCAGAACTGACTGATCAACCTTCAGAGTAGTGAAGTCCACAGTGAAAGGTAGATTGATTGGATGCTCTGACCTTAGGATGACCATGGTGCTGTGGAACTGACTAAACTGCACTTCAGGGAGCTTATTCAGATAGCAGTAGTCGTTGTAGAGCTGAAAGTGCTTGGCTATCCGGATTTCTTTCAAGATAAAGGCTCCCCAAGCAGACTTGTGCTGAATAATGAACCACTCAGAGAGAGTGAGTGGGTGATCTCTGTGAGTGAGAATCTCTTTACGGGCACTAAGGTACTTTTTGTAGAGAGACTTGTTGCCCTCGGCCCACTGCTCTTCAGTCTTGCACTCAGTACCCTGGTAGATTTTGGATTTCTGAATGTTGGTTAATTGGCAGAGTGGAAGAACTATGTTTAGGTGATCAGAGAGGTTGAGAAGGGGAATGGTAAAAATGGTGGAAAAAATGCAATTTTGAAGATATTCCCTATAGATATATCTCCTTTGGGGATCAAGGGTGAGAGAGTACCAAAGGGGAGGAAACATAGGTGAGGTGGGATTGGTGATAGAGGAAGAAAGTTTCATCTTTTTCTTAACAGGAGTGGTGGAAGAAGGTTGATGAACATGAGTGGCGACTGAGAGAATAGAGATGAGGGTTGAACGTTCAAAGTCATCCTCAAGCTGGGTATTAAAGTTGCTACCAAGCTGAGGTTTCTCTGGGATGAAGATGACAGATGAAGGAGGAGTAGGAGGGTAGAAGAGAGTTTTGGGGTCAAAGCTAGAAGGGGATCTGGTGGAGGATGTACCAGAGGAAGATGATGCCCCAGCTGAGGAGGAAGCTGGAGGAACATCAGTAGTAGGTGGAGGAGGTGGTAGTGAGGCTTGAGAAGAAGTAGGAGAGAAGGAAGGTTGAGGGGAAATAGAGTTGGTGAGGTTATTTTGCGAGGCATGGGTTGTTTGAAGTGGGTGGAGCTGGAGGAGCTGTGGAGGAAGATGGAGGTGAAGAGGGGATTGGAGTGGCAAGAGCAGATGATTCAGGGGCTTCTGGTGCAACAACTGTCTCTACTACTGAGTGCTGTACCCCTTTGCCTGCTGCTGCTGGCCCTGTTGGCCCAGACACCTGAACTGATGGCCCTGATGGCCCAGATTCCTGAACATTTTCTGATCTCCCTTGAGTGGCAAGAGGAGAAGTAGCTTGGGTTTCAGCTGCCTTTAAAAACTTAGTAAGCAAGGACTTCATATCACTCATCTCCTTGTTAACCACTTCATGGCATTTCTGATCTGAGATATGTCTGTAGTGGCTGATGCCTGGCTTGTAAGGAGGGAAGATATATTGGTCTGAACTGAATTTAAGATCTCCCCTTGAACATTTATTTTTCCACAATAGGTTTCAGATTCACTTTTCTGTGGCTCTTCCTTTGCCTTCTGTGAGCCACTCTCTTACCTTTGCTCCTTTGTGTGACTGCTCCTCAATATCAACATGAACTGAACCAGGTCTTTCACTTATAGGGACATCTGCAGTATGCTCCCCCTGTGATGGTGCATCTTCTACAACATGTTCTTGCTCCCCCTGAGCAGGAGCATCCTCCAAGACAGTATCTCAATGTGGCCTTCTGCCACTGATTCAGACATTGAGGCTCACTTGCAATTTGCTCCCCCTGGCTGGGAGCTTCCTCTATACAACTTCTTCTGCTTGAGCAACTGTTTGCTCCTCAGAAATGATATTTGCTTCACTTGATTTTTCAATATGGCCTGATGTCATAACCTCTTCTTCTGCATGTCCACCAGCCTCTGGAGTTACTGAGGTGGAAGGAATGGAATCTAATACCTCTCTTAGGATAGAGGCAACTCGGGAGGAGGGTAAAGGATCTGCTGCACCTATCACTGCTTCTCCTATAGGTGCTTCTGGAGGGTGAAATTCAACCTCCACAATAGGTGATCCTGATAGCTCTGCTGGTTCTTCTATTGCTGGTTCTGCTGCTGCTGATTCTACTACTACTGGTACAAGACTGCTGGTTGTGCTGCTACTTCTGGTTCTGCCGATTCTACCACTGCTGGCTCAACTGCTGCTGCTTCTTGAATGTCTGGGATATCTCCTATAATGGCCTCTCCCTCTGCCACAGAGGTTTTAGACCAAACACCATTTACAACTGAGAATCCACTTTTCTTTAAATTCCTGGACCTGATAGATTGGCCCATTTTCTCGACCACTGCCCCAGACAAATTGACTCCAAAATGCTTGAAGATCTTGGTAAGCAGGTGAGCATAGGGTAATGATACATTTAATTTGCTCTTGGTATCCCAGATCTGATCATGAGCAAATTTCATTCTTTCCAAATGACTTCGGCCATATTAATCTCCTTTTGTTGAATTACCCAAAACATCATGTCCGAATCTACCCTGGTACAAGTTGAGAAAGTGGCACTGCGGGGAACCATAATTTGACAGATAATGAAATGAAGTAATCGATTGAATGCAGTCATCTGATTGATATCGAGTTTGCCATCTTTCAATCTGTAATCTGGACCTACATGCCCAATCCTTTGGCGTGGGTATCCACTGTATGGATCCCGCTGTGTCCAGTGGTGGTCACACCAAACAATGATCTTAATAGATCATAATCAATTCTTATGTGGGTACCTTTGACGGAAGATGTCAAAGACCCATCTTCTTCTGTCCTTAAACAGACATAAAAGGCCTTCACGAGGTCTGGTAGCTTACCTCAGAGAAGGTTGCGATTTCTTTCCACTACAGTCGGTTCAATGCACCCGATGCTGTCCATTCCCTTCTTTACCAGGTCTGCAACGTCCACTGCCTTGTTTCCCCACACAGCTTGGTCTTCACGAAGGTGAATCTTTCCTGCTGCTCGGCTGACAGGAATTATGCGCTGTAACCCCCAAGGCTGCCGGAGATCACTGGAGCGGCATGGATTTGAGTGGAGAGGTTTCTGGAGGGAGGAGATGGTGGCAGAGAAGGAAGCCCTCAGGAGATTCTTCGCGGGAAGAAGAGAGAGGCTTGAAATTTTGCAGAGAGTCGATGCCGGAATCGTTAGGACATCGCTTTGGGCAAACAGATAAAGGAGGGAAGAGGTAAAGGTAGAGATGAGTCGTTCCCACAACGATTTGAATAAGATAAGTATTTTATCCGAAAAAGGAGGCACCAAGAGACGGCAGAAAATGACAAAGGGTTTGACAGGTCAAACATAACTTCTAACACATGAGCGTCAAACAGAATAATTGACCAGTCTTTGCTTAACGCCATGGAGAGAAAATTTACCACATTCTGAGAATTTTATATGCCAGTTTAAAACAGAAATCTTTTCACAAATTGTACATCCCCAATTCCCTTCTAAGAGATGTAAATCTCTCTTCAGGTATGGCTTTTGTGAAGATATCTGCCAGTTGACCATTTGTATCTATAAAAGAAATTTCTAAATTACCATTAGCTACATGGTCTCGAATGAAAGATATCTAACCTCAATATGTTGGTCCTTGAATGCTATACTGGATTCTTGGTGAGGTTGATTGCACTGGTATTGTCACACAGTAATGGAATTGATTTAATATGAATTCCGAAGTCCTAAGTTGTTGCTTTATCCATAGGAGTTGTGTACAGCAACTTCCAGCGGCAACATATTCAGCTTCAGCTGTCGATAGTGCTACTGAGTTTTGTTTCTTGGAGGACCATGATATCAGACATCCTGCCAGAAATTGACAACATCCACTGATGCCTTTTCTATCCACTTTGCATCCAGCATAGTCAGCATCAGAATATCCTACTAAATTTATTTCACATGATTTTGGATACCATAAACCTAAATCATGAGTTCTAGATAAATATCTGAATATTCTTTTGATTGAAATCAGGTGAGACTCTCTAGGGTCCTGCTTGGTATCTTGCACAAATGCACACACTAAACAAGATATCAGGTCTACTTGCTGTTAAATAAAGCAGTGAACCTATCATAGCTCTGTAGATCTTCTGATCTACTTTCTTACCATCTTGATCACTGTCCATTCTGGTTGATGTGCTCATTGGTATTGACAGTGGCTTTGCACCTTCAAATCCAAACTTCTTTAGCAGCTCCTTGGTGTATTTGGCTTGACAGATGTGGGTGCCATCCTTCCCTCTTGTTCTTACCCCTGCAGAAGGATCACCAATGCTATTCTTGGGTGGGTGATCTTTCTTGTATCTCCATTCCTTGGAAGATTCTCATGATCAATTTCTGTTTACTGCAGATCTTCCAGAGGTGGATCTTCCTTGTCCTCAATTGAAGTGTTCTTTAATTGTTTGGATAATTCATCTGCATCATTATCACTGTTTTCTTCTTTTCTCAAAGAAGGATTAGTTTCATTAAAGATAACATGCACAGATTGTTCAATTAATAAGGTGCATTGTTAAATACTCTATAACCTTTAGGTTTAGAAGTGTACCCCATGAAGATGCCTTCATCTGATTTGGCATCCAACTTACCATGTCCTTTTTTCCATTGTTGTGGATGAAGCAAGGACATCCAAATGTTCTGAATTGCTGATCTTTGGCTTCTTTCCTTTGAATAATTCATAAGCTGCCTTCTTCAAGATTGGCCTGATCATTACTCTGTTGATGATGTAGCTTGCTGTGTTTATTGCTTCAGCCCAGAAGTACCTTGGCAAATTATATTCTGATAACATTGTTCTTGCCATATCCAATAGAGTTCTATTCTTTCTCTCAGCAACTCCATTTTGTTGAGGTGTCCTTGGTGCTGAGAAGTTGTGCTCAATTCCTTGGTCATCACAGAACTTATTGAATTTTTCATTTTAAAATTCACCACCATGATCTGATCGGATAGAGATAATACTGAACTTCTGATCTTTCTGGACTTTCTTGCTGAATCTAACAAAGTTATCAAATGTGTCATTTTTATGCTCTAGGAATGACACCCAAGTAAATCTGGAGTAATCATCAACTATGACAATCCAAAATTCTTTCCTCCAAGACTAGTAGTCCTCATTGGCCCAAACAAATCCATATGAAGGAGTTCTAAGCCTCACTTTGGTAATGGGTTGGAGTTTGAGTTAATTCCAACCCATGGCTAAGTTATCCAAGGTTAACTCAATTTCTACTTTGTGAGTGGGTTAGAAAAAGTTGAGTTAACTCTGTTCTGGGGGTGTGAGTGGGTTAGAAAAAGTTGAGTTAACTCAAAGTTAACTCAAACCTAACCGAGTTAACTTTTTTTAGTTGCCAAAGTCCATTTTGAGTTAACTTTGAGTTAACTCTGAGTTAACTTTGAGTTAACTCATTACCAAAGTGAGGCTAAGGGTTTTGAGGTGGTCACTACTGTCTTTGACTTGAAGGAGCTCTTGGTGTGCTTTCCTTTTGCACAAGGTCTACAGATGCTATCCAATTTTGTGCTAACCTTTGGCAGACCTTCCACCAGATTTCTCTTTCTGAGCTTATTCATGCCATCCAAGCTGCAGTGGCCCAATCTTCTGTGCCACAGCTCAGTTGACTGATCTTTGTTGGCTGCTAAGCAGACATCTTGATCCTTGAGTTCCTCAAGATAGAGTACATATAGGTTCTTTTCTCTATTTGCTTCAAAGATGACTGCTCCATCCTTTAGTATGCTGCATTTTGATTCTTGAAACTGAATCTGATGGTCTCTATCACACAGCTGGCTGATGCTAATGAGATTCTGCTTTAGTCCTTTGACCAGCAACACATCTTCAATAACTGTTTTTCCTTTATTGTTCACAGAGCCACTTCCTATCACTGTTCCTTTTCCATTATCTCCATAAGTAACTGTTCCTTCTTCAGGTTGGAGATTGGTAAATAGCTTCTGATTTCCTGACATGTGTCTTGAGCATCCACTGTCCAAATACCATTTGGATGCTCAATGATTGTCCTGAAATAAGACATTAAACTTAGGTACCCAAGATCTTTTGGGTCCTGATGGGTTAGTATTATCAAGGTTTCCTTTTACTATCCATTTCTTATTCTTTGTAGGACAGGTTGTTTTTGTATGACCTAATTTATTACAGTGATTGCAGCAGGTTATTTTGGTACCTTTTCAGATGGAGTAAATTTAATATGTAACTTATCCTTTTCAGATATGAATTCTGGGGTGGATATGTTTTAGGATGAACTGTAGTTTCTTCATTTTCTGGAGGAGTATACCCAAGTCCATGTTTCTTCCTGTTTGATCTTTTAGCTCCCTTTATCATTAAGAGGGGTTTATTATTTGTGAACTTGTTAATAGTGCTAGTTAAGTGTTCATTTTCTTTAATTAATTTTTCCATTTCTGTCTTAAGTTCACTAATGTCTTCCTATTTTTTCTAAGTGAGTTATTTTTCTGTTTTTAGCTATTAGATCCTCACTAAGTAATTCATTTCTTCTTCTTAGTTCAGATAGTTGTCTCTCTAGCTGTTCATTTTCTGATTTTAAATCTGAGTTGGTATTTTCTAACAGTTGATATTTTTCTTACTAGATTTTAGTAGTTTAGATACTTCTCTATATTTATCATATAATTTATTGAAAGCATTTTCTAGATTATCTGAATCAGAGTCATTATATGAATCAAAGGAGGAATCAGAGGTTACCTTTTCTTCATTATTTGCCATAAAAGCCAGATTGACTTCTTCTTCATCATTGCTTGAGGTTGACTCACTGTCTGAATCACTGCTATTTTCTCATGCAGCTGCCATTGCCTTTTTCTTATATTTCTTGAATCTTCTGAAGTTGTCCTTCTTTTTGTAATCATTCTTCTTGAGTGTTGGACAGTCTGCTTTGATATGTCCAGGCTTCTTGCTTCATAACATATCAGTTCTCCTTTCTTTACATCCTTTCCTTCTGGCTTTCTAAACTCTTTATGTTTCTTGAACAACTTTCTGCCAGATTGAAATTTCTTCTTCTTTGCTAGAATTCTTTGCAGTCTTCTGGACAGCATTACTTCTTCATCATCACTGTCCTTATTGCTTTCACTGTTATCCAGTGATTCTTCTGACGAAACTTCATTTGCCTTGAGAGCATTTGATTGCTTCTTTCTACTGGAGGATTCTCCTAATCTCTCCATGTTTATCTCATGGGCCATAAGGCCAATGAGTTTTTCCAAGGACATTCTTTTTAGATCATTGGCTTCCTCAATAGTTGTTACTTTTGGGGTCCAAGAGGATGGTAAGGATCTAAGAATTTTCCACACCATCTCCATTCTCATAGATTTTTCCAAGACCAGTCAGTCCATTTGTGATGTCAGTGAACCGACTGAACATTTGAGTTATGGACTCACCTGATTGCATCTGGAATCTTTCATATAGAGTGACAAGAATGTCAATTCTTGTCTCTTTCACTTTGTCGGTGCCTTCATAGGTGATTCTGAGCTTCTCCCACATTTCCATTGCAAATTTGCAGGCTGAAACTCTGTTGAATTCCTTTTTACTACTAGGGCACAGTATAGAATGCTTTTTGCTTTGAAATTCAAAGAAGTCTTCTTTTTGTCATCTTCTGTCCACTGAGCTTTCTCATTGGTAACAAGAAGATCTCCTTCTTCTACTATAGACCATATCTGATAATCGTGGCCTTGCAGGAAGTACTCCATTCTGGTTTTCCAATAAGTGTAATCTTCTCCATCAAATAGAGGTGGTCTGTTGACTAACTGACCTTCGAAGTGACTTTGGGCTGCCATGGATCTTTACTCTTCAGATCGTTGGATCTTCTTCTTTGTCGAAGAGACTCGCTCTGATACCACTTGTTGCCCAGCTAGGTAGCCCAGAGGGGGGGTGAATGGTTTATAAAAAATCGATCAAATGCTCATACCTATTCACCAAAAACAGACTACACAAAACAACTTAGCTAGATGTTAGAGTTAAAGGATAGAGGCAAACACACAAACACAACCACAAGACACAAGAGATTTCCTGGTTCGGATCTCCTCTCCACAAGAGTCCTACGTCCAGTCCCTGAGCAATGTCTCAGGATTTCACTACCAAGGGTACATCCCCCTCACGGATCCTTACACCCAGTCTCAACTGGTCTTCCTTCAACCTGAAGGGAAAACAAGCACCCTGGATACCCCACCAGGTCTTCCTTCCAACTGAAGGGAACACACACACCCTAGATTCCACCAGGTCTTCCTTCCAACTGAAGGGAACAAACACATGAAAAATAAGTGGAAGAACAAGCTTCAGGATCTAGCTTAACAAGCCACAATCTGAAGACGCAAAGCCTTGAGAGAAAGAGATCTAACACTGATTCTCTCTCTCAAAACTACAATGGCTCTCACAGGTATTCTAATACAACACAGAGAGCTAAGAGCTGAAGATCTTTTTGAATGAGATGCTTGGCTCTTCTTAGAACTACTGAAAACTTGAAGGATTGGCTACTTTTCTCTTTTCACAGTGGTTTTTTCCGAGAGCTATCTTCTTAGTCTTGCAGTCTTGTATTTAAGCTTCATCTTGAAATTTGAACGTTAAAGAACCGTTGTCTCACATTCTGGTGTACGTTAGACTGGAATGCAAAGAACGCTTCTTTTATCCATTTGTACACGCCAAGAAGATACTGCAATATCTTCTGAGTTCCAGTAGGTCCAACATCGTATCTGTTCTGCACAAATATCTAACATAGTAGATAGCTAAGCTATCTCTAGTTGTAAGTTATCGTTGGGACAGATATAAGCAAAATAGAAATGAAACTTGTTGTCCAAAAAGATATTTAGCAGACAATACACGATAATGGAAAGATATCACCTGTATGCATGCAGAGATACGTCCAATCTTCATTAATGCACAGCAGTCAGACAGATATGAGAAGACTTTGACTTTTCAACGATAAAAAATATCAAGTCGATGTAAGCACAAGTCGATGCCTTTATGACTTATGAATCGTTATGCGTTGACATGCAATCGATATGAGTATCGAAGAAATCGATGCTGATAGTAAATCGTTATGCTTATCGAAGAAATCGTTATGAGTTGTAAAGAAATCGATGTAATCACTTAAGAAATCGTTGCCGTGATCAAGTCGTTGTGATCATAAAGAAATCGTTACGAAGACAAATCGTTATGAAGTCTTAAGAAATTGTTGAGATGACTTAAGCCATCGTACGATAGTAAATCGTTACGAGGTCTTAAGAAATCGTTGCGATGACTTAAGAAATCGTTACGATGGCAAATCCTTACGAGGTCTTAAGAAATCGTTGCGATGACTTAAGGAATCGTTACGATAGTAATCGTTACGAGGTCTTAAGAAATCGTTGCGATGACTTAAGGAATCGTTACGATGGCAAATCGTTACGAGGTCTTAAGAAATCGTTGCGATGACTTAAGAATCGTTACGATAGCAAGTCGTTACGAGGTCTTAAGAAATCGTTGCGATAACTTAAGGAATCGTTACGATATCAAATCGTTACGAAGTCTTTAAGAAATTGTTATGATGACTTAAGGAATCGTTACGATAGCAAATCGTTATGAATTCTTAAGAAGTTGTTTTCGCTTTATGAAGAAATCGATGTGGACTTGAGACAAATATGCTGAAATGAGAGGATTTTACCTGACTGTCTTGTATTCCTTTTATATTTGTTTCCTGTGCTCAAGGCTCAACCAAATCATTAGTATTGTTTTTTTATCATTAAAATTATTATTAAATGAAATAATTTATATGGGGACATTTGGTCATCACAATCTCTTAACAACGAACACCATCCTTTTTGACCCGAGTCTTGATAATAAGTCCCCACGATGTAATCTGACTCCATTTTTTTTTGGTACTACAATAATAAAGAAGATTCAGTTGGGATTGTATATATATTACATTTAGTAAACATTCAAATAAGTGAAAACATTTGAAATTTGTACCTCTTCAGCGCCGGGTTGATAGCCAGCACGCCAATGAGTCTCTGCAGTGCCGGTTTGACAGCCACGGTAGGACAACTCATGGTGGATGATGGAAAAGAACCCAGATCAGTGAATCAGTGTGCTGCTGGTGTGAGCTTCTATGGCTGAGATGCCTTCATGGAGAGGGGCAAAAGTATACTAGATCCCTTTTGCAGGTTGCCAGAGGAATCGGTGTCCTCCCCCCAGCTAGCTTCCCCAGAGGGTTTTATTGCGATTTTGGACGAATCCTTAAGAACATACCTGTGAAGAGATCGCTCTGTCCCCCTCAAACTTGTAACAATGTCACTCCGTCAAACTTGCAAGCACGCCACTGCATCCCCACTGCATCACCACTACATCACCCCACTGACACCATCGAAGGTTTGCAAGAGATGATGGAAAAAGGGGGTTTAGGTTTCCAGAACAAGATTTGGAAAAGGGCGCAGGGAGGGGGGTCGCATGGGGGTGGAGGGAACATGGGTGAGGGGTGGGAGGGCGTAGAGAGGGGGGTGGTTCGCAGTGGGGGTGGGGAGCACGCAGGAGGGGTTCTGGAGGTGGGACTTACCGGCCGGAGGAGTTCACAGAAGGCGTCGGGATGAAAATTTGGGGATAGTAAATTTGGGGATGAAAAGGCACGAAGTGGGGTCTTTTCAACTTCTCTTCCAAGTTAGTGGCGGGGTGGAGAAGTTTTGTACGCTAGGTTGGCGGCGTTAACCATTTAGTTACGGATTAGGTGTATATATTTTTTTTATTAGGGAAAGATTCACATTTGTTACGGTTTTTATAAAATTAATAATATAAAAAAAATCGTAAGTACTCATACACTTATTCTTACGGAAACCAAAATCGTAACTGTTAGCCGTAACTATAGAACGTTATTGTTGTAGTGATATGATAACCAAAAGTGTATCGCATTGTTCAGGCTTCAGATAACTATAGAGATCACCGTGCTAATCCTATCACCAAAAAAAAGTCTTCGGACAGGTTTGATAACCAAATAAGTCTTGATAACCCCGATAAAGGGGTTTACCAGTGTTGTAACTGTTCTATCGCTTTGGTAAACAGTATAGCTAATCAACACTTATCAACACCTATTGGTGATAAGTCCTGATAAGTCTAACTCCCATTTTGAACTGATAAGGTTATCTAGGTTTATGGGCTAAAAAAATCTCAAAGTGGAGATAAACCTCATTATGACCGCCCGATGTGACATAAAATGACTCATTAATAGCCTTGATATGATATAAAGTGATCGATAAGACATGAAGTCATCATATCTCCAAATGTTGCACCAAAACAAAGGGCGGTTATCAAGTTATCTTATCAACGAAGATCTACCTTGCGGATAACTTATTTGGTTATCAAATCCGCCCTTAAAATTCTACCCTTGTCATCTCCATGCATAATGTCCTTTTGGCTACTTTGTTCTACATCTGATAACTTTGTCACTAGCGCCATTAAAAACAAAATTTTGTCACGGTTTTAAACTGGGGACAGAATGTGTTCGTCCAGTGACACTATCAACCAAAAAAAATGTCCATCTTCTTTACTAGAGCTGCCATCAGCTTTATCTTTTATCTTTTTACACTCTCAACACTCGACTGGACAACATTGTTTAATATCATAGTAAGAGTACATTAATATTTGGGGATTTTATTTTTGTAAATATTTTTTAACATGGCATATTTGGTTAAATATTTAATAAATTAATATTATTTTAATAAAATTTCTAATTTTAAAAATAACTTAAAAATAAAATGACATTTATTTTTTGTAGACAAGATGTACAACAAAAATATGACATCTAATATTTCACTTGACCTCATTGCACAAGTATGGTGAATTACGGTCTTATCTAGACGCATTTTTTCTTTATCCATCGCCAACTAACTTTTGGCTACTTATTTTAAGTTCCTTTTGTTGGATCAGAGAACACACAATTCAAAATTTATTTCTTGTTTTCATTTACGTTAATCATGTTTGCATCTCTCTCTCTCTCTCGTGTCTAGCCATCACTACAAGAAAGTAGACATATGTCAGGGGCTAATACTGTTGACAAAAGACGTAAAAACCGTTGACATATACATATGTCAGGGACTTAATAGTCATTGACAAATCTATTGACAAATGGGTCGTCGACTTATGTTTGTCAGCGATTATAACAAACTATCGACATATACGGGATATGTCAACAGATGTTAGCCATTGACAAAACGAAGATATGGCAGCGGCTTCTGATTGTAGACATATCATGATATGTCAGCGGACTCCTTCAGCCGCTGACAAAGATCTATTTAAAAAAAAACCAATCTCATCACCACCTTCTCCCTGCTGCAACCCCTGTCCTCCAGTCCTTCTTCCCCCCTCCCCTCGCCTCCTCCATCCTTAAATTCTCATCCCCACGCCTTTGCCTGGCCGCCGCCGCCCTGGCGGCACACGACTGCGACATCATCCCCCACCCGACAGTTTTGGCAGCGACAATGCCCATCAGATTTCATGGAGGAGGCAGTGCGATCCCCATCCTTGATCCAATCAGATTCCATGGGGGACTATGGAGGCTGCATAACCCCTGTTGTAGTCCTCCTCTCAACGATCCCCTTCCCCTTCCTGGTAGTGACAGTCGTCGTGGTGCCCATCAGATTCCATGGCAAACGACAGAGGCTGCGCGCATGACCCCCGTCATAGTCCTCGCAGCGACCCTCTTCATAGCTGAACAACTCATGTGCTTAAGCGGAGGAGAGTGGGAGAGGAGAGAGTACGAACAGAGAGGGGCAACCCACTCGGCGGTGGTGGGGTCCTTCCTGTAACGCCCCGTCGCGGAATATCGGAGCGGGATTACAGTTATTAAATAGTACAGAGCGAGAAATAAAAGGCAAACCATTGCACAATTGGAATAAACCTCCAATAACTCCAACTTCATTAATATTTCATCATCTAACTATTACATCATCATATCAGAGCCAAAACTAGGGCCCAGAGTACTTTATTCAATCCAAACTATTACATAAGGACTAATGACTCACTAACTATATTAACTATTATGCCAAGACGATGATCGGGTCACTCCTGAGCAATATCCTCGTCAGTCCCAGCCTCGTGAGTGTGGTCATCGTCAAACTCACCTGAAACACATTAAATAAAACACAGGGTGAGCGAACAACGCTCAGTAGGACTTAATATCTCATGAACACAAGCATGCTTTAAATAGTTAATGTTTTAATGACAGGCTAACTAGAGAATAGTCATGTAGATCAGGTAACGATAACGAGAGAACAATAGCAACTAGTAAAATAGCAACAACACTTGTACAGTGAAATAGCACAACGAGTATAGAGAGGCCATGTAACGATATAGCATGTAAGTTGCACAACAGTGCACTAGTAACGGTCACGCTTGCACTTGTAGAGATAGTACTTTTGATTGTCATAGATTAATCTAGATAGTAAACTGGCACTGGATGCATGCCGTAACACATCCTGATCATTTTAACTCCCATGGGTACTGGCACTTTTCGGGCGCTCCTCCCAGAACCTGATCGGGCCCTATTGCGCTGGCATTAGTCATTTCTTTTATCTTAGACAATCACACGAATGGCCAATAGAGTACCAAGAAGAGATAAGAGAGTACTAGACGAGATAGATGAGAGTGTAGAGAGAACGTGAACAGATGAGAGTAAGAGACTGTAGATGAGAGGGGAACAATCGTAAAACGATGATAAACATGATAGTAACGGTTGCACAGCACCAGGTCGGGTATTGGCAGTCTAGTAGAAATCACAACCGCCCCTTCGTCGTGCTGTGTACACGGGTCAGGTGGTCCGGTGTGAACCTAAGACGAGAAAGAATACACTAAGGCTTGGATCGTACTGATCCCTAAGAGTGTAATGGTTTTTGGGTACAACCAGCTCGTTGACTAAGGACGTGCGCCAAAGCCAAGAAGACTTACGGAGGTCTTGACAAGGAGTCCCTGGTCCATTCGAGAGTATTCCCGATGGAGAGGTGGTCCGAGTCAAGAGAAAGTGTGTAGAAACGGGTCCGTCGTGCCTCGAGTGCTCGAAGGCCGAGGGAAGCGATCACGATATACAAAGCACACGAATTAAACGAAGACAAGTGTCATTTATCAAATAGGGGGATTTAGTAATTAATTTTATTTATTACCAGATACATTATCGAGTATTTAACAAGGTTTAATGGCAAACATGATTGTTTAATGTGTGCAAGTGTATGGAAATCGTGAGGGCATGAATAATCGTGCACATAGCTTTTAAGTAGTATGTTTCATGCAATTATTACCAATATTAATAGTCACATTGTTACTGTTCATAACAGTACTTAATTAAGATTAAACATGATTTAAATGGTATAAACATCAAGGGATGTTAAGCAATTAGGGTTTCTGGCCGAAATACTGAAATCGCGGCGGTTATAGCCGTCGCGATTCAGGTCGCGACGGGGGGTCAGGGCGCGTCAGTTGAACCGGCCGGCCTGGTGCGGTTCAGGAGAGGAACGCGTCGGCACGACCCGCAGCATTCATGATGCGACAGATCGGCCGACTGCAACCGCTGATATCGCGGCGGGTCGCGCCGTCGCGATATCAGGGGTCCGGCCCTTCTTTTCCCTTTTTCCTAGGTTGATCAGATTTGACACAGGGATCTTGTAAATTCAATATAAAATCGCACAACAATCCAAAAACCACGAAACAAGTTTTAAATGAATGTAGACACATAGATCTATCATCATGCACGATTAATTTGAATTTAGACAAGATTTAGGCATGCTATGAACTGGTTACTTTCTGATGACCTAAACAGGCACAGTCAGGGTTCAACGAATTAATTAGAGATAAATTCTTAATGAAAAATTATGAAACAGCGGCGTTTGAAAGCTAACAAGATGTAGTATTTATGAGAATTTTCTCATTGCATGATATCAAGTATGCACAAAGTTTAAGGGTAAACATGGAGAGTCGGGTACAAGTGACAGACAGGGATTCAAGGATTTGTTTCTCCCTCTTGAGAGATCGAAATGGAACAAAACTAGTAGAATTTGAAAGCTAGTATGATGTAGTACCTATGATAATTTTCTCATGGTACGAGAGCAGTACATCTGGAGAATTAGAGGAAACATGAGATTTCAAGTTCATGCAACAGCAGGGCTTCATGAATTAAATTCGCCCAAATGGATGAACGAAATACAACGAGACCATAAGGCTTTTGAAAAGGGACATGAAATCTACCTAGGATAATTTTTTCACGATTTTTTCTTGAGAGATTGCCTACCTTTGCTTGAAGAGATGAAAACCCTAGTTTGGATGGCGAAAATATGAAAACCCTTCTTGTTCTAGCCTCCTCCTCCTTGCTCCTTTGTCTCCAGCCCTTCTCCTTGTTCTCCAAAGCTCCAGGAACGAAAATGAGGTTGATAGGGTTGGGTTGGAGTGTTTATGACTTGCTACAAGAGTCCTTTCACCTTAAAACTCTTCATTTCTCATTTAATTTCAAATTTTCATAATTATCACCTATTTTTCTACCATTATCCACCTAATGGGTAGGGGAAAGAGCTAATTCGTGGTTAAAGGGTTAGGATGGGTTAGGGACTCTTATTTGAGATAAACATGGGTTATTAGTATTTATCTTAACCCTTTACCATTTATTAATTAATTTAGATACGAATTTCACCCAATTAAATCTCATCTCATGATGGGCTATCCACATTTGGGCCCATTCTCTCATGCTTGGTCATTTACACAACCCACTTCTAATTTAGCTTAATGGGTTTTGGCTTAATTCCTTTTATTCCAGGTATTCTCCCTTTATTCTAATTAAATTGGTTCATCTCATTTTATTTAAATAAATTTTTTTATTTATCTGATTTTTTTTAAAATTCAAGGGTGCTACACTTCCAGAGCATGATGTCGCGGTTTAGGAGCTGGAACGGCAACAGGACGGTTGGATCGAGGTCCTCCACCAGAGACACCGTGTACCAGTGATCCCTCCAGAAGAACGTCTCATGCTCCGATGAAAAGATGATGCCAACGACGAGGCCGGCCCCGACGCCTCCTTTTTAGCGTTGGTGCCACCTCCTTCTTATTCTTCAGCCGGGCTCGCAGCGGGCGACGACGATCAGGGACGATCTGGTGTGGATTCTATGGGGAGCACGAGGAGAAGAGCAATGGGAACAAGAGTGGCGAAAGGAGGAAGCGGCGGCGGACCGATCGATGATGCCGATCTGCGCTTCCTTTTTCTCCATACTAATCTGCTTCTTGCTCCAGGGAGAAGTACATGCCAGGGTGGGGATGAGGAGAGAGAGAGAGAGATATATATATATATATATATATATAGAGAGAGAGAGAGAGAGAGAGAGAGAGAGAGCAGAAATAGGAGGGGGCCAGGTTGGGGAGAGGAGGGGTCTGAATGGGGAGAGAGCAGAGAGGGGGCGGGGCGGGTGGGTGGGTGGGTTTTTTTTTTAACGAAAAGTTTTAACATATGTCAACGGCTCTTTATAGCCGTTGACAAATATTCTTGCTGTCCGTCATTTTTTTGATGAATATTTGTCAACGGCTATTGAGAGTTGTTGACATAAGAAACATATGTCAACGGCTCTTCATAGCCATAGACAAATATTCTTGCTATCTGCCATTTTTTTATGAATATTCGTCAATGGCTATTGAGAGCCGTTTGACATAAGGAACATATGTCAACAGCTCTTCATAGCCGTTGAAAAATATTCTTATTGTCCGGGCGGGAAAATCCCGCCATTTTTTTCGTCAACATATGTCAACAGTTGTCTGTGGCCGTTGACATAAACTTAATATATGTCAACGACTACTAAGGTCGTTGACATAAGATTAACATATGTCAACGGCTATACGAGAGGCTGTTGACATATGGTCATCATATGTCAACGGCCATACATATTTTAATCTTATGTCAACGACTCTATAGTTGCCACTGATATATGTTAAGCTTATATCAACGGCTATAGACAGCCGTTGACATATGTTGATCATATGTCAACGGCCTCTTATAGCCGTTGACATATATATTATATATCACGACTGTTTTTAGCCGCCGACAAAAAGTCGTTGACAAATCTCACTTTTCTTGTAATGCATTCATGAAATTTAGACTAACGTGATATTGATTCTTCAATGGAAAATAATCAACGCTGTGAACTTATGGTGGGGTAAACTTGCTCAGTTATAATTCATTGGATTTGAATTGGAGTCACTACTCTCATTGAGTAATAATATTATCTTAGAGCTAATTAAGTCACCTCAATTGTCTTCTCTTTGGAACGGGAACAGTGTGTAATTAAGTGGAATTTTCATGCCTCTCAGCCTCAGTCATACGATCTTACTTTTTCTGATGGTGCATTGTCCTAATTGTATGGCTTTACAGCAAGACTTACTATCTGATAGTAAGTGAAATCCTAGATATATGACAAATGAAGAGGGAGGTGAATTGAGTTTGCTCCAAAGAAAAATCTCACAGACTAATTTTTCAACGACCACAGATGCGCACAACTATAGCAGCATTTATGAGCTTACACAATGCCAAGACCAATCACATGTAAAGTAGAAAGAAGAAAAGCCTTAGCATCTTTAATCAAGGTATATAAATAGATCACCCGACATAGATGTCTTATTTTAAGAATCTCATAAGAAGGAAGCATGAGATAACAATTCAACAAACACAAGAGAAACGGCAAAAAATTTTAAATGGTTCGATCCCAACTTCGTGAGATATACATTCACTCTCCCGCAAAACGTGAAGACTTCACTAACTTGGCTAAGACATTTACAACCATGCGCGCGCGCGCACACACACACGAAGTGCCGAAGCACTTCAAGGATGCGATGAGCATAAAAAACACACTCACCCACCAAAACCACACAAATTGGAGTCTTAAGAGTTTATACAAGAACGCACTCGATTAAGCTCAGAGCAAACAAAAAATTAATAAGAAGAAATATCCAAGATATGAGAATCCCCCTTCATAGCCGCCCTCAAACGTGATCTTCTTCTACTCGCGGTAGATGATCTATAGTCCTCCCCCAAAGTGGCTAACTCACAGCTCCTTTTTGTTCTTCAACTTGACAGGAAGATGGCACATCGTTACAAATAGAGATAGCACAGTTTGATGTGCAAGAACCAAAGAAATGAGATTGATCAAAACACGTCATCAAGACCCATGTTCATATAGGTGAAAAAGTGATTAGGGCAAAAAGGCGCCGCCACAAGGCGAAACGAACAAGTTCCATCTGTACCTTGTCAGAAACGATCAACCAACTCATACTCGAGCAAAAATAAGTTGTACTAGAAAAAGTGATCATGGCCAGATAAAAATGGTCGACTAATTTTCGCAAAACTGAAAGACAACATGTTTGGCCCCTATTTTGGATATGCACACTATGCACAAGCTTTACATCAATGTAAAATTGTTTGAATTTTAGTTGTAAGTAATCATAGAGTCAATCTATTCACAAATATGAATAATTTCTCAAAATTATGTATCCATATGAAAATCTAATTTGAATTATATAAATTTTTATTCTCATATTATATGAAACGTAAAAACAGCTAAAATTATTATTTTGTCAATCATCAAAATCAACTCGAGAGCTCAACAATAAATCTTGCTTAGCCTCTGATTTAATTGATCTTTGTAAAAGAGGACATTGCATCTCCTCTTACAATAAATATTTTTCTTTCGTGATATCTCCTTGTCCTTGTTTGTTTTATTAGGTTTCGATTAGAAAGGCGCGCGTACTCGTTTCTTCCTCCTCTTTCCCACATGCCCTCAGCCAAAACAGTATATATATACACTTGAATAATAGACATCAGTTCATAATATATATATATATATATATATATATATATATATATATATATATATTATAATCTTCTAAAAAGGTGAAAATTTATAAGTGGTTATAGTACCTTGATTTTTTTTTTAGATTTCCTCACATACTCTAGGACATGCAATCTGTTATAAAGGAGTTGGGTGTTGTGGATACCAAAAGGAAGAAAGATTTAGTGTTTTTTTTTATTACACTTAAGTATAATATGACTAGACACTAATACATGTGATATCTTTCACATGAGGAGTGATAAGTGACAACTTAATTATTAAATGTCACATAAATTTAATATCTAGTCATATTACACTTAAGTATAATATTAAAATACACTAAATCGTTCTCAAAGAAAAGAGTTGTCGGTAAACTTATGTCGCATTTAACTTCTGTAGATGATATTAAAAAGAATATCAATGTTAGACTTGGCAAAGGTGCAAATCATGATGACCTCTACAGAAGCCCCGCAGGTTTGATGTCAAAACTCCGCAACTTGCCTTAGTGGTCCATGGTCTGTGCGCGGTGGCGTCCACATACGCATTAAGGGAGTGGATTGTAGATGATATATAACTGGTAGTAGTCAAGGAAGGTGAAGATGGAGGACCCCGGTTGAGTCGATCGGTTAGAACTCTTACTTAAAAATAAGAGGTCCCGAGTTTGATTTCTGGGGGGGCTTACCTGGTCTATATGCAATCATCGAGGTGTGTAGACCCGGGATTTTCTCGATCAAGTGGCGTAAGACAATACGGGTACACGGAAAGTAGGGACTGTCAAGTTCTGATCTTGGAGTCCACGAACACCAATCCTTGAGTCCACAAAATCATACGGGACAGGGTTTTCTCATTAGCAAAAAAAAAAAAAGAAGGTGAAGATGGCGAGAAGATGAGATTTCCCATTCGATTATATGATTTAGTACTTGTGGAGTATTCCGTAGGAAGCTGCGGGGTACAGGTTGGTCTAGCCTCTACTTACTAATTACTTAAGAAGTCACTTTGCCACAGTCTCTTATGGTGTGGAAGTACCTCTTGATATATACCACCATTCAACATAGTTGATAACAAAAGTTTGTGACTATATATGTACACAAAAGAGTGGCTGGAAATGTTAAAATCCTTTATCGTACATGCACCCGAAATTTTAATTATGTTCAAATCTCTGCCCCCATTTATAAAGAAAAAGAATTGTGGATATCTACTTATATATCGGATCCATTCTTACTCTTTTATTACCTCGTAAATTAGAAACCACCCACTCAAGAGGGTCATTATAAGCCTTCTATATATCTAGAGCACTATTGTCATAAGCTATGCCAATGTTGTCAAAATGCTTTTGCGCTTGGTGAAGGCACTTTGATTCATATATATGTAGAAAAATGGTTAAAAATAACAAAATTTGGATTAATCTCGTGTTTAATGTGATTACACATAACATCAATAGATGTTTCTTTTTGTGATTATCGGTATGCATATGTATTTCAAAATATAGTTCAAAAGGGAAAGTGGATCTTTGAATAAAGCAAATAAAGACATCATTTTAGTTTAAATTTTTACTACAGTACACTAATAGCTTTTACACAAGGGTATATTTCTTTTGATGATACATATATACTCTAGTTTCTGTGCATACTAAAACTACAATAAAAATATACAATAAGAAAATGCATAAAAGATATGATTAGCGATGATTTTATCATTTTTTTTATGTATATAACAAGCTTTTCTTTGATTAACCGAGGAAGAAGTAGCCTCATATGATCTCTTGAGCCGCCAATCATAACAATTGAAATCTAATTATCACTTTTTACCAGATAAAAGTAATTTTTTAATATTATCAGGTAAGCTTGTTGCAGTTTTATACCGAATAAAAAATGTGTAATATTTTTAGGAGTACGAAAGTACTACCTTTTATTCTTGTGATGTTGCTACGACAACATGTTTATATTAAAGTTATCTTTAATTGAGGCTGCTTTTTTTTAACATGCCGATCTCAACTTTCATTCAAACTGTGGCGTAATGTGAAACAAAATACATATTTCATCGTTGTTATTATGAAAAATTAATTATAAATTTCTGTCAGAAGAAAATTTATTTCTTAATCTCTATCAGAAGAATATATTTCAAGTAATTCTATCTTTTAGTGGACTTTAACAATCAATCTTTGACAAGTAGGTTTCTATCTTCCATTTAATATCTTGTTTTATCCTTTAGTGAATGGATATTTTATTCCTCACTATCAAATATGTATGATCAATGTGTTCATATTTTAATTAATTTTCTCATCCACTTTACCTGATTTTCTCGTCTATTTTAACTAAATTCTACATCTACTTTAACTAAATTATTTATATTCTTATTCACTACTCTTACACTTTAACTAGATTCTTCATCTACTTTGACTCACATACAATATTACTTTAACACATTTATGTGTGCACTTTAATAGAGAGGTTGACATTCTTTTTAACTTCATCCTTTCACTACAAGAAAATGCGTTGTTTCCGACGGAACGAATCCATCGGAAATCCGACGGTAATCCGTCGGAAAAGGGCCCTTCCGACCGCTTTTCGTCCAAAGATCATCGGAAACTGTCCGTCGGAAATAATTGGTCAGAAATTACCGACGAAAGACAATTCCGTCGGAAATCTGTTGGAAGCTCCAACGGAAATATCCGTTGGAAATTTGGTCAGTATTTACCGACGGGAATTTAGTCGTAAATCGGTCGGTATGTCGGTCGGCAAATACTGACACAGTATCCGTCGGAAAATATCCGTCAGAACTATAGACAGAATTACCGACGGATTTTTTTCGTCGGTATTTATCTTTTTCGACGGATATTTATCCGTCGGCAAATCCATCCGAAATTTCAGCATATATTTTTTTTAAAATTGACAAATAAAAATGAATTTTGAACCTGCTACAATATTCATAAATTTCACAAATCAGCATCAACAATAAATCATAAATACAACAATATAAATCATACAGAATAATAAATACAAAAAAATCAAGAGAAATCTGCTGGATCGTCTGCTGTCCCTGCCTCGTCATCGTCCGTGGCGAAGATGGATCCTATAATAAAAAAATTAATATGAGAAACATTAATAAAATTAAAAGACATACATTATTTTCAAAAATTAAATTTAAATATGTGATTATTTTTCAACTTTAATTAGATACTATTTTTAGATCCGTAGTTTCCTAGTTGTTTTAGATCCGTCATTTCAACGCCCCGACCCAATCCGGGAATCAAATTGGATTCTGTCAGTTCGCATACGTCACATTAACCCACCCGGTCGTGTTGGAGCAAACGTCACGCCGATCGGATCCCTATTTGGGATTTTGGACCCCCTGGTGTAGGTTTTAGCCCCTTATATATACTTGGTTGGTTTTTACATCCGTCATTTCAACCCCCAACCCAATCCGGGAAACAAATTAGATTCCATCAGTTCCCACACGTCACATAACCCACCGGTCGTGTTGGCGCAAACGGCACGCCGATCGGATCCCTATTTGGGATTTTGGACCCTTGGGTTGTTAGTTTTAGCCCTTTATATATACTTGACTGTTTTTTAGATCCGTCATTTCACCCCCCGCCCAATCCGGGAATCCAAATGGATTCCGTCAGTTCGCACACGTCACATTAACCCACCCGTCGTGTCGACGAAAACGGCACGCCGATCGGATCCCTATTTGGGATTTTGGACCACCAGTTGTTGGTTTTAGCCCCTTATATATACTTGGCTGTTTTTTACATCCGTCATTTCAATGCCCGACCCAATCATGGAATCCAAATTGGATTCCGTCAATTCGCACACGTCACATTAACACACCCGGTCGTGTGAGAGAAAACAACACGCCGATCGGATCCCTATTTGGGATTTTGGACCCCCGAGTTGTGAGTTTTGGTATATATACTTGGTTATTTTTGACATCTACATTTCAACGCCCCGACCAATCCGGGAATCCAAATGGATTCCGTCAGTTCCCACACGTCACATTAACCCATCCGGTCGTGTCGGCGCAAACGGCACGCCGATCGGATCCCTATTTAGGATTTTGGACCCCCAGGTTGTTGGTTTTAGCCCCTTATATATACTTGGCTGTTTTTTAGATCCGTCATTTCAACCCCCGACCCAATCCGGGAATCCAAATTGGATTCCGTCAGTTTGCACACGTCACATTAACTCACCCGGTCGTGTCGACGAAAACGGCACGCCGATCGGACCCCTCTTTAGGATTTTGGACCACCCGGTTGTTGGTTTTAGCCCCTTATATATACTTGGCTGTTTTTTACATCCATCATTTCAATGCACGACCCAATCAGGGAATCCAAATTGGATTCCGTCAATTCGCACACGTCACATTAACCCACCCGGTCGTGTGGGAGAAAACGACACGACGATCGGATCCCTATTTGGGATTTTGGACCCCCGAGTTGTGAGTTTTGGTATATATACTTGGTTATTTTTTACATCTGTCATTTCAACGCCCCGACCCAATCCGGGAATCCAAATTGGATTCCGTCAGTTCGCACACGTCACATTAACCCACCCGGTCGTGTGGGAGAAAACGGCACGCCGATCGGATCTCTATTTGGTATTTTGGACCTTCGAGTTGTGTGCTTTGACCCTTTATATATACTTGGTTGTTTTTTAGATCCGTCAATTGATAGCCCTTTACACTTATGGTAGGTTAATTAATTAGTTTTCTTTTTTTTTCCATGTTGACATTCTTTAGTGGTTTCATCTCATCCTAAGTATATGAAATTAATACTAATACTGACCTGAGGTGCTGGCTGTGTGGGGCGTACTCCCTGCATGGCTGAGATCAACTGCTGAACATATCGCCGAACTACGTCTGTAGCTCTGCCCGCTGCGTCTGTAGCTCTGCCCGTAGCTCTTCCCGAATGAGGCCTCCAATCTCCTCTACACCACTGACGGGGGGCGCAGCAGATGAACTCACGTATGCTGGAGGAGCGATCGAACTCGCATATGAGGACAACACTGCATGAGTATCCAGGCTGTCCCCAAAGCCGTATACTCGACCCTTCCTCGGCCCTCCCGCTGCGTCGACCCAAGCCTCCGGATCCAAGTCTGGCTGGGGAGTGCCCTCTGCATAGCGCTCCGCCACCGTCCGGTCGTAGGTCTCCTGCAGAACAAATTAATTTAAATTATTGAAAACAAATTATTTTAATATCTTAATTGAATTCATAATTTATAGCTTGACTTATAGCGATTGTGCGGGCACTCTCGCTAACATAGTCATCTGTCCCCTTCCGCTTATGAGTCCGATCAAATAACTCGCGGAAAGTAGGGGCACGCTCGAGCTTGTGATGCTTACAATTCAACAAAATTAGTTAGTTTCACAATAATAATCAATGTATTGAGCAATTGAACAATAATATGCTTACCAATTTTTGACTATGGGTCGCATAAGATACGGACCCACTAGTATGCACATTCTTCTCCGGACGAGTTGATCGGTTCTGTATTGCCGCATGTGACTGCTGTTGCCATGGTCCAGCAGCCCAACGCTCACAAAGGGACTCCCAATAGTCCTTCCTCAGCCAAACGGGGCCGTACTCCAGTCAAGCCATAGGATCCCGGTGGCCTGTGGTCATTGCCTTGTCCCGTGCCTCCCACATCGACTTTCTTAAATTAGTATGGGCACTAGACTCCCAGACGGCTCGAGATCGAGGGAGATCCTCGTGTCTCGTGAACACGAACCACCGCTGTAAAGAAATAAAATTATCAACTTTCTGCACTAACAGAAATAGTAATTGAATAAATGACTTCAACTCATCTAAAAATTAAAAATACCGTGAACATGTCAAATAATAAATCCCGGATGGGCATCGGGAACTCTCTCCATGCATCCACTGGTCCTGGAATATGTGCATGGACCAGCGTCGTAATATAGCGGGAAGCAGAACCGAGATCTATCTTCCCCCTGCAATTGCACATTAATTTTCTACATGAAATGTAAAACAGAAATAACAAATACAGTAAGTTTGAAGTGACCAACTTTACCCTGAGATCCAGCATGGTTGCCGTCCCGGTAGCTGAGGCCCCTCCTCAGCTGCTGGATGCTGGCTCTCCACCTCTGTTGAAACAATTTAGTACACTATTATTGTATAAATTGCAAGAAAACAAACATACTAATCTCTTGAAACATACATGTACCTGGTGGTGAAGAAGAAGGGAAAGGTGACACTGCTCCCGTGGTTGGCGGGAGGCGGTCCCTGAGAAATTATAGACACATTAGAAAAATGAATTTAAATTAAACAACACTATATGCATATACCTGTCGCTGGGACGACCGGCGTGGACGGGGAGGCAGTCCCTACAAAATTGCTTAATACGTTAGTTCTTGTGAATTTAATATGAACACAAAATTCCATCTGCTTTTTTGTGTACATATGCATATACCTGTCGCTGGGACGACCGGCGCGGATCTGGACGCAGACGTGGACGGGGAGGCAGTCCCTGCAAAATTGTATGTACGTTAGATCTCGTGACTTTAATATGAATAATAAATTCCATCCTATTTTTTTATGTACATATGCATATACCTGTCGCTGGACGACCGGCGCGGACCTGGAGGCAGACGTGGACGGGGAGGCAGTCCCTGCAAAATTGTATGTACGTTAGATCTCGTGAATTTAATATGAACTATAATATATAGAGTTTTGTGTTTACATATACATATACCTGTCTGGACGGGGACGCGGACCCTCGCCAACGCAGGAGGAAACCAAACGACTCCGTCCTCCACGTACCATATCTCCATTGAGATAAATAAAGAGATAACATGTCATCAGCACTCAAGTTTGAAGTAGCAATTTAATATGACCATATAATTAGCAACAACACGAAATTCTTACAAAATATAGGGTATATTATCTATATTCATCATAAGATGCTGAAGACATGTTTAATTCAGCATCATCTTCGTCATCATCCTCGACTTCCTCCTCATCATGCCGGGACTCTTCCTCCACATCAGAGTCCACCTGTCGTTCAAGAGCATTTGGGTCAACTTCTTACTTTTAGTTATCCTTATATAAGCAAAGTGTTTCATTGATATCATCAACACTGAACTGCATAGAAGCTGCCAACTCTCGAGCGTCACTCCGATCTGATTGGAAAAAATTGTCATTACCACCTTCGAGCTCATCATCAGCCAGGAGAAACTATACTCAGGGAATAGTCTTGATTTCACTCTACATGCAGCCCACCAATCTCTTAATTTGAGGGATGAATAATTTGAATAATAAACTTGTTGAGCTTGTGTTGCCAGAATGAATGGCTCATATGTACTCAACTTCGACTTATGCTTGACATCGACAATTCCATATGTTGTGTCATGACGAATAGATGTCGGATCAAACCAATGACACTTGAAAAGAAATACATTGTTGTGTTGCCCCAAAAATTACAGTTCAATGACTTCTTCGAGAATGTCATAATAGTCAATTTCATTTTCATTGTAGGCACTTCCCTTCACACATACGCCGTTGTTCATCGTAGACTTATTCTGTCCATAATCTCTCATGTGAAATCTGTATCCATTCACAATGTACCCTGGATAGACACGTACAATCTTGGAGGGGCCATAACTGATCTCTTGTACTCTTGAATCGGTAATAACCTTGTTCAACCTATTATCAAAAAAAAATAGATAGATATTGACAAATTAAAACAACTAGTATGCATAAGAACGTAACACTTATCTTTCAAAATATTTAGACACATACTCGAGATCTTAACCATGTAGGAAAAGACTTCTCTTGTTCCTTTTCTACCTGCACGTCAGTTAGACGTGGATTCCGTTGCAGTATGACCGAGTCAAACTCTCTGCAATGTAAATGTTTGCAACTTTAGTTCTGCAGCATGCACACAAATGATGTACATCATAAGTGTTGAGAGCTTACTCAATGCAGGGGTCTAGTTCTGCGCAATTCATGAACACGTAGATCTCCGCAGCTACAAACTCTCTGTCTTCGAGTGCGCGAGTAGAAGAATATCCGAACGCCCGTCCAGACACTTGAATATAGAGAGTCGGTCAGACACATTAGAATCTCCACCATCATCATTACGTGGAGGTTGAGTGCGTCGGGTTCTTATTTCCGCGTCAAAGTACATCGAACAGAAATTCGATATCTCCTCAATGAGGTACGCCTAGGTAATAGAGCCCTCAACTTGTGCTTTGTTGTGCACTTTCATCTTAAGATCGTGCATGCACCTACGACAATAATTCAAATTAATACATATGAAATATAAAACATCGTCGTAATGTGAATAATTGAGATATAGAAATATACCTCTCAAATGGATACATCCATCAAAAATGTACTGGTCCTGCGACCCTAGCCTCATATGGCAAATGGATGATCAGGTGCTCCATTGAATCAAAGAATGCTGGAGAAAATATCTTCTCTAATTTGCAGGCTGTCTGTATTATATTTTCCTCCATATTTTGCAAGTCATGAAGTCTGAGTTCTGGTGCAGATAAAATCCTGAAGAATTGACACAGCTCAGTCATTGTTCCCCATATTTGTTTCGGTAACAACTCACAAAAAGCTAGTGGTATCAGCTTTGCATGAAAACATGGCAGTCATGACTCTTCATTCCGTATATTTTTCCCTCGTTGACATTTACACACCGCGCAATATTGGAGACATATCCATCCGGAAATCTCATTGCTTCAACCATTGCAACACGTCCTTAATCTGTCTGGCCCCATGCACATATGAAGCTTTAGGTTGCACCACTTTTCCACTAACATGCTGCAGCTCTAGTTCTGGACGTCTGCAAAGTACTTTCAAATCCAAACGTGCCTTGACGTTATCCTTCGTTTTGCCTTTGACGTCCATAACTGTGTTGAACACATTATCAAAAACATTCTTCTCTATATGCATGACGTCTAGGTTATGCCGTATCAAAAGTGTTGACCAATAAGGCAATTCTCAAATGATGCTTTGCTTCACCCAATTGTGATCCTTCCCAAAGCCAGGGATTTGTCGGGTACTTCCAGCCAGTTGTGTTACAGTAGGTAAGTTCTGGACCCGCCTCGCCATGTTTCCACCAGACACCCGTTCCATAAATACCTCCTCCATCACAATTGTATTTTTCAAAAAAGAATCCTTTTGTTTTCTGAAAGGATGGTCACTCGGTAGAAAACGACGATGACAATCGAACCAACATGATTTTCCCCCATATTTCAACACAAATGATTTGGAATCCTCCATGCAATAAGGACATGCCAACCTCTCATGTGTGCTCCAGCCAGATAACATGTCGTACGCTGGAAAGTCACTTATTGTCCACATTAATGCAGCCTTCAAATTGAAATTCTGTTTTCTGGATGCATCATAAGAGAGAACCCCATCTGACCATAACAATTTCAACTCATCAATCAACGGTCTGAGATATATGTCTATATTTTTTCCTGGACTTTTTGGACCCGGAATCAGCAATGAAAGGAACAGATTCTCACGCTTCATGCACATGCTTGGCAGAAGGTTATACGGTGTTAGGAATACTGGCCAACATGAGTAAGAGGCCACCGAGCCGCCGAATGGATTGAAACCGTCTGTGCATAAACCCAGCCGCACGTTGCGTGGATCCCTTGAGAAGTAAGGATGAGTACGGCTAAAATGAGCCCAAGCTTCACCATCGGCAGGATGACTCATTTCACCTTCGTCACGACATACTCTTTCCGCATGCCAAGTCATATGTCCAGCTGTCTTCGGGGACATGAACAACCGCTGCAATCTGGGTGTGATCGGAAAGTACCGCAATGACTTATACGGAACATCCTTCTGCTTTGACTTGTCCCCTCTCTTGGGCTTGAATCTATCATGCTTACAAATACAACATGATGTCTTATCTGCATCATATTTATAGTACAGCATACAGTGATTCGGACATGCATCAATTTTCATACAACCAAGCCCCAGATCATTCACCATCTTCTTCGCACGGTAAAAGTCAGCAGGTAACCTCTCTGATTGAGGAAGCATACTCTTGACGAGTAAGAGAAGCCGGTCAAAACAACTCTCGCTCATATGAAATTCAGATTTCAAATTCAGTAGCTGCGACACTGCAGACAACCGTGTATGCTTCTCACAACCATCCCATAATGGCTCATCAGCATCTCGAAGTAACTGATAAATCTCTGAGCTCTATCATTCGGCACTTCTTCATTTGTTTGATCTTCATGAATATTGAACTCCAGACCAGCAGCATCGACAACCATGTCTACGTACGTACTTGTGGAGGCAAAGACGTTAGCTGGTGCAGACGACTGAATATTCAGCTCACCATGAGACGACCATAACTCATAATGGGCAACGAATCCTCTGATATACAATGATGCTGCACATCCCATGTCGATATCCACTTTTTGTTCTTACAAGCCGAACACGGACATCAGATGTTACCCATTGGATCTACTGCTACTGATGAATTACTCAATGCAAACTGAATAAAACTGTCAACTCCGTCTTTAAACTCCTCGGTCACAACTCCATTCACTATTCCACGGTACATCCATGACCGATTCTCATAAGACATTTTTCCTACACAGATTAAATGTCATGTCACGAGTTAAAATCCAACACACCCTCACATCGTTCGAGTAAGCCAAAATGAATAGGTAGGATATATTATTTAGATTATCACTTTTTACCCATCTGGGAATATTTGATCGCACTCAGATGACCATTTACTATGTGTTTGTATTATTTGCTGAAAATTTCGGCAGCATCTCCCCACACCTCTCCGATATACCAAAAAATTTATTGATTAAGATATTTTCTTAAACACTTACTAATAAGTGGTTAGGAAAAATTCTAAATCAATAAAGGTATATCAGAGAGGAGTGAGTAGAAGCACCCGAAATTGTCAACAAGTAATACAAGCACGTAGTAAATGACCACCTAACTGCGATTAAAATTCACGACTGTCCAAAACGGACAATTCAAGACTTTGAGTTAGATATACATGTTCTCATCATTTAAAATAAGACTCGTGCACATCAATCCCAAAGTCTTGAACGGAAGGTTCATTGACACGGAATTAACACGCTCTCGTGACGTGTGTGCAGTGAAAAATTACAATACATGCATAGATCAAATTAAAACGCACATGAATATGAAAGGAATATGAAATCAAAAGTATACATGTGAACAAGTCCAATAATAAACCAAATTCACGCATTTTTTTACAAGAATTGCATGAAAGTAAGAAATACAATACTAATCAAGAACAAAGAATTACAAGTGAAGTATGATCTACAATAGTTTCACCCCGATGATTACAAAATATACATTATCAATTTAAATTCATAAGTTAAAAGAATGGTTACACTCGTTAGAAATATTATATACAGAAAGTTCCCTCTATCTCAGTTTTAATGTACCTCCTGCCGAAACCTATAGACGCTCTACTTAGAATATTTGTGTTTTCATTTCTGGGAGTATGTCCCTCATGTAAAATGAGGAGGCTAGGGACATTTAGTAGAGCTTTCTAACATGCAGCAGTTATATTGTCTTTTGCATCACAGACAATACTAGAAAATTGCTTATAGCCCAAGAATAGAATACTCTTGTTCTCCTCCCATCTTTTCATAACACCAAGCTGCGGAGATCTGTTGTCAGCCTTAACAGAGTGGAAGTCAAGAAGAGGAATCTCTTCTACTTGCCACCGTTGGAATTCTCTCTTCCATGTTGGTAGGATTCCGTTCAGGAGAATGATTAAGGGTCTTCCAAAGGGGTATTTAGCTAAAAAACTCTGGACGCAAGCGGATCAGCATAAATGTTTTTCCTAATCCAGAAGGGTGCATGTGCTAGAATGCACCTCCTGGATTATCACCCAAATTGGATTCCTCACCAAGAATTTGAACAAGCAACCTGATGTGCCTCATTTGTTTCAGATAAACGGGGGTAACAAAAAGATAACTTTCTGTTCACCACAGTTATCTGAAACAAATGAAGCCACATCAGGTAGAAGGATTCAAATTCTTGGTGAGGACTCTATTTGGGTGATAATCCAGGAGGTGCATTGTAGCACATGCACCCTCCTGGGTCAGGAAAAACCTGATCAGCTTCGTCCAGAGTTTTTTAGCTAAATACCCCTTTGGAAGACCCTTAATCATCTCTCCTGAAAGGAATCCTCCAACATGGAAGAGAGAATTCCAACGGTGGCAAGTATAGAGATTTCTCTTCTTGACTTCTACTCTGTTAAGGCTGACAACAGATCTCCGCAGCTTGGTGTTCTGAAAAGATGGGAGGAAACATGAGTATTCTATTCTTGGGCTATAAGCAGTTTTCTAGTATTGTCTGTGATGCAAAAGACAATATAACTGCTGCATGTTAGGAAGCTCTACTAAATGTCCCTAGCCTCCTCATTTTACATGAGGGCCATACTCCCAGAAATGAAAACACAAATATCCTAGTAGAGCGTCCATAGGTTTCGGCAGGAGGTCATGAAAACTGAGATAGAGGGAACTTTCTGTGATATATATTTTCTAACGAGTGAAGTATGATATATGGCCGATATAAACAAACTAACTTAAAGGTAGTGTATGTCCTCATCTCAAAATTATCCGTATCTATGTAAAATTATCCATATCCATATCAATTCGACCCTTATATGAAGAGATCATTTACCTCTCTCAACCTTTGTGTTTCCCCTAGTCTCTCTTATAACTACATCTATAGAATATGCTAGAAATATTCCTTTATGCGTATTACTTTGTTACATTTGGATAAAATCACTAATCTAACATGTCATTTTATAAAATCACTAATGTCGGTTCATTCACATAAAATAGACAAATAAATTATGACATATTTGACATGTCATTTTATAAGTCTAATTCAAATATTATGAACCCAATTTAAGTATATTTATTATTCAACTAAGTTTTTTATGCACACATTTACAACTCAAATGCAATTGTGCACCTTACACGAACTATTTCTGGTTGAGATATATAAATTGTTGTCGAGGCTATCGATAATTGGGGTCCCAACATGACCAAACTTAGTTTTCACATTAATAATAGTCCCGACGCAATACAAGCTCATTGGTAAATGCGAAATCAACTTGATAAAAAAAATGATAAATATTAAAATAATAGAGACAAATTCAAACAATTACTAATACATGGGCATATACACATGAAGATAATAAAAAATAAACAGCAAATTATGAATTATACGTCAAGGGAGGGGGGGGCACTGTGGGGAGGGGGGGCACTGTGGGGCAGGGGGGGACTGTGGGGAGGGGGGAGCCACTGTGGGGGAGGGGGGGGCACTGTGGGGCAGGGGGGGGGCACTGTGGGGAGGGGGGGGGGCACTGTGGGAGAGGGGGGGGCACTGTGGGGCAGGGGGGCACTGTGGGGGAGGGGGGGACTGTGGGGGGGGAGGGCACTGGGGGGGAGGGGGGGGCACTGTGGGGGGGGGGGGCTGTGGGGGAGGGGGGGGGGGCGGGATTAGGGAGGGGGAGGGGAGGGGGGCGGTGGCCCAGAGGGGAGGGGGCTGTGGGCGGGGGGGGGGGGGAGGTGGGGGGCTGGGAGGGTAGGGGTGTAGAGGGGGTTGACAGGGGGGGCGCTGGGATGGGAGGGGGAGGGGTGGGTCGACAAGTGGAGGGGGAGGGGGGGGCTAGGACGGGAGGGGGAGGGGGGTCGACAGGTGGGGGGGGGGGGGGCCGGTGGCGGTGGAGGGGGAGGGGGGTGGGATGGAAGGGGGAGGGGGGTCGACATGTGGAGGGGGAGGGGGTCGCGGTGGAGGGGGAGGGGAGGGGCTAGGACGGGAGGGGGAGGGGGGGTCGACAGGGAGGGGGGGGAGGCGCCGGTGGAGGGGGAGGGGGTCGCCGGTGGTGAGGGGAGGGAGGGGGGGGGGAGGGGAGGGGGATGGGGGGATGGGACATACCTTGCGGTGGCGAGGCTGGCGGAGCGCACGGCGGCGGCGACGGGTTCGGGCGGTGGGCGAGAGAGAGAGAGAGAGAGAGAGGAGGAGAGGAGAGAGAGAGAGAAGAGAGAGAGAGAGGAGAGAGAGAGAGAGAGAGAGAGAGAGGAGAGAAGAGAGAGAGAGAGAGAGAGATCGAGAGGAAGAGATGAAGGAGAGAGAGATGAGGAGAAGAGAGAGAGGGGAGAGAGAGAGCGAGAGGAGAGAGAGAGAGAGAGAGAGGGAGGGAGAGGGGGGTTCTTCGGGGTTGGGGGTCGGGTTTACCGACGGATATATTTCCGTCTGAATATCGTCGGTTATACTAAATTACCGAAGGAACTTTCCGATGGCAATATATCCGTCTGAAGTTCCGATATATTTTCCGACAGAAAATTTTCCGTCGAAAGGTGCGACTGAATTTCCGATGGATATATATCCGTCGGAAAAATCTGTCAATAATGGCGTTTTTTCTTGTGGTGGTTTATGCATCTTACTGTCAGACAAATTATATATTAATTTAAGAGTTTATAATTTTACTTTAACATTCTATGTTATACAATGTATCACATATGTAACTATTGTAAAGTTTTAAGGTAAGAATTCGAAGTCATTAAAGTATGTGCGACGATAAGTGAAAATATATGGGACTAAAGTCACTGCAGATATGATTTAAAGTCCAAATTTGAAGGTGTTAAAAGTAAGAGTTCAAAATCATTAAAGCTGTGTAACGATGAGTTAAAATGTGTGAGAGTTCAAATCACTATTGGTATGACTTAAAATCTGAGTTTGAAAGTGTTAAAGTAAGAGTTCAAAGACGTTAAAGTAAGAGAAGTCGTTAAAGTATGTACGACAGTTAGTAAAATGTGTGAGATTTAGAGTCATTGTTAACATGACTGAAGTCTAAATTCTATCGTGATAAAGTAAGAGTTTGGAGTTGTTAAAGTATATGTGCGTTAAGTTAAAATGCGTGGGACTTAAAGTAAACTATGACATAAATTAAAGACTAAGTTGAAGACATTAAAATATAGAGTTCTAAGGTGTTAAAGTAAGAGTTCAAAGTTATTAAAGTATTTGTGTGATGGTGAGTTAATGTGTGTGAGACTTAAAGCCACTGTTATCATGACTTAAAGTCTAAGTTTAAAGGGGTTAAAGTAAGAATTCGAAGACATTATAATAAAAGTAAAGGATGTGTGATGGTTAGTTAAAATGTGTGGGACTTAAACTCACTGTTAACATGACTTAAAGTCTAAGTTCTAAGATGATAAAGTAATAGTTTAGATTTGTTAAAATATGTGTGATGCAGTTAAAGTGTGTGAGACTTCAAGTAACTATTGATATAAATTAAAGTCTAAGTTTGAAGACATTAAAGTAAAGTTCGAATGTGTTAAAGTAAGAGTTCAAGGCCATGAAAATATGTGTGACAGTGAGTTAAAGTGTGGAGACAAAAGCATTGTTGGCATGACTTAAAGTCTAAATTTGACAGTGTTATAGTAAGAGTTTGAAGACGTTAAAGTACAAGTTCGAGGTCGTTAAAGCATGTGTGACGGTAGTTAAAATGTGTGTGATTTAAAGTCACTGTTAACATGATTAAAGTCTAAATAGTAAGCAATTAAAGTAAGAGTTTGGAGTGTTAAAGTTTGTGTGATGCGAGTTATAGTGTACATGTAAGACTTAAAGTAACTATTGAAATAAATTAAAGTCCAGTTTGGCGATATTAAAGTAAGAGTTGAAGGCATTAAAGTAAGAGTTCGAGGTAGTTAAAGAATAGTGACAGTGAGTTAAAACATGTGAAGCTTAAAGTCACTATTAATATCACTTAAAGTCTATGTTCTAGGCATTAAAATAAGAGTTCGAAGTTGTCAAAGTATGTATGATAGTGAGTTAAGATATGTGGGATTCTAAGTAACTGGGATATAATTAAAGTGTAACTTCAAAGGCGTTAACGCAAGAGTTGAATCCTTTATGAAAGCCCGATGGTATGGCAAAACCAGAGGGGGGGTGAATTGAGTTTGCCCAATAATTAAATTGAGCAATACCCCAAATTCAATCCACAGTAGAAACCAATCACAAAAGGAACAAAGATGGACAGGGAATAGCTTAGCACAGATTCAAAAGGAAAACCACATGATTTAGATGCCAAGGCCAAAACAGATCTGTAATATACCACAAAGATGTCCAATACAATTATGGTAAAAATAGAACACAAGAAGGGGATAGAGGAAATGGAAGAGCAAACCACTGCACAAAGATTTTTAGGTGGTTCGATATCACCCAAGTGAGATCTACGTCCACCCCTTCACAACTTGTGGAGGATCCACTATCCAGGCCAGGAAACTACAACACACACACACAAACCGGAGTATCCCTATACTCCAAGAATGCGAAGTGCACCCACAACTCAAGCACACTATTGCCTCACACGCACTATGAATCTGATGATGATAAGAGTATAGATCTACAAGTAAGCTCAAGAAACAGTGTATGCACAAATAGAAGAAACTATGATGGAAGAAATCTTCCTTGTTAGGTCGTCCTCGTTGTTGTAGGTTGTTCCCAAAACTTCCAGCTTGAAGCCTTCACAACATCTTCACGTTCCTGAACTCCCCCTTAGTCAATGGCTCATCAAACTTCCAAAATCTCCATGGATCTTCCAGTTAGCTTCAGATCTTCAAGGATGCTCACGTCCTAGCTTGGCTCCAACAGTTTATGCCTTCAGATCTGCAAGATTAGAGCAAAAAAGAGCACAAAAACCAAGTGCATTCTCCATGGACGAGTGAGCTGAAATGGAGGCGGATAGGAGAGGGGTTTAGCCAGAAATGTATGAGAATATTTCCCTTCTCTCAACCCCAAAGGTGTGAAGAGTAAAGATATATATAGGGTGGAACCTTAGGGTTAGCGAATCTCACTCAATGAGGTCCCACGTGCGAGCAAAAAGTAGCCAACAGGGAAGCAGTCGACCTCAAACATGGGGTGGTCGACCTCAAGCAAACAGGGCCAAAAAGCTCATTGCCCTGTGAAAAGCGGTCCACCGCTTCACTTGGGGCGGTCCACCTCTACACAATTTATGCAGGAGCCCAGTTCTGTGAAAAACGGTGGAGTCCCCTGTTTGCTTGCATTCTCTTTGAACCTGTTCAAAAAACTTTGCACAAACATTCCAAATCTTAAATATGGGTTAGTGACCATTATAGCAAAATTTGATGACCATTAGAGATGTGTATGTCAAGTTAAGCTCAGTTTATTACATGTATCAAAAGCAAAACACATGCTAACCAAACCCATTTTGCCACCATCAAACCAAGTCTGGGAGTTAACATTTAAAGTATGAATTGTTCACGGTGAGAAAATGAAAACGTTACTCATAATCGTCAGTGCAGATCCCAATAAAGTAGGGACTATAAATTAACATTCTTAAAATACTTGATATTTTGCACAGACATTTCTGACAGGGATCTGTAGTTAAAATACTTCCACTAACAGGGACCTATAATTAATTTTTTCGTGTTATCAAATTATTATCGAAATAAAACTCTTATTTGGCCTCCCCCATTTTTCACTTGATTAGAAATTAACAATCTTCTCCGAAATAAAGAGTCAATGGTTTTTATACCCTTAAAATTTTGTTCAATTTTTGCATTATTGGTCTATGTCATGATTGGTCATACCGCAATTTTGTTCAATTTTTTTATTAGGATGAGATTTGTTTTACTTGCGATGTTACATGTCTTGTATTCATCTCAAGTACAAAGAGTGGGTCTCACAACATCTAAAACTTTACAGATCTCTCCAGTTGTGTCTGGAGCAGACGGGTAAGCTCGTAATAATAATAATTTTTGGGTAAATTAATTAATAGTCTCTGACTGTAACATGTGTTGCTCGGCTAGCAAGCCCAGAGGGTGTTGAATGGGACTTTAAAAAAAAAAAGAGTCAATTAAACTTGTCCACAAAAACGTTTACACAAAACACACTTCGATGGATGTTAGTGTTAGTAGAAGAAAGATAGTAAAGCAAAGCAACAAACACACAACACAAGGAATTATCCTGGTTCGGACCTCCACTCCACAGAAGTCCTACGTCCAGTCCCTGAGCAATGTCTCAGGATTTCACTGACAAGGGTATAATCCCCCTTATGGACCTTACACACCCAGCCGCAGCTGGTCTTCCTTCACACGAAGGGCACAACACCCTGGAAACCATACCAGGTCTTCCTTCACAGCCGAAGAAAAACACACCCTGGATACCACACCAGGTCTTCCTTCACAACCGAAGGGAACCGAAGGGAACACACCCTGGATACCACACCAGGTCTTTCTTCACAACTGAAGGGAACACACCCTGGATACCACCAGGTCTTCCTTCACACACGAAGGGTAACAAAACACAGAAATGTTAAAGAGATGATGCCCCTAGATCAAGCTTAGACAATGCTGGATCTGAAGCAAGGACTGAGAGGATAAAGATCTACAAAAAGGAACTCTCTTAGTACTAAGGACTCTCTTAAGGATCTGCACTAAATTTAGAGAGCACGAGCTAGACAGAAGGAATGAAGCTTGACACTTCTTGGATGCTCGCAGAAAACTTGTTCAGAATGGATGTAAGTGTTGTCTCCTTCACTATTTCTTTTATGGAGCACACGTCTTCAATATATATCTTCCATTTGAAATATGGACGTTGAAGTATCTGTTGAGGTAGCCATTGTCTCTAAGTTGATGAACCTTAGACTGTATTTTCTTCTTCAGCAGATCCTCTTTCGTATACAACATGGAGAAGATCTTCTTGGAAATTGCTTTGTCTTCAATTTTTCAACGAGTATGGTGTGTTGTCAGAATCCTGCAAATGTTGAAAACCCAGACAACTATACTAGGTCTAGTTGTCAGTCATGAGTAGATATCAAAGAGAAAATTTCATTATGTCTGCTAAAAGATTTTTCTGACAAAAAGTCGTAGGTAAGAGATATGCATGGTAGAGATATGTTCACGTCGTAATAAATGCATAGGAGACTGTGAAATGCGCGCAAAGACTTTCAATATTGGAAATAAGTTGGACTGCCAAATCGTTATAGCTATGACTTATGAAATCGATGTACTAAGGAATCGTTTGTTCAAGTGAATCGTTGCATGTTTATAAACAAATCGATGTGCACAAATCGTTATGCATTCATAAGTCGTTGTGAGAGCAAATCGTTGCGCTCACTTATGAAATCGATATGAGACCAAATCGATGTCTCACTTATCAAATTGATGTGATCACTTAAGAAATCGTTGCGAGAGCAAATCGATGTGATCAATTAACAAATCATTGTGAGGGTAAATTGTTGCAATCACTTAACGAATTGTTACGAAAGCAAATCGATGTGATCACTTAAGAAATCGTTGCGAAGACAAATCGATGTGATCACTTAAGAAATCCTTGTGAGAACAAATCGTTGTTCTCACTTAAGAAATCGATGTGAACAAAGAAATCGATGTGATGAACAAATCGTTGTTCTCACCAAAGAAATCGATGTGAAAGCGAATCGTTGTGATCACTTAAGAAATCGATATGATGCAAATCGATGTGATCACTTAAGAAATCATTCTGGAACAAAGTCGATGTGAGAGCAAATCGTTGTTTTCACTTATCAAATCGTTATGAAAAGAAATCGTTCAAGTCTCTTAGCGAATCGTTATGAGAAGGCAAATCGATACGTTCACTTAAGAAATCGTTACGAGAGCAAATCGTTAGATCACTTAACGAATCGTTCTGAGATCGATTTCGTTGCGATCACTTAACGAATCGTTCTGAGATCGATTTCGTTTGCAATCACTTAACGAATCGTTCTGAGATCGATTTTGTTGGCGATCACTTAACGAATCGTTCTGAGATCGATTTTGTTGGCGATCACTTAACGAATCGTTCTGAGATCGATTTCAATGGAAGTGATGACTAATGAAATCGTTATAGAACCAAGGAATCACATGTGAGTGAGGAAAATCGTTATAATTCTTAGGAAATCGATTTGTACTTAGAAAGATTATATATGACTGAATTCTAAATACTTCACGGTGAAGTACTTACAGAATTTGCTTGGCTTTTTTTGATTTATTCCTATACTCAAAGCTCATAGAGAATATGTTAGAGTTGCACATTGTCTTAGTTTTGTTAATCACCAAAATAGATATGTAATTAATTTGAGTACATAGAGTGATATGATCATCAATCTCCCTTTTTTGGTGATGACAAAACTTAGTAATAGGCACAAATGTGTTCGTAATAATTCTAAGCATAAATACAGAATAATATAAGGAATATATTTCAGAAAATGCAATATTTCTCTCCTTTTTGTCATTAAGCAAAAGATAAACTGAGAGACAAAGAAGAAGAGAGAGAAAAGATAGTGAGAAAACAAGAGAGTGATTTCATTGATCTTGAGGAGGGTACAAGAAGGTAGACTGCAGGGTTCAGAAGAGATAGGGTGAGTGAAGTGAGACACTGGCAGTTGTGCTCCCCTGAGAAGCTGCTTGCTCTTCAACAACTTGCTCCCCTTGAATAGGAGCTTCCTCCATTACCACAACTGCAATGTGGCCTGATGCCACCACTGCTTCATTAGATAGAGAACGGCTAAGGCGAGTTGGAAGGGAAGAGGATGTGAGTCATTGCAATACAAATTTTGGGATAAATGAAGTGACTTTTGAAGGTTGATGCCATAGACCAAAAGGTGACAACAAGGACATGATTTTTGAGACGAATAACTGCTTTAAAATAGATGAATGTCTCAGAAAATAAGAGACAAGCAATATTTGAGGAGATTTAGCTTAATTTCAAAGAGGAAGAATAAATGATATATTCTAAAATTAAATGATATTTCAGTTCGATGCAGATACATCTTTCACAATTACACATGCCTAATTCCCTTCTAAGAGAGGAGAATCTCTCTTCAAGTAAGACCTTTGTGAAGATGTCTGCTAACTGATTATTAGTGTCAATAAAGGAAATATCTATGTTACCATTGCCTATGATCACGAATAAAATGGTATCTAACCTCAATGTGTTTTTTATTTGAATGATGTACTGGATTCTTGGTGAGATTTATAGCACTGGTGTTGTCGCATAACAAGGGGAGTCTTGATATATAGCCCATAATCCTCAAGTTGCTGTTTGATCCATAGAAGTTGTGTGCAACAAGCTTCCAGCAGCCACGTACTCAGCTTCAGCTGTAGACAATGCTACTGAATTTTACTTCTTTGAGGACTATGATATCAGACATCCTGCAAGAAATTAATTGACAACAGCCACTGGTGCTTTTTCTATCGATTTTGCATCCAGCGTAGTCAGCATCAGAGTATCCTACCAAATTAATTTGACATTATTTTGGATACCATAAACCTAAGTAATGAGTCTTGGCTAAATATCTGAAAATTCTTTTACCACTAAATAAAAATGAGATTCCTTAGGGTCTGTCTGATACTTAGCACACATGCAAACACTAAACAATATGTCAGGTCTACTGGCAGTTGAGTAAAGCAAGGAACCTATCATACCTCTGTAGATCTTTGATCTACTTTCTTACCATCCTTGTCACTGTCCAATCTTGTTGAGGTGCTCATTGGTGTTGACAGTGGCTTGGCACTTTCGAATCCAAACTTCTTTAAGAGTTCCTTGGTGTACTTAGCTTGACAGATGTGGATGCCTTCCTTTCTTTTTGATTTACAGTCCAAGGTAGTAGTTGAGCTCCCCCATCATGCTCATCTCAAATTCTCCCTGCATGAGCTTCTCAAAAATACTTGCAAAGAGATCCATCAGTAGATCTAAAAATTATATCATCTACATAAATTTGTACAAGCAATATGTGCTTGTCCTTAGTCTTGATGAATAGTGTACTATCTACTTGACCCTAATAAAACCATGGTTCAATAAAATGAGCTAAGCCTTTCATACCAGGCCATAAGTGCTTGTTTAACCCTATAAAGCTTTATGCAATTTAAAAACATGATTTGGAATTCAGTATCATCAAAACCTGGAGGTTGTTCTACATAAACTTCCTCCTTTATAAAACCATTTAGAAAGACTGATTTTACATCCATTTGAAATAATTTTAAATCTAATGCAGATGCATATGCAAGTAAATTCTAATAGCCTCAAGTCTAGCCACATTTATATGTAGGTTTCACGAAATCTATGCCTTCCTCTTGGGAATAGCCTTGAGCAACCAGTCTGGTATTGTTTCTTAAGATAACACCAGCTTCATCCAATTTATTTCTGAACACCCATTTGGTGCCAATCACTGGATGATCTGATGGTCTAGGAACAGTGACCATACATGGTTTCTCTTGAACTGATTTAGTTCATCTTGCATGGCTAATATCTAAGATTCTCAGTAAGAGCTTCATGACTGTCCTATGATCTATTTGTTAAACAAATGCTAAATAATCACAAGGAATTATATTACCTCTAGTTCTTACCCCTACAGATGGTCACCAATGATATTTTCAGGTGGGTGATCTTTCTTGTATTTCCATTCCTCTGGAAGATTTTCATGTTCGATATCCTTTTGCTGCAGATCTTCCAGAAGTGGATCTTCTTGTCCTCAATTGATGTGTCTTTAGCTTTTTGGACATATCATCTGTTTCATCAATATCACTATTCTCTTCCTTTCTCAAGGAAGGGTTAGCTTCATCAAAAATAACATGTACTGTTTATTCAATTAATAAAGTACGCTTGTTAAAACTCTATAACCTTTTGGTTTGAAGTATAACCATGAAGATGCCTTCATCTGATTTGCAGTTAACTTATCGATGTCTTTTTTGTCGTTGTTGTGGATGAAGCATAGACATCCGAATGTCTGAAGTGACTGATCTTCGGCTTCTTTCCTTCGTACAACTCATATGTTGTCT
>CM024758.1:16346271-16402507 GCA_014218235.1 Colocasia esculenta | reverse complement strand
CCTTTTCACTGGCCTATGGTTCTGAAGCCGTAGTGCCACTAGAGGTAGCACTCCCAACAATCCAGACAACTCACTTCGATGATGAAACCGCCAACAACCGCGCTCTTCGGGAGACCTAGACATGCTCGATGAACGCCTTAGCGACGCCAGCATTCGACTAGTCTCTTACCAGCAATGACTCGCGCGCTACTACAACGCGCGCGAGTTCGGGAAAGGCGCTTCTTCGAAGGCGATTTAGTCCTCCGTCGCTGTTCGGCATCAGACCCATGCACGACGGGCAGTAGGCAAACTCGCCCTCAAGTGGGAAGGACCCTATCAGGTCACCCAAGTTCTCAGGAAAGGCTCATATAAGCTAACTACCCCTAGTGGCGAAGCCATACCCAGGACTTGGCATGTATCCAACCTAAAGGCTTATTACTTATAAAAGCCTTCTTCGGCATTCTACTTTTCTCCTCCCTGTTCCTATGGTCCGTCCTGGGGTCATATCAGAAACTGCCTATACTTCGGAGTTTTTCAACCCGAAGGGCACGTCGATATCCCAGAACGAACAAGGGCTCTGCATAAACCCCTGGTCGGAATCTATCTCGATTCCAATCGACCTACGAAGTACATGCGCCCCTTCTAAACTGCAAACTCTGGTTGAACAGGAACAATCAAGCAAAGGGAAAAGATAGAGAAAAGAAGACACGGCACAATGTAGGCCAAAAAAGGTCCCATTTCCTTTCACAACTTTTTTTTACAGGAGGCCCAAGGGCCGAGCTCACAAGAGCACAAAAAAAAAAAAAAAGTACAATGACGAGGCTAAGGAGCCTGCGCGGAAGGCCAGCGCCGTCATCTGCGGGAGGCATCCGCCCAGATTGGAACTGGACGAACCGGACACCAGTCCAATCGAGCATCTTGTGTCCGCCGCTTGCATTCTCGGACGGCAGCTTCGAAGGCTTCTCGTGCTCGGTCGACGAAAGCTAGCTTCTCCCCGTACTCCCGGCCGGCTTTGAGTCCGACCTTATAGCACTTAGCTCCGTATTGCTCCAAGTCGGCTTGGAAGTCGGTGCTTGCTTTATAATCGGCCACTCCTTGGGCCTTTGAGTCGGCAAGCACTCGAACGACCGCTTCCTTCTCGGCCCGAGCAACGGCTATTGCAATTTGGAGTCATCCAGCGCTACAACGAGGTCCAGGATCTCTCTTTTGAAGGCCGCCTCCCGAGCTTCATGCTGCTTCACGAGGTCGGCACAGAAGGCGCTCTGAGCCTCCCACTGCGCTTCAAAATTTTGGGCCTAGGCGGCTAGGGTGCGCAGAACCCTTAGTGACTTGGTTACCCCATCCATAAGGGCCCCTAGGTCAACTCGCTGCTTGGCCTCGCCCAAGCCCCTGGTCGGTAGCCTTCAGCTGAGACGCTCGGGGATGGCCTGGAGTCTGCCTGTTGGCATCTGGCCAGCACTTCCAGCCGAGAAGCTGTGGGGCTCGGAGGGAGTTCCCTTGGCGCGTTCTCATTCAAACGTGCCGATGCGCTCTCTAGGGCCTCCCTCGAAGGCTCCGCCGGCACCTTCTTCTTCAGCACCTCGGCTAGGAATCTCCGATCGTCGCCCTCGGCATCTTTCGGCTCCTCGTCCTGATGCCCTACCCCCCCAGATGGAACCTCGCCCTCAGCAATTGCTTGCCCGGCGACTTCAGCAACAACCTCAGTCGGGGGTAGGAGGGGCAAGCTGGCTGCGGCAGGATTGACCTCGTCCGCTGCGCGAACGCCATCTCGATGCCCAGCCTCCCCAAGTAGAGCATCGCCTTCAGTAACCGCCTTCGGCGGGGCTTCGGCGGCTACTTCGGCGGGGGGCATGGGGGCAGACGACCGCGGCCGGTGCTCCTACCACTTCTAGTGAGCCTTCCGTTGTTGGAAGGTCCCTTGCCGCATCGGTTGGGGGGCGACGTCATCAGACACCACAGCTCGGCGAGGCTCGGACGTCTCCTCGCCACCACCTTGCGCGGCACCTCGACTGGTTGAGACCCCGGTCGGGGCCATCTCCTCGGAACGGTTGTCGGACTCTACAGTCCTTTCTCGTTCCATGGATTGCTCGGACCGTCACTAACCATGACGAGCCCGAGCTCGGCGCCCATCCTGGCAACAGCCTCGGAGCGCTCGGGAGGGTTCCCGGCCAGGGCCAGCGACGTCCCCGGCTTCGTCACTTGGCGATCCATGCGCGCCGCGAGGGATCCGAGATCCTCGTCTTCTTCGCGCTCCTCCAAGCGTGGCAGGACCCTAGCGGCGCTTTTCCTTGGAGCTGGGGCTCAGCGGTCCCCTCCGCCTCCTCGGCGGCTGATGGATCGTCTAAACGGGGCTTCTTCCGAGAAGCCCCACTCCCTCTCTCGCCCCTCTGGGCACGGTGTCAACGACCGCTCGGGAGGTGGCCGCCTTCTTCGTCAGGCGGTTTTAGCAGGCCTCTATTCAGGGACCCGATCAACAACTCGGCTCTCCGCGGCGACAGGAGGGAAGCCGTTGGGGCAGCTACTAGCGCGACAGGTCCCCGCGAGCTAGCTTCCCCCCTCTTTGAGACACGACTCTGCCCGGCCTCAGGATCTTCGTCGTCCGCGGCAACGGCCAGAAAGGCCTCGACCTCGACTTGCTCGCAGTAGAGGGCCATGTCTTCCGTATCCTCCCTACGGCCAGTTCTGCTTCGCCTGCACAGAAGGACCATTAGAAGGATGCAACAAAAAGGAAGGAGGGTTCGAGAGTAAGAATACTACTTACTCCATGCTCGGCTCAGCTTGTGCTTCACGAGCTGAGCCTCTGTCAGGTACTCTTCCGCCTTCAACACGAAAATCTTGCTGAGGTGGTCGGCGTCCTTCCTGGCTTCCGTACTATGAACGGGTAGATGTCCTTGTGCGGGTCTCCCACCGTGGTCGGGAACCCCCAGGCCGGCGCCCCCTTGTTGCGGGCTATGAACAACAGGTGGTACATCCACCCCTTGTTGTTCGAGAACCTAGGGGAGAACTCTATCCTCATCTTGTCGGGGTGATGCTTCGTGTAGAACACGCTCCTGCTCGTCCCCGGCGATGTGGTGAGGACGAATTGACTCCGAAACAACTCCGTCGTGGGTTCGATGCCTCGTACCGAGCACGACATGCAGAAGACGCAGATTGTTCGCCACGAGTTCGGCAACAGTTGAATGGGGGCAATACCCCAAGTGTTCAGCAGATCCCTTGCCACCTTCAGCAGGGGCAATCTAAAGCCGGCTTTGAGGGTCGTGCGACATGGCGATGCACCCCGGCTTTTGTGTGGTGATCGAGTCCTCCTCCGTCGACGCCAGGACAATGTCATACTCCTCCCCGATCCGGTACCTCTCGCGGAGGCCCTCGAAGACCCGGTATCATAGCCGTAGGAGCGCCTCCGCAATCCTGCTGCTTGCTCCGGCGCCGGCGACGGCCTTCCCTTCGGAGCCATCGTCGCAGAAGCGTGCGAGAGGAGAACGAACAGAGGGTACGAGGAAGAAGACGAAGAAGGCAAAAGCTCTGGAGGCAGGCTAATGCAGGTGGAGAAGGCTGGAAGCGTAAGCGCACGCCTTCGCCATGCCCCTCCTTATAAAGAAGAAGGGCGCGAAACCCTACGGGTTTTGAAAGTGGCGGTTCCTACTCCCGGACAGCCGTTCGGACGCGACGCTCACGGCTTCGAGTGCAGCGCCGCGCCTCCCCTCTCATCATCGCTCCTAGCTCATCATGACGCCTCTCGGTGTTCGAGGGAGATCGCCAAACGGCGCCAGCAAAACGTCATTCGGTCGATGTTCCTTCTACCAATGACGGCTGCATTGAATACAGAAGCGACGTCCGGACAGCAACACGCCATCGAGTGTCTTTGATCCCAAGCCAGCTCGAAGGTGTGGGGGGCAAGTGTGGTGGCCATTTTCTGGCACTAGGCTTAGGCCCATCGCGGCCCATACAAGCTGTTCGGAGCGTCCTCAGGTCGACCGTGCAACTCCGAACAAGCAGGCGGGCCCACCTTCCAACGATGCTCGCATCATACCCTGCTCGGGCTAGGTCTCAGACTACCGAGCAGGATGGGAGCCTTGCTCGGAAGTCCTCATGTTCGGTAGTTCATCCCCAAGCGCCATCTTTGGCCAGCCTCCTGCTCGGAGTCTACCGACCAGGGCGTCCGAGCAGGCCTCTTCATGCCTGTTCCGGCGGTTACGCCAGCAGAGCGCCACACGCCCCACGTTTAGTGGGTGCCATCATGGCCGCGCCACTCGAACGCACGTTCCCGGACGTTGCGCTCGCTTGAGGCGCCACGACCGCGTCTTTCCCGGGAACGCACGACATGAGTTACACCCTCAGCTATCGGCTCCCCCACCTATATAAGGTTCAGGTACAGTACCATGCAAGGGACGTGATCTCACATGATCCCACGTAATCTAACACTTTGCAACTACGCCTTCTTGAGGCCCTCATTGCACCAACGAGGCCCTCCTCCTTCTCAAGTCCTTTGCTGACTTAGGCATCGGAGGGTCTCCCCGGTTCTTCAACCGGGACCCCCTGATCCTTTTCTGATCTTGCAGGCATCGTCCGCACCGGCGTAAGTGTCTTCCCCTCTTCTTCAGTGGAGGCCCGTTTGGACCGGGCCCAACAGGAAAACGCCCTAACAGTGCCTAATGATCTCACTTTACCTCCTAATTTTAGGTCAAGATATCAAGTATATAATATAGCAGAAGGAGTTTAGTTTGTTTTCTTTGGCGAGAAAGGAAGTATCCAGTGTTTAGAATTGCGTTGATTAGTGTAGTATAGATAGATTGTCAAAGGGACCGGACCTAGGTTGAGTTTACTCTTAGTTTTAAAGATGGGATCCTTCATTTTAGTGAAGGATAAGACAGGTGGACTCATCAACATCCAGTGTGCGTTCTACGGTGCGTGTTGTGGGGTTGAAGGTGTGAGAGATGCAAGAACGGGAAAACAGAGTATCGGAACTAGAGAGAGAAACTGGTTGCATGCCTTTAGCAGCAGACCCTGTATGTGTTTATATAATGAGAACATGAGAGTATGATTACAGGCGGACTCTTTACACGATAGCCTCAACATATGTTACATATATCGTGACTGTACAAGTACATCACGTAGGACTCTCGTGAGGTGGATTGAATGGAGTGGGAAATCTATCTAAGATAGCAGAGCCAGGAGACTCCTCTGTCGAACTGCCTTTGGAGTGCTTTGCGTTATCTGCTGTATGAGAGGCTTGGACATATCTGCTGTAGTGATATGGTTAACACGCCCCCTCAAGCCAACGTGGTGCACCACGTGAAGCTTGTCACGAAGCCAGACAAAACGACCCTTGGGTAAAGCTTTAGTTAAAATGTCAGCAAGTTGATCTTTGGTGGAGATGAAGGCCACCTGAAGAAGCTTATGCGCGACCTGTTCACGAACAAAGTGAAAGTCGATTTCGATGTGCTTGGTCCGGGCATGGAAAACCGGGTTGGCAGCTAAATAGGTAGCACCAATGTGTCACACCACAGAGTAGGTGGAGAAGAGCAGGAAAACCCCAGTTCGAGTAAGAGAGATCGCAGCCAAATCAACTCGGCGGTGGCATTGGCAAGGGCCTTGTATTCAGCTTCGGTGCTAGATCTAGCGACTGTTGCTTGTTTCTTAGAGCTCCAGGAGATCAGATTTGCGCCAAGGTAGATAAGATACCCACTGGTTGAACGTCGATCAGAAGCGGAGCTAGCCCAATCCGCATCGCTGAAAGCACTAAGTTGTAAACTTGTGGACCGACGGAGAAGAAGACCATGCTCAATGGTGCCTTTTAAATAGCGTAGCAGACGCTTGACAGCCGCCCAATCATGAGACTGTGGATCATGCATAACCTGACATGCCCGGCTGACAGCAAAGGCGATATCCGGTCGAGAGATTGTAAGATATTGCATGGCACCCACAATACTTCTATAGAAAGAAGCATCCACGGACTGGGATGAGGCTGATGATTCCGTAGAGGCTTGAACAGCCATTGGGGTGGAGATTGATTTGGCACCATCCAACTTGGCGCGGCGCAGTAGATCGACCACATACTTGGATTGAGAAAGAACAAATCCAAGAGGGTGTGGACAAAGCTCGATGCCCAAAAAATAATGGGCTGGCCCAAGATCCCGGACAGCGAAGTCTATACGCAAAGAAGCAATAAGAGCAGCAACGCCCCCTTCATCGGATCCTAAAATAAGAATATCATCCACATAAATAGAAGAAAGAGCTTGGATGTAGCAGAGGTGTGATAAAAAAGTGACGGATCAGTCTTGGATCCGAGGAAGCCGAGTTGGAGCAGCCGGGTACTAAGACGATGGAACCATGCCCGAGGAGCCTGGCGGAGGCCATAGAGAGACTTATGTAGGCGACAAACATGATGGGGCATCTGTGGATGTGAAAAACCAGGGGGTTGCTCCATGTAAACAGTCTCTTCAAGATGCCATGTAAGAAAGCGTTGGAGACATCGAGCTGCCGTATAGACCAGCCTTGACTTATAGCGATGGCAAGGAGAAGACGCACCGTGGTGATTTTTACAACAGGACTGAAGGTTTCATGAAAGTCTACACCTGGTTGCTGCCGAAAGCCCTTAGCCACAAGACGCGCTTTGTGCCGTTCAATAGTGCCATCAGCCTTACGTTTTAAACGAAAGACCCATTTGCAGCTGATGACGTTCATACCAGTTCGTCGTGGAACGAGAGACCAAGTTCCATTCCGCAGAAGTGCATCGAATTCAGTATTCATTGCCGCCCGCCATGCAGGTTCTTTGGAGGCTTGACTGAAACATGTGGGCTCCGCCTCAGAGGAAGTAGCTGTGAAACATGCTGGAAGAGGGTGACGGCTTGCCAGGAAGTTTTGAGGCGGGACAGCAGTCTTGGAGGCATAAATGTCTGCAAGAGACCGGGTGCGCGCAGGTGGGCTCGTGCTGTCAGGGGAGTGCAGCAGCAGAAGTCTCCACGATGGGAGGGGACGGCTGTGGCACTGGAGACTGAGGTGGCACCTGCTCGGGCTCCTTAGCAGGCAAGGGAGAAGCAGCAACGAGGTGGCGCTCTGCATGGCCATCCACGTCCAAAGATGGCGGACGCACTGCAGGAGAGGAGGAAGATGGCTGGGGCGAAGAGACGGCAGGCGGCGCAGAGTCTTCAGAGCATATCTCAAGAGTGCCATGCAAAATATTGGATGGCGCCGAAGAATCCTTCTCAACTGGTACTGCTGTCGATGCAAAAGGGAACATAGTTTCATCAAATATAACATCACGTGAGACATAGATACGCCCACTTGTTGGATCAAGGCAGCGGTATCCTAGGTGATTGGAACTGTAGCCTAAAAACACACAACGCACAGAACGAGGACTGAGTTTGTGAGAGGCGTAGGGGCGGAGGCAAGGATAGCAGGCACACCCGAATACACGGAGAAATGTGTAATCAGGCTGAGCATGGAATAGAGTAGAATAAGGAGTGTTCATATGAAGAAGTGGGTAGGTAGGCGGTTAATAAGGTAGACAGCAGTGGCAGCGGCGTCATCCCAGAACCGATGTGGCACTGCGGCATGAAGTAATAACGCAAGAGTAGTTTCAATGACATGGCGATGCTTTCTCTCTGCGGCGCCATTTTGTTGAGGGGTGTGAGGGCAAGAGACCCGATGACAGATGCCATGGGCGTCAAGATAGGGGCGAAGTGCTTGAAACTCGCCCCCCCAATCTGAGTGGAACTCCTTAAGTTGACGAGAGAATAGCCGCTCCACATGGCGGTGGAAGCGTTTAAACACGGCAGGGACATCAGATTTCAAACACAATGGAAATAACCACGTAAATTTGCTATAATCATCAATGAAAATTACATAGTATTTAAATCCATTGTGAGAGACCATCGGGGCAGGACCCCAGATGTCAGAATGAATTAAGTCTAAGGGCCTGTGGAGCGCGAGGTGGACAGGGAGTAAGGGAGTCTGTGGGATTTTGCTTGCATACAAGTAGAACATAAGGAGGGAGAAGGCGAAAAGGAAGGAAGGCCAAGGCGAGAAACCACACGTGCCACTGTTTTCATAGCTGGGTGACCAAGCCGCGCATGCCAAGGAGGGGTGGAGGAAACAGTGCCGCTGAACGCCAAGGAAGAAGAAGACGACGTACTGGAGGACCGTATGGAGAAAGAGGGATCCGATAAAGGCCGCCGTCAAGTTGTCCGCGCATCAAAACTGTCCCCGACTTGAGATCCTTCACAAGGCAGTGAGAAGGGTGAAATTCAAAGAAAATGTTATTATCTTTTGCAAATTGCCGAACAGAAAGAAGATTGCGGCAAATGGCTGGAACATGAAGAACGTTATTGAGGAGAAGCGGACGAGAGGAGGAGGGAAGTTGAGTGTCCAAGGTGACAGATACGCAAACCTGCACCATTGCCCACATGCAGCATATCTGTGCCAGTGTATGTGGAGGGCGCCATCAACTGAGCATAATCCGGGGTGACGTGATGAGTCGCGCCGGAATCCGGGTACCACGCAGGAGCAGAGAGGCGTGGACTGGTGGAGGCAGAGTATGCGGAAAGTAGTGCCCCCGGGATGGGCGGTGTTGTAGGTAGAAGCGGCGGCTGCTGCTGCTGTGGTTGCCGAGGACCCCCGACAAAACGAGGGTTAAAACGCTCAGGACACTCATGAGCGTAGTGGTGTCCTGCAGTGAAGCAAATCTGACAGAAGGGACCACGCCCCGGCCTCGCCGCGGCCACGCCCCCGACCAGAGCGGCCATTGCCACGACCACGGCGAGAGTCGTCTGTGTTGGAGCCACGTCCACCGGTAGCAGTATTAGCAGACGGGAAGGCCGGCTCCTCCGAGGTGGGTGTACAGTGTTGCATGAAGCTTTCATGGGCTAGGAGCATGGCATGGAGATCCTCAAGGGACACATCACGGATGCGAGTAGTAACAGAGGGAATAAAGGAGTTGTAGTCCGGTCCAAGACCAGCAAGAACTTGCATGATGAGATCTTGCGTGCGGACTGGTTCACCGATGATCGCAAGACTGTCCGCTATTTGCTTGACGGACTGCATGTACTCGGTGATTGAAGAGGAACCGCGACGGACGCCATGAAGTTGAGTCCGAAGTTGTAGAACTCGTGCTCCAGAGTGAGAGGCGAGAGCATGAGCAATAGCAACCCAAGCCTCATGAGAGGTGTTGCATTCAGGAACAAGTGCGGCAACAGCATCGGACATAGAGGCAAGCAACCAAGACAGGACCAGTGCGTCTTGACGCTGCCAAGTAGTATAGGCAGGGTTGGGGTGGGAGGCACCACCGGCATCACGGATAGACGAGGGTGGGCAAACTGTTGAACCATCCAGGATGCCCATGAATCCGTTCGCACGAAGAGCAGCGGTGAATTGGCGACGCCACCGGACATAATTGTCATGGGTGAGTTTGATAGTTAACAGGGACATCACGCCGGCTGGAGATGAGTGGATGGTAGGACAATCGATGGAGACTGATTGCGCTGCCATGGGGGTAGAGTGCCAGCAATGTCCATGGGAACGGATGGCGTTTCCAGGGGAAGAGAGGATGCAGCAGCATCAGGAGAAGAAGAGATGCTGCAATAGAAGGTGATGTAACAGAAGACATGGTGAGAAAGAACAAGACTGAGGAACGAAAAAAGGAGTGCTGTTAAGCGAGAGGCTCTGATACCATGTGAGAGATGCAAGAACGGGAAAACAGAGTATCGGAACTAGAGAGAGAAACTGGGTTGCATGCCTTTAGCAGCAGACCCTGTATGTGTTATATAATGAGAACATGAGAGTATGATTACAGGCGACTCTTTACACGATAGCCTCAACATATGTTACATATATCGTGACTGTACAAGTACATCACGTAGGACTCTCGTGAGGTGGATTGAATGGAGTGGGAAATCTATCTAAGATAGCAGAGCCAGGAGACTCCTCTGTCGAACTGCCTTTGGAGTGCTTTGCGTTATCTGCTGTATGGAGAGGCTTGGACATATCTGCTGTAGTGATATGGTTAACAGAAGGCAAACGGGAAAGAGGAACCGACGGATCCGCGTTTTTGACTCAGGTCTCCGTCAATGGCCTCCTGTTTGACTCAGGTCGATGGCCTCCTTTTTGACTCACGTCTCCTTTTTTACTCACGTCTCCGTCAATGGCCTCTGTGTAATTGACATCTTTGTCTTCTCCGATGACAAAACACTTCTCTCTCTGTGTAACGGAGTCAATAGAATTATTTTCTTACCATTCACGTCAATATATTTTGATAACTATTTCTCGTCCAATGAACTGAAGAATCTCCTACTCTCATCAGTCGAAATCCGAGTAGAAACCTTTTTCTAAGAGGACGTCCCCTCACACAGCTTCTAAAACACAAGGAATCCTGTTCGGCTGTTCCTTTTAACGGGAGTCTCCCAATACGAGACGACTCCTGGGCGGACTTTATTATGAAGTAAAGAGTGCGAGAAATACAGCTATGCGTTTGTAGCACGGCATGGTGGGGTAGCGGTGATCAGTTGCCGAGCAGCTTCTTCTTCTCCCTGTTCGTTCGATTCTCCCCAACAAAAGTTAAGAAAAAAACTCTATATATATATTGAAGGGGATGAACACGAACATCTCCATTGCAGTGTTGCACTAGTACTGTCTTCCCCTCCCATCCCTCTGCCATGGCCTGCCTCAATCAACCTCTCTGCAGGGTGGTCATCTCTGCGTATGTCCTCCTCATCTCTTGCCTCGTTTGCTATCCAGCCACTTGCTCCTCTGAATCTGCAGTCCCTGTTGCCAGTCCTACGGGCAACTCCGGTGACCGCATGGCTCTCCTCACCTTCAAAACTTCTTTAACACGCGACCCATCTGGGGCCTTGGCTTCATGGAACGACACCCTCCCCTTGTGCCGGTGGCAAGGAGTCAGGTGTGGCCGCCGCCATCCCGACAGGGTGACGGAACTGCGGCTGCGATCTTTTGGTCTGTCGGGTCCTATATCCACCTCGTTGGCCAACCTCACATTTCTCAGGAGACTCGACCTCTCCAACAACAGCTTCCACCGCCACATCCCTGCAGAGCTCGGACGACTGTCCCGTCTACGTTTCCTTAACCTAAACATGAACTCTCTCGCAGGTGAGATCCCTACTACTTTGGCCAACTGCTCGCGTCTTGAAAAGATTAGGCTGAGGGACAACACTCTGGTGGGCGTTGTCCCACCTTCGTTCAGCAGTCTCTCCTCGTTGCAGGTCCTCTCTCTTGTCAGAAACCGTCTTGGAGGATGCATGTCGCCATGGTTGACCGGAAATCTAACATCTCTCACAGTGCTTGCACTCACAACCAACTCCTTGATTGGTGCCATCCCTTCCACCGTGGGGGCTCTCATTTCCCTGCGGTTCTTCAACGTGGCAGACAATAATCTCCAAGGAACAATCCCTTCCTCCTTCTACAACCTCTCTTCTCTCGTTGTTCTTGATCTTGGAGCGAACCGACGTCTCTCCGAGACTCTACCCTCCGACATGGGTTTTTCCCTTCCTAATCTCCAAGTTCTCGCCTTGTATGAAAACCAATTCCATGGATCTATCCCGTCATCCTTGCCCAATGCTTCTGCACTTTGGTTGATCCAATTAGGCGACAACAACTTCAGTGGAGTCATTCCCTCTAGATTCGGAACCTTAGACCGCCTGATGTACCTGCTGCTCCCCAGGAACCAACTGGAAACGAGGGATGACCGTGACTTGAGCTTCCTGATCACCTCTCTCGCTAACTGTACTCGGCTAAAGATTTTGCTATTATTTGATAACAACCTTCAGGGCATGCTCCCATCCACTATCTCCAATTTGTCAAAATCCATTCTTACATTTGGCGTCGGTAAAAATCGGATCTCAGGAAGCATCCCTGAGGGCATTGGGAGCCTCACCGGCCTCACTACACTTAGTATGAGTGACAACCTTCTCGAGGGTACGATCCCTCCTACAATTGGTAAGCTACACAATCTGGTCGTTCTTTTCATGGCAGGGAACCAACTCTCCGGACAAATTCCATCCTCCATGTCCAACCTGACTCAGTTGAATCGCTGTAGTCTTGGATCTAATAGATTGCAGGGTGGTATACCTCCTAGCCTTGTGAACCTACAGAAGTTGCAAGTCCTGTCTCTTTCAAACAACAAACTCAGTGGGTCAATACCAAAAGAGCTGTTTAGCATCTCCTCTCTGTCCATATTACTCGACTTGTCTAAGAATTCCTTGTCAGGGGTCTTGCCAACAGAGGTCGGCAAGATGAGAGACCTTAGTGTGATGGGCGTTTCTGATAACAATCTGTCCGGAGAAATACCTGCCACTCTCGGTGATTGTGAGCACCTAGTTTACCTTGGCATGCAAGGTAACACCTTCAACGGAATCATACCACAATCCTTCAGCAAACTGAGGGGCTTAGAAGGTCTGGATCTTTCGCGGAACAACTTGACCGGAGGAATCCCTGATTTTCTGCAGAACTTCCTTGCTTTGAGGTACTTGAACCTTTCATTCAATGATTTTGATGGCGAGGTCCCTAAAGGAGGGATCTTTCTAAATGCGAGCACAACATCTGTCATGGGAAACACAAGCTATGTGGTGGCATCCTGGAGTTACGTTTAAATGCATGCACCCCGCGGGCAAGAAACGTTGGGGGTCACGGACATATCCCATGGAAAACAGTGATCATTGTATTGTCTACCGTGGGTTTTTGTTTAGTAGCCCTGTTTCTTTATCTGATCTTCTCACATTGCTTGAGAGAGAAAGTTCTTCACCCCAAGGCTCCTTCACATGAAATGCTTCCAAGGGTCAGTTACTCTGAACTGTTCAAAGCAACAGAGGGCTTCTCCTCGAACAATCTGATCGGAGTCGGAAGTTTTGGTTCTGTGTACAGAGCAAATATGGATCTAACAGAACCTAATGGTGGCCAGCTCGTAGCCGTCAAAGTAATCAACCTCCAACGACGAGGAGCTTTAAAAAGCTTCATGGCAGAATGCGAGGCGTTGAGGAACATCCGACATAGGAATCTTCTCAAGATCTTGACTCATGCTCGAGCATAGATTTTAGCGGCAACGACTTCAAGGCACTGGTCTTGAGTTCATGCCGAGAGGATCGCTGGAGCAGTGGTTGCATCCATCTGAAAGTGAGAATGGCAAGAACCACTATTATTATCTGAATCTTGCACAAAGGTTGAGCATTGCTGTGGATGTGGCATCCGCGCTTACTTATCTTCATCAGTACAATTACGAGCCAAGTTCACTGTGATTTGAAACCAAGTAATATCCTTCTCGACAATGGCATGATTGCACATGTGAGTGACTTCGGGATCGCACGCTTCCTCACCAAGGATGATAACATGAATCCAAGTAGCTCATTGGTTTTGAGAGGATCAATGGATATATTGCTCCAGGTACATAATTATCTCTCCTACGTACCATATTGTACTCATCATCCAACACTTGTCCCATGTACATTGGATAAGCAGCGGTGATTCCATTGTTAATATGTATAGTTTATGTTTCTCTTATTACACGTACATTGCAGAATATGGGCTGCGATGCAAGGCCTCGACCGAAGGAGATGTCTTCAGTATGGAGTTCTCCTACTGGAGATGGTCACAGGGAGGAAACCCACTGATGCCTCCTTTGGGAATGATCTAACCCTCCACAAATTCGTAGACATGGCTTTTCCCGAACATGTCTTGGGTATCGTGGACCTAGTTGCTAAGGGAAGAAGATGCAACTACTGCCGACGACACCATGCCTAGTTTGAATGATGTGAAACAGGAAAGAAAGATATGTTTGGTTCCATGGCAAGGCTGGGTCTAATGTGCTCAAAGGAATCACCAAAAGAACGACGATGCAAATGGAAGATGTCACAAAAGAGATTACTGCGATCAGAGATGCATCCTAGTTCACTAATCCCTCAACATGAAAAGGGCAGAAGATTCTTCGAGTTTGTACCCTTATAAGAAGCATTGATGTCGATTGCCTTTTGAACTGGGTTAAATGATCATTAATGTTCTTACCTTCCTTCTGTATTATTCAACCAAGACTTTGACTCTTCATGCAAGATAGATAATTATCATTAAATAATTACCGTGTACAATCCTTTTTCCATTTTTTTTAGCACTATTAGCATCATAAACGGCATTTACAGAGGAATCAGACGATGCCAGATCCATGAACGTATTATATATATATAGCTGACGGCCAGCGGACGCGACCAACTAATGATATGCAAATTTTAAAGAGAAACATGCCACTCTGCCAAAGCTTCCATTTGGAAGGACTGCGAAATTCAAATATGGGATTGAAGTCTCTTGCAGCGGTAATCTCTCTAATATATGGTTACTCCTTATGCTTTTCTTTTTCTGCGCGGAGGGGGGGGGGGGGGGGGGGGGGGGGGTCCATGAAGTACCCTTTTCCTTTTTTGTTGGGGAGGGTCCCTATAAGTACTGTTGTTGCATTCTCCTCAGCGAATTTGGACTCCTCTAGCGCCAAACAATATCTTTTAATAAAGTGTTTAGCATAAGTATATAAGTGCTTAGTGGCTGTTTGGTATTGGATTAAATAGTAGATAAGAAATAAGTTAACTCCATCCCATGTTGGTGCTGGACACGATTCCTTCTAATTTTCTAAGAAGCTACTTCTGAAAAATAGCACCTAATTTATCGGATTCCATATTTGATGTTCCAAACTCATAAACTTCGGTGCTGATAGCACTTAATTAAAATGTCTAAAGTCTTTTGTTATCTATTGGTTTAAATCTGTAATTTAATAAATACTTAAAATATATTAGATTTCTATTAAGAATTATTTGATAACTAACTTAATTGAGATCTGAATTAATATATTATTTTACATAATATCCTTATATGCTTAAGACCATCTGATCCGCAACGTTTAAATATCAGATTCATTTAGACCATCAGATCTAGATCTAAGAGCAAGATGTAGCTCATTCACCACCTTTTTGCCTTCAACAGCAATAGGATCATCAAATCCATGTTAATCTTAGCAAGGACTATCTTCATTGCCGCTTCGCGTCAGCTAGGCAATCATGTGGATCACCATCCTTCCTGAGTTCAGTGCATAAAATAGACTGTCCAATGAAGGTGAACGGAAAAGAATTAAACCAAGTTATTAGCAAAAACAGACTTTCGAAGAAAATGATACTTCGATCAACATTATTGCATGTTGCTGTTACAATTATAAACAAAAGAAAAAGAAATGCCGGCCTATGACATGGAAAAAAATGCATGTCCAATTTGCACTCTTCCTATGCAAATGTGGAGTAGGCTTGATGATATTCATGACAATGATGATGATGATGACGACTATGGTGAAAAAGTATTAGTCATGACTATGCCAAAATTCATGAGACATTTACTTTTTATATCCACTGCCGCAGTAAGCATTCTCATTGTCAAACAATTAGTAACAAGCATATTCTTCAGGATGCTTCCAATAAAGAGGGTAGCTTGATGATATATCACATGGTTCACGTAATTATTGACACAAAATCTAGGTCGACTACTACATTTTTTCTTTCAAGAAAGGGAAGAGATGTACAAGAACAGAGGATAAGAAAAAAAAAGTAGTTGTCCCTTTTGTTACTCAGCTTGTGACAAAAGGGAAGATAGTCATTAAGGAAGACTATACCACTTGTTTGCTACTCTAGTCTTGTAAAAGGTCTAGTAATAGATGGGAGTATTGTTGGCCCTTTTGTACGACAGCAAGTTAACCTAGAGGGAGGGGGTGAATAGGTTTTCTGAAATCTGAAATAGAAACTTAAACACAGAAAATAAACACTTGAAGGTTTGGTTAGTTTAGTGTGATAAAGAGTAGCAGTGCTGAAGTAAATAAACAATCACACAAAGGACACAAGGAATTTATCTTGGTTCGGCCCTTCCACATGGAAGTCCTACGTCCAGTCCCCAAGCAACCTCTTGGGATTTCACTAACAAAGGTACAATCCCCCTTAAGGACACTACAACACCCAGCACCCCAGCTGGTCTTCTTCTCTTTCCCGGACAAGAAGGCAACCCACTTCTCTTACAGGTAAAAAAGCCAACCTCCTGGTACAAACCCCAGTACAGTTCTGCTAGACACAAACCCCTAGCTAGGTTCTACACTGTATACAGTCCTACAGCTGGACAAAGATCTTTCTTAGAAAAGAAAGAACACTGGAGAGTTGGAACAGATGAAAACCAACTAAAAGAAACTCTCAGCTAAAAGACTATCTCCCCAAATTACAAGATGCACACAGAGAGAGTGAAGAGAGGAGAAGGAGCTTGAAGTTGAGTGCTTCAGATGCTTGAACACTTTTCTTGGGCTCAGGCTCTTTCTCTCTTTTCCTTGAGTGTATTTGGAGTTCAGGTTTCTCACTGGTGTACACTCATCAAAAATCTTCAGGAAAGCTCTTATTGTTCTTCAGCCTTGCTTCATCTTTTATATGAACAATTTGAAATAAATCCATTGGAGTTCTAGCCGTGCTCATCTTCTCTTTCTTCTGACATTTTGTGGTCTACGAGATCTGCAAGCATAGAAGAAAATGTTTAGATAAAAGAGTGTTTTTGTCAAAAAGGCTAATACCTCTATGGAGTGGTAGGTAAGCCCCTTTTTGTTCTGACAAGAGAAGTGGTAGGTAAGCCCCTTTTGTTCTGACAAGAGAAGAGATCTAAAAAGATAAAGCAAAAAGATCTCTTGACAGAAAGATGGAGGATCACGCAAATCAAGAAATATTTAATTTAATATATAATTTTCACTAGATGCCAAAAAATATTTTGAAATATTGACTTTTTCACTAGATGCCAAAAAATATTTTGAAATATAAGGAAATCGATGTTTAAGTGAAATCCATGTTTTACAAGCAAATCTATGTGAGAAGCAAATCCTTATGGCAGGAATCCTTATGAGAGCGAATCCTTATGGCAGTGAATCCTTATGAGAGCGAATCGTTATGAGAGCGAATCGTTATGAGAGCAAATCGATGTTTTACAAAGAATCGATGTTCTTACAAAGGAATCCATGTGAGAGCGAACCGTTATGAGGGGCAAATCGTTATGACAACAAATCCTTATGGAAACGAATCGTTATGAGAGCAAATCGTTATGAGAGCAAATCGATGTTTTACAAAGGAATCGATGTTCTTACAAAGGAATCCATGTTTTACAAAGGAATCCATATTTTTACAAAGGAATCGATGTTTTACAAAGGAATCGATGTTCTTACAAAGGAATCCATGTTTTACAAAGGAATCCATGTGAGAGCGAATCCTTATGGCACTTTGAACTGAAATCGATGTATATTGAATTAAACATCGATTTGACTTTTCAGTGCAAATCACACAGCGATGATACCATAATTTTTATTTATTATTAGAAACATAATATTAAATATATTTAATTAAATCATAAAAATTATATTTATTATGAAAAAATATAATATTAAATATATTTAATAATATTTAATTAATCATAAATTTTGTTATCACTAAAATATAAGGGTAAAATATAGAGTGGTTCAACAATCTCCCCATTTTGGGTGATGACAAAATTTATGAGAATTTTCTGACAAAAATACTTAAAGTATAGAAAAATACAGAAATTCACAGATAATGCATACCATGCATACTCTCCCCTTTTTGTCACAAACCAAAAAGGAAGGATCTTACCATATCGTTCTCTCCCCTTTGTGAAAGAAATTATTACCATTGGGGGTTCAACAATGATTGACATAAATGAATAACTCCCCCTTAGTCTGTGCTCCCCCTGAATGAGAGACTCCACCTGAATGAAACTTGCAAATAATTGTTAGTAATAAAGACCAATTCAATTTTGTGACTACTCTTTCTTCAGATGTGATTTGAATGAAGAGTCTGCAGTCACTCCTGCCTTGAGCATCCTTGATCCTGATGCTCCAAGGCTAACCTGCAAATAAACTACTCAGAAGTAGGTACCCAAATAGTTTTGGGTCCTTGATCGTTAGATGCATAAAAGTAGCCTTTAGGGATCCAACTAAGTGTCTTGTTGTGCAGGTGTTTACAGTGTGTCCTAATTTATGCAATGAGAACAACAATGAATATAATCTATTTGCGGTTCTTATTGTTTTTATGATGTTGGCGTAGAACACTATCTTTGGAACTCTTTCCTTTACAGGAGCCTTTCTTGAGACATCTTGGTTTCCTGTACAAATTTTGGAAATGAATCTTTTCTGGGAGTTACAATCTGTTTTCCTTTTTAAGGAGGTATAGATCCAAGGCCTAGCTTGTTTTACCAGATTTTGACATTTCAAGCATAGGGCTAGAGATGACTTTCCTTAGGTTAATTTCCTAACAGATTCTTTTAAATAGAGATTTTCTTCAGTTAGATTTTTCAATTTTTCTTCTAACTCTACTTTTTCATTATCTTTGTTTTTCAAATTTTCATTCAAAAAGGTATTATTTTCTTTGCTTTCCTTCAATTGTTTTTCTAATTGATCCATTTCTGATTTGAGATCAGAATTAGTGTTTTCCAAACAAGTAAGGTTGTTCTTGATATTTTTCAATTCTTTTAAAACAACCTTGTGTTTTCATACAGTTCATTAAAGACTTCTTCTAAGTCTTCGGACTCTGACCCTGAATCTGTGCAAGAATTAAACGAAGGTTCAGAGTGTACCTCATCTAGTCCTACCATGAGGGCTAGATTTACCTGCTCTTTCTCTGATTCAGAGCTTGATGAGCTTGATGATTCTGAGCTTGTGGCCTCATCATTTTCCTAAGCAGCCGCCATGGCTTTTCTTTTGAACTTCTGTGCTGCTTCTTGGACTTTTCGGTGTGACCAACCTTTTTGAGTCTTGGACAGTCTGGTCTCAGATGTCCGGGTTTTCTATATTCTAGCAGACTGGTTCTTTCTCCTTTTTCTCTTTCCTTTGAATCCTCCTTGATCCATTTTTCTTTTTCTTGAGAATCTTCTGAAGCTTGGACAACACATCATCTACGTCACTGTCTTCAGAATCTGTATTTCTAGAACTAGAAGAAGAAGGAGCAACTACAACTTAAGAGCATTAGTACATTTCTTCTTTGATGAGCTTTTAGATAGTCGCTCCTATTTATTTCATGTGCCATGAGAGAACCTATTAAATTATCAATAGAAAGTTTGGTTAAATCATGGGCTTCTTCATAGCAGTTACTTTAGGTGTCCATAAAATAGTTAAGGATCTAAGTATTTTTCTGACGGTTTCTTCATTAGAAAGTATTTACCAAGAGAGTTTAAACCTACTACTATGCTTGAAAATCTATTATACATAGTAGTAATATTTTCGTTGGGAAGCATTTTAAATTGTTCGTATTGTGAAACAAGAATATCTATCCTAGTTCTTTCACTTTATCTCTTCCTTCATATGTTATCTGCAATTTATCCCATATTTCTTTTGCAGATTTACATGCAGAAATTCTACTAAATTCTCTTTTAGATAAAGCGCAACATAGATAGTTTTAGCCTTAAAGTTTAAAGATAATTTAATCTTATCTGCTGTTGTAATAGCAGTAGTACCTTCTGCGGGAACAATAACATAATCACCTACCTCTATTACCTGCCACAGATCAAAGTCTGTGCCTCGGATGAAGCATTCCATTCGCATCTTCCAATATTGGTAGTCTTCTTCATCAAAGAATGGAGGTCTGGTGACTGATTGACCTTCAGCATATCCTTGAGCTGCCATAGATCTTTGCTCTAAGATCGTTGGATCTTCTTGAAAGTTCAGAGACCCTCTCTGATACCACTTGTTGGCCCTTTTGGTATGGCAGCAAGTTAACCTAGAGGGGGGGGTGAATAGGTTTTCTGAAATCTAAAATAGAAACTTAAACACAGAAAATAAACACTTGAAGGTTTGGTTAGTTTAGTGTGATAAAGAGTAGCAGTGCGGAAGTAAATAAACAATCACACAAAGGACACAAGGAATTTATCCTGGTTCGGCCCTTCTTACATGGAAGTCCTACGTCCAGTCCCCAAGCAACCTCTTGGGATTTCACTAACCAAGGGTACAATCCCCCTTAAGGACACTACAACACCCAGCACCCCAGCTGGTCTTCTTCTCTTCCCGGGCAAGAAGGCAGCCCACTTCTCTTACAGGTAAAGAAGCAACCTCCTGGTACAAACCCCAGTGCGGTTCTGCTAGACACAAACCCCTAGCTAGGTTCTACACTGTATACAGTCCTACAGCTGGACAAAGATCTTTCTTAGAAAAGAAAGAACACTGTTGAGAGTTGGAACAGATGAAAACCAACTAAAAGAAACTCTCAGCTAAAAGACTCTCTCCCCCAGATTACAAGATGCACACAGAGAGAGTGAAGAGAGGAGAAGGAGCTTGAAGTTGAGTGCTTCAGATGCTTGAACACTTCTTCTTGGGCTCAGGCTCTTTCTCTATTTTCCTTTGAGTGTATTTGGAGTTCAGGTTTCTCACTGGTTGTACACTTCTTCAAAAGATCTTCAGGAAAGCTCTTATTTTGTTCTTCAGCCTTGCTTCATCTTTTATATGAATATTTCAATAAATCCGTTGGAGTTCTAGCCGTTGCTCATCTTCTCTTTCTTCTGACATTTTGTGGTCTATGAGGTCTGCAAGCATAGAAGAAAAGTTTAGATAAAAGACTGTTTCTGTCAAAAAGGCTAATACCTCTTTGGAGTGGTAGGTAAGCCCCTTTTTGTTCTGACAAGAGAAGTGGTAGGTAAGCCCCTTTTTGTTCTGACAAGAAGTGTAGGTAAGCCCCTTTTTGTTCTGACAAGAGAAGAGATCTAAAAAGATAAAGCAAAAAGATCTCCTGACAGAAGATGGAGGATCACGCAAATCAAGAAATATTTAATTTAATATATATAATTTTTTCACTAGATGCCAAAAAATATTTTGAAATATTTGACTTTTTCACTAGATGCCAAAAAATATTTTGAAATATAAGGAAATCGATGTTTAAGTGAAATCCATATTTACAAGCAAATCCATGTGAGAAGCAAATCCTTATGGCAGTGAATCCTTATGAGAGCGAATCCTTATGGCAGTGAATCTTTATGAGAGCGAATCCTTATGGCAGTGAATCCTTATGAGAGCGAATCGTTATGAGAGCGAATCGTTATGAGAGCAAATCGATGTTTTACAAAGGAATCGATGTTCTTACAAAGGAATCGATGTTCTTACAAAGGAATCCATGTGAGAGCGAATCGTATGAGGGGCAAATCGTTATGACAACGAATCCTTATGGAAACGAATCGTTATGAGAGCGAATCGTTATGAGAGCAAATCGATGTTTTACAAAGGAATCAATGTTCTTACAAAGGAATCTATGTTTTACAAAGGAATCCATGTTTTTACAAAGGAATCGATGTTTTACAAAGGAATCGATGTTCTTACAAAGGATCCATGTTTTTACAAAGGAATCCATGTGAGAGCGAATCCTTATGGCACTTGAACTGAAATCGATGTATATTGAATTAAACATCGATTTGACTTTTCAGTGCAAATCACACAGCGATGATACCATAAATTTTTATTTATTATTAGAAACATAATATTAAATATATTTAATAATATTTAATAAATCATAAAAATTATATTATTAGAAAAATATAATATTAAATATATTAAATAATATTTAATTAATCATAAATTTGTTATCACTAAAATATAAGGGTAAAATATATAGTGGTTTAACAAGTATCGGCCCGAGCCAATACCGAAACCAATACGTCCAATACCGGCCTAAAGAGGATCCCTTAAAGGCCAATCAATTGAACTCGCCGAAACCACCTGATACCACTGAAGCCGACACCGAAACGTATTGGTTTCGGACCCGGCTGAAATCGATACCCCCTCCTTGTTCTAGTAAGCAATTACAAAGTGGGGATTGGTGAAGGAGCCATTGTCATCTCCAAGACTGGTGGGGTTCACTACTGTGAGCATTCTTGTGGTGCATCTGGAGAGAGAACAGAAGACTTCTTCAAGATGAAGCCTACAGCATATGGCAGACCTTAAGGGCATTTGTAATTGCCTCAAGGAGTGGGCAGCAGCTCCATCACTGTAGACTAATCAGACATTGAAATATATATTATAGGGCATTTTGGGGGGTGCTTTTTAGACCCTCTTAAAACTCATTTTAGAAAGAAGGTGGTTCAAATAGAAGGGAGTACAATGCCCTTTTCCCCTCAAGGGTGCTTGAATTCCCCCTTCCCACTGCCATTCTCACCCTCTTCTGCATTTATTTTGTGAGATTTCCCTCCTTTGTTAGTGTAACATCCCAATTTTAGAAGACCAAAGACACATTGGACTCTGAATTATTCTAATAATCGGACTGTTTAGCTAGTGTAAGCCCAAAAGACTTTAAATAAATTATATAAACAATACACTCAAAATAGTATACATGTAACGCCCCGACGCGGAATATCGGAGCGGGATTACAGTTATTAAATAGTACAGAGCGAGAAATAAAAAGGCAAACCATTGCACAATTGGAGTAAACCTCCAATAACTCCAACTTCATTAATATTTCATCATCTAACTATTACATCATCACATCAGAGCCATAACTAGGGCCAGAGTACTTTATTCAATCCAAACTATTACATAAGGACTAATGACTCACTAACTCATAACTAAACTAACTGATTACTACTAGATAGCACTGGTTGCTGTAAGGGTCACTACTGAGCCTCCTCATCAGTCCCATCCTCGTGAGTGTGGTCATCATCAAACTCGCCTGAAACACATTAAATAAAAATGCAGGGTGAGTGAACAACGCTCAGTAGGACTTAATATCTCATGAACACAAGCATGCTTTAAATAGTTAATGTTTTAATGGCAGGCTAACTAGAGTGAATAGTCATGTCGATCATGTAACGACAACAAGAAAACAATAGCAACTATAGCACAACGAGAACGATAATATAATGGCCATGTAACGATATAGCATGTAAATTGCACAACGATGCACTAGTAACGATAACGCTTGCACTTGAATAGATATCACTTTGATTGTCATAGATTAATCTTGATAGTAAACTAGCGCTGGATGCATGCCGTAACACATCCTTGATCATTTTAACTCCCATGGGTACTGGCACTTTTCGGGCGCTCCTCCCAGGACCTGATCGGGCCCTATTGCGCTGGCATTAGTCATTTCTTTTATCTTAGACAATCACACGAATGGCCAATAGAGTACAAGAAGAGATAAGAGAGTACTAGACGAGATAGATAAGAGTGTAGAGAGAACGTGAACAGATGAGAGGATATAGATAGTAGACGAGATAGGGACATTTCTGTAAAACGACGATAAACACACGATAGTAACGGTTGCACGGCACCAGGTCGGGTACCGGCAGTCTGGTAGAAGTCACAACCGCCCCTTCACCGTGCTGTGTACACGGGTCAGGTGGTCCGGCGTGAACCCAAGATGAGAAAGACTACACTAAGGCTTGAACCGTACTGATCCCTAAGAGTGTAACGGGTTTTGGGGTACAATCAGCTCGTTGACTAAGGATGTGCGCCAAAGCCAAGAAGACTTACGGAGGCCTTGACAAGGAGTCCCTGGTCCAGTCGAGAGTATTCTCGATGGAGAGGTGGTCCAAGTCAAGAGGAAGTGTGTAAAACGGGTCCGTCGTGCCTCGAGTGCTCGAAGGCCGAGGGAAAACGATAACGGTGTACCAATTACGCGAATAAAACGAAGACACGTGTCATTTAAATAATAGGAAAATTAGGTAATTAATTTCACTTAATTACCAGATACATTATTGGGCAATTTAATAAGGTTTTGTGGCAATCATTCATGTATAAGGTGTGCATGTGTAGAAAAATTCACGAGAGCAAGATTGATCGTGCACACATCTTTTATTTCATTAAAACATGAGAATAATATTCACATTTATTAACAAGTCGTTTTCTGTTCTTATAGTGCATGATTAAGGTTTAACAGGAATTAATAGGCCAATAGCAAGGGTATGCAAGCAAATCAGGGTTTTGGACCGCTCTGTCAATGTCGCGTCGTAGGGTTAGGTCGCGTTAAGGTCGCGGCGCTTGGTCCGGTCGCGTTCTTCTGAACCGGCCAACGGGATGAACCAGGGCCAGGTCGTGACGCGTCGATTCGTCGCGTTCAGAACGCGACGGTCTTCGGTGTCGCGACCTCTGAGATCGCGGCGTATCGCACCGTCGCGACCTCAGGAGGTGGCCCGAGCCCAGAAAAGAGGGTTTTGCCCTTTTTTCCAGGTGGGTCTGCTTGACACAGAGTTATTCAAAATTCAATGATAAATCGTATAGAGATCCAAAAAGCATGAGATCAGTTCTAAACGAAAGTAGACTCATATATCTACAGCAGCACGATTAAGTTTAATTTAGACAAGATTTAGGCATGCTATGAACTGGTTACTTTTTGATGACCTAAAAGGCGCAGTCAGGATTCAACGAATTAATTAGACATGAATTCTTGATGAAAAATTATGAAACCAGCGACGTTTAAAGCTAAAAGATGTAGTATTTATGAGAATTTTTTCTCATGGCATTATATCAAGTATGCACAAAGTTTAAGGGTAAGCATGGAGAGTCGGGTATATGTGACAGACAGGGATTCAAAGATTTGTTTCTCCCCCCTGAGAGATCGAAATGGAACGAAACCAGCGGCATATGAAATCTAGTATGATGTAGTACCTATGATAATTTTCTCATGGTACGAGAGCAAGTACATCTGGAGAATTAGAAGAAACATGAAATTTCAGGTTCATGCAACAGCAGGATTTCAAGAATTAAATTCGTCCAAACGGGATGAACGAAAGGCAAGGGACCATAGGGCTTTTGAAAAGGGACATGAAGGCTACCTAAGATAATGTTTTCCGATTTATCTTGAGATATTGCCTACCTTGCTTGAAGAGATAAAAACCCTAGTTTAGATAGCGAAAATCCGAAAATCCTTCTTGCTCCAAGTCTTCTCCTTCCTTGCTCCTTGGTCTCCAGTCTTTCTCCTTGCTCTCCAAAGCTCCAGCCACGAAAATGGGGTGCTAGGGATGAGTTTTTGGGGGTATATGGCCATCTATAGGAGTCCTAGCCATTCTAAGAGTCCTCCCTTTCATTAACTCTGAATTTCCTTAATTATCACATTCCCTCCTTGTAATTATCTCCTTCTTTGGATGGGGGAGAGGTTAATTTCGTGGGTAATGAGTTATAATAAGGTTAGGACTCCTCCTTTAGATATATCTTACCTATTTAATACTTATTTCACCCCTTTTCTAATTTACTATTATTTAATGTTGCGAATTTCACTTAATTACATCTCATCCAATGATGGGCTATCCACATTTGGGCTCATTCTCTCATGCTTGGGTCATTTACACAAACCACTTCTAATTTATTGCTAATGGGGTTTTGGCTTAATTCTCTTTTATTTCATGTATTCTCTCTTTATTCTAATTAACTGATTTATCTCATTTTATTTAAATAATAAAAAAAAATTATTATCATAATTGATTTTAAAAAAAAATCAATGGTGCTACAGTACCTATCTATAGAAAAGACCAAATTAGATGAAACTTGGCCCATTGGGAAGATATTTTAATTCTCTATAACTTTCATGTTGATCATTTTCTGAAATTATATCGATTATAGGTGTAAAAGACAAACTAATAAATCCACATGGGAGTCGGAAGATTTCAAAATACCAGCATGCCACTGTATGCATGGCAGTGGCTGGATGGGTTTGACAATTTAATCACCTATATAGAGGGAGGAATTATGGATTTCTCACATTCCATCCCATCCCTCACTCGGGTAGAGGTGCAGAAAGGGGAGGAGGAGAGAGTTTGCAGACAAAGCCAGAGAAGGAAGGCAATAGGAATAAAGGTAGGATTCTAACTACTTTTCTTTAAGTAATATTAATTGTTTAATAGTACTGATTTAGGAGAAAATATTTTTATTTTGTTTATGGTTAAGGTGATCATCTTTAATATTGGTGAGTCCACAGAGGCATCTTAAAAAGTTTAAAGGGGTATTTTTAGAGTTGGTTATATCATGTTATTTGTTATTGATGTTATTTAATCTGGTTTGATGTCTTGAAGCCTAATTTGCATAGATAGACTGCATAATTAACTTTGGGATGTCTACATAACATAATCATTATAAAATGATATCTTGAAGGTTTATGCTAAGCATGAAGATTATTATATATTAAATTATCATTTTGATGTTTTCAAAGCTTCTGCAAGCTTATAGGATTGTGAAACATTATATATCATGTTTTGGTAAATATTATTAAGCATGTTTAAATTAATTAATTATGACTTGTGTTATCATGTGATTATATTATTATATATTATATATATATATATATATATATATTAATATTATATATATATATATAATATTGTATGTATGTATTGGAAATATGGATGGTACCACAAAATATAGTGATAGCCAAAAGGATGTACAAATGTAGAGGTATAAACCACAAAAACCTCTATATAAAATACACCCTTCCCCACTAAGACAAACCATAAAGGAGAGGACAACAAGATAGTGTGTCCCTTATTCCACAGTAATAAAAGAGTGAAGAGTTTGTCCACTCCCACATTACAAATATGTGGTGCACAAAAGACACTTTCTCACCAAACAAAAGCCAAAACCCTCTCCTCCCTTTTGAAAATTCTGCTATTCTCTCCGACCATGGGGATAAAGAGTGACATGAAGGTTGAGCCTGTGAGGATCTACTACGACTCGAGATCAAGAAAACGCAGCGGAAAAGGAGTTTAAATTTTGATCTCGATCCGTTTTGCGAGACACGGATCTGACTATCGGATAGTCGAAATCACCTTGCGCGGAATCGGATCCCCGTTCGTACGACTGCGAGGAGGTGGCGCCACAAGCCGTTCAACCGTCCGGCTCCAGCGGTGTCCACGCGGTCTTCCTCGCGACGATCCACACCCGCTCCCTCGTGACCGTCCACGCTCGCTCCCTCGGGTTCCGCAATGCTCGAAGACTGAGCTTGGATCTGCGCCGATCTCCGCGACATGTGACGCAAGAGAGATGGATAGAGAGATAGAGAGGGGGGGCGGCCCTGGGGAAACCCTGATACTGGCCAGGGTTCTCCCATCATGTCATTATATAGAGATTGCGGTTTTTCATAAAAACCCCTGATCTTTATATAATTAGACCGTCGCATGAAAACCTGTTGCGTGTGTGACCTCTAGGCCCAAGTACCAATCCAGTTAATGGCCCAATAAATTAGTAACTCTTACTAACGTAATTAATTAGTTAATATCTATTATCTAATTAATAATCAGAGTCAACTTATCTAGTCGACTCATCTGGGCCTCCGAACACGTTGGGTGCCAAGCAAACCACGTGAACCGGAAGGTATTGGGGTTATGCAACCCTCACAAGGAACCTTTCGGTCATAGTTATCGTGTAGATATAATCTCTCATTTGCACAATACTCTTAAACAACTTAGGATATGGTATACTGTCAAATCCTAACTTGTTGTTCCATGGGACTCGATGCTTTAGATTAATATCAAAAACTCCCTTTTTGATATTTTGTCTGCCCTGGCCAGGGACTCCATTGCATCGTTCCCTGAGTATCTCCTCTATGTACCGAGGGCAAATGATCCCTTATTGACCACTCAATCCCCTTCAAAGGTCTTCCGATGTGTCCGAACATTGACTGTTGGAATCTCTTGAATAGAGATTCTAGGTCAAGCCAAAACACAGAAGTCCACCAACAAGGTGTCTTTGGTGTCTCAGGTCTAAAAATCATCTACACAACTGTGACAATTGAATCTTTCTGGTGACAGTTAGGTACAATTCCATCCAGTAATTCTATCGGATCAGTTCAGGAACTCTTTCTCTAAAGAGCACCTATTGTTTCTCCTTAGTGTCTCCACACACATGACTATGAGATCAGTCACCTCATCATATGAGCAGGAGAAACAATACTATTCTATCGGATATCTGATGTCCTTCTCAGGTATCCATGAATAGGAACATTTAGAATATGTGTTTATTAAGTGAGCAGTCTCATTAGTATGATCACACATCATAGTCTACCCACTATTGCACATGTTCATGGACTTTATTATAATACCAACATAGTAAAATAATAAATAAAAACCATTTTATTAATAACTGAACAAAATGATACAATATCTGATTGCTTGTTGTCCACCTAAGACTAACAATCTCCCACTTGGACTAAAGCCAATCACCTTTATGCATTAATCCCATAGCTGTCAGGTGACGCTCAAACACAATTTCAGCTAAAGGCTTTGTTAGTGGATCTGCTACATTGTCAGCTGATGGAACCTTTTCCACCACAACATCTCCTCTGGCAATTATCTCTCTAATCAGATGAAAGCGCCTCAGAATGTGCTTAGACTTCTGATGAGACCGCGGCTCTTTCGCTTGTGCAATAGCTCCATTGTTGTCACACAACAGTGGGATAGGATCTGAAATAGAAGGAATGATGCCAAGATCGGTGACGAACTTCTTCAACCACACTGCTTCCTTGGCGGCTTCAGCTGCAGCAATATACTCAGCTTCGGTCGTCGAATCTGCAGTTGTTTCCTGCTTGGAACTTTTCCAGCAAACTGCACCTCTGTTTAGAGTAAAAATAAATCCAGATGTAGACTTGCTATCATCTGGATCTGACTGAAAACTCGAGTCAGTAAAGCCTCAGGGTTTCAGTTCACCTCCTCCATAAACCAGAAATGTATCCTTAGTCCTTCTCAAGTATCTTAGGATACACTTCACAGCCATCCAGTGCTCTTGACCTTGATTAGCCTGAAATCTACTCGTAACACTTTGAGCATAGGCTACATCAGGTCTTGTACATAGCATGGCATACATGATAGATCCTATGGCAGAAGCATAAGGAACTCTATCCATGATTGCCCTCTCTTCAGGAGTCTTGGGAGACTGTTCTTTAGAGAGATGAATTCCATGTCTCACTGGTATGAGTCCTCTTTTGGAATTCTAACAATGGTATCTATGTACATAGATTGGGTCAAACCAAGCATCCTCTTTGATCTATCCCTATAGATCCGTATTCCCAATACGTAGGATGCTTCTCCCAAATCTTTCATGGAGAAGTTCTTTGACAGCTAGATCTTTACAGAAGATAACATTGCCACATCATTCCAATGAGTAGAATGTCATCTACGTAAAGAAGTAGAAAGGTGACAGCACTCCCACTGGTTTTCTTGTACACACATAGTTCATCATCATTCTTAATGAAGTCATAAGATTTAATAGCCTCATCAAATCTTATGTTCCAACTCCTGGAGGCTTGTTTTAGTCCATATGGACCTCTGTAGCTTGCACACTTTGTCTGGAAATTCCTTAGATGTGTAACCCTCTGGTTGTATCATATACACCTCTTAAGATTCCCATTGAGGAAGGCGGTTTTCACATCCATTTGCCAAATTTCATAATCATAGTGTGCAGCTATAGCAAGGAGAACTCTAATTGATTTTACCATGGCAACTGGGGAAAAAGTTTCGTCATAGTCAACTCCTTGTCTTTGACGATAACCTTTTGCCACTAGTCTTGCCTTGTATGTATCAATTTGTCCATTAGCACCGATCTTTTTCTTAAAGATCCACTTGCACCCTATGGGTACAATACCCTCAGGTACATCAACTAAGTTCCAAACTTTGTTAGTGTACATGGACTGTATCTCAGAGTTCATAGCCTCCTGCCATTTCCCAGCTTCTGGGCTTTCAATGGCCTCCAAGTAAGTCATGGGGTCATCATCTCATGGTAGGGTGTTTTCGAGTCACCTCCATCAATATGTCCCACATATCGTGCTGGTAACTTTGTTACTCTACCTGACTTGCGTGGTTCATTAGTGTGTGTATCAATAGGATCACGAACCACACCTCACTCTCAGAGGCAGTGTTGACTTGTGGATCTGGAACCTCTTCCAGTATTACTTTACTCCACTATCTTCTTGGAGAAATATTCCTCCTCTAGAAAAATAGCTCTCCTGACAACAATCACTTTTGCTCCTCAGGGCAATAAAAGTAATATCCAAACGTCTCTTTGGATATCCAACAAATCTACACTTACGTGTCCTAGATTCTAGTTTGTCTGGATCGTGCCTCTTTACATGGGCTGGACAACCCCAGACTTTAACATGTTTAAAATCTGGTTTTCTGCCCTTCCATATCTCATATGGTGTAGAGGACACAGACTTACTAGGCAACTGTTCAACAAGTAAGCAGCTGTCTCAAGTGCATATCCCCATAGAGACTGGTAATTCTAAAAAGCTCATCATTGATCGTACCATGTCCAACAAAGTGCGATTTCTCCTTTCTGACACCCCATTCATCTGTGGTGTATAAGGAGGGGTAAGCTGAGATAGGATACCATTATCCTTCATGAACTGTGTGAATTCTGTACTTAAGTATTCTCCTCCTCGATCTGATCGAAGAGTCTTAATACTCTTTCCAGTTTGTTTCTCTACTTCATTTTTAAATTCTTTGAACTTCTCAAAAGCTTCTGATTTGTACTTCATCAAGTACATATATCCGAATCTAGAGAAGTCATCAATGAATGTAATGAAGTATGAGAAGCCACCCTTGGCCTGGGTAGACATAGGGCCACATACGTCTGAATGTATAAGCCCTAATAATTCTTTGGCACGTTCTCCATGTCCAGTAAATGGAGATTTGGCCATTTTACCCATAAGGCAAGACTCACAAGTTGCAAATGATTCATAATCAAATGGGCTTAAATACCCATTATATGCAACTTTTGAAGTCTAGCTTCGCCAAATGTCCAAGCCTACAATGCCACAAGTAGGATTGATTCACACTGTTCTTGCTCTTCTTAAGAGCCACATCAAGATGGAGGATCATGATAAGAAACATCCAAAAGATATAAAACATTGACAATATTCGCAGTAGCAATCAAATTATTATGAGATAAAAGAACAACATTTGCTCTTTATTGTCAACGTATATCCTACTCTGTCTAAACATGAAACAGAAATGATGTTCTTTATTATGCTAGGAACATAATAACAATTTTCTAAAATTAGAACATCTCCAAATGGAAGTTTAAGGTTCACTATCCCCACAGAGCTTGCCGCAACCTTTGCGCCATTTCCTAGCCTTAGCTCCACCTCTTTCTTGGTCAGTTTCTTCTACTTGTCAGCACCTGCACATCATTGCAAATATGAGAAGCACATCCAGTATCTAATACCCATGATGTAGAATCTCTAACTGACAAGTGTAACTCTATCATATAGATACCTGAAGCATCACCTTGCTTCACAGCCTTGAGCTTTGTCCTTGGGTATTGCTTGCAATTCCTCTTCCAGTGACCTTTCTGGTGACAATAGAAGCACTCGCCCTTTTCATCTCCTGTGTCCTTCTTTTTTCTCTGAGCTGGGTTTGTTTTAACATGATTCTTTTGATTTCCTTTCTTAAAGGATTGCACTGCCTCCTCTTTCTGTTGGTCTTACCAACTAAAAGGACTTAAGGTTTTTCCTTCTGAAGGTTTCCCTCAGCAGTCTTAAGCATGTTAAGCAACTCAGCCAATGTGACCTGAATCTTGTTCATGTTAAAGTTAACAATGAACTGAGAGTATGAGTCTGGAAGTGATTGCAGGACGAGGTCTGTGCTCATTTCCTTGGGGAGTTCAATCCCAAGGACAGCTAACCTCTCAATCCACTCTATCATCTTCAATACATGAGTTTATACTGAAGATCCCTCAGCCATCCTTGCTCTAAACAACTTTTAGATATTCATATCTTTCAGTCCTGCTCTGCTCAGAAAAGCTCCTTCAAATGGAGCAAAATGGCCTTGGCATCCATGTCTTCATGCTGCCTCTGCAACTCATTGCTCATTGAGGCAAGCATGAAACATTGTGCCATGGTGGAATCCTGCTTCCACTTCTCATACTCAAGCACCTCTCCTTCAGAGGCATCTGATGTCGGCTCAGCAGGGGCCTCACTTTCCAGGACATAGACGATTTGCTCAGACCTGAGGACAATCTTCAGGTTTCTGAGCCAATCAGTGTAGTTTGGACCTGTCAAACGGTTGGCATCCAATATGCCACGTAACGGATCCCTGACGACATTTTAGCCTACAGGAGATAAAATGAAATATAATTAGCAGATGTTCAGTTATTATTTAAAACAAGATATGATCTTTATCTAGTTTAAAACTCCCACTAATTTTGACGAACTGTATATCCCTCAAATATGCAGGACGGGAGATGCCGACAATCTCTTAGTGGGGATCAGAATCTCAATGACTCATACCATGACCTTGTGTATAACACAACAAGTCATGATATGACCAAAGAGCACCCATCTCATGGGACTTGCAACTCTTTGCAATATCTGATCACTATTCTGTCCCTGCATCTTTAATGGCCTTGTGGATAGCACAACAAGCCATAAAGTACAGTCTAAGCTTTACCATCGTTACTTAACGCAGATAGATTAGGATGTAGCCCTTGTGGATAGCACAACAGAGCTACACCGTGCCTCTACCTCGTTTAGATGCATCCATATGCAATAGTTTTAAGACTTATTTCACAATTAAGTGGCCTTGTGGATAACACAACAAACCCACCCAAATGTAATTTAAGTCATAAAACCATAACAATGGAGGACCACGCAACTATATTAAAATATATGCGCTACGGCTTAGAATTTTAATAGAGGAATTTGAAATATTTTATCTTGGTCTCATCCTAGATGGTAGCATATATGAATGTTCCATAATATTGCATAATACTATAATCTAGGACATTATAAAATAAATTTGCATCCCATACAAATTAAAGTGGTCATGGACATTGCACAAGTTTGACTGGAGCATAATAGTCAAACTACAACTACAGTTCCAATATAACACTTATATTGGTAAACCTGCAAACACAATAGCATAAGTGAACTGTTTCCAACGTCATCGCTTGTTGCAGTAGCGGATCATCCTCGCCATCAAGCGTTCTCACGAACAAAATTACATCAAATAAATTGCATGTACATTTTGTATAAAGAGAAGCCTTATGGCGAATACATTAGGGAGGGAGATAGAATTACATTGGAATGTGAGAGAGAGAGGAGGTTCGCAGACCTCAAATTAACCATTAATTTGCAAATCTCCACATTCACAAATAAATTAAAACATTCATACCATCATCACATGATACAGAAGAGCAATATCCATGACCTTAAAAACTTTTAATCATTCCACACATGGAAGAGTACATCACATGGCTAAATAAAAGTTTTAAAATATATATTTGGTTTCAGAAACTAGGTCCATCCAAAAAGGGATTTATTCGAACATTTCGAAAAATTAACCTTTAACATGCTTTAATCATCATTATAAAACTGTAACAACAAAAGCACGGGCATACAATCTAAAATCATTTAATTAAGTGTTATTCCATGCAATGAATTTCTGAAAATAATTTAACAATTAATTATAACTTTCAGAAATATACAACTCAAAAAAAATTGAAATTTTCTGTCTGCTGGGGCCCGGCTCGGCCGCGAGCGTAGGGCCGTGCCATGGCCTGCGAAGGCCCCCGCGCGTGGCCCCGCGCGCCCGGCCCCGCCGCTGCGCTCGGCTCAGGCGGACCTGGTCTGCCGGCCCGCCCGGCCTGGCCCGCGCCTGGGACGTGGGACCCTGCTGCACCCGCCCTAGCCGTGGTGGCGCGGAGGCCGCCACTCTTCCCCGAGGGAAGGGCCACCCCGAAAGGGGGCCATGCCTCGCAAGCGGCGCTGTGGCGCCGGGGCGCGCTGCCAGGGCGCCGCCGTGGCGACCCCCATCCCCAGCCCATTTTTCAGTTTCCAGCCATCAAATGGCCGCGGGAATTCAAGTCCGAAAAATTGGAAAAATTGGGGAGGGGTTTCTAGCGCTTTGGCCGAACTTTGCATGGATTAAATCTTAAGAAAATGATCTTAGACAACAAAACGGATGTAGATCGCAGTGGAACCTGGCTCTGATACCACTGTGAGGATCTACTACGACCAAGATCAAGAAAACGCAGCGGAAAAGGAGTTTAAATTTTGATCTCGATCCGTTTTGCGAGACACGGATCTGACTATCGGATAGTCGAAATCACCTTGCGCGGAATCGGATCCGCGTTCGTACAACTGCGAGGGGTGGCGCCACAAGCCGTTCAACGTCCGGCCTCCAGCGGTGTCCACGCGGTCTTCCTCGCGACGATCCACGCCCGCTCCCTCGTGACAGTCCACGCTGGCTTCCTCGGGTTCCGCAACGCTCGAAGACTAAGCTTGGATTCGCGCCGATCTCCGCGACATGTGACGCAAGAGAGAGGGAGAGAGAGATAGAGAGGGGGGCGGCCCTGGGGAAACCCTGATACTTGGCCAGGGTTCTCCATCATGTCATTATAAGAGATTGCGGTTTTTCATAAAAACCCTGATCTTATATAATTAGACCATCGCATGAAAACTGTTGCGTGTGACCCTCTAGGCCCAAGTACCAATCCAGTTAATGGCCCAATAAATTAGTAACTCTTACTAACTTAATTAATTAGTTAATATCTCATATTATCTAATTAATAATCCGAGTCAACTTTATCTAGTCGATCATCTGGGCCTCCGAACACGTTGGGTGTCAAGCAACACCACGTGAACCCAGGAAGGTATTGGGGTTATGCAACCCTCATAAGGAACCTTTCCGTCATCAGTTACCGTGTAGATATAATCTCTCATTTGCACAATACTCTTGAACAACTTAGGATATGGTATACTGTCAAATCCTAACTTATTGTTCCACTGGGACTCATGCTTTAGATTAATATCAAAAACTCCTTTTGATATTTTTTCTGCCCTGGCCAGGGTCTCCATTGCATCGTTCCCTTGAGTATTCTCCCTCTGTGTACCGAGGGCAAATGATCCCTTATTGACCACTCAATCCCCTTCGAAGGTCTTCCGCTGTGTCCGAACATTGACTGTTTGGAACTCTTGAATAGAGATTCTTAGGTCAAGCTCAAAACACAGAAGTCCACCAACAAGGTCTTTGGTGTCTCAGGTCTAAAGATCATCTACACAACTGTGACAATTGAATCTTTCTGGTTGACAGTTAGGTACAATTTCATCAGTGATTCTATCGGATCAGTTCAGTGAACTCTTTCTCTAAAGAGAACCTATTATTTTCTCCTTAGTGTCTCCACAAACATGACTATGAGATCAGTCACCCTCATCACATGAGCAGGAGTAAACAATACTATTATATCCGGATATCTGATGTCCTTCTCAGGTATCCATCGAATAGGAACATTTAGAATATGTGTTTATTAAGTGAGCAGTCTCATTAGTATGATCACACATCATAGTCTACCCACTATTGCACATGTTCATGGACTTTATTATAATACCAACATAGTAAAATAATAAATAAAAGCCATTTTATTAATAACTGAATAAAATGATACAATATCTGATTTACTTGTTGTCCACCTAAGACTAACAGAGCCACCAAATAATTCTATCCTCTTGAGCAACCACTCTTGTGCCATTTGGCAAATGGCTGCTACACTGCAATAAACTGTCCAAGAAGCTGTTGGATACTCTGTCGAATCCTTTCCATAATGCCTTGGCAAAAAAGATATGAAGTGAAGATATGGTGCATGTCCTCTTCCGCCTCCCCACACAAACAACACTGAGTAGAGATGTTCTAAAGAAAAGTGATCACCTATCACAAGTTGGTAGCCGACTATGAGTGATCCTCCATATGAGCACATTCATCTTAAATGGGCTTTTAGGGGCCTACGCTTGAGAAAACTATAGGTATCGTAAATCACCATCTGAAAGAACCTGATAGGTGACTGCATCAAGAACCTGCCTCCTTTCTCCCACCTCTACATCTAGGAATCGATCGTACCAGCCTGAAGTCTGAAATCCAAAAGAAAAGTTAAGAGGTTTACCTGCAGTTCCAACTCACATGACGAGAGAGATTGCCTGAAGGAGGGGACCCAAACACCCCCCACAGTGATCATTATAAGCTTGGCCACATAATCCTTAGGCCTACCTGCTACACCAAATAAAGACGAGAATGCCTTTGCAAGAGAACAACACACCCATCTATCCTGCCAAAATAAACATATGCTTGTCCTCCAACTGCCACTCATACTGGCTCTAACGAACTCCACACTCTGCAATATACTCTAGATCGGAGAGAAACAAGATACAAGTGTACAGGGATAGCACCCCACCTTGGCAGAATTATAGTACCTTTGAGAGATGAGTTGAACCCATAAGCCACCATCCTTGCCCCAACCTCTACAGCCACTTACTAAGCAGCGTAATGTTGAAACTTTTAATATTATTGATACCCACACCCCTCACTTCCTAAGTCGATAGACTCTCCCCCATGCGATATCATGCCACCCTCTTACCCTACTTCTATTGCCATGCCAAAAAAATCTTGTCTGAATGTCCTCCAGCTTCTTGCCACTGTCTTCGAGATCTTGAAGATAGATAGGAAATAAATCGATAGACTATCCAGCATCAATCTACAAAGAGCCAGTCTGCTCCCATATGAAAGTAGTCCAGCCTTTCACTCCGGCAACCTAGACTAACCACCCCTACTAGTCCCTGCAATGAATACCTCTTGGAGAAAGAGGAAGGCGAAGATAAGATAACAGAAAGGATCCAATCTGACACCCAAACATAAGGGCTGCCCTTGAAATTGTTGCCTCTTCCATGTTGATTCCAACCATCTGAATTTTTTTGTAATTCATCCTTGTCCTATACATGATATCATGTACCATCTGTAACACCATGCTAACATAAATAAGTTGTTGATCATCATTAGCCAGGAATAAAAAAATGTTGTCAACATACTGCAAGTGAAAGATATTGATACCTCATCCTATCTGGAAGCCATGAATAATGCCCTCCGCCTCAGCTCTTTAGAACAACCTACTGAACATCTAAGCCACTAACACAAAGCCCCATCTGAGCTTTCTCCCTTTGACAAAAGAGGTCGAAGGCTGCCTATTAATGAGCACCAAGAACGCAATAGACGAATTACATTCCCTGATCTAAGAGAAACTTGTAATGAAACCCCATCTCTGCCAACACATGGTAGACACAATTCCAGTTTTAAGGAGTCTTTGGTGAGAACTACTTCATACTTTGCTTTTGAGGAGTCTTTGGTTCATCTATCCTCCTTATCCATCAAACATGCCTCCTCAAGTGAATCCATCGCATGTATGTGTGAATAAGGTTCTTTAGCTTGTCTTCCAGGAAGGCATTTGCTCTTGCCCCAAGCTGAGAGCTGCCACAGCTTCTTGACTAGCACTGTCAACCCCCACCCTGAGGAACAGAAGCACCCCATGCTTCATCGACAATGCCCAAAAATATGCCTCCTTGAACCAGAAACTCCTAAATCTGAAAATCTGTCTCCTTAATTGCTTGTGGATGGATGACAATAGAATAGGTTTATGATCAAATCCCACTCTAGCCAAACAAGAAGTTCTGCATGCGAGGAAAATGGTCCTCCCACTCCACTGACACTAGAAACCTATCCACCCTGAAGCAAGACGACCTCCCTTTGAAGTTGGACCTAGTGAACTGTGCGTGCGCTAACCCAATGTCTATAAGAACAGCGTGGTGGATGAAATCACAAAAATTCTGTGTCTCCCTGCAGATAAAAAAGAGAACTGATCCTTTCTGAAGCTGCTACCACTATATTAAAGTCTCCTCCTACACACCACGGTCTATCGAATGCTAGGTGGAAGTCAATGAACTCCTGCACAACACACTCTTTCCTTCCTAGACTAAAGGCCATATACCCCAGAGAAATCACAGAAAAAGACATCTCTCAAGCACTTGAAATGAAGCGAAATGGCCCACGGCCCACAAGCTTATCCACCTCCACCTCAAATGGATTCCATAACACCATAATACCCCCAACCCTCCCACTTTCTCCCCCCCCCCCCAACCTCCTCACATTCCAAGAGATGATCTTTAAGATGACTAAGGAGATGTCGACCTCCTCTAGGGCCCTCCGTCAACTGCACCCCCTCCTCCTTGCTGTTCCTCGCCCTCAATATTGATTTATCTCTCTTCACCTCCCTAGCCTATGCCACATGCCATCTGTTTGGAATAAGAGGGATGGAGCCCTTAAACCCCTTATCTACATATGAGACACCCAACTTTCCTACTAGTTCCCTAAAGTGTTCCACAGAGACCCTCTCCACCATCTCCAACAACTCCTTGTCCTTATCCTTATCACACCGCGAGGAAATACAACTAAGCCACCTCTACCGCCTCCAAATTCTCCAATGAGCTCCCGAAGACTCGACACGACATTTTATAAATGAGTTGCAAATAAACCAAAAACGTTAACTCAAACAAGACTTTTTTTAACTTCGAACAAAAAAATCAATGCAACCATTTCCAGAGTAACTTTGAGGGGGATATACTCCCAAAAATACTATCTTTATTTAACGCCACTCAAATAGTCTCTTCGTCATGATGATAATCCTTTTGGAAAGAAAGTGTTTTTTTTTTCTAATTCACATTGATATATTGAGTGCTTCTTTTACTTTTAAGAAAATATGGTTTGACCACCTTCAAGGAAAAGAATAAACAATTAGTTGTCATTGCTTAGTAGCATCTAGGCTGTTCATAATACGGTCCAAACCGTAAAACCGAACCGAACCGACCGGTTCGGTTCGGTTCGGTTCGGTTTCATGGGCCAAATGGTTCAGTTCGGTTTCAAGTTTGAAAATCGAAATGAACCGAATATAGATATATAATTATATAAATATAAAATTTAACAAAAAAAAAACTGGTAGCACAATGGAGGGCGACGTCGCGTGCCCTCCACGCGCGTGGTGGTCGCGAGTTCGAAACTCGCGACCACCACAAACACCTTATTTTGCCATGTTTTACATTAAAAAATGCCAGAAAATGCTAAAAAAAAACCAAAAACACCAGAAAAATGGGAATTCGGTTTGAACCGAACCGAACCAGTTCGGTTCACTGAATGAAACGGTTCAGTTCGGTTTTCTCCAAAAATAGAGAAAACCAAACCGAACCGAACCATGTACACCCCTAGTAGCATCACTGCACAATCTTCAGCATGCAACAAAAGAGAAAGGAAACCAACATATGGATTTTATGTCAATCAAGTGATCAACTGGTACACTCCCATTTCAAAACTCCTTGGGAATTTTCAACCAAGAGTTTTACTTAGAACAGTACTAATGGTCTGAGAACTTTACTGAGAGTAATTAAAAAAAAAAAAGAATTATGGGTCATTTGATTGTCTTCTGACATTTAATTTGACACACAATTTCTACCTATTTTCTATGTAAATGGCTCCAGCATTTTCCTCTCGGGGCGAAAAAAGGACTAAAGGAACCCTAGATTGCAGATCCCTCAAAGCTCCTCTCCATAAAATTGATATCTCCTCTCATTTTTATTTCCTTTCAAGAGTTCACTGAACAATGTCTTTGTCATGTATAGGATAGACCAAACTGTCTTTGCCAGATCTTTTACAAAACAATATCCGAATCTTTTCATAGCAAGCATCCATTTATCCTCAAATTCAAACACCTAAAGGACAGTAGTCATTCTTAATTCCTTCCGAAGTTTTGCCTGTTGATCGAGTCGTATTCTTCCACCAGGACATAGAATGTTTTCTACATCAACAAAATGGCATCTCACTTGTAAATAAAAACTCTTCAGATACCTAATGTTCCCACCAGCATAATAGCATCCAAATCAAGCATATTTCAACTTTAAAAAGAATGTGTTTATCCTATCCATCACATTTAGATTAATCAACCAACCTCATATGATGAACCCGAAAGTATATAAAATAATTGGAACAACTCAACGTATGAGATTATAAATTTAATATTTATAGGGTATATGGGAACAGTTTTTCTCTGAAATTAGTTATACTAAAATTTTGTTTCACTTAAATCTGTCTCAATCTTTAAAGGTGCTGTATAGTGGTTGATGATCCACCGGTGAACTGTAATAACTTCTGAAAATTGTGGAGCCATGTTTGATAAAAATGGATACCCATCCTGTGCAGCCACCACAACATTGTCCTTGTCAAGGGATTTTCCTCCACTCCACATCGCCTCGTTCCTTCCCGTGGCTGTCTTGGCTTGCCCCCATATAGTCCCTGTATCACCTCCTTGCACCACATCATCATCGCACAGCATCAGTTCCAGCCATCTCTCTCCTTCCACCCTACCATGAGGCCTACGTGGGAAGGCTAACTGGTCATAGGTTCCCCAACTCCTAGCCCAGTGTTGAAGGGAGGAGAAAACAATGTTTTGTTGTTGCAGATCATCACCTTTCCTCTGCGCCCATTAAGTCTTTTCTTTTTTCTTTTTTTAAGGCAACCACAAAGGGTTACAATTCATTGATAATGAAATAGAAAGCAGCATACAAGGAAACCTCCGTCCAGCATTGACTGTAAGTGCAACATTATGTCAAAACCTAAGCCACCTTTCCTCCAATTTCTGTCAGGTTCCCAAGGTACATAACCATGAACTCCTCCTCTCTCCACAGCCGCACCATCGCACTCGACCTCTTCTGCTGCCCTTTGGCTTAAGAAGAGCCACTGCTGCCTACCCCCCATCATCACCTCCTCTTTCCACTGTAGCAAATTTGCCTTCGGCCTACACTGCCATCTTGAGCCAATGCGGCGTCATTCTACGTTGTGCATCCAAAGAGATGCTGAAGAGGCAATGCCACACCATTAAGAGGTTGTCGAAGGTTGTGTATGAACAATGCGGGAAAGGAGGATGAGAACATGAGGAAGAATGCAAGGAGGGGGGGATGGGTGGAAAGTAGTGAATTGTTTTTATTTCGGGGAAGGTTTATGAAGAGTTAAAACTTTCAAAGAAAACAGGGAGATATTTCCAAACAGGGTAAAGCCCTCATTCTTTCCTCAAATTAAAATTTGAGAGAGAGAGTGTGTGTCAAAAAGTGTAACCAATTCCAAGTGCAAGAAAGTGTAACCAAACACCTTATTAGAACAATCGTAGGAAGTATACGAGGCACTCAATTAAAAAGAATCACAAAAGAACGGAAAAAATTCATCTAGAGGGAGCTTGCCTTGCATAAATTGTTCAAAGAAGGTGTCCTGAAATCAGGCATGCCCACATATTTGAAGATGTATGCAGTGTCAATAACTCGAGCATGATCAATTTTAAGTGCTGTTGCAAAAAAGTAAAAAAAAAAATTCAATTATGAATTTTGCAAAATAATCCCCATGGTATATCAAAGGAGCATTTGAGCACCAACTTGCAACTACAAGTTTCAAAGGGGACCTTTATTGGAAAACCCAGTCCAAAACAAACCTTGTAGGTCATTATGTAAGCTGAGGGGCATAGAAGATCTGGATCTTTCACGGAACCACTTGTCCAGAGAAATTCCTAATTTTCTGCAGAACTTCCTTTCTCTGTGGTACTTGAACCTTTCATTCAATGATTTTGATGGTGAGGTCCCTAAAGGAGGGATCTTTCAAAATGCAAGCGCAATATCTGTCATGGGAAACCACAAGTTGTGTGGTGGCATCCCGGAGTTACGTTTAAATGCATGCTCTCCGCGGGCAAGAAACGTCGGGCATCACAGACATATCCCATGGAAGACAGTGATCATTGTATCGTCTACTATATATTGGGTATTGGTCAGTAGCCCTGTTTCTTTATCTGATTTTCTCATATTGCTTGAGAGGAAAGCTCATCACCCCAAGGCTCCTGCACATGAAATGCTTCCAAGGGTCAGTTACTCTGAACTGTTCAAAGCAATAGAGGGCTTCTCCTCGAACAATCTGATCGGAGTGGGAAGTTTTGGTTCTGTGTACACAGCAAATATGGATCTAACAGAACATAATGGTCGCCAGCTCGTGGCTGTCAAAGTAATCAACCTCCAACGACAAGGAGATTTAAAAAGCTTCATGGCAGAATGCGAGGCGTTGAGGAACATCCGACATAAGATCTTCTGAAGATCTTGACCTCATGCTCGAGCATAGATTTTAGCGGCAACGACTTCAAGGCACTGGTCTTTGAGTTCATGCCCAGAGGATCGCTGGAGCAGTGGTTGCATCCATCTGAAAGTGAGAATGGCAAGAACCAGTATTTTCTGAATCTTACACAAAGGTTAAGCATTGCTGTGGATGTGGCTTCCGCACTTACTTATCTTCATCACTATAATTACGAGCCCATTGTTCACTGTGATCTGAAACCAAGTAATATCCTTCTTGACAATGACATGATTGCACATTTGAGTGACTTCGGGATTGCACGCTTGCTTACCAAGGATGATAACAGGAATCCAAGTAGCTCATTGGTATTGAGAGGATCAATTGGATATATTGCTCCAGGTACATAATAATCTCCTCCTACGTACCTCTTCTAACTCTTGTGCATCAAATCACTTTCATATTGTAGCATCACTCATCATCCAACACTTGTCCCATGTACATTTGGATAAGCAGCAGTGACAGTTTGGCCCCATGTTTCTCATATTATACGTACATTGCAGAATATGGGATGCGATGCAAGGCCTCGACCAAAGGAGATGTCTTCAGTTATGGAGTTCTACTACTGGAGATGGTCACAGGGAGGAAACCCACTGATGCCTGCTTTGGGAATGATCTAACCATCCACAAATTCGTAGACATGGCGTTTCCTGAACATGTCTTGGGCATCGTGGACCCAGATTTGCTAAGGGAAGAAGATGGGACTACTGCCGACGACACTATGCCTAGTTTGAATGATGTGAAACAGGAAAGAAAGATATGTTTGGTTTCCATGGCAAGGTTGGGTCTAATGTGCTCAAAGGAATCACCAAAAGAACGAATGCAAATGGAAGATGTCACAAAAGAGATTACTACGATCAGAGATGCATTCCTAGTTAACTAATCCCCCAACATGCACGGGCAGAAGATTCTTCTAGTTTGGACCCTTACAAGAAGCTTGATGTCGATTGCCTTTTGAACTGGGTTAGATGATCATTAATGTTCTTTCCTTCCTTTTGAATTATTCAACAAGATTTGTGACTCTCATGCAAGATAGATAATTATCGTGTACAATCCTTTTTCCATCTTTTTTTAGCATGAAATGGCAAGCCCTTAGCATCATAAACGGTATTTACAGAGGATTCAGACGATGCCAGATCCATGAACGCATATAAATATATATATATATATAACAGACCAACTCGATATGCAAATTTTAAAGATAAATATGCCACTCTGCCAGAGCTTCCATTTGGAAGGGGACTTGGCAATATTATCGACTAGAGTTGCAGCTGCGTAATATTTTATCTGCTAGGAGGTTCTGCAGCGAAATTCAAACAGGGGATTGAAGTCTCTTGCAGCGGTAATCTCTCTAATATATGGTTACTCTTTTGTTTTTTTTTTTTTGGGAGGGGGAGGGGGGTCCATGAAGTACCGTTTTTTTTGTTAAGTGCTTAGAGTTCAAGTAAATCTGCCTCTTTGGTAAGGGTAGGGGTGTAAACGGAACTCGATATTTCGATATTTCGACCCGATACCGATAAAAATTATCGGTTTCGAAATCGGAAAATGATACGATAGCTTATCGGAATCGGTATCGGATATTCCGATAAGTTATCGGAATCGGAATCGGAATCGAAAAAATAATCGGAATCGGTATCGGTATCGGTTATTCCGATAAATTATCATAAACTCAAGGTAAAATTATGGTAAACATCTTACCTTATCGGAATTTCGGTTTCGGTATTGTTATCGGAATCGGAACGGAATCGGAACTAACCATTCTTATCGGAATCGGAACCATATTTCGGTTATCGGAATCGGTATCGGAATCTGTGTTTCCGGTTCCGAACCCGACCCGTTTACAGCCCTAGTAAAGGGTTTGGGCTACCCTAACTCATTCCATGGGGTAAGTTACTCCGGCATAACTAAGCATTTACTTTGCTAAGAGAAGGGTTAATTAACTCCTTGGAACAAATTAAGTGAGTTGACATACTTTTTTGTTTGAGTGCTTTAGTTAAAAAATAGGGAGAATAATTGTTGGTCCCTGGCAGGGACGAACAATTGTTTTCCCATCCCTGTCAGCTTTTCCACCAACGCACGGTCCCTACTTTATGCGGGACTTAATATCCAGTCCTTGGGGTTAACAGAAGTTATGTCTCTTCTCGCAAATACTCATTCTACCCCCAACCCTATGTGACGCGTGACCGTCTTTGGCTTTAATGCCTTTCGAAGAAGGCAGGCAATGGCGCAATGCTTCTCGATGCGGCATTGCAAAGAGGAGCCCAGGATTGCCGTTTGGGTGCGCTACGAAGAGGAGCGCAGGCTTGCCATTTTGGTGGAAGATTCTGGCTTCCGGTGAACTTTTGTAAACTGGTTCTCATTTCCTTCTATCTCCGGTGTAGGTGAGTTGGTCAGTAGCATTCCGATAAACTGGTTCTCTGTAGATCCACATCCGTTAGTCGCCAAATATTTTTCTTACCAACAATGTTTCATCCATATCCGGCAATAGTAGTCGGAGGGTTTTGTCTCGCTCCTATTTGTTATTTACTCCACTTTTTCATGCAGTTCTACAAATTCATGTTTTTTCTATTCTGATAGACATTGGTTACCAACATTACTACAGAGTTACAGTAGACTAAAAGGGCATGTTACTCTGAAAATTTTTCTATTTTGTCTAAGTTTGTCTATTTCTAATTATGTAATAGCTTTCAAAGTAATTACACACTTAACTCTGTAACTCAGTAACTGTGTAACAACGTTTTAAGTAGTTACACAGTTAATTATGTAACTTTGTAATTGTGTAACAACTTTCTAAGTAGTTACACACTTAACTGTGTAACTGAGTAACTGTGTAACAACTTTCGAAGTAGTTACATAGTTAACTGTGTAACTGAATAAATGTGTAACTGAGTAACTGTGTAACTGAGTAACTGTGTAACTGTTTAACTGTGTAATTGTGTAACTGTGTAACTGATTAACAAGTTCAAAAATACTTACATATTTTAACTGTGTAAGTATGTGATTACCTACTGTTTTTGTACATAAGTGTCTAACTATTTGTATTTCTATTTGTGTAACAACTTTCGAATTAGTTACACAGTTAACTGTGTAACTGAGTAACTGTGTAACAACTTTCAGTGTAGTTACACAGTTAACTGTGTAACTGTGTAACAAGTTCAAAATAGTTAGAATAGTTAACTGTGTAAGTATGTGATTACGTACTGTTTTTGTACAAAAGTGTGTAACTATTTGTATTTCTAATTGTGTAACAACTTTCCATGTAGTTACACAGTTAACTGTGTAACTGTGTAATAGTGTAACAACTTGAAAAATAGCATATGTTAACTAAGTATGTATCTACTTACCTAGTTTTTTTTCTACGTAAGTGTCTAAGTATCTGTATTTCTAATTGTGTAAGTAGTTACACAGTTAACTGTGTAACTCAGTAATTGTGTAACAACTTTCGAAGTAGTTAGACTGTTTATTGAGTAACTTTGTAACAACTTTCAAAATAGTTACACAGTTAAGTGAGTAACTGTGTAACAACTTCAAAACTAGTTACATATCTTAACTATGTAATGATGTAAATACCTATAAATTTTCTTTTATGTAAGTGTTGAAGTATTTGTACTTCTAATTGTGTAACAACTATCCATGTAGTTACACAGTTCACTGTTTAACTGTGTAACATCTTGTTAAGTAGTTACATATCTTAACTCTGTAACTATGTAACTGTGTAACAACTTGAAAAATATCATATGTTAACTGTGTAAGTATGTACTGTGGATGCCTCAAAGTTCCTTAATGGGCCACTCTCTCATGGTGGACCCAATTCTTGGAAGAGACCTCCACAAGGCAGAAATCTCCATTTGATGGCCCACATATGAGGCCCCAAAAGGGCCCATTGAGCAAAAGCCCCATCTCACCCCACGTAGTGAGGTGAGCATAAGGGAATGCAACACCTCCCAAAAGGAGGTCCCAAAAATGGCAAAAAAGCTTGTTGCGGCAGATGGGGCAGAAAAAAGGCTGGTTGGGTACTTTTGGCAGCTTTTCTAGAAGGTTTGGCAAGAGGCATGCAAAAGGCCCCTGCATAAGACAAAAAGGAGAGAGGCTTTTCTCTTCTTCCTCTCCAAGCAAGGAAGAAGGAAGAAGCAACAAGAGAAGGGGCTTCTGCATTTTTTTTCCTCTTCCCCAAGGAGGAGTCCATCCCGGGAGCAACCTGCAAGAGAAAGCAAGAGGAAAAGCCAAGAAGAATAGAAGAAAAGAGAGAAGAAGAAAAGAGAGAAGAGAGAGAGAGGTCCTCCTCCCTTCTTTTTGCCTTGTCTTGTCAAGAAAAGGGAGAGGAAGAGAGGGTGAGTTAGTGTGACGTTGGAGTCCTCCCCCTCCCCTTTTCTTTGAGTTTTGTACTCTTTTACTTGTTCTTTCATAAGAATATTCATACATTCCTCTTTCCCCTTTCATGTGAATGTTTTGTCTTTGAGCATTTACTGCTCTTCCTTTTATCATGCCTTTCATTATTTTAAGCTTTCTTACCCTTTTTTGAGGGCAAGATCGGCTACGAGAAGAGAGCTTCTCTTGTGGAGAAGTGTTCATTTTCCCTCTTATGCCCCATGTGAGGTCATCCTAGGCTCTCCATACCTCAATAAATGAGGCTTGGGAGTATGGAATCTCCTCCCTTCTTGTGCCCCTTACATCACCCCAAGCATTGTAGCTTAATGGGCCTTATGCAAGCTCCTTTCAAACGTGCGTTTGCTTACTGTTTCGCCCCGTTTTTCATGAGCATCTTGCACTGGCGGTTTTGGGGCATGCCCCTTTGCTAGCCATGGTGGTTGAACAACCAATGTTCATGCCCCCATGCTTAGTACCCCATACCAACAGTCCAACAAGCCCCTTTGGGCATATGTTCCTCACTGCTTCAAACCATTTCAATAAGCATTTATGCATGGTTCAAACAGTCCCCCTTCATGTGGTTCTTTCGGTTTTGGGGCATGTCCTCTTTGCTAGCCAAGGGGTTGAACAATTAATATTCATGCCCTCTTGCTTAGCACCCATTACCAACGGCCCATCAAAACTAATTTTGGAACATCATCACCCCATTTTCATGGATTCCCACAGGCCCCAGGTGGCGCCGGTTCGCTGTCTTTCAGGAGAAGGCACTGGTTGCTGGCCTGTTTCCTCGATTCGGCCAGCCCAAGAAGCCCCACCGATTTGGTCGCCAGCTTCATGCTCTTGGCTGACCCACATGAGCAAGGCTATGCTCCATGTGATGTCAGCTAAGGAAATAGACATTAAACCGTAAGAAACCCATCCAAACCCCCGGATTGGACGATGTAATGTCCGTGTTCGGATGGATGGGTTCATACGTCGTTCATCCGCCCCTTGGATTTGTGTGGTCACGACATTACCCGTTTTCCCTGTAAGCGTGCCTTAGGGATCAGCGTCATGTGCCACTGGGGTTACGTCATCTCTTGGCATACACCTCGTTTGTTGGTGCCATCTCCATCATGGTGATATGCACTGTGCTCTCCCCCATTGACCATGATAAGGGGAGATGCTGCCAGATTTTCCCCATGAAGGTCGAGTCGGCATAAGACTCTAAAAGATACCCTCAAGCTGTAATTGATTCAAGGGTTTTTCAGCAAGGCGCCGATTCGATCCGGATTGCCAACTCGGTCACATCCCGCCGATTCGTTTCTGGCTCGCCGATTCGCTGTTTGCATGTGTCCTGCCGAATGGATTATACCCCGGCCTGCCGATTTAGTCCCGCCTGGCCGATTCATTGTTTGCCCTATTTCTTGCAAGCAGCGCCGAATCAGATGAGCGCCGCCGAATCGAGTGCGTCCACGCTGCCGATTGGCCACCCAATGGCTGAGCAACGCCGAATCGCGAATAGAACCACAATTTGCGTTCCTCAAAAGAATCAAAGAACAGATTGGAACTTTTCTATGACAAAAGAAACAAAAGAGCAAATAGATCACCCCATGTTTTAAATGTCTCAAAAGAACAAAGGATCAAATTGAACCCTTTTCAAGCAACAAACGACAAAAGATCATCTTATGTTTACAAAAGAGCAAAAGACCAAATTGAACTTTTCCAAGCAAATAAAGGATCACCTCATGCCTTGCAATGAACAAAAGACCCAAACTGAGATTGTTTTCAACAAGTGACCAATTAGACCATTTCTTGACTTTAAAAAAAAAAAAATGGGAACCACTTCATGATAAAAGAAATAAATGAGTAAATAGGCAAAGAGATCGATAATTGGCTAAATAATAGGTCAAATGATTTCGAATAGACATTCATTTTGCTTAATAGTACTTCAGCCTAAATCTAAGTTTTTTTTTGCACTTTCATCGGATGTCTCCGTTTTAGGCCACAAGGCTTTCTAAATCTGGCGACTAATCAAGGGTTTTACCTCTCAGAGGGATGTAATTAACATCGTTGCGTTTAGGCAACGATGGGATTTTGGTCCAGAACCCGACACTCACTTTCGTTTGACGAAGTCAAACGATGCGCCACAATAGACCTAAAGTCCTTTGACTTCCGGAGGCAGAACACTTGGTTGTCACTTGGTGACTAGCATGCTCGTGCTATGCGAATTGCCGATTCATCTCACGTCACCATTGCTCGTGTAGCATCCGACGGGATTTTGGATTAGCAATACGCACCATCCATAAGAAAATGAGAAACATGATAAATAGAACTTGAAATAGATTTTTTATTATTTTCAAATTCCCATCCCCACATGTACTTACCTACATATTTTTCTAAGTAAGTGCTTAAGTATTATCTCTATTTCTAATTATGTAAGTAGTTACACAATTAACTGAGTAACTATGTAACTGTGTAACAAATTTATAAGTAGTTATTACAGTTAACTGTGTAATTGAATAATTGTGTAACAACTTTCGAAGTAGTTAGACAGTTTACTGAGTAACTATGTAACAACTTTCAAAGTAGTTACACAGTTAAGTGAGTTACTGTGTAACAATTTGACAATTAGTTACATATCTTAATTGTATAAGTATGTAAATACCTATAAATAATCTTTTACGAAAGTGTTTAAGTATTTGTATTTCTAATTATGTAAAAACTATCCAAGTAGTTACACAATTCACTGTTTAACTGTGTAACTATGTAACATCTTGTCAAGTAGTTACATTTGTTAACTGTGTAACTGTGTAACAACTTGAAAAATAACATATGTTAAGTCATGTTCATCTCAGGCTTTTTAATTCAAGAATTTAGACATGATTCCTGCTCGATGTGCATTTGGAAGTGATTCGTTCATTTTTTATGTTGAAGATGAATGGGAATATCGGAAATAAGGGAATGAATATTCAAAGATGGCATTTGACTGGTCCTCATTGGTGTATAAAGTACTAGTTACCTGGAGAAGTCAAATATCATGTTTCCTTAAACGTGAATGATGACATAGAGATTATGCGTTCATTGCATAAGAAGGAAGAGAAATGTGTGCTAATGCAGGTTGTTTGCAAAGAAGGGTTAACATTTACATGTGCTTGTGTAAGTTTTATGCATGAATGACTTGGTAGTGCATTATTTATAATGATATGATGGGTTTTTTTGTAGGTCTATAGTAGTTCGTTCATTAAGCAAGTCTGGACCGAGTACGTCAAATTGTAGGAAGAGCGTATATATCATGTTCGTCTCCTACTTGTTTGGAGAATGGGAAAAACCGACGAATTCTGAAGCTTCAATGTTGGAGAACTGGGATTCGTGCACGTAGTGTTTGAGTTTGTCTTTCTTTTTTTAAGCATAGGTTGGAGTATTGGTATGACTTTGTTAAGTCAGTACTCCCTTAATGTAATGATATTGTGATCGCTATTTTTTTTCAAACTTAATGTAATTTGTGGTACAATCAAAGGTATTGTGACTTACGGACCGAATGCAATTTTTGTTTAGGTGGACCTATATGCTTACAATTTACTACCTCTGTAAGTACGTAAGTTGTAATTTTATACCTTTGTGATGCAGTTATGCCAGCAACCAATTATTAATTTTGGGAAGAAAATTTTTCTGAATAAAACACATATAAAGGATGTACTTAACACTTACATACATACAGATCATCACTTAAAGACTTACAAAAAAAAATAGTTGCGCACATTTGCAACATACTTGCTTGCATAGGAACATTGTTTTCAAGTTAATAAAGAGATCACATTGTTTTGAAGTTAATAAAGAGATCACAATGTTTATGCCTCATCCAATAATGGAACAATTTTTTCCACAATGTGTCCACCGGTAATTGCCTATGCCTTCTGCTCATTGACATCTTGAATAATGGCCCATGCCAGCTTCCCTCGAATAAGTCCATACTAGCCTATGTCATTATAAATGAATGAGAATATAGAAATTTTGGGTACGCTATGATGTGGAGTATCACATTTGTTAAGAACCATACCTGGGAGAATGGGAAACCAATTATGTTCTTTTGTGATAAACATTCATGTATTTGCAAATAAAAAGTGCACAGTCGTCCCCAACTCCTTGTTGTGGACAAGGGCTTGGCACTACGACCGCCATTCTGTTGTATCCAAGCCAAAGAGTTCAAGAAAAACTTTTTTTAGAAAACTGACCTATAGTAAAAAAAAAAAAGACACAAGTGAATATCAAATGGAGACAAATTTCATGCATCATAGAACCACTTGCACACATTTACATGAATGAGAATGAAAGATTGTGTGGAGGAGTACAAGCACTTACATAGCTCTGGAAGTCATGTTTAGGCTGGATCATTGAGTTATAAAGTTCGTATTGTTTAGTTCTCATGTTAATGACCAGCAATGCCCAATGATTTATAAATGTATTGGAGAGAAGACCATGTCTATGTCATTATAGGTTTCTGCGGTGTTTTCAGAATGTGGTCCAAATATTCCTTTCTTTTTTCGTTGTTTCTCCATCCCATTATCCATCCCTATTACAAATAGTAACGAGAACATAATATAATAGTCATATGTTCATTTTAAATGGAGGTGGAATACTACCAATGGAGTAAAACCTTGTTGTAGGCAGGCAGACAATCATAATCATAATATTGGATGGTTCATCCTTTGTTTCTTCACATTAGAAGAAGGAACAAATCAATTATAGTTGAGTCTAAGTCTTTTCCAAACAACAGAGAAATTATGTGCTCCGGGTTGACATAGGCACCCTAGCCATCCTTCTTTGGTTCTAGTATATTGTCACTACAAAATGCAACAAAGATGTTTATAATGGTAGTTGACGTAATTGTGTTGCCTTATTCATAATAGTGTAAAGTTTATTACCCATCAATTCTGGTGGTATCTAGGAAGTTGTCAATAACACGAACCTCCTTTGGGGAAAGTTGTTTTCGTCCATGGTAATCTCGATGGACTTCACAATGGGCAAACTAAATTATGACAAATACATGACACAAAGATGCATACGAAAGTTTATAAAATAACCAAACCGAAACAATGGAACATGCTTGAGGGGGACATGCCTGACTCAATTGGGAAGGCACAATGATTGGATTGCCTTCCTGCACCTTTTTCTTCCTCCTACCTTCAAACTCGTACTCCAAGTCCTACCATAAATATACATGATTTACACACTTAGAGAAATATGTGATTACACAATTGTTTGGTTACACAATTATTTGGTACACCAATTTCAAAATTACATGGTCATATAGGAACATAATTGTCAGGTTACAGAATTACTTATCTACCTTCAATAAAGTGGACTATGACCGGTCATTCGTGCTCCTTCACCCTCCTTTTCAGCGACGAGGGTGAGATGGTTTTTCCCACTTTCCGCTTTTTCTCCCCTGCTGAAGGCATCTTTGCAATTGTTGTGGGGGTACAATATTCTCGACCAATTTATCTAGGGTCTGTATGATAGTGTCCACGTTCTGGCCCTCATCCTTCGTTGACTCTTCTCTGCCTTCTTCCTTTTTCTTGGAGATCTCCTCTTGTTCCTCTCCTCCTTCTCCATCTCGGTGGACATCATGTCCCTCCTGTCCTCCCCCTCCTTGGACATCTCCACCATCACCTGTCCTCCGTCCTTTTCCTCCTCATTTATTCCCACCTTCCTTTTCCTCTCATTTCTTCCTTCTTTTTCCTCCTCATTTCTTCCCACCTTCTCCTATTCTTCTTCTCTTCCCTTTCGCTTAGACAATTTTTCTAATTTTTTCTGTCTTTTTTTCTCTTCTTTCTCTCTTTCATCTGGATTATTTACCCAAGCATACTTCTAATGTCAGTTAGAAGATTGATAATTTGACTTGTTTGGGTGGGTGTTGCTACAATTGCGCTGCTGCTACCGGCTGTTGTTGTTCATGTTACTGCTGTATTGTGGCAAAGTGGTTGATATTCTTAGCTTCGTTTCTTGCTTTTATAGAGGACTCCTCATCTTCGAAAATGGTAACATCGGAGACTATCTAAGAATGCATACAAACATATGAGTTATGTGTTAGTACAGTTATGTGTCGACAACCAAGGATTCAACCAGTAGTTGTCGACAAACTCTTTTCATCTGTCGACAACCAAGGATTCAATCAGCAGTTGTCGACAAACCTCTTTTCATCTGTCGACAACCCAAGTTTGTGTTGGTACAGTGACCACCAGCATGGATAAAAATATATAAATTATAAACAAGAAGAAGGAGGTGTGATATAGAGAGACTTACAAAGTGTCTGTTTATTTCCTTTAATTGTTTCTGCCAATAAATCATTCTCTTCCGACATACCCACTTGAAGATCCGTGGAAGCCTCTCTGGAAATTCTGTGCAAACCTCCTCTGGTGCTCCAAGAACCAGGCCTGTCATTAAAAGAAATTCATCTTGTTAGTGTGATATATTGTGATATAGTTTACTACATTATTATTGGTGGTATTTGAGAATAAAAGACCTACACCAAGAACTAGAAATTAAAGCATCCCAAAATATAAATTCCCTTAGATGACTTTTCTATTCTCTTCCTTCAATTGTTAGCAATTTCAGTCATCTTGCTCATGAGGAATTGGTGCACAGCACCTGCCCAATCAACATTGTTCACTTTCTTCAGATTCTTGACGTAATGCAGAATTGCCATGGGACAAGCAAATGCAGTTGTTGTGAATAAAAAACTAGCACAAAGTAAGGCTATCCAATTAAAGCCCAACAAAATCTTGAATGTCTTCTTGCTCATTAGAGGGTGCCAAAGACTGCATGGCCTGTAGAATATTCTTTCTGTGCACTTTGTCCCTCTTGGGCAGTAGCTTATGAAGGCGACTGTCTACACTGTCTCTAGAAAAGTCCAGCTTCTCACCAAAATTTGGAAGGCCAACAATCAATGCCACTTCTTTTGCAGTGAAATGCAGTTGCTGACTCCAATAAAACATGAGTCATCCTCAACATAATGCAAAATAATCTCCTCTACCAATGGAAGAGGATTGACAGGTGTTGTGGATTGCTATACACATGGAAATTGTTGTGGACATGAGAGACTTATGGCAATCTCGAATGCCGGCCACCTTCATTGCTTCCATGTAGAATTTCCAATTGAACCGGTGATGTAAATGACATACCTTACTGTCTATAGTGCCTATATGAAAATTAATTCACATCACTAATAAAAAATTTAAGTAAATACCTACTATCATAATTATGAAGTACAACTAACTATTTGTAACTTGCATACTTATGTACATACATAGTTAAAGATGTGTTACACAGTTACGAAGTAACTCTGTAACTTACATACTTATATAAGTCTGTAACTTACATAAATACGAAATAGCATACCTTCCTCTATAGTGCCTGTATGAAAATTAATTTGCATCACTAATAAAAAATTTAAGTAATGCCATGTGTCATACTATCATAATTATGAAGTACAACTAACTATCTATAACTTGCGTACTTATGTACATACATAGTTTAAGATGTGTTACATAGTTACAAAGTAACTCTATAACTTGCATACTTATGTAAGTCTATAACTTACACAAATACGAAATAGCTTACCTTCTCTTCTCCTCTTCTTCTGTTTCCTCTGAATCGTTTGCATCATCTTCTGGAGGACGATCTTGTAGTTTCTTGTTTTCGTCGGCAACTTCTGACGTTTCCTCTGAAATAGGAAACACTTCAAATGAAAAAAAAAAGACATTCTTTTGAATCTTTCATGGTTTTCTAAGTTGAAAGACTACACATGAAAAACTAAGGAAAAATCCTTTTAAATCTGTTGTTAGTTCAAAAGGGAAAGACTACACATCAAAAAATAGCCCAAGTAAAATACCTACATCTCATTCTTTTCGTATTCGATCGATGAAGTCTTGCAATGTTTGTCGCTGCCCAGATGCGGTTCTTCTTCTATTGCCGGCATGCTCTGTTTTTCCGGGGTGGATGCTATTTTCTCCATCTTCCCTTGCGACAGATGTAATCTATCATATGCGTGCGGATGCTACCTCGAATGCTTTCAACGTGCAGAAGCCAGAGGAATGGCAGAGTGCTGTGGGTTAGAAAAGAGTGTAGGGATGAGTTACCTAGTTTTTGCCCTACTTAAAGTCTCTCATATTTTGAAAAGAGTCGTGGCGGTTCGAGGGCATGGTGGTAATTTTTGAATTAAAATGACTGTTGATGGTGACAGAGGAGAGAGAGGAACCCCTTTTCCGACGAACCAATGGAAGCTTTCTACTTCAACTTACCAACAAAAACGACATTCCCACTCGGCCACTCCCCTTCTCTGCTTACTCCTCTAGCCATCTACTGGAAACGATTGAATATTCCGAAGGATAGATGGACAAGATTCTAGCCGTTGTTCCTTTGGCCAGGACTCCTTTGTGTTCTATGTCTTCTGCGGAATGAAGCTTGATGTACTTCATGTTAAATCTTGCGTCGATGGTCTTTATCCGGACGAAGATGGATCATCAAGTACTCTCTCCCAAGTCTCACAGATACCTATTTCCCATTGTGTGAAGATGGGGACGTGGACATCATGTATGATATTCATAATCAACAATGTTGTAAGACCCAGTTTCCGGCTTTCCGTTCGGCTCCAGGGATGACTGGCCACTGACGCGTCCAGGCTGGGCGACGCGTCGGTGCCGCGCGTGGGCGTCGGCCGCGACAGTCATCTGTGTCGTGACGTTCGGGTGCGTCATTTTCTGTCGCGCCCTGGTTTGCCGTTGTGTCTTGGTGTAACACCTCGGGTTCTGTTTGCCTTGGCGTTGATCTTGGGATCGCGACGGGTAGGGTGTCGCATTCTAAACGTGACGTGTTCTCTGTCACCTTCTGGATGAGAAGGCGAAGGCCCCTGTGTTGCTTTCCAGTTGTCTGTTGTGGCTGTGCGCCACGTGAACGCAGCACGGGTGTGAAGGCGACGTGCCAGTTGTCGCGTTCACCTGCGGCGCCTGCATGCACAACACGTGGTCTGAAGCCTATCCAGCCTGTCAGAGGTCTTGTCGGAACTTTTGAGAAGGCGACAGGATGGGTGTCGCGTTCTGGGTCAGAACGCGACATCGAGCCTATCGCGATCACAGTTCGGAGGACTTAAGTTAGTTGGCCCCTCCTTTCTTCCTTTCCGTCCCTCTTCTCCCTTTTCCCCTCTCCTCCGGTGGGGGGGGTTCCCTCCGGCGATCCGGTGCCGTGGAGTGGCCAGGAGCTCGTGCGGAGCGGCGACGCGTGCATGGAGCAAGGATTGATGAACAGTCTATCCCCATATAATTTATTAATTCATATATATTTTGGTGATTAACAAAACTCCACTAACGGTTTTTCTACAAGTATTGAGTACAGGAAAAATAACAATGGAAATTCAAGCCCAATCGTAAGTGTTACTCCTATTGTTGTAGTGTTAAGCTCAAGTATGAAATTTAGCTAAGTCCACATCGACTTTATTCTTATTACATTGATTTTAGTAGAGTTATAACGATTTCCTCATAACGATTTCAGCATAGCATTCAAGCATCATTTGATTTCAATAGAAATTGTTACCACATCGACTTTATTCATGTTACATCGATTTTAGAAGAGTCACAATGATTTCCTCACAACGATTCCTTAAAGTCCTTAACGATTTCCTCATAACTTGAAACATCATTTGATTTCAATAGAAATCGTTACCGCAACGACTTTCTTACATCGATTCCTTTAGAAGTTCGTAACGATTTGCTCATCGCAACGATTTCTTCAGACTTCGTAATGATTTGCTCATCGCTACGATTTCTTCAGACTTCGTACGATTTGCTCATCGCAACGATTTCTTCAGACTTCGTAACGATTTGCTCATCGCAACGATTTCTTCAGACTTCGTAACGATTCGCTCATC
>CM024758.1:16224171-16346171 GCA_014218235.1 Colocasia esculenta | reverse complement strand
CATCTACCTTTTCTCCGCTTCCCTCCGCGTCCCGCCTACACCCCCACCTGCCCGTGACGCGTCCGCCCCTGCATCACCCTACCTCACGCCCCCCAACCGCCAACCAGTCACCCGACCCCCTGAGTCCGCGGACGGCCCCGCGACACGCATTGGACAGTTGTGTCCGTCCAACCCTGTCATTGTGAGCATGCCAGCACCCTGCCGCGAGTCAGCGCCTGCAGTTGCTTAGACAGGCCCCAGCGCCCCAACACTCGTCTGTGACAGCACCGGCCGGTTGCTTCCAGCTTCCTGTTCTCGCCAGGACCGTCTCCACACAGGCCGACTATCCAAGTCTTACAAGTTGTTGGTCCAACACATTCCCGAGATCTTATTTTGTGTGCCTATTACCTCCCTGCGTGGAGTGGGCCTAACGGGATTGTAATTCCTTAAATTTCATTTTGTACTCGGGATTCGGGACCCCGGCGGTTCTTCCCCACACCCAGACGGGAGTGCTGATCGCGTCTTTGGAGAGTCGTAGTTCGTCGGTTAGAGTAGTCCACGGTGTTGTCCCGCATCAAAAAAACACTCTCCTTCTAAAGGATTATCATCATGATGAAGAGACTATTTGAGTGGCGTTAAATAAAGATAGTATTTTTGGGAGTATTTCCCCCCTCAAAGTTACTCTAGAAATGGTTGCATTGAATTTTTGTTCTAAGTTAAAAAAAGTCTTGTTTGAGTTAACTTTTTTGTTTTATTTGCAACTCATTAGAAATGTCGTGTTGAGTCTTCAGGAGCTCATTGGAGAATTTGGAGGCAGTGGAGGTGGCTTAGTTGTATTTCCTCGTGGTGTGCCACGACGGTAGGCTTTCGAAGTGGTAGTTAAACTAAGTTTCTAGTGGTTGTCAGTGCCCTACATAGGATATAGAATGGCGGAGCATATGGGGACCTTCCCCAACCCTCAGGGGAAGGTCTGAGTTGTAGGTCTTGGGGTCGAGGGTGTCCCCCTCCACCTGTGCGATGAAGAAGGCATGGGGTTCCTAGTGAAGGACTTTACCAGAGTTGAGAGCAGTTTGATGGCCTTTTGGAGGGGGCGGGGGGGGTCTTGAATTTCAGTGCTTGTCGATCTGCTAGTGACTTGTCCCGCGGGGTGATACTAGCAATCTTATGGTAGACTCCATGACATCCCATCATTCTCTGGGTGTGGGTGTAGGGGAAGCAGGGGTCCTAAGGCGACAATCCACCTATTAGAGAGAGGAAGATGATGCTTGGCGGGCCATTTGAAATAGAGGGCTGGTCCGGAGGCTTCTAATGGACCGGCTCTCGGTGGGAGACTAGTGAACCGTGTTCGCAAAGATTCGGTGTGGCCGCCATTGGGTCTTCGTCAAAGGCCCCCCCCCCCCCCCCCCCCCCCTCGAAGCTCACCACCTCCCTTCCACAAGGATGGCCAAGGAGGGTTGTCGGGGCCTGCCGAGAAGACCGTATAGGGGCTCCACCTCAAACATTTTGACTATTTTGGTTTGTTGGGACAGGCCCCACTCATGCACTCCCGTGGAAGGCACTTTAGAAGGTTTAGCAGCGGAGGTGGCCCAGGAACTGACGGGAAAAGCAAAACAGGGGATTCTCATCATCCTTCGTCAGCTATCAGGGAGAGCTCTTGTGTGGGGACGATGAAGGACCCATATGTCTCTTGGGGATCTCAGAGTAACGGAGGTCCCATCGGTGGAAGAAGATGTGGTTCTAAGTGGGCCTTGGAGGCGGAAGTCCCCGAGTCACCCAACACGGGGTGGTGGAGGGAGTGTTGTCGGGGAAGTGAGGAGGGAGGTTTGCTAATTAAGGATAAGGGCAAGGAATTGTGGAGATGGTGGAGAGGGTTTCTGTGGGTACTAGTAGGGAAGTTGGGTGCCTCATATGTAGATAAGGGGTTTAAGCGCTCTATCCCTCTTATTCAAAACAGATGGCAGGTGGCATAGGTAGGGAGGCGGAAGAGAAGAGAGAGAAATCAATATTGAGGGCGAGGAACAACAAGGAGGAGGGGGTGTAGTCATCATCTCCTTATCATCATCTCCTTAATCAATATTGAGGAGGGCTCTAGAGGAGGTCAACATCTCCTTAGTCATCATAAGATCATCTCTTGGAATGTGAGGAGGTTGGGTTGGGGGGGGGGGGGGGGGGGTGGGGGGGGGAGAAGAGGGAAAGTGGCAGGGCTGGGGGTATTATGGGTTGTGGAATCCATTTAAGGTGGAGGTGGATATGGGTTGTGGGCCGGGGGCCATTTCGATTCATTTCAAGTGCTTGAGAGATGTCTTTTCTGGGATTTCTCTGGGGTATAGGGCCTTTAGTCTAGGGAAGGAAAGGAGTGTGTTGTGGCAGGAGTTCATTGACTTCCACCTAGCATTCGATAGACCGTGATGTGTAGGAGGCTTTAATATAGTTGTAGGATACGAGTAGTAGGACATACCTCGCAGCGGAAACGTGTAGTAATAAGAAGAATATCCCCCACAGAAGTAGGTAGACGGCTACCAGAGTCGCCTACACTGCTCCACACCCCTTAAATCCGAGGACTGGCGATGACGTACCTCCGTCGTCGATACCGGATAGAGAACTCCCGATGTCCCACACCTGGGACAGTATCTTCTCCTAAAGAGAAGTCTACACTTGCAAGACACACTTGCAAGCACTCTCTCTCACATACATACAAGACACACTTGTATGTACTCACGTGCACTTGCACTACACACGTGCACTTGCACTCCTCACTCACACACATGCACACAGCACATCAGCGCACTGCACACACTACGCTTATGCCTTAGCACTTGCATGTACACATACATGCACATATGCAAACTCAAGAAATGCACTTGGGAGTGTGCATGGGATGGAATGGGATACTCTCACTCTTCACCCTCAGGGGGTATTTATAGGGGAGAGGGTGGAGTGAGGAGGTGGAGAGAGGAGGCGGTGGGAGAGAGGCGGCAGAGGGGGGGGGCTGCTGCTGCCTTGTGGCAGCAGCACCGCTCGCCAACGCACCCAGGTGCGTTGGCGAGCTGCTGGCCCGCCAGCACCGAAGGCGCTGGCGTGGCCAGCACCCTCACCCGCCCAAGGCGGTGGAGGCGGGTGGCTCCCGCGGGGCCCAATGGGCACGCCATGCCCAACAAGCTCCCACTTGCCAATTAGGGTTCACAGCCCACTTACCCACAAAGGGTTGACGGCGCACCCAACATTCTCTATGGCATTCGACATCAAACGGTCATACCGGAAAAAGGCGTGCACCTCTGTAAGATTTGCCGAGTCACCAACAAGGTTTCCATTAAGTCGTCATCTCTAACGGAACACTTAATCTCATATGTACCTCAGGCTCTTAATATTCACCTGATTCAGATACTCCGGATCTCTCAGAAAGGCCAGTAGTATCGAATCCAAAAGCATAACACTTATGACTCTATGCCACATAGGCAACTGAGCCTCCCGGGATATGAGTATTAAGCATGGTGAAATACCAAGATACCTTCCTATGCGGCTCATGCCACATTCAATTCGTCTTAACCGCTTCCTAGACATGTTCCGCTGGACGGTATCAACCATCGCCCTAAAGTAACATGCTAAAAGTGTGACATCAAGCTTCCTTGTCATGGCACAGCGCTGCAGGTCACTAGGGGGTACATCGGGAATCACTGACAAACGTGATTCATGAGCTCACACAATGATGAAGAGAGACCATTCATCATTCTCATATGCGGTTGTTATTAAACAGTGGTATGATTCACATGCTACGATGTTCATCCATTCATATGGGGTGGTTCAAATAACATCGCACGGATACAAGTCCATTGTAACAAATACAACCTGACCAGAGTCTCCAAACAAACCAGTCGCCTCAATTTAGCGCCTTTTTGCGACTCACATATCGGGTTATAACAGGCTTCAGAAGATTATATCAATAATCCACATTGTCAATTTGAACTAATTCAGATTTCATCTCGACCTCTGCCAAGGCGGCGGCATACTAACAAAACTCGGGATATACGTTCGATCTCTAGCCATCTAGAGATCCACAACATCAAGTGCATCATCTTTGCTCGCTATCAATAAGCGCCAAAGGCGGATCACCCGTGTGAGAGGGCTGATCCTCAGCCTGGTGACACTCTAACAATGTATAAAGCAATCATTTTTTCACATAAATAACACTTTATGATGAACAAAACTTAATGATGTCAAAACATTGTAAATTACTATAATTTACAAAGGAACCATGGATCCACAATGGGTCACAAAACTCTCTCTGGCTAAAGGTTTCGTAGGGGATCTGCTATCATTCTAACAGAACTAATCTAACGAAGCACCACTAACCCTTTTGCCACCAAATCCCTAATGTAGTGATAAACGAATATCAATATGCTTCGTTCTGCCATGAAAATTGGGATCTTTGGCGAATGCCAATTCCGAGGTACTGTCAACAAATAACAGTACACCCTCATTCTGATGAGGTGTAATCGCCAAATGCTGCAACACACTTTGCAACCAAATTGCCTCTTGGCTAGCGGCAGAACAAGCAACATATTCGGCCTCCATATAGTGGATAGGGCAATGCAAGACTACTTCTTGCTACTCCACGAGATAGCTCCACCAGCCACCAGCAACACAAAGCCTGAAGTGGACTTTTGCTCATCTCGGTCACCCGCCCAATCCACATCACTATAGCCGATGATTTTCAAATCACCACCCTTGTAACGTAATGCATAATCAAATGTCCCTCGCAAATACCGTAAAATCCTTTTAACGGCTTTCCAATGCGCGAGACCAGGGTTACTTTGGTAACGACTTACCAAACCCACTGCGAAGCTAATGTCTGGCCGTGTACCCAACATAGCATACATTAGACTTCCAATTGCAGTGGCATATGACACATTAGACACACTTTCTTTTTTTCTTTACTCTTGGGGTATGATAATGTACTTAGGACACATCCTTTATCAAGTGGAGTATCAATGGGTTTAGCATTGTGCATTCGGAAACGCTCAGGATCTTATTAATATAGTCTCCTGAGACAAACTCAGTGACCTTTCCGAGTGATTCCGCACAATTTTCACTCCGAGCACATAGCTCGCTTCAACCATATCTTTCATCTCAAAGACGGAAGATAACCACCTCTTAGTGGTATCGATCAACTCCATATCATTTCCAGCCATTTAAATATCATCAACATATAATGATAAAATGAGGAGACTATCTCCCACTCGCTTAACATACACACAATGGTCCTCTTCAATCATCTCAAAACCATAGGAGATAATAGCCTTATGAAAATTTCATATACCACTGTCTAGACGATTGTTTCAATCCATAGATTGAACGCTTGAAGCGGCAAACTTTTTGCTCCTCTCCTTTAGTCTCAAAACCCTCTGGTTGAGCTATGTATATTTCCTCGTCTAGTTCTCCATTGAGAAATGCAGTCTTCACATCATTTGGAACAATTCCAGTCGAGATGCGCGACAATGGCTAGAATAAGGCGAACAAATGAGAATCTCACCACAGGTTAGAAGGTCTCATCATAATCTACACCCTCTTTTGGGGTATAACCTTTCGCCACAAGTCTTGCTTTATACTTCAAAAGTCCCATCAGCCTTGCGTTTAAGCTTGAAAACCCACTTGTTTTCACATCCCCTACGCTCAGGGGAAGATACACTAACTCCCAGACATCATTCTACGCCATCGAAAGAATCTCCTCTGCATGGCAATTTTCCATTCTTTCCTAGATGATGACGCAAGAGCTTCCTGAACAAATCTAGGATGTTCATCATCCGTGGGTTCACAAAGAAGGACCTCACTGTCAATTTCAAAAAATCAACGAGGAACGTTCCCACGCTTGCTCGACGTAAGAATCTTGACTTTCTATTGGTGCACTCCACTGGACGCACTCCCACTAGACTGACCATCCCTATCATTTTTCGGCGGACATTGGTATGGGAACACAATTCCCTCCCTTCGCCGGAAGATGGTAGGATGTTCAATGTTCATCTATTTCAAAAAGATCAAGATTCTTCTTATTGTCGCCAAGACTAGGAAATCATTCTCTAAGAAGACAACATCTCGGACCTCACACTCTATCATTCCTCCATCTAGATGAGTCCATACATGACATAACCTATTGAGCTCTCGGGATATCTCAGAAAGATAGACTTTTGAGCTCTAGGCCAGTAGTTCTCAAACTTACTCGTCATGTGATGAAGATATCCAGCTAATCCCCATAGACGTAAAACAATTTAAGTCCGGTTTGTGGCCATGCCACAATTCATATGGGGTAGTAGGAACTGATTGCGATGGCACTCGGTTAGGAATGTAGGCAGGCAGTTAACAGAGCATCTCCACAAAAGGAGATTGGCAAATTCGTCGTGCGCCATCATTGGCCTAACCATGTCTAGCATTGTTCTATTCCCTCGTTCTGCAACACCATTTTGTTGCGGCGTATATGGAATAGTAAGTTGCCGACGTATACCTTTTTCTTCACATAATGCTCGGAACTGATCCGACAGATATTCGCGTCCCCGGTCTGTCCGAAGAGCTTTGTCCTCCCATTTGATTTTCAACTCTAGCTAAGAAATGCTTGAAACAATCCAGCACTTCATAGCGATGAGCAATCAAATAGACATTCCGTCCCGCGAAAAATCATCAATAAATGTGAGGAAAATAGTAATTATCCATGCCGAGCTCTAACACTCATAGGTCCACAGATGTCGGAATGGATCAATTCCAACGGTTTCGGAGGTTCTAACAGCTTTTCCAAAAGGCTTACGACATGCTTTTCCTGCCAAGCAGGGCTCACATGGGCAGTTGACCTTAGCGAGCGACCCTAAAAGGCCTTCTCTAGCTAATATAGTCATTCTATATTGTCCAATATGACCTAAACGAGCATGCTTTGTCACAGAATCTAAATCTTTTGAGCTAACGCAGGCATAACCATAGAAGGAATAATTTAGGAAAGTTGTCAACCAAATCTAAGATATAAAAATCATCATCACGTAGCAATGCATGTCCTAAAAGACGTCATCCAAGATAATGGTTACAAGACTACCAGAAAAGGATAATCAAAAGCCCATGCTGACAAAGTTGAAAATGACAAAAGATTATATTGGATTCTAGGGCATATAAAGTGCATTACTTAAAAGTAACGTACGTCGTTCGCAAAATAGAGTGGTATGAACCGACTCACGGATTCTTCACTGGCCCATGCCCATGAAGACTATTTGCATGCCTTTTGGAATCCGATAATAATCCACAAAACCCGCTCGATCCATCGATATATGTTTTGTTGCTCCTAAATCCACGATCCACATAGGATTAGGATGAGCAGTCAAAACATGTGTACAGACAACGTACATGGGAGAGCTAGGGAAGTGAGTCACCATTCTGACTCAAGACTTATGAGCAAAATGGCCTCACTTTTATAGTTAAAACATTTCAAATGGCTTTGTCTTCTTGCCGCCACATTGGCGCTTGAAAGTTTTATCCTATCAATGACGCAGATTTTTAAAATCGCCAATAAGATCGTCGACCATTGAGCTTAACAAATTAAAGCGCACACTACGATTTTTCTTGAACCAAGCTACATAAGCTTCTTGGTCTGGTTTGCTAATACCCTCAATGGGCGCTGACCAGGACATCGTAAGATGATCAATCACATATGTTCATCCAGCAAATATTACATTTTACGATGCCATATATCATAGTTTGTGCCATTTAACTTTTCACCCTTAATAAGATTAGCAATAACGTTTTGGTAGCCATAGTTTACCACTACATATCAAAACAGGAAAATGAGTTTTTGACATCAATTTATACATTATTCATATTTGCTCTAGAAATCCAAGCTAATTATATTGAACGTTTCTTATATAGTAAAATCGAAAGTAAAGCTAGGCAATGACAATCATCTCCCACTTATATAAGATAAGTTAATATAATTAAAATAATTTCGAGCAAATATTTCATATGCAAAACTAATTTGCATAACATTAAAGAAAATATGTACAAAACTACTAACTTTAAACATTTTGCAAAACTAATTTGCATAATATTAAAGAAAATATGTACAAAACTATTAACTTTAATCATTTTTGCAAAATATTTGCTTAATATAAGAAAAATGTACAAAATATATTAACTTTAATCATATGATTATATATAAAACAATTATATATAAACATATAAAGGTTACACGTAATATTTCCAATGAAACGTGACATATTCACGCGCAAAAAGGGAAAACAAACTGCGCTTCAAAAAAATAGTGCAGTACATGAATGTATCTCTATCTCTCTATAAGAACTGTATATATCCTTCCGCAACCACCAACTCTCCCTCGGTAGTCCTAAGGGTGATACTCAGAGGTGGTGCAGGGAGGGGCACAATTGGCACACGCAGTTCCCATACTACCGGCCACGGTTCCTAAGGGTGTCTGTTCAAAAATAGGGGGGGACCAAGGATTTGACACAGTCAAAGGAGGTGTATAGACACTCAGACTATCGATGTCTACTCCAGGAAGTGAAAGGACCACACCTGGAACTTAGAGTCAGCTGTGCCGCTGGCCATTGCCAGGCGCATCTGAACTCGGTTACACCCATCCTATTTGTCGCAGTGTCCAGGACCAATTCCTGTCTAATATCTACTGCCAACACACCAGAGTTGACACCGACCAACGTTCGATCAACATCCGAGAACCAATCCTCGAAATGATCCGTCAACTCAGGGTCCGACTATGCCGGGGAACTTGCCATCTATACAACTCACAAGAGAAAGAGAAAAATAGAACCAACCAATTGTCTCTGATACCAATGTAGGATAACGAGTAGGAGGACATACCTCGCAGCGGAAACGTAGTAATAAGAAGAATATCCCCACAGAAGTAGGTAGACGGCTACCAGAGTCGCCTACACTGCTCCACACCTTAAATCCGAGGACTGGAGATGACGTACCTCCGTCAGTCGATACCGGATAGAGAACTCCCGATGTCCCACACCTAGGACAGTATCTTCTCACAAAGAGAAGTCTACACTTGCAAGACACACTTGCAAGCACTCTCTCTCACATACATACAAGACACACTTGTATGTACTCACGTGCACTACACACGTGCACTTGCACTCCTCACTCACACACATGCACACATGCAAACTCAAAGAATGCACTTGCACTACAACAAAGTTGGTCTATACTAACATATTATAGTTACTATTTTGAGTTTTGTAAGTATAAACAAGTTTAAAATGTTAATTTTTATCTCTTTTTTAATCCTAACGATAACTATACCGTAACCCCCCTAACCCCTCGTACCCCCGTAACCCCACTCGAAAAGTGAACACGAAACCCTCACTCGAAACCCTTCCCCACGCCGCCACTCTTTTTCCCCAAATCGACCAAACCCCTCTTCCTTCGCGGTGCAGACGAGCAAGGCGAGGTCGGGGAGGAAGGAGCGGAGCGAGGAGGCGCTGATCCAGGAGCAGGCGCTGGCGACGGGATTCGCAGAGGAGATCCGGGCCTAGGGTTTGGCTCAGCTGCAGTGGAGGCAGGTGGCTGCAAGGTCGTCGTCGCTACGGTACCGGTGCCGACCGGGGGGAAGAAGCAGGCGCCAAGGAGTTCCAGCTCTAGGGCGAGGTCGCTCAGCGATCCTCCCCTCCAGCAGCAGCAGCTCGTCAAGCAGGTTAGCCGCTCTCCTTCTATGTCTCTGGTGCTTTAGATGGACGTTGTAGTAGGTCTCGAAGCTGCTCTGTTCCCCTCACCCTTTCCGATCAGAACCTAGGGTTTATGGATCTTCTTCGTGTTTGTGCTTCCGGTGTCCACCTCGCCAACTTCCGGCAGATCGTTCGCCCCCAGGCGGAGTTATCTAGGGGTGGAGGGGAGAGTGCCGCCGATCGGGTTCTCCTCCATATCCACTCTTACTCCATATTCTCTCCTCCCTCTGTTTCTCCTCCATATCCACTCATACTCCACCTCTGTCTGCCGCCTTTCGTGTTGCTAAAACCTGTCGTGTTGCCAATCTCATCCCTTCCCCTTCATCTCCCCACCCCCTACGGCATCCACCTCCAAATCTTTCATCCTTTTCTTGTGGTATTTCCTATTTTATTTCTATCTAGGTTTCTCCTATTTGTTTCAGGTTGGGCAGTGGCAGAAAACTGTGAAGCGGCTCTTCAGACTGAACAAGTGATTTTACCTGTTAGCGAACAGGTGATTCTACATATGCATTATATATACATAAAAGGCCTTGCACTCCTGCTATGTTTATTAACAAAATTATACGCACACAAGTACTTTCTGCACATATATGCATTTTTTTGAATGCTTATTTAATTATAGGTATTTGTGATTTGTGATTTGTGATATTAAATCAGCAAACAAGTTTCTAGATGATCAGCGTAGACTGGCATCTTCTTCCCTGCCATTTTCAGCTTGGTCAGTAATATGGAATCCTATGCTAACAAAGCTCATCTCCCCAGAATTCATTTGTTTGCCTGGAAAAGTCTCAAAGGGGCCCTTTCCTCTTGATGCTATTGTGTCCAGGATTATTCATGGGCATCAGGCAAACTGCCCTGTTTGCCATTGACCATCTCCTCTTTAGATGTAAGTTGGCCAGATGCACCTAGTTCTGCTCTCCCTTGGGCTTTCATTTGGATCACACACTTGGGTCCTCTGAAGATAAAGTGGAGTGGTCAAAAATAGGAAAATAATCACAGTTTCAGAATGCAGAGACGAAGATGACAAATATGCTGAAGCACCCTTCATATAAAGGAAGACGAAAGAAAAATCACTAAAAATAGTCCTGACAGTCTCCAAAAATTATTTACAAAACTAATCTTACCGGCAGTCTGCACAAAAGGTAGCTTTTCCCTTGGAAAAAAAATGACACCAGAAATATTCTGCTTCCACTATAAGACTATGAAAATTATTTCAACTGATCACAAAATCATCGATGACCAAAATCTGCATCATCCTTCGATGTCTGATATAAAATCGGATGGAACTTAGAACGATCAATGTCCCAATCAAAGCCTATTTTTTCAATCAAATTGAGCATGTATATCTAACTTACAGAATGCGGAATAGCATCAAAAAAAAAAGGGCAACACATGTACAACATCAAATCACAGAGAAAGCAACATGCAATGGGAGCTACATATAAGTTATGTTACCGCATCAGGGACAAAGAAGCTAGGTCAATTTTTATTCTCTCCAAGAACATATAAATTTTGTATCATGGAAATGCATATTAAATCCAGCCCAAAGAACACACCCGGAAAACCAAAGTAAACCAGAATAGGAGAAAAAGTAAAACATCTTTAATAAAGAGGCACACACAAATGGTGGAGAAAACAGAAGTTCTCATATAAGATGTATTCTAACCATCAGATACCAGCACCCTGCAGAATGGCTCAACCATAAGTTAATCCAACTTTCACAACCATGTACATAAACTTAAGTAGCCAAATAGATACCGTGGGCCCTCTTGCACTGCCCTTCGACCTGGCAGTGTTGGCCACTACCACCTCCGCCATCCTCTATATCAAGTCACGTCACCTTTGTTTTTTTTTTTTTTGAGGGGTGCTAGCTACAAGAATCTGAAGATACGAAGTACACGGTTAATTAGATGCCATATGTAAGAGTGTTTAGCTAACCAAGTGGGTCTGTTAGACATTTTGATAGCAGCAGCTGCAACACAGAGATCCTCTTCTATCTGCTAATGTCCTCTTCTATCTGTTAATGTCTTTTCTATCTGATAATGAATTTTCTTCTAGATCTGCCAATGTCCTCTTCTATCTGTGTTCATTTGTTTTAGTGTGATCAGTATTTTCCATTGTTATATTATATCATTTTTAATACATTTATTATTTTTTCGTTATAGTGGAGTTCTTTCATCATGAATATAGATTGGAGTACGTTGGATGGATCTTCCGAAACACTCAAAGGAGTATCTAGATGGGGTTGATGAGTTCATTCATTTTGCTTGCCAATCTTCTTTTGGTTCTGCAACTATCAAGTGTCCTTGTGTCTGCTGTGCATGCATTTACACATGGGAAAAGGAAATAGTTAGAGAACATTTGTATTTTAATGGAGTCATTAAAGATAAAAAGTTTTGGGAATTCCATGGGGCTGGTTCAAGTTCTAAAAGCCCACTGACCGAAGCTACTTCATGCGAACAACTTCCAAAGGATGTTCATATTCATGACATGTTGCAAGATGTGTTTGACATGGAGACCAAGTGTAATGATGAGAATGAAGGGGATTGTACTAAATTGTACAAGTTGATTGAAGATGTTGAACAACCACTGTATCTGGGTTGTAAAAACTTCAACAAACTTTCATTTATAGTCCGGTTATTCAACATAAAGTGTATAGGTAAAATGAGCAACAAGGCCGTCAACATGTTTTTAAAGTTTTGAAAGGGCACTTCCAGAAGGTGAGGTATTGCCAAGTTCATTTTATGAGGTGAAGAAGCTTATTGGTGACTTGGGATATAGTTATCACAAAATTGATGCATGTCCCAATGATTGTGTATTGTATCGGAAAGAGTATGAGTCACTTGAACAATGTCCTAAATGTGGAGAATCTCGTTGGATTACACATGAAGGGGGTGGTAATAACAAAAAAGGTCACAAAGAAGGTTCTTCGCCACTTTCCCTTAATTCCAAGGTTGCAAAGGTTATACATGTGCTCTAAATTTTCTGTAAACATGCGATGGCATCAGGATGATCGGAAAGAGGATGGCATCTTGAGACATCCAGCTGATTCTGCTTGTTGGAAGACTTTAGATGCCATTGATAATTTTGGTTCAGAAGCTCGAAATATACGTTTGGGTTTGGCAAGTGATGGTTTCAATCCTTTTGGCACAATGACCACCAGTCATAGTACATGGCCTGTGCTCTTGACTCCATACAACTTACCTCCATGGCAATGTATGAAGGCACCAAATATTTTTGTATCTTTGCTTATTCCTGGTCCAAATGGTCCTTGCAATGACATTGACGTCTATTTACAACCACTTGTAGAGGAATGCAGATGTTATGGCATGGAGTTCAAACATATGATGCTTCTAAAGGTGAAATATTTGTATGCGTGCTGCATTATTGTGGACCATAAATGATTTTCCAGTATATGCATATCTATCTGTTGGAGCACTAAAGGCTCACTAGCTTGCCCTACATGTAACAAGGAGACACCTCACAATGGCTAAAAGCAAGCCACAAGTATTGCTACATTGGTCATCGTCGATGGTTGAAAAAAGATCACAAATTTCGATCCTCAAAACGAAGATTTGATGGAAAAGAAGAGTGGAGGGGTAGACCTACTCCTTTGTCTGGGGATGATGTTTTAAATCAACTATATGGTCTCAATTTCACCTTTGGAAAACTTCCAAAAGTTATAAGTAAGCCTATGAAACGATCAAGTAGGATGAAAGTTGAAAGAAAATATAAGAAAGATGCATCCAAGAGAAATGTTGATGTGGAATCTAACTATTTGTCTTGGAAGAAGAAAAGCATTTTCTTTGAACTTCCTTATTTGAAACTTCTACTTATTCGACATAATCTTGATGTGATGCATATTGAGAAAAATGTATGTGGCATTCTTGGCACTCTTTTAGCATTGTTGGTAAAAGTAAAGATGGATTGAAAGCTCGTCAAGATTTGGAACATTTGGGTATAAGGCCATCTCTTCATCCACATACATTGGGTCCAACAAAGTTGATCTTGCCACCCGCCATCTTCACATTGAGCACCATTGAGAGAGAAACTATTTGTGAAGTCTTAAAACATGTCAAAGTTCCTGATGGTTATGCATCGAACATTTCAAGACATATTAACCCCAAAGATCACAAAAATATTTGGGGTTTGAAGAGCCATGATTGTCATGTACTCATTCAACAATTACTTCTAGTAGCAATTCGGGGAATAACACAAAAAGAAGTAAGATCAGCAATTATTGACCTTTGCAATTTCTTTTCACAAATATGTTCTAAAACTCTTCAGCTAGTGATTTCTATGACCTTCGACAACAAATTGCAATAATTTTGTGCCGATTAGAGATGATTTTTCTTCCAAGTTTCTTTGATATTATGATACATCTACTCATCCACTTACCTGATGAAGCAAGAGTTGCTGGTCCTGTACATTATCGTTGGATGTATCCCATCGAAAGGTACTTATATAGTCAATTCTTGTTACATTATAAATTTCAGATACATTATGATTAATGTGGCTGTTCACAAATAATTTGTTAGGTACTTAATGAGACTCAAGTCATATGTTCGCAATAGGGCACATCCTGAGGGTTCAATGGCTGAAGGCTATTTAGCAGAGGAGACCATTACATTGCATCAAGATATTTGGATGATGATGTTCAAACATGGCTTAATCAACCCTTAAGAAATGAAGATGATGGTGGGGTCCCGATGGAAAAGGGATGGGAGAGTCCTTTAGGTGTTGGGATCATTTGCAATGTTAGCAATGAAGAGTTGATCCAAGCACATCGCTATGTGTTGTATAATTGTGAGGCAGTAGCTCCTTACATAGAGTAAGTCACTTTTTTTTTAAACTATTCAAATAGCTTTGTTGATTTTAGTTCAATATGGTTCTCATACACATGTCTTCCATGCAGTAGACACATTAATTTGATTCGAGAAAGAAGATCACGTTTATCCGAAATGGAAATAGAATGCACTCATATCAAAGAGTTTCCCCAATGGTTCAAATCCACAGTGAGTGAATATATTCTTTCATTGTGTTTACATAAAAGAGAGATGCAATAGTGATGGTAACCCATATGTATTAATTTGTATAGGTTGAGAATTTGCGAGGACAAAGTGAGGATGGGTGGATGCTAAGTTTTGTTGGTTTAAAGATTGTCCATTACAGCTGGTGAAGAAGTTTAATTCTTACTTAGTGAATGGTTTTCGTTTCCAAACACGGAAAGTGGAGCAACATAGAGTCACACAAAATAGTGGAGTTGTTATGTCTGCAAAAACTTCTAGTTTTTCGAACTCAAGGGATAAATATCCAATCCGCTCAGATGTGATGTATGGAGTTATAGAGGAAATTGTAGAATTCAACTACTATGGAGCAATGAAGGTGTTGCTTTTCAAGTGTGAGTGGGTTGATATTCAATGAGGAATGAGGAGGAAGATGGTTTCACATTGGTAAATTTCAGTCACAAACTACGAACAGATGATCCTTATGTTTTAGCCTCCCAAGTTGAGCAAGTGTGGTACATAATGATCCAACGAAGAGGGATGGTGTGTAGTTAGGAAGACAAAACCAAGAAACTACTTTGAGATGCACTGCGAGCAAAGCATAGAAAATGATGGCAATCAGTCTGCACTTATCAGTGGTGATATTGATATCGATTTTCTAGATGATGCTAATGTGACATGGGAGAGGGACGACATTGATGGACTAGAGATACCGATTTGAATGTTCACTTTTATGTATTGATACAATTGAAGATACTTATTTGAATTTCAGATGAAGCATGAAGCAGATCGCACTTTGCGGGCGTATTTACTTTCTGCACTCTTGGCACTTTTTCTTACTTCTCGTAACTATTTTGTCATCTCTATGGATCGTTTCCCTGCAGATTCATCTTATTCTTCCCTGGTTTTCTGCTGAACCAGTCAGATCACCAGTCAGGGGGCATTATTCTCATTACTGAAGAAGAAGAAGAGTGTTGAATAAGAACTATCATTTTTTATTCATATAAGAACTATCATTTTTTTTCTATGTAGGCTAAACTCTCTCAACTCTCCTAATCAACTGCAGGCCAACCAACCATAATGTAAGTAATCTTCTACCCATTCATATATGCTGTTATTTTTCTGTATGTATTTCAATTTTTGCCTTGCAGGGGAAGAAAGAAAGCTTTGAGAGAGAAAGAAGCGGTGTCTAAGGTTCATGCCCTAGTGCAAGCCATGCTTACTTATAAAAGGAAAATAGAGATGGAAGACATTTATAAAAGCTCCAAAGAACCACAAAAGCTAAACACAAAGACTTCCAGTCACATATTCAGTGAGCTCTTACATCATGATCTTGGAAACTCATACATCTTAATTTAAGAATATATCACTTGAAGTGCTTGCTAATTCTTTTTTGCTCTAGGTATTTGTGGAGTATTGGAACATCTCAATCACAAAAGAATGAGGAGAATATTCAATTAGCTAAGTTGTGAAGAATTGGCAGACAAACTGAATAATTGGAGTCATACGTGATGCAGGTAATTTTGGTCACTTATTTCAAGTATTATATAGTCATACTTTTTGTTTCATGATCAACTTAATTTACCGCAAATTTTTAGAAGCAAAGATCTAGAACCGAAGAGAACCAACATTCTTCAAAATGTGTCCAATCATCTGGTAGTGTCATAGAACCCAAAATGCAGGTATAACCATCTTTATTATTTTGTTCATTTATCCTCCCTCCTTTATTTCTAATATTCTACATATGCAGCACAAAAGAGTTCAATTATTAGATATGGTGGAGAAGTGGTTGCAACTGGCATATTAATTAGTGAAGATGAAGATAAAGTGGTGATGGGAAGAGTTTTAGGGAATCTTCTTTGTGAGATATCTATTCTGGTAGCGGTTAAACCAATGCACCACTATTTATAAAAGATGCAGAAAGACAAACTCTGGGGGATGCTGTGGGCAGCCACATTGCTTGGTTCAAAGACTATGTAAGTGGTCTTTGAATGGATGGTATCAGGTATTGGTATGTAAGTGATCTTTAACCCATATTTGGTTTCCATATGATTTATGTCTAGAATTATTATCTAGTGTTTTTATTATTAGCTCTGTTATTGGTGTGAAGTTATTGTACATGCTTTTTTCTGTCTTGTGATGTATATGATTTATGTCTAGAATTATTATCTAGTGTTTTATTATTAGCTCTGTTATTGGTGTGAAGTTATTGTACATGCTTGTTTTCTGTCGAGCTTAGCCTGCCAAACAAACTAGTGGTTTCTTTAATTAGGTAGAAAAAAAAATGGAAGGTAAGAGAATTACAAAAGGAAACAGATTGCCTACTCTTCAGCAGAAAGAGACAACCCTAACAAATATATAATTTGAATGGATAAAGATGAGAGGCAGAGAACTACTGAAGACATATGGGCAGATCAGCACTGAGGAGGCCACCCATGGCCGTCAAATTAAAAGGAGCCTGCAACCAGAGATGGGATCGTTCTCGGATGGAAGCTGTGTAAATTTCTTCCCCTAATTAAGACAAACTCGACGGACAGAACTGTCTTCACTGGAGACAAAGACCAGATTTTGATTTCTTTAGGGCATGCAATACGTATCAGGGTACCCCATGGTTATGTTTTTCCGTCGACTTAATTGTATGGATGATAATGTACATTCGGAGAAGTATGAATAATCTCAGTGTAAAGGAATATACAGTTGTGTGATTCAATATGGATTTGCTGATACATGTTTCGAAGGAGCCGAGCTGGTAGAGAACTGGAGAAGGCCAAGCAAGATGAGGCGAACTGGAGAACTGTTATCAGTGAGTTGATGCGAGACATACAAAATGGTTTGGTTGGCTTGTCATCTTTGTCTGCAGAAGAGGAGGCTGCAGAACTGGAGAAGGCCAAGCAAGCAAGTGTTGTCCATGTTCGGGGAAGGACGAGGTTCTATATTGCAAGGAAACCAACTGGTATGACAAGATTATGCTTGGGTTCTATGAGTTTCTGCATGGCAACTGCAGGCCTGCTCTGCCTGCATTAGGGGTACCACTTCACCAACGAATGGAGGTTGGCATGGAATAGTGGCACGAATTGGCTCGCGAGCCATGAACAAGCATCGACTTTCAACAGGAGCATTTTTTGGGAGGAAATCAACCTGTTCAGCTGCTACATTGCCAATTTTTTGAAACTTATTTTGAGATCAAATCTTTTTTGTTGGTCATATCAACTTCACCAAATGATTGATGAATAATGTCTTTTTGTACATATGACAAAAACTTTTGTGAATGTTTCTTATGCAATGGATAGAATGATGGTTATCATGTATTGTCTTTCTTATGGTTGACAAGTGATGCATGTATAGGTGGATCAATGATGGATGTATGATTGGATATAATGTAGGTGAATTATATAAAATTATGTATTATCATAAAATGTATTTTGTGAGACAGATGAAAATTGATAGTAAAAGTGAATAGATTTATCACTATAGCTATGAAATATTTATAGATATTGTTGTTATAATAAAAATTGTTACGGTTAAATTCTTACAGTTCAAAAGTGTAACAATTACAAATAAAAAAAGATGAATAGTACAGATTTTATTACATTTGCTTACGGTTATTTTGCGTAAGTATAAAGATTTACACTTACGGTTAAAATCGATGGTAACACTTACATTTGACAAACCGTAGCTAGATCTATCGGTTGCTACGCTATCGCTTTATAATCGTAAGTAATTTCGTAAGTACAAGTCTTACTTACGAAATTTTATGTAACACTTACGGTTTTTTGCCGTAAGTACAGTCCAATTTTGTTGTAGTATTGGATGTGCATGGGATGGGAATGGGATACTCTCACTCTTCACCCCTCATGGGTATTTATAGGGGGAGAGGGTGGAGTGGAGGAGGAGAGAGGAGGCGGTGGGAGAGAGGTGGGTGGTGTTGCTGCTGCCTTGTGGCAGCAGCACCGCTCGCCAACGCACCCAGGTGAGTTGGCGAGCTGCTGGCGTGGCCAGCACCCCCTCCACCAGCCCAAGGCGGTGGAGGCGGGTGGGCTCCCCGCGGGGCCCAAATGGGCACGCCACGCCCAACAATAGTGGTAGCAGCTTCAGAAAGGACCAGTTCTTTTTTATCTGCAGGGTGACAGAATTTTGTGATTTCATCCACCACGCTACTCTTATAGACATTGGGTTAGCGAACGCACAGTTCACCTGGTCCAACTTCAAAGGGAGGTCCTCTTGCTTCAGGGTGGATAGTTTCTGGTGTCAGTGGAGTGGGAGGGATTTTCCTCGCATGCAGTCTTCTTGTTTGGCTAGAGTGGGATTTGATCATAAACTTATTCGATTGACATCCATTCACAAGCAATTGAGGAGACAGATCTTCAGGAGTTTCTGGTTCAAGGAGGCATATTTTATGGGCATTGTCCATGAAGCATGGGCTGCTTTTGTTTCTCAGGGTGGGGGGCTGACAGTGCTAGTTAAGAAGCTGTGGCAGCTCTCAGCTTGGGGCAAGAGCAAATGCCTTCCTGGAAGACAAGCTAAAGAGAATCTTATTCAGCACATACATGCGATAGATTCACTTGAGGAGGCATGTTTGATGGATGAAGAGGACAGACGAACCAAAGACTCCTCAAAAGCAAAGTATGAAGTAGTTCTCACCAAAGACTCCTTTAAACTGGAATTGTGTCTACCATGTGTTGGCAAAGATGGGGTTTCATTACAAGTTGTCTCTTAGATTAGGGAATGTATTTCCTCTATTGCGTTCTTGGTGCTCATTAATGGGCAGCCTTCGACCTCTTTTGTCAGTGGGAGAAGGCTCAGATAGGGCTTTGTGCTGGTGGCTTAGATGTTCAGTAGGTTGTTCTAAAGAGCTGAGGCGGAGGGCATTATTCGTGGCTTCCAATAGGATGAAGTATCAATATCTTTCACTTGCAGTATGACGACATTATTTTATTCCTGGCTAATGAAGATCAACAACTTATTGCTGTTAGCATGGTGTTACAGATGGTACAGGATATCACAGGACTGAGGATGAATTTCAAAAAAGGTCAGATGTTCGGAATCAACATGGAAGAGGCAATAATTTCAAGGGCAGCCCTTATGTTTGGGTGTCAGATTGGATCTTTTTGTTATCTTATCTTGGTCTTCTTCTTTCTCCAAGAGGTATTCATTGCAGGGACTGGTAGGGGGTGGTTAGTCTAGGTTGCCGGAGTGAAAGGCTGGACTACTTTCATATGGGGGTTGACTGGCTCTTTGCAAATCGATGTTGGATACTCTACCGATTATTTCCTATCTATCTTCAGGATCTCGAAGACAGTGGCAAGGAAGCTGGAGGGCATTCAGACAAGATTTTTTTGGCATGGCAATAGAAGTAGGGTAAGAGGGTGGCATGATATCGCATGGGGGAGAGTCTATCGGACTTAGGAAGCGAGGGGTGTGGGTATCAAGAATATTAAAAGTTTCAACATAGGCTGCTTAGTAAGTGGCTGTGGAGGCTGGGGGCAGAGGATGGTGGCTTATGGGTTCAACTCATCTCTCAAAGGTACTATATTCTGCCAAGGTGTGGGGTGTTATCCATGCACACTTGTATCTTGTTTCTCCAATCTAGAGGTATATTGCAGAGTGTGGAGTTCGTCAGAGCCAGTATGAGGTGGCAGTTGGAGGACGAGCAAATATTTATTTTGGCAAGATAGATGGTGTGGGGATTGTTCTCTTGCAAAGGCATTCTCATCTTGATTTGGCGTAGCAGGTAGGCCTAAGGATTCTGTGGCTCAAGCTTATAATGATCAACTGTTGGGGGGTGTTTGGACCCCCTCCTTTAGGCGATCTCTCTCGTCATGTGAGTTGGAACTGCTGGTAAACCTCTCAGCTTTTCTTTTGGATTTCAGACTTCAAGTTGGTACGATCGATTCCTAGATGTAGAGGTGGGAGAAATGAGGCAGGTTCTTGATGCGGTCAGCCTATCAGGTCTTTTAGATGGTGATTTGCGATACCTATGGTTTTCTCAAATGTGGGCCCCCAAAAGCTCATTTAAGGTGAACGTGCTCATATGGAGGATCTCTCATGGCCGGCTACCAACTTGTGATAGGGTGATCGCTTTTCTTCAGAACTTCTCTACTCAGTGTTGTGTTGTGTGGGGAGGCGGAGAGGACATGGACCATATCTTCACTTCATGTCTTTTTGCCAAGGCATTGTGGGAAAGGATTCGACAGAGGATCCAACAGCTTCTTGGACAGTTCGTTGCAGTGTAGCAGCCATTTGCCAAATGGCACAGGAGGTGGGTGCTCAAGAGGGATAGAATTATTTGGTGGCTCAACCTTCATGTCACTCTTTTATCCCTGTGGTCGGAGAGGAATAGCAGAATTTTCAAAAGGGAGGAGAGGGTTTTGGCTTTTGTTTGTGAGAAAGTGGTCTTTTGTGCAGCACATTATTGTAATGTGGGAGTGGACAACTCTTCACTCTTTTTATTACTGGGGAGTTAAGGGGACACACTATCTTGGTGTGCTCTCTTTTAGTGGTTGTCTTTAGTGGGGAAGGGTATATTTTATATAGAGGTTTTTGTGGTTTATACCTCTACACTTGTACATCCTTTTTTGCTATCACTATATTTTGTGGTATCATCCACATTTCCAAAAATAAAATAAAATCACATGATGCACAAGTCATAAATAAATTTAAACATGCTTAATAATATTTACCAAAACATGATATATAATGTTTCACAATCCTATAAGCTTGCAGAAGCTTTTAAAACATCAAAAATGATAATTTAATAATATAAAAATCTTCATGCTTAGCATAAACCTTCAAGATATTATTTTCCAAAATGAATTCAAACTATTCTTCCATCTTTAAATAATTAACTTTAATGAAGCTAATTACATTTTCACCCGCTCATACTTAAGCCAATGATTTAATTAAATAATATTATATGATCATTGTTATGTAGACATCCCAAAATTAATATGCAGTCTATATATGCAAAATTAGGCTTCAAGACATCAAAACAGATTAAAAGAACATAAATAACAAATAACATGATATGAACCAACTCTAGAAATACCCCTTTAAACTTTTTAAGCGGCCTCTGTGCTCACCAAATATTAAAGATGATCACCTTAACCATAAACAAAATAAAAATATTTTCTCCTAAATAAGTACTATTAAACTAATTAATATTACTTAGGAAAACTAATTAGAATCCATACCTTTTATTCCTTTTGCCTTCCTTCTGGCTTTGTCTGCAAACTCTCACCTCCTCTATATAGGTGATTAATTTTCTAACCCATCCAGCCACTGCCATGCATGCAGTGGCATGCTGGTAATTTTGAAATCTTCTGACTCCCATGTGGATTTTATTAGTTAATATTGTACACCTATAATTGATATATTTCAGAAAATGATCAACATGAAAGTTATAAAGAATTAAAATATCTCCCAATGGGCCAAGTTTCATCTAATTTGGTCTATTCTATAGATAGTGTATTGTTTATATAATTTATTTAAAGTCTTTTGGCCTTACACTAGCTAAACAGGGTGATCTGTTAGAATAATTCAGAGTCCAATGTGTATTTGGCCTTCTAAAATTGGGATGTTACACTAACAAAGGAGGGAAATCTCACAAAATGAATGCAGAAGAGCGTGAGAATGGTAGTGGGAAGGGGGAATTCAAGCACTCTTGAGGGGAAAAGGGCATTGTGCTCCCTTCTATTTGAACCACCTTCTTTCTAAAATGAGTTTTAAGAGGGTCTAAAAAGCACCCCCCAAAATGCCCTATAATATATATTTCAATGTCTGATTAGTCTACAGTGATGAGCTGCTGCCCACTCCTTGAGGCAATTACAAATGCCCTTAAGATCTGCCATATGCACTAGGCTTCATCCTGAAGAAGTCTTCTGTTCTCTCTCCAGATGGTCCACAAGAATGCTCACAGTAGTGAACCCCACCAGTCTGGGAGATGACAATTGGCTCCTCCACCAACCCCCCTCTTTGTATTGCTTACTAGACCAAGGATGGGGGTATCGGTTTCGGCCGGGTCCGAAACCGATATGTTTCGGTGTCGGCTTCAGTGGTATCAGGTGGTTTTGGCGAGTTCAAGTGATTTGGCCTTTAAGGGATCCTCTTTAGGCCGGTATTGGACGTATTGGTTTCGGTATCGGCTCAGGCCGATACTCCCATCTATGTACTAGACCACATTTTACAAGACTAGAGTAGCAAACAAGTGGTCCTAGTCTTCCTTGCTGATCACGTAGAAGGTAGAGCTCTCTTTAGTAACTGGAATGGCTATCTTCCCCTTGTCACAGGCTGAGGAGTAACAGAAGGGACAACTACTTTTTTTTTTCTTATCCTCTTTTCTTCTACATCTCATCCCTTTCTTGAATGAAAAAATGTAGTCGTTGACCTAGATTTTGTGTCAATAATTACGTGAACCATGTGATGTATCATCAAGCTACCCTCTTTATTGGAAGCATCCTGAAGAATACGCTTGTTACTAATTGTTTGACAATGAGAATGCTTACTGCGGCAGTAATGGATATAAAAAGTAAATGTCTCATGAATTTTGGCATGGTCATGACTAATACTTTTTCACCATAGTCATCATCATCATCATTGTCATGAATATCATCAGAGCCTACTCCACATTTTGCATAAGAGTGCAAATTGGACATGCATTTTTTTCCATGTCATAGGACGACATTTTTTTTCCTTTTTGTTTATGATTGTAACAAGCAACATGCAATAAATGGTTGATCGAAGTATCATTTTCTTCATGAAAGTCTGATTTTGCTAATAACTTGGTTTAATTCTTTTCCGTTCACCTTTCATTTGGACAGTCTATTTTATGCACTTAACTCAGGAAGGATGGTGATCCACATGATTGCCTAGCTGATGCAGAAGCAGCAATGAAGATAGTCCTTGCTAAGATTAAACATGGATTTGATGATCCTATTGCTGTTGAAGGCAAAAAGGTTGGTGAATGAGCTACATCTTGCTCTTGTTCACACTTCTCTTTGAGTCGTAAATATTTTTTCGTATGTGCAGGTATCAGAAGCAGATATGCAAAGCTATTGCTTCATAGAATATCAATCGATGTTCCAGTGAAGATTTGCTGAAATTATTCCCAACTGTTCCAATGTTACCATTCAGGTACAATTAAAGTTATTTGCGTTTGTTCCTTGTGTACTGGAAGTGCCATTTGTTCTGAAGTCTTCAGTTTGCAGCCTGAGTTGAAAATCTCTGGACAGACATACTCCACGTATGCGGTTTTCAAGGATTGCAAAGAGGCATTTGACGCATTTGAGGAAATAAAAGGCCCAGATGAGAAGGTATAGTTGCTGTGATCTACATGAATGGATTTCTTGTGTTTTCATGGCTTCGTAATGTCAACAAGCATAAGTTTGAATGACAGATAAAGGTATAGTTGCACTGTTGCAATGTGAAGGAAAATTAGAACTCATGCTAAACTAGATACATCTTGATGCACATGCATTTTAGTAGAATGTTGATGCCTAATTTTGAATTTCCATAATTGATACATCTTGATGCACATGCTTTTTAGTAGAATGTTGATACCTAATTTTGAATTTCCATACTTGTATCATCGACAATTATGTGTTTGCTAGGAGGGTTCTGATATGCATATAAATAAAACTTGATGTGGACTTTTGAATTGCTGTGTTAGTAACAACAGTTTTTTTTTAGTGTGTTGGGAAGGCTTACAGCATTTAATGTGTTCATAATTCTATCTCCTCTCAGGATTCTTATGGACGGCCCCAGAAACTTGTATCTTTAAGGCTTGAGAAGAGTAAAACCATTGGCATCTACATTCGCAAGATGTTGTCTGATTCTCCACAGGGTGACACTGTTACCTTGAAGAGGAATGCTGATGCTAACGCCGAGTGTGGGGAGTTGAAAAGGGAACGGACGGACTTTCATGAGTGCGAAGGTCATCTCAAAGAGATTGAGAGGTTAAAGCAGGAGCTACGTCAAAGGGACGAAGAGATATTTAACTTGCAGAAGGCTTTCTGATCTTATGGAGACAGGTCAGAATTGATTTAAATGTTTAAATGCTTATTCATGGTCATGGTCATGCAGTGCAGTTCCATGGCTATAGTTTATGCTTAAGAGATCACATTCTTGATAGCTCATCCTCGAGCACAATTTTGCAGAGGTTGAATCAGGTGCCAAGTTGGTACGAGGCATTGACGAAGTTTATGAGTTTGAACATTCAAATATGGAATCCGATAAAGTAGGTGCTATTTTTCAGAAGTAGCTTCTTAGAAAATTAGAAAGAAATCGTGTCAGAGCCACCTGGGCATCACATCATGAGTGCTTTAACATCTCTCTCTCTCTCGCCTTGTATTCCAAACAATCTATTTTCCACTCCATTGGAGGATATGAATGAGAAGAAGACGGGCATTCGAACGACTCCTTAGTTGAAATTGTTCGCTAACTTACATAGAGCTCGAGATTGCTTCTTCCTTGCCCCATTGTAGTTAGTTCCACTACAATGGATGCTGGGTGAAGCGAGTTTGACTGACAAAAGGCAGGTTAGACATCTCAAAGTAACTGTTTGCTGCAACCTGGGTTGGCCAGAAAGAATCGCCTATGCTGATGTGCCTTTGAGGACTCTTGCGTGGATGGGGTGCTCTCTACAGCAGTGGACGTGCAAAATGCTACAACCACGGTCGGCAAATATTCTCAGTTTGCAATTGGGTCGTAAAAGAGAGAAGAAAAAAAAAAAAGAGAGTAGCGAAGTGGGGCAAATTCCAGCACGAATTCCCCGTGGTCTAGTGTAGGACAACTACGTATTTTGGACATGGTGGGTGGTCGGTAACATATAAGTGTTAGTGCATGACCATTGACCTGGGGACAAAAAAGAGGAGGAAGAAGGGGCCTGTTCTCAACCAGAAGAATCGAAGTGATTTGACATTGTGCAGGAATATTTGCGACTTTTGTCAGCTGAGGAGTTTGGCAATGGGCATCTTCTTCATCATATGGTGATAACAAAGGGCTTGCTCGGCATGCCAACCAGTAACAGTAGCTGCTGTCAGTGGGGTAATTTAAGACATGAGAGATACTACTTATTGCACTTTCTCAAATACCTTTGTAAATATATTTTCGATCTCTAATAGTTAGAGATGTATCTAACAATAGAAAAGATAGAAGTGAACTTCTAATTGAATTTAAAAGTGCAACAATATTGTCTGAGCCTGGGAAGAAGATGGCTGCATTGGTAAATGAATAACAAGAGAGTAGGTGGACTCATTAGAATAGCTCCACTGAGCACAGATTCTGATGTAATTTGATCTACCTGACTTCTCAAATATCATTTCGGCATTGACTTCTGTTTCATACTTAGAGAGTGCTTCGAATGTGGGCTACTTCAAACAAGTAAAGAGGAAATCAACCAAAGACGAGATCAACAACATCTTGAAAGAAACCTCAAAAGTTGGAAAAGGCAATGTAGAAGCTTGAATCCATTGGAGTAGGCTATATAGTTTTCTTGTTCTGCAAAAATTACATATGTTTTTTCTTTACATAAGAAGCTTGATGGGATGGGTACTTTCATTACGGATGGATACTTTCCCCCCCTCCTCCTGGGACATCATCTCGTTCAATATGGTGGCGGTGGGTGGGTGGAGTAAGGCCCTGCAAATCCGAGGAACATCACAGAGATCTTATTAGATTGCAGACATGGGAAGCTGCAAAAGGGTGAGGAGGAGGCATGACAAGAAGGAAAGATTACCTGGTGGGTACGTACCCGCAGGAGGATACGTCCTCGTTGGTGGGTAGGGGGCGGCGGGGTTAGGAGGATAGGACGAGTATGGCATCGCCACCGCTGTCGTTGGAGGATATCCTGGGTAAGCAGGCGGCACTGCTGGTGGGGCATATGCAGGAGCAGGGTAAGCCCCCGGATAGGGTGCGAGAGTTGCTGTGTAGGGCACTGCTGTCGGGGGAGGCACCACGGGGGCAAAGGGCGGGGCGGTGGGGGCATAGCCCGCTCCGGGTCTCTGCAAGATAGGAACAAGACCCCAGAGAGGTTAGATTTGAGGGGTGGGGAGAAGATGGAGGAGCTTGGAAGGAGTTGGAAGAAGTGCACAAGGAAGAAGAAATATCACTTGGGCATGGGCGTAGTGCATGATGAGTGTGACCTCGCCAGCGTACTTCCCGCTCTTGCTCTGGATTGTCCAGGTGTCGTCGTCATACCCCTAAGAGAGGACCTTGTGCAGCTGCACCCTGCAAGGATACGAAGAAGTAGAAGCAGATCAAAATTGAGCCAGAATTCCACATTCTTCCTGCGAATGGTTGCAGCAGTGAGTGGCAGGAGTTCTTACTTGCCGTTGCCAATGAAGTCATCGAAGGTGAGGGTGTTGCTCCTTCCAGACGGAGATACTGATCTCGTGGAGGCCCTCGATGAGGTTGAACACAAACTTCTTTTGGAAAGTAGGGTTCTTTTCGCCATCTGAAATCGTGGGGGCATACACATCAGCAACATAGAATCGTGACATCATGCCCTCTGTAACATCCCTTTTCCTTGGTCAGCCACCTTCTGCTGATGGTAGCGACGTATCGGGTCGTTGCCTTCTGAAGGCGACGGGATGGTTGTCGCATTCTTGTTGGGAACGCGACAGGCATGTCGTCGCGTTCACCATTCTAACCGCAACATGTAGTTTTGTCGTCTTGCTGTCGGATAGTTGGGACACCTGTAAAGGTGCTGACAGATGAAGGTGATATGTCAGGTGTTGCGTTCATGGTGTCAGGTTTGCTAGGGTGACACGTGGTAGGTCCATTAGTCAGGTTCGACCTAGACTTTGGGATCGCGACATGATGGCTGTCGCGTTCAGAAGTGAACATGACCACCAAGCTGTCGCATTCTCAGAACTGAGGCCTATATAGGCAAGGCCATCATATCTCTTCCTTTCCTTCCATTTCTTCTTCTTTTTTTCCTTCCTCTGACCCTCCTCTGTGTGAGCATCTCCATGGGGAGCTTGTGAGAGTGCTCTTGGTGGAGTTGGTGGCGTTTCCTCTTCGGCGTGGCGGCTTCCTCTTCGTGGTGGTGACTTCTTCCCCCGACGTGTAGGAGGACGATCCTTGCTCGTGGACGGTGTGAGCGTGGAGCTTGGAGCGAGGAGGAGGTGGGCAAGCACACGAGAAGACCCCAACGGGTTGGCTCTTCATTTTGAGGTAGGGACCCCTTGTCCTTCCCCTAGTTCTATCATGCTAGGGCCTCCATCCCCTCCTCCAAGCCTTGTAGAATGCATGCTAGGTGTATGTGTGATTGCTTGTGGTTTCCTTGAGCTTGTTTGAGGATGGGGTGTTGAGAGATATCATGATGGGCATGTGAGGTTTTTGGAGTGTAGATGTATATCCTTGACATGCATGGGTGTGAATGAGGGTGGTTGTGCTTATAACATGGTTTACATCGTTCTTCATGCTCCCCTCCCTCTATGCACACCGGATTTGTGTTTTGGGGTATGTTTTGGAGGTCTCTGGTGCCTCTGTCTGTGGTCGCGACAAGGTTCTTATCGCGACCCAGAATGCGACATATCGCCCAACGCCTTCTGGTGAGGTCGCGACGTTCACCCTGTCGCATTATGGTTGCGACAGGGTGGTCGTCGCCTTCTAACTAGGGTTCTCTGTGGGGGTCGTGGGAGGTCTCAAGTTGGTACCCGGTTTCTATCTGTGGTTGAGACAAGGCTATTGTCGCGACCTAGATCGCAACAGATTCCTCGTCGCCTTCTGACCAGGGTTCTCTGTGGGGGTCGTGGGAGGCCTCGGTTGGTACCCGGGTCTTTGTCTGTGGTGGCGACAAGGCTCATGTCGTGACCCAGATATCTGTGTTGCCTCCTCTGAGAAAGCGACAGTGACCATGTCGCCTTCTCATACAGAGAGTGACTTGACGACCTAATCGGAGTTTTCCTTTCGCTGCAACTCTATTTCTTGGCACCGTGCTGTTCCTAGCTGTTGAACCACTCCTATATATTATCCTTTTATTTTGGTGATAATAAAATCTATGTTTAACTTAAAATATTATTAATATATTTTATATCATGTTTCTCCCATGAATACAATATATTATTACATTATCACTTCATATTTACACTGAGTTTCAACTTTGTCATGCATATTTTTATCATCTTTAGTCGAAGCTTACTTCGTCATATACAGCACTAGCTTCGTCATATCCGAAGTCCACTTCGTCATATCCAAACCTGAAACTTCGTCATGCATGTTTTTGTCTTGATCAGTCGAAGTCTCACTTCGTCATATCTGAAGCTATATACAAAGTTCACTTCGACTGATTGCGTGTTTCAGCTTCAACCGATAACATTATTTTCTGTTCATCCGAAGTTACACTTCGTCATATCCAAAGTTTCCGTTTCGATCGATAACGTTATTTTCTATTCATCCGAAGTTACACTTCGTTATATCCGAAGCTTCACTTCGACTGACTACGTTATATGTTGGCTAGTCGAAGCAATCAACTTCGACCGACCACATTGTATTTTGTCCAGTCGAATTGTCACATTGATTGCTGTCTTGTTCAAACATTGATTATGTTCAAACATTGATTATGTTCAAACATCGATTACGTTCAAATATCGATTGTCTTTTAAGATATCGATTGTCTTTAAACATCGATTGCCTTTGAGCAACATCAATTGCCTTCATACATCGATTACAGTTGTTTCACATCGATTGCCTTAGAACATCGATTATCTTTGTGAAATATTGATTGCCTCTGTAATATTGATTACCTTAAATAAATATCGATTGCCTCTACATTTCAAATGTTTCAAAATATCTTTGGCGCCCAAATGAAAGTTCAAATGTACTTCATATGTTTAACTTATTATTTTTCTGATTGACTGAAGATCTTTCTGCTGTGTACCTTCTATCTTATTAGGGTAGGTAAGCAAAGGAGTCAATAGAAAATAAGTACTGAAATGACTCCTTCCTTATGCTAAAAAAAGCAAAGGTCTTACCTAACATATCTGGATGTCAGCAGAAATCATGGACCTTTGCACATAACAAGGTATGGTTATCTGACGCAATACTTCTGAAGTCTAACATTCTCTTTCATGCATTAAATATCTGCAGGAGTTTTGTTTTCACATGAGGAATTAGTTAAGACTCAAGCAAGCATCCGTTAGACACATGAAGATGTCTGCTAGACAGAAGATGAAGGAAAGCATATGAAGAAGAAGATGAGCAAAGGATCGAAGAACTCCAACGGCTATACCTCAACGGATCTATCTTTCTACCTTATAAAGGATGAAGTGTTTGAAGCAGAAGAAAGAGAGCCTTCCTGAAAATCCTTTTGAAAGGGTGTACATCTAGTGAGAAGCTTCAACGCCATACACACTCAAAGCAAGAGAGAAAGAGCTCGAGTCCAAAAAGAAGTGTGCACGCAGCCATCTGAAGTCTTCAAGCATTCAAGCTTTTTTCCTCTCTTCACTCTCTCTGCGCTACATTGTAAATCTGGGGAGAGTCTGTGGCTGAGAGTTTTAGTTCCTTAGTGTCCATCTTGTATAGCTCTCAGTATGTTCTTTCTTTTCTAAGAAAAAACTTGTGTCCAGCTGTAGGACTGTATATAATGTTCCTCTTCTTGTGTGAAGAGAAGGCCAACTGGGTATTGGTGGATTCTGTCCGGCTGTGGGACTGTACACAGTGTTCCCCTTGGGTTAAGGGAAGAACCTAGCTGTGGTTGGTGTCGGCAGAACCTAGCTAGAGGTTTAAGTCTAGCAGAACCACACTGGGTTTGTTCTAGGAGGATGGCTTCTTGACCTGTAACAGAAGTGAGTTTCCTTTCTACTCGGAAAGGAAGAGGACCAGTTGGGAGCTAGTGGTTTGTATATCCTTGGGGGTATTGTACCATGGTTAGTGAAATCCCAGATTTGCTTGGGGACTGGACGTAGGTCTTCTATTTGAGAAGTACCGAACTAGGATAAAATTCTCTGTGTTCATTTGTGTGATTGTTTGTTTGAATTGCTTCCGCGCTGCTACTCTATCTACTGCACACAACACTAACCAAAGTTTTCAAGTGGTAATTTATATTTGTATTTTCAGAAAACCTATTCACCCCCCTCTAGGTTTATCCTTGCTGCCATCCGTGGGCCAACAAGTGGTATCAGAGCACTAGTCTCTGAACTTCAAGAAGATCTAACGATCTTAGAGCAAAGATCAAATGCCAGCTAAAGTGTCACGCCCCGCCAATTTAGCAGCGGAATAAATCGGGAGGACGTGAGCAAAGTGTATGGTAAATTAAATTGCGCGTACAATCGCAATAATCAGAGCAACTAATGGGCAATAATTGCAATAAACTCTTTATTTTATTGATAAATCACCTAAACTATTACTGTAACGGCCCTGGATACTTATGCCCATTAAGACTCCATATCCAAGTCTACCTCCCGCGATCGGACCGAAGTCTCGCAAGGGATAGCTCGTACACAGTGGCGGATCTAGAGCATGGTCAGTGGGGTCCTAGGACCCCACTGAAATTTTAAAATGCTATTAGGGAGTTTAAAATTATCCATATAAATTAGTTTGGTTAGAAATTGTTTAAAGGGAGTGACCCCACTGGATTAATAAAGTGACCCCACTGAATAAAATTCCTGCGTCCGCCACTGCTCGTACACATGTCCAGTAAGAATATAAAAGACAACAACTACAGTATAAGACACAAGAAAGTACATGTGCTTATATCTGTAATCAACAAAGTACAACTGTCCCAGTACATTATTACATATCTAATTGAAAGAGTACAACTACCTGGGGCATACCCTGAGGGAGCACAAGCTCACACGACTCAACAACTCTCTTGCTGGTGGTACAAGTCTGTCCTACTCCTGCGTAAGCCACGCCAAAGTCGGACAACACCTGAAACAACTGTAAGGAGTGAGCCTCAACAAATCACAGACTCAGTAGGGACCTGTCAAAAACAACAACAAAATATAAGAGACATCAACTCCAAAGGAGTCTCACTGGCAACACCGGTAGCAAAACCATGTCATGCTCACACAGCATAATTAACAACATTCATAATTCTATCAGTAAATTCAATCTTCGAAAAGTAATAGGAGACATAGGACTAGCTCGGCACTACTAGTCCGCCCAACCATTGGAACGTCTCAACTACAAGCCAAGTCGGCAGACCATTGCCTGGGCTACCAGTCTCACAGGCAAATCATACCACTAAAAGAAAAAAACATTATTAGCGACGAACTATTTTTGTTGCTAATCTGTCGCTAAAAACATTTTGCGACCGATTCGCGACAGAGTAGCGACGTACTTAATCCGTCCCAAAAAAACTCGTCATTAATTCAGAAGCGTACTCAGTGCGTCGCAATTCCGTCGCTAAAATAGCGGCAGATTAGCGAAGTAATTCTGTCGCTAATTAGCGACGGATTGACTTGCCTATTGCTCCCGCGTTAGCGACAAATTTGCGGCGGATTGCTTCCGTCGCTGATTAAATATTGCGGCGAATGAGCGACAGCAACGTTGGTGATTAGCGACGGATTATCGGCGGTCGCATAGCTGTCGCTAAATTGGCGAGGGAATTGCGACGCAATAGTACATCGCGAATTAGCAAAAAATAGTCATCGCAAACCTGTCGCTGATTTAGCGATAGATTTGCGACGAATATTATTCCGTCGCTATAGCGTCGTGTTCTTTAAGACGAATGCCGACAGATGTCTCTCGCAAATCCGTCGCTAGATTAGCGACGGATTTGTGATGCTATCGAAGATTTCTTGACTAATTTGTTACTGCTGAGAAACATATTCACAACCAAATTACATCGCTATTCCATCGCAAATTTTACATTTAAAAAAAAATTTAATAAACCTACAACTTTGTTCCTGACACACAGATACTAAATAATTTACAACATTGAATTAAAGCTCAATACAATAAAATGTTTGATTAAATATAATATTTAAATTATAATTTACATCAAAAAAATATCATGATAATTCCAGATCTAAGCTCTAATAGTTGGATTTAAGTTTGATCAAGATTTAACGGTTAGATTCACTCTTGATGTATATCTGAAAAAGATTTGACTATTCAAACTACTGTAAATCAGAATCTAACTGTTGGATTTTTATCTCGATCTAAAATCTAATCGTTAGATTCACTCTCGATCTATATACATATGATTAGTTTGATTAAGATCTGACGATTAGTTTTACTCTTGATCTACATCTGATCAAGATCTTACTGTACGATTTGATTTGGATCTAAATCACAACTGTTGCATTTAAGTTTGATCAAGGTTTGACGATTGGACTTGCTTCCATTCTATATCTAATCAAGATGTGACCGTTCAATCTATTGTCAATCAGAATCTGACCGTTTCATTTCACCTTGATCTAAGATTTAACGGTTGGATTCATTATCAATCTATGTACATATGGTCAATTGGGTTTTATGCCAATATATAATAATCCAACGGTTTGATTTGCTCCTAATCTACATCTAATCAAGATTTGACAATTGAGTCAACCGTTGAATTTCATCTCGATCAAAAATATGACTGTTGAAATACTCTTGATGAGCTACATAATATTAAAAAATATAATATAATATATCACAATATGAAATATAAATATTATTATTAATAATTATAAATAGTTAATATTTAAAATTTTTATCACATGTATATTCACTAAGCAAATACAATACATTTTATAAGTATCCAAATATCATGTGTATATGTACATAACAAATATTATATACATATATATTGACTAAACTGAAAATTATAACTTATAAATTTTTATTTTACATATATTTATTTTTGTTTTATGTCATTTTCATAATAATTAGAAAAAACATGCATACTATATTACATATATATGAAATATATAAATAACTATATCTATAATATATGTAAACTACTATAATATAAATAATGCAACAAATACTTAGCAATAATTGTTAATTTATTAGTTAAGTAATATATATATTCCCTAGATTGAAAATGTAACTTAGAATTTTTTATATATCTTTTCTATTTTCTAAAAATATTATATAAATTATATATATAATAAATATAGATAATTATATCTGTAATACAACTAAAGTACTTATAAATAATGTAACTAGTTAGCAACAACGATAGTAAACATAAAACAACTAAGAAAAAAGTTAAATAGACGAAGTAATTTTCGTTGTTGATCGGCGACGGATTAGCGACGAAAATTGTACGCTGCTAATTACCAACTGCGATGAAAACTTTTGTCGCCGGTTCGTCATTGTTCAGCGAAGAAAATATCCATCGCTGTTCCGTCGCTGAAAAATTTAGTCGCAAAATTTCCGTCCCAATCAGCGACAAATCAGCGATTCAATAATTTCGTTGCAAATTCCAACCTGATTAGCTGAAAAATGTCGTTGCTAATTGGTCCCTCTTCAGAGACGGATCAGCGACGTATTAATTTCTGTCGCGGATCTGTAGTTGATTTGCGATGAAAAGTTTTTGCCGCTAATCTGTCGCAGATTTGCAACGGATTTGCGATGAAAAATTTCTGTCGCAAATTTTCGTCGCCAATCTCAATTTTCCTTGTAGTGCATTACCACTACTAGTCGCCTAAGCTACCAGCCTCACATGCAACCTGGGGTATACGACTGAAGAGGCATTCTGGAATAGGTGCCGGACCGGCAGACTCAGCAAGCACACAAACCATGGTATGCATACTTATACTACTTTCATTACAAACTACGGTACAAGTGTTAGGTATAGCTTGTCCCGGGTCACCATGTGACCTACAAGCAAACCTACACAAACACATACAGAAACCATTATACATTACCAGTCATTGGTCAACTCATAACCTCCATTGCCATACTAAACTCGATACACAATGACCATCCATTAACCATATACATAATTCTACACATGCTAAACCAACTATACTAACATAAACCATGCTTACATACAACCAAAGAGCTAAGGCTAGGTTCACACAGGAACCTCACTGCCTAACTATCACAAACACACCCTGGAAGTTTAAGCGCTTCGGATACAGGCGACACCTCTCAAATCGCGTCGACCTGTCCGGACGCCATTCAAACATTAACGCAACTGGGCCATGTGATGCGACCAAGTCGCGTCGGGCCGATACGACGCTTTCAAGCCAAACCGGTCAACACCACGATCAACACTAAATTGCGTCGGATCACACCGACGCGTTCAAACCACCGCCTCAACACAATCGGACAAAGTTGAAATGCGTCGGCTCAGAGCGACGCGTTCATAACATGAACGCGTCGGTTGAACCCGCTGCGTTTCACACGCCACTGTGAGTTCAACACACAGGCCGAACCCACCTTCTTCACCGGAGAACCACACACACCATCGATGCAAACACCAAACTAAAGCAGTAAACATGTTAACCATCACGTAGCAACCACCCATGCATGCACCACCCCTTTAAACCATTCAAACATGGTAAACAGCAAGGGAAGTCTCCCTACTGTCGACGACGTTTCCTCGCGTCCACAAAGAGGGAAAAATGGAGGTGGTAGTGGGGGTGAATGGTGTGTGGAATGTGATGAAGAAATAAAAAAAAAGGAAAGGTGATCGTGATCGCCAGGCACGCGAGGGTGCCGAATGGAGGCGCACACGCGAGGGGTGCAAGTGGAAGAAGTGATCGCGGGAAATACCTTTTGAGAGGGGAGACTGCGCGGGGGATGTGGGTCCTTTCTTCCTCTACGAGCACGGCCGGCCGTGGTAGAGGGCGTTTTCCGTGTTGATTACCCTAAGAAATAAAAGACAAAAAGAAAGGAAGGGATTAGCCAAATAATGTGTAGTATACAGTTCTAAACAAAAAAATAAATGAAATGAAGAAATGGAAACGAATTCACCGTGTGGTTGACTTTTAACCCCTAGAAGATAGGTGTGTGTGTGTATATATATAAAAAAGAGAGTATAGGAGGGGCCACGTGGGACCCGGAGGGAGTAAATGTAAAGAAAAAAAGGGGGGGGGGGGTGCTTCCCCAAATGTTGATAGCGCGGTGGCGTGCCGGTTGGATGGATAGAGGAAGACGAGGGGGAAGAAGAGCGCTCCCGCCTTGCTCCGCTTCGGTACGCGTGAGGGAGACGACGGCTCCAAACACCGAGGAAGGAGAGTACAGATCGGCGTGGAATGGTAGGCGCTTCGCCGTAGTGGGGATGTCGCGGGAAGAATCCGGCAGGGCTTCGCCGGGGTGGAGAGAGGATGCTCAAATGGTTACCCTCGAGGGTCTATTTATCGGTAACTTCATTAATCACGTCGGGTACAGCGGTCGCGTCTATAAGGTTGAATCGCGGCCGTGATGGCTGCCACGATTAAAAGTCAATTAGATGGGACAGGCGCATGGCGACCATGACGTAAGGCCATACTTTGAATCGCGTTGGGCATAGCCGCCGTAACTTGAAACACGACGGCCATGGCTGACGTGATTACAATTTTGGCATTATTCGAAGTATGGTGCTTTATAAATGCGCTGTCAGCCGTAGCCTTTTTAGGAATTGTCTTTTAAATCACGTCGTCCTTGATGGACGCGATTCAAGATTTGGCGTGATTCGAAGTATGGGCTCATAAATGCTACGCCTTAACAGGTAGGCTCTTAGGGTTTGACTTTAAATAGCGGCTGATGTGGCGGATGCGTATTGAATAGAACATGTGCCAAAAAAGCAAATGTGATACGCGTCGACTACACCGGCCGCGAATAAAGTCCTCCTAAAAAGCGTCCACTGTAGAGGACGTGAATCAATGAAGTTGTCCATGGGCCAATTTAGCTTCCGGGGGCGCTGCCCCCGGACCCCCGTGACCTGACCGCGCAGGTCGATCCGCGACCGAACCACATTTGAGGGTTCTGGCTCCACACTTGACACCTTAAAATGATGGGGAAGCATCCAGAAGAAGCGGATGAGGTCCAAAAAGATGGAAAAATACTATTGTAAGGCAAAATGAGGGCCATTGTGGCATTATGGCGCAACATGAAATCTGCTCGCGGTGGAGTCAAATTCGCGTGTCTACACCTACTGGTTTGGAAGAAGCCAAAGAACACCAAAACCTCCTCGTCGCCGCCACGCCCACGCTCCGGACGCCATCCTCGCGTGGTTCCTGCGCTGCATGAGCCACCGGAAAGCCGAAATCACCGGAAAAACCCATGGAAGGCGCCACAACATCTTCCCCATCACCGGACAGAGCTTTCCTGCTCTCTTTGGCCAAAACGAAGCCTTTTAAGTCACATTCAAAATCGCGTCGCCAACAGACTCCACGTTTAACTCCTTTAAACGCGTCCACCTAGTCCGACGCCATGCAAAACCTGCGCCCCACGCGTCACAGAGGCGGTTCCCTGAATCGTGTCTGGCAAGTCCGACGCGTTTAAATAGCACTGCCTAACTCCGCCGCAGTTCAGAACAGTGAACCAGCAGTGCAATTGGGCTGGCATATCCGGCCCACACTGCCCACCCTGTGCACAGAAAACCCAAACACAGCCCATTGACCATCTCTTGGTCATGGGTACTACTCCAAAACCGGTAAACACAGATCCGAAAAGATCGATCATCACAATTACAAATCACTAATTCTAAGCCAAAACATAGGGCTCAATAACATCATTACATTGGAAATGATAACTAAACAAATATCTAACTAAACTCTATGATACTAAGGTCATTCCATCGCTATGACTCCAGGTTGCTCATCTCTCCAGTCCATTCCCATTGGTGTGTGTAGGGTCATCATCCGACTTACCTGAAAACACATACAACAATAGCGCAGGGTGAACGATAACGCTCAGTAAGACTTAATATCTCATGTAAACATGCATGCTTTAAGTGATTAGTGTCTTGTAAAGTAGGATAACTAGAGAGAATGATCAAGTATAGGCAAGAGAGTAATGTCACACGATAGCATGAGAGCGATAATACATTCAAAAAGAATATTGCAAAACTAGTATGATAAAGGATTGGCCATGTAACGAAATAGCACGTAAGGTTGTACAACAGTGCAATAGTAATGATAGCATGTAACGATTGGTCGATCATTTTATCAGCCGAGAGAATATAGTATAGTGATTGATTGATTGTCATAGATTAAATTTTGATAGTTTTAAATGGCGCTGAGTGTATGCCGTACACACCCTGATCATTTTAACTCCCGCGAGCAAATGTCACTTTTCGAGCGCTCTCCTCAGGACCAGATCGGGTCCTATTGCCTGACATTGGTTATGTTTCTTATCTGAGACAATCATATAGATGGCCAAATAGAGTACCAAGAATAGATGAGAGTAGTAGACGAATAGATGAGAGTGTAGAGAGAAAGTGAACATATGAGAGTAAAGAGATAGTAGATGAGAACATGGATGTATTCGTAAAATCCACGATAAACAAGTGATAGTAACAGTTGCACGGCACCAGGTCGTGTGCCGGCAGTCTGGTAGAAGTCACAACCACCCACTAGCCGTGCCATAACACAGACTAGAGGTCCGGCGTGATCCCAAGGTAAGAGAGAACACACTAAGGTCGTTGGATCATGCTGATCACTAAGGATGTAACGGGTTTTAAAGGTACAACCAGCTTGTCGGCAATGAACGTCTGCCAAAGCCAAGGAGACTTACGGAGGCCTTGACAATGAGTCCCTGGTCCGGTCAGGAGTATTCCCAATGGAGAGATGGTCCATGCCAAGTAAGCAGTGTGTAAAAATAAGTGTCCATCGTGCCTCGAGTGCTCGAAGGCAAAGAGACGCGATAACAATATCCAAAGCGCGAATAAAACGAAGACAAATGTCATTTAAATAATTGAGAGATTAAGTGAATAATTACACTTAATTACCATATATTATTGAGTATTTATAGGGTCTCATGACAAATATTATTGTTTATGTGTGTGCATGTGTAAAGAAATCATGAGAGCATGAATAATCGTGCACATGGCTTTTAATTAATGAATTTCATGTAATTATTACTAACTATTAATACAGATAGTTAATGTTCATAACAGTGCACATTTAAGGGTTAACTAGGGTTTAAATGGCATATAGAATAGTATGTGAGCAATTACATGTTTTGGCTGACATTTTGAAGTCGCGACGGGGGTTCCCGTCACGTTTCATGTGGCGACAGTCAGTCCGGTCGCGTCTGTTGAACCGGGCCGGTGCAGGGTTGAGCCGTCGAGAATCGCGACGAGTCAGGCCGTCGCTTTCAAGACGCGACGGTCAGCCCTATCGCGACCCTTCTGAGATCGCGACGGATCGGGCCGTCGCGATTTCAGAAGGTGGTCCGAGCCCAGGAAGGGGATTCAACCCTTTTTAGGGTTCGGTCCAACCCTCCATGGCATGACACATGGCTATTCAAAAATAAATATAAATTGTAGGAACATCCAAAAATCATGAAACCAGTTTTGAATGAAACTAGACATGATGTATCAACATGAATGAGTAATTTGAAAATAGACAAGTATTGTGCATGTTTTAATTAGGTTACTTTTCGGTGACCTAAACATGCACAGTCATGGAAAACGATTTAATTCACAATAGATACATGATAAAAATTGGGGGAAATATGATCATTCGAAGGCTAACATCATGCAATATTTATGATATTATTTGCAAGGCATAAGATCAAGTAATCACATGGATTGAAGGCAAACATGTAGGTTCGGGTACATGATGTTGGCATGGATTGGAGCATTTAATACTCTCTCATGGAGCAACGAAAATTAGGGCAAACATGGGGCTTTGATAGAGGGGATCAAGGTCTACCTAGGGTCGAGTTTAATTAGATTAAGCTTGAGAGATTGCCTACCTTTTTGTGCTGTAAAGATTCCTAGGGTTGAAAAACGAAGAAGATGGTGGAAATCCCTTGCTCCAAGCTCCTTCCTCCTTGCTCCTCTCATCCACAGCTCCTCTCTTCATCCCCCAAAGCTCCAACAACAAACTATGGGTTGGTAGGGACGAATTGGGGGGTGTATTAGCTAGTTTAAGAGTCCTATTTGGTTAAAACTCTTCCTTCTCTTCAAACTCCTATTAATTTCCACATTTATCTCCCTATTTTCTTACATTTATCCACCTAATAGGATAGATGAGAGGTCTAATTTCATGGGTAATGGGTTAGGATGGGATGATGACTCATTTTTAAGATAATTATGCTAATTAGTGATTATCCTAACCCTTTTTCATTTATTAATAATTTAAGTACGAATTTAGCTTAATTAACTCCCATCCAAAGATAGGCTCTTTACAATTGGCCCATTCATTTATGCTTGGATCACTTGACAACTCATTTCCTAATTTAGCTTAATGGGTTTTAATTTAATTCCCTTTATTTCAATTTATTCACCTTTATTAAAATTAATATATTTATCACATTAATAATTTCTCATTTATCTCCCATCCAATAATGGGCTTAGCTTTTGGGCCTATTACTTCCTGTATGGCTCATTTGTACAACCCATATACTAAATTTACTTAATGAGTTTTAATTATCCTTTTATTAGAGAATTTATTCATGGACCAAAATTGTCAACTGGTCCTATTCTCATAATAGACTATCAACACACATTATTTAAAGTCTACCCACATGTTTATTTTAATTTTTTTAATCCACTTTGGTTCATATAATAATAAGTTTTCCGACTTATTCCTTAATTACAATAACAAGTCACATAAATTCTAAAACTTGGTCCAAATGATTTTTATATGCCCAAATTTCTAAATGAGTCTTTAGAGAATATTATTTAAGCTATAACTATGATTTTTACGAAATTTTTATATGGGTTTACACACATGCAATAATGATGTGTATCCTTTTTAACTAGTTTAAATTTATTAATAGATAAAATTTCATTTATCCAACATTTTTAATTAAAGAATTTTCTGGGATACTACATCAAGGATTTGCTCAAGGTCAATCTGTCAACAGACCACCCTTGATCGATGGTGAATATTACAACTACTGGAAGACAAGGAAGGAGTTCTTCCTCCAGGGTTATGACTATCAACTATGAACTATCATTGAAGAAGGAGATCTGATAGTCCTCAACCCAAGAGAGGAGTGGATAGACAATGACAGAAAATTGCTCTCACAGAATAGTAAAGCTAAGAATCTCATTTGCTGTGCCCTAACAAGGAGCGAATTTAACAGAATCTCAACATGTAAATCAATAAAAGAAATGTGGGACAAGTTGAAGGTCACATACGAAGGGACTGACAAAGTCAAAGAAACCATGATTGACATCTTGGTCACACAATATGGAAAATTCCAAATGCTAACAGACCATTACCCAAATGTATAGAAGATTTACTGACATAACTAATAGTCTTGCAGAGCTTGGAAAGATGTACAACATTGGAGATATGGTAAGAAAAATTCTCAGATCTCTACCAAGCCAATGGACTCCAAAAGTCACAGCCATCGAAGAAACTAATGATCTTACAAGTATGTCATTAGAAAAGCTTATAGGATCATTGATGGCACATGAGATCAACATGGAGCGACTATCTGAAAGCTCATCCAAAAAGAAATTTACTAATGCTTTCAAAGTTATAGCTGCTCCTTCCACCTCTTCCTCTTCTAGTTTAAAAAATATAGGCTCTGAAGACAGTGATGTAGATGATGTACTGCCCAAGCTTCAGAGAATTCTTAAGAAGAAGAAGAATGGATCAAGAAGGATCTAAAAGAAGGAGAAAAAAGAGAAAGAACTAGTCTGCTATGAATGCAAAAAACTTGGACATTTGAGACCAGATTGTCCAAGACTCAAGAAGACTAGTCAGGTAGAAAAATCCAATAAGAAGCACAATAAATTCAAAAGGAGAGCCATGACAGCTGCTTGGGACAATGAAGAAGTCTCCACTTCAGATTCATCAAGCTCAGATTCAGAAAAAGAGCAGATAAGTCTAGCCCTCATGGCAGGACTAGATGAGGTACATTCTGACCCATCTTTTAATTCTTGCACTGATTGAGGGTTAGAGTCTGAAGATTTAGAAGATGCCTTTAATGAACTTTATGAAAAACATAAATGTGTTGTAAAAGAATTAAAGAATATGAAAATAACCTTACTTGCTTAGAAAATACTAATTTTGATTTTAAATCAGAAATAGAACAATTGGAAAAATAATTAAAAGAAAGTAAAAATAATAATTATCTTTTGAATGAAGATTTAAAGGGCAAGAACAATGAAAAATTAGAGTTAGAAGAAAAATTGAAAACTCTAACTGAAGAAAATCTTTATTTAAAAGAATCAGTTAGAAAATTAACAAAAGGTAAAACATCTCTAGATCTATGCTTAAAAGGCTCAAAATCTGGCAATAATAAATAAGGTCTTAGATACGAACCTCTTAAAAAAGGAAAACAAATTAAGTATCCTGAAAAATATCCCTTGCCAAAATTGTGAAGAAACCAAGATGCCTTAGAAAAAAGCCCCTGTAATGAACAAATGCTCTAAAAAAAAAAGGTGTCTAAAAGTCATGTTCTAAACAAACATCACAAAGACAATAAGGCCTGCAAAACAAATTACATTCATTATTATTTTCATTGCAACAAATTAAGCCACACAGTAAACACCTGCACAGCTAGACACTTAGTATGAATTCGAAAGGATATTTTTATGCATCTAACCATCAAGGACCCAAAAAGATTTGGGTACCTACTTCTGAATAAGTTGTTTGCAAGATAGCCTTGGAGTATCAGGAACAAAGGATGCTCAAGACATTGGTGACTGCCAGCTCTTCATCCAACTCAAATTTGAAGAGGGAGTAGTCACATATTTGTATTTGATATGCATTACTACCAATAAGTTTTGTCATTTTTTTTGTTTTTAAGATCAATGCAGGTAAAACCCTGAAGACTTGACAAACAACAAGTGGAAGTACAATAACAGATGTCGACAGACAAGTGAAGACTCATCAAGCCTCACTCTAAGGGGGAGCCTCACATCTAGGAGGAGCCTCATACTAAGGGGGAGCCATACACTAAGGGGGAGCAAATAATAAGGGGAGATGAAAATTCATGACAAGTATTGTTGAACCCCTCTCCTTCAAACTCACAGGTAGTATTGGTAAGAAGTCTTTACAAGAGGGAATATGCAAATGGTAAAATCATTCCTTTTTTATTATTGACAAAAAAGGGGGAGAGTATTCTTATACTGTGAAATTTCCGTTTATTTCTGATTTAAGTATATATTTTAAAGAAAATTCACATGAGTTTTGTCATCACAAAAAATGGGAAGATTGTTGAACCACTCCTATATTTTATCCATTTATTTTGGTGATAACAAAATCTATGTTTAACTTAAAATATCATTAATATATTTTATATCATGTTTCTCCCATGAATACAATATATTCTTACATTATCACTTTAGATTTACATTGAGTTTCAACTTTGTCATGCATGTTTTTATCATGTTCAGTCGAAGCTTACTTCGTCATATACGAAGCTAGCTTCGTCATATCCAAAGTCCACTTCGTCATATCCAACCTGACACTTCGTCATGCATATTTGTCTTGATCAGTCGAAGTCTCACTTCGTCATATACGAAGTTAACTTCGTCATATCCGAAGCTATATACGAAGTTCACTTCGACCGATTGCGTGTTTCAGCTTCGATCGATAACGTTATTTTATGTTCATCCGAAATTACACTTTGTCATATTCGAAGTTTCAGTTTCGACCGATAATGTTATTTTCTGTTCATCCGAAGTTACACTTCGTCATATCCGAAGCTTCACTTCGACTGACTACGTTTATGTTTGTCACGTCCTAATAAACGTCTATTTATTAGAAATGACATAAAACTGATTCTAGAAATAAAACTTATACTCTTATACTTCTAACATTGTCATAGCGAAAGCTTAGTTACATTATACTTCTCATTACTGTCCATAAGAGAAGTAAGAAAAAGAAAACTTAATTACATCTCACTTCTACATTACTAAAGAAAAATAAAGATGTTGGACTTCTGAGGACTGGTTGTCCCACTCAGCACACCCCCCCTTAAGCACCCTCATCTTGATCACCTGAAAAAGTAGGTTTGGTGAGCTAACTAGCCCAGTAGGATTCAATCTTTTAATAAAAAAGGATTAAGATAACCAAAAGACAGAACAAGAAACTTTAACTGTCAGCACTACTGAGTATCAAAGATGATTGGATAATCATGTCAAATAGATAACAATTGTAGAACAAGAGTACTGAATTAAGATTGCACGGTCAAGAATTCAGGATAACAAACATATTCTGGTTCAATTATAAATGCAACTCATGATAAAATAACATGATGACTAATCAAGCTAGTATGATGTAATGCCAAACATCCACAGATCCTTTATCGTTCCGTACGACCACTAAACGAATTCGGGTGCTCCTCCTGGGACTGGACCAACCCCACTTGCATAGGCATATTTCTAATTTGAGTCCAAAGACCCAACAATTGTCATCATAATTCATTTCTGTAAAAGATTCAAATGGGGGTACACAAGTACTGAAGATCTCACTAGTAGCAAAGGGTTGGAAGTCAATGCTAATGACTTCAGAAGATTGTAGCTATGTAGGAAGCAAGTATACTTGGGGTATTCAAGAACAATCCATAGTTGAGTATGAATGACATTTGAGTAATCCTTCTTAGTAAGACAGTAGTTGGAATCCAAGAAAAATGAGGAGAACAACTCGTGGGGTTAATAGTATGGCGAGTCATCAAAGGATTGGACAAGAAGTGGTACTGGAAACATGGCAGGACAGTGTATGTCGACAACCAGAGAGTGGCTGTCGACAGCCACTGCCTTCCAGAACCAGATTTCTGGAACCTAAACACTGCCTGTCGACATGCCAAGGGTGGCTATCGACAGGTGAAGGCCATCTGTCGATAGATGAAGGTTATCTGTCGACAGCTACTGGTGGTTCTGTATTATCTAGGTTCTGGAAGCATGAACCCTGTCGACAGGCGTAGACTAAACTTCCAGAAATGGTGTAATATTACCTCAGGAAACTCTACCAATTGTTCCTATGTTTCCTAACATGGTTAACAACATCTAAAGGGTCTGGTTTACACTTTTATACACCACTTTACAGGAAGAAAATAGTAGGACAATGGAAACACATTCTTCACAACACAGTGGCAAGAACTGGAAGCTTATAGGAGCAAGACTCCATAGAAATATATCTACCCTTTCATGCAAATCTTATCAAAATTGAAACAAGGTTCCTACCAGTACATAAGGCTACATCTAAAGACATGAGTGTCAATTTAGAGATATGAACTCAATGGAAAAAAAATTAACCAAGAGAGCTTACTGAACCTCATGATAACGTGAGGTCAAAGTAGATGCTTAAACTCCAAGACTTTAAAAGAAGGAGAAGCAAGAGAAGAAGACAAGAGGAAAGAATCCTACCTGACTGGGGAAAGGATGAAGGTCTTTCTTCTCTTCCAACGAAGGAACTAACAATAGCAGGAAGAAGGAAACAAGAAGACTTGTTGTAGCAGCCACGACAGGTGCAAAGGATGAAGAAGTAGCAACAACAGCTACAGTTGGAGCAGCTCAACAGCTATAGCAAAGCAGCAGCAGCAACTCCACAACGCAATGGCAACAGCAGCAGCAGCAACAAGACTGGGCAAATGGTGGAAAAAACCCACGATGGGTTCATGGAAGGTTTATATAACCCCAGGCTTCCCATGCATGTATGGCACGTGGCCATACATGTGTTGCGGTAAAAACGCATTGGTTTGCAGCAACACGGTTACCATGCAACCTTCAAGACTACACGTATAAGAAAATGTGTAGCTCCACTAACCAGTGTGATAGAAGCCTTACGTAACCATGGTTACGTAAGCAATGATTAATTAAGAAAATGGTTACCGTAAATGGGTAAAAATTTAGCTGGACTAATTATTCCTATATTTTTATACTCAAATGGTGTCCATTCAAGTTAAAATTTCAACCATACGTTAATAGGAAGGTCTTACAAATTATGATGATTTCCTTTAATTTTTAGAATTTATTTTTCACCCAGCAAAAAATTGCCCGGAAAATCATTGTGTCGACTTAATCTTGAACTCCGAACGTCAACAATTCCAGATATTTATATTTCTAGTATCAACACATTTTTCTAGAAATTATGGTGTTTTCAAATTTTAATTTCGTTACAAAATTCCGGTGTCGTCTTGTCGGAGTGTGCACCTCTAAATACAACACTGGAATAATATTTATTAATACAAATTAATCATAAATTAAAGTTAATTACATCTCATGAAAGTAGTTATGTTTAACAATCAAAATCTTCACAATTTTCTAATTTTCCAATAAATAAAATTTTTTGGGGTGTTACAATGTTCGCCAGTCGAAGCAGTCTACTTCGACCGACCACGTTGTATTTTGTCCAGTCGAATTGTCACCTTGATTGCTGTCTTGTTCAAACATCGATTATGTTCAAACATCGATTACGTTCAAACATCGATTGTCTTTAAACATCGATTTCCTTTGAGCAACATCGATTACCTTCATACATCGATTACAGTTGTTTCACATCGATTGTCTTTCACATCGATTACCTTAGAACATCGATTACCTTTATGAAACATTGATTGCCTCTGTAATATTGATTACCTAAAATAAACATCGATTGCCTCTACATTTCAAATGTTTCAAAATATCTTGGCGCCCAAATGAAAGTTCAAATGTACTATATATGTTTAAATATTATTCTTTGATTGATTGAAGATCTTTATGCTGTGTACCTTCTATCTTATTAGGGTAGGTAAGCAAATTAGTTAGTAGAAAATAAGGACTGAAAGGACTCCTTCTTATGCTAAAAAAAGCAAAGGCCTTACCTAACATATTTGGATGTCAGTAGAAATTATGGACCTCTGCACATAACAATGTATGGGCTATCTGACGCAATACTTCTAAAGTCTAACATTCTCTTCCATGCATTAAATATCTGCAGGAGTCTAGTTTTCACATGAGGAATATCCGTTAAGACTCAAGCAAGCATCCGTTAGACACATGAAGATGTCTGTTAGACAGAAGACGAAGGCAAGCATATGAAGAAGAAGATGAGCAAAGGATCCAAGAAATCCAATGGCTATACCTCAACGGATCTATCTTTCTACCCTATAAAGGATGAAGTGTTTGAAGTAGAAGAAAGAGAGCCTTCCTAAAAATCCTTTTGAAAGAGTGTACATCCAGTGAGAAGCCTCAACGCCATACACACTCAAAGCAAGAGAGAAAGAGCTCGAGCCCAAGAAGAAGTGTGCACGCAGCCATCTGAAGTCTTCAAGCATTCAAGCTTTTTTCCTCTCTTCACTCTCTCTGTGCTACATTGTAAATCTGGGGAGAGTCTGTGGCTGAGAGTTTGAGTTCCTTAGTGTTCATCTGGTATAGCTCTTAGTATGTTCTTTATTTTCTAAAAAGGACTTGTGTCCAGCTATAGGACTATATATAATGTTCCTCTTCCTGTGTGAAGAGAAAGCCAGCTGGGTGCTTGTGGATACTGTCCGGCTGTGGGACTGTACACAGTGTTCCCCTTGGGTTAAGGGAAGAACCTAGCTGGGGTTGGTGTCAGCAGAACCTAGCTAAGGGTTTAAGTTTAGCAGAACCACACTAGGGTTTGTTTTAGGATGGTGGCTTCTTAACCTATAACAGAAGTGAGTTTCCTTCCTACTCGGAAAGGAAGAGGACCAGCTGGGAGCTGGTGGTTTGTATATCCTGGGAGGATTCTACCCTGGTTAGTGAAATCTCAAGATTTGCTTGGAGACTTGACGTAGATCTTCTATTTGAGAAGTACCGAACTAGGATAAAATTCTCTGTGTTCATTTGTGTGATTGTTTGTTTGAATTGCTTCTGCACTGCTACTCTATCTACTGCACACAACTACATTCACTAACGAAAGTTTTCAAGTGGTGATTTTTATTTGTATTTTTAGATAACATATTCACCCCCCCTCTGGGTTTATCCTTGCTGCCATCCGTAGGCCAACACTAGCACTATCCTACACTAGTCATTCGCCTGGTGTTAGGCACTTGTGGGCTTGTCCATTGAGAGGTTGTTACTGTTACCTAGATCCCCCGTCCCCATGTGCCGGTTGAGGGAGTTCTTGCTTAAATTGATTAGTAGAATAGATTACTTGCTTAAATTTCAGTTACACACACCATATCTATTCTGTTTCTTAGAACCAGTAGGAGATGGTAGTCCCTACTGGGCTTCTTCGTAAAGCTCATTCCCTTCTTTCCAGGTGAGACTTCACAGCAGCACTTTCCGCGGCGGGCTGAGGAGATGTGGCCGTAATAGACGGCGTCTTCCATGAGTAGTGTTCCCTTTACACTTGTTTCGTCACCCTCGGGGTATGCCCTAAGGGACCTGTTATCCCCTTTCTTTCTGCACTTTTGCTTGTTACTTGGGACTGTACTAGACTTGTACTTTGTGTTAGACGTTTTTCCTTCACTATTAGTACATTTTTAGTACTTTTTGTTGTCATTTAATTCTATTACGTATCTTGTTAGATTGTTCCGTTAGCCCTTCTAAATTTTCGGGTCCGTGGGCGGCGGTGCCGATGGTCGGATTCTCGGTGGAAGCCGGGGGTCTGGACGTCGGGGCCGTTACAACCTCGAATTCGATCTGGGATGATTTTTGCAATCACCCAGAAAAGAAAAGGGGAAGGGATTTTTTTTTTTTGGGGGGGGGGGGGATTGACCCTAACGCTAGTACGGAGGTTAGAACAGAGAAGAGGACGATAATGGAGGTGTGCGATGCAACAATGGTGAGGCTTACCGGTGCAGCTGCGGGTCCTGTATTTGATGCTGGCATACTCTAGACAACATAAGGGTCCTATTCCGTATCCTTCAATCTGGTGCATCCCACCACTTGCCAAACAACAAAACCCAGATCAACAAACACCGACAAAAGATCAAGAACATAGCACAGAGAAAGCTGACAGAGTCAGAGCGGCGGCAGCAGCAGTAGAAACCATCGGACCAGGTGATCAAATACCCCTGTGACCTCCAAGAGATGGCCTTGGATCGACATGGAGGAAGAGGAGGGCACCGCTGAAGGAATCGCTAATGGGTAGGCAGAAGGGAGGTAAGGTATACATGAAACTGTAGCCTTTCTAGTATATATATATCTATACTATTATAATAAAACTCAGTCTTAAAAGTACACGTGGCAGCACCAGAAATTTTTTTTTCTCGCCCAAACTGAGATCTATACTGTGCTGCCACGTGAAACACCAGGAAAAACCTCACTTAATTATCATAAAATTATCCTCTTAAAAAATAAAATTCTCAAAACCTCACCTTTTCAAATCAGTTGTGCACTTATTAATAATCGCATGCAAAACTTGGCATGCATTGGTACTGTGCCAAAATTTTTGCCTCCCTCCTCATTAAAATTATAAAAATTTTGGAAACGGACCTTTAACTTATTAAGACGGGGTTACCTGTTTCTATTAAAGTCTTTAGACGTATAACAAGACATTCCTGTTCCCTGTTCCGGTTAAATCTATATGTTATCATATATACGTAGGGATTTTTGTGGCACATGTAAGTGGTATATGTAAATAATCTTACATGTCACATTGTACGTTAAGTGATGTAAGGATTTCTTCTGTGCATTAAATTAGTTATTTGAAGTACCCCTACAAGTAAAATAGATAGTTAGCACACTCAAAATATGGATGAAAATGTGATAACATCATATTTCTTTCTTTGATTGACATTGTATAGAAACAGGACATATAGTTTTTTTTGACATATTTGTTGTAATCTTAAAAATGCTAAAAATATTTTAAAGTATAGCCATTTGAGTTTTGGATCAATCAAAGCAATTCAAAAAAGCATTGCTCACGGATGGTATTACAATTTTTGTTTGTCTTTGAAGATTAAAGTTGAGATCTATGGGTGTTAACTAATAATGTGTTGAAATTATTTTTTATATTTTATATTAATAATATTTATTTAAAATATTTCCGTGCATCGCACGGGTATAGAACTAATATATATATATAAGAGTGAGAGAGAGAGAGAGAGAGGGAGAGAGAGAGAAGGGATGACGCCAACTTTGAATCTATCTATCAAGAATATATCATCGGGAAGTAAGAAATAAAAGAAAAAAAGAAAAAAAGGAAGAACACGAAGTTGACACAACTCTAACATTACGGCCACTCCCGATGAGGGGTGTGCACCAAGACATTTTTTTTTTTTTTTTGAGATTGGTGGTAGTAGCACTTAGCAGTCTCTTTCCTATGCCGAAGTTTGACAGGGTCTCTGCTCATCTCATTCTTAAGTTAATTCCCCACTCTATTAATTACGACTAATCTATCTTATCCCAGTGCAATCACTTATTTTAACACATGTGAACGTTTGATAACTCTCCAAGGTTTTAACCCGTGTTAACGTGTTAGGGTATTAGTTTCTTTTTATGCTATATCAACCTGTTAATGTGTGGTTTTGTAAAGATAGCTTGTTAAAATAATGACACAAGCTTGACAAAATGGTTTCTCTTCAAAAATTTACTTACTGAAATTGGGCATCTTGAGATTTTTTTTTAAAAAATTTGTCTTAATTAGCACTTTCTCTCTATTTTTGATTTGAAAGATAGAAAAGAAAAAATGGCATATGTCGTGCAAGCCTATTGTATATATGGTGGTGTTGGAGCAGATATCCTTCACCTTACTGTGCCTTTCTTCTTGCTTCACGGTTCAGTTTATGCTTTTCTAAACATTTTGAAGGAATACAACGTATATATGCTCATGCATTGGCATGTGAAACATCCTGAATAACATTTTCATTTCTCTAAGTTTAGCCTTCACGTTGAGGTAGGTTGATTGCGATAACTTGTGAAATGTCAACGCATCAGGATATATAGACAGACAACTTGGAGTAAAAACCTGACGCTCATTTTTTCAAAAACGTCTGAACTCATGTGCTAAGTCAAAACGTGGACGACGGCATACTATTTATCAATGTGGGTCCAAGAAAACATTTTCCTATTTCCAAGTCTAGCTTATACTTGAAGGGACATCCAACAAAGTATTTTTCTCTCTCTTAAAGAAATTATGTGGTTATTAGAAGCTTATGTCAGTTCTAAATTGACGTAAGATTTGAATATTGAGACACGTAAGTTTGCTGCATCAAAAGCATATATAATAACCCCGTACGTTCTTGATTGAGTCTTACGCCTATGTATTCATATCGACACATATATGGATAATCACATGTGATCAAACCATCCAAAGTGCATGGGGATGAAAAAGACGTGGAGAAAAAAGGAACATTGTTATAATTTGCTCTATCAGCGAGGTCAGATCTTTAGGTGAGACTTTAAACTTTTGAATTTGTCATATTTGTTTTTTTTTGGAAAATGATTTAGTAACATCATTGGTAACATCACTAATCAAAATGCACCAACATCATCATTTATAAGGTGTTTTTAACTTTTTTACTTCAATTGTTGATGTGACATATTTTTAATGATAATGTTACCAAATGATGTTACTAAATAATGTTACAAAATTATTTCTCTTTTTTTTTTTTAACACCGTGTGTGCATGCTTCGATGTATTGTTTGTTTTCAAGTCAGAGGCAAAACTTGTCTGGGAGACCTATCTAAAGGGGGAAGAGAGAGAGAGAGAGAGAAAGTTCAATGAAGAGAAATACTGGGTGGTCGGACAGCCGGAAATGATTTGTCCGACCAATTTTACCATCTGCACACGGTTAATTGACGGGACAAATTATTTACCCGACCAATCGTACACCTAATATTATTCCTTAATGAAACAGTCACGTGGGCACAGATATGAACTTAATTTGCAACTTCGTACGTACGGATGTACCGCGTCATTACAGAGTATTAGGACGTTGGATAGAGCTCGTCGTCCGGATATATAGATATCGCGTTAATTAGTATATTAATTAGCTGAACAGATTCGTTTATCCATATTTCTCCTTACTATCCGTATTACGTACTTAGATATTCAAAGTTCGGAATTCCTCGAAGAAGCAGCAGCAGGGGCGATGAAACTTCCATCCCGGCACGTTTTTTGATGGCCCTTGTATGTTCTTCTAGTCATTTGGATGTGGTTTTAGTAGCCAGCTAGGTTAGTCTCATGATCAGTTGGATCCTTGTACGCAAACGAACAAGAAACCCACTGTTAACGCACGAGCGCACTCGACGCACGCCTGTACTCGGTTTGCATCCCTCGGAGATGGTTATTTTTTGTTGGTGTGTTAGATCTGTTGGTCAAATTTTTGAATCTGTACAGAAAAAATTTGTGTTTAATACTCAGAATCGATCGGACACTCGTGTAATCCTTCCTTGTATCTACGAAATTATAATTACTCTCTCCAAATAATTTAGATATTTGTTTAAACACTCTAAAAGTCTCAAGTTATATATTCAGCTAGTGAAACGTCCTATCAAAGCCCCTAAAAAGTGTTTAATTAACAAATAAATTTGTAATTGCGAGGATCGATCCACGAACAACAAAAAAAGATTGGAGACAATATTGGTAATAATGTAGAAGATTAGAGGACATTGAAAAATAAAACACCAAGATATTGATGATGGCGCGAGTTGCATGAAACCAAAGCACCACGTCGCGCGCGGCCTCATTTATTAACCTAGAAGACAGACTTAATTACCTACTACAGGAGTACACCTGTGAACCCACACTAGCTGGCTAGAGGAGCCGTTGGTAGCAGCTCGATCGTTACCTAGCTAGGAGCCTTATTCTAGTCGATACAAATTAGCATTAATTACTGCAGGCCGTGCCTGTGCACTGCCATCAACGGCTACTGCGTCGCAGTCGCCGGCTTCACCTTCGCGAACAAGATGGTGTGAGGGCGTTCGCTGTTGGTACTAAGTAGGACGTTTCGCCCCACTTTGATCAAACCCAAACTGCCGAGACACCCCATCCGACAGGAAGGCCGTTGCACCCCAGTGCTGCAGGGGCAAACCTCCACCTGGTAGTAGTGGTCCGGCTGGGACGAAGCATACTGGGCCTTGCGAATGGCGAACCGGCTGTTGTGAGTGCCGATCGCCGAGGACGTAGTTCCGCCGGTGGTCACGAAGCCCGCCTTCCTGTCGAACGTCCACACGGTGGACTGGGGGCACGCCGTCGGCTCAGGGAACATGATGTATAATGTGCTGCCCTCTTTCACGGTGTCCTCGTCGGCGTTCTCCGGGAAGAAGGCCAGAGGCCGGCCAGAAGAGTCGGGGGGGAAGGGCGCCCGGGCCACGTTGAGAGGGCACGACGCGTTGGGGGCCGCCAGCGTAAGGCCGCTGCCGGGCCAAATCACGGGCATCGCATAATAGAGGTGGCCGCGCCGGAGCTCGTCGCCGTCGACGTCAAGGACGGGATTGGAGGCGGCGGCGGCGGCTCGGGCGGTGAGGAGGAGGGAAGACACGAGGAGCAGGATAAACTCCATGGTTGATCCCCGACTAGGAGTTAAGGAGGCGGCAATGAACTATCCAAGAGCTGTGTTGGGACGGTGGTTGGTTCCAAGTGGATGTGTGTGACCATCTCCATCGCCTTGTGCTGGTATTTATAGACACCTCGTCTGGGGATATCAGATAAGAGAGAAGAGGCTTTCGTGTAGGTTAAGAAGAAGAACGCTGCTCTTTCTCTCTCTTCAACAAAAAGAACACCGTTCTTTAATAAGAAATAGGAAAACTCTTGGTGCAAATCTCTAAGAAATATTGAAGGTTCTGCGAGAGACCTTGTCGGTAGTGGCGGAGCCATTTTGAGGCTAGTGAGGTCTTGTGATTCTACTGGATCGACAGGTTTTCATTAGTGAGGTAAAATTTTATCATTAGTGATCTCACTCCATCAAAATAATATGTTTAAGGGTGCACTCATTGAATGAAAATTTTAGATCCGTCACTGCTTGTCGGCGCCAAAAAAATTGAACGACAACACGGCCACGTTTGGGACATCCAAACTACAAACCTTCACATCTTACATCCGATTTCCTCCTTTGAGAAAGATTTAGTATATTTTCTTATTACATTTAAAATATAATATGATTATGTACTAAGTTCATATTACATTTAGTGTAATAAAAAAATATACTAAACTTTTCTCTTCTCCTTTTATAGAACTTCAAAAATCGAGCGATGACATTTGACAGGGGAGGAAAGGACCTTAAAAAATGTAAACTAGATCTACATTGCTTGAAAATTTTGTAAAAATTTAGTGATATATATATATATATATATATATATATATATGCGCCTGTGTGTGTATATTCTTGAAAGCACCGTATTAGATTGTGTATCCTTAAAATCTTGATCTTAACATGTGTACTAAAAAAGACATGGTTAATTATATCTCTTGGGTTAGTGGGCCATAAAAATATGAGAAATGCTCTGTTAAGACACGGGGTGAAATCGTTAAAGAGAGATACTTGGTGCAAATCATTGTTGTAAATCTAATGAGAGTTTACCAACTCATGACATGGGGTATTATAATAATACCCCATGTCATGATGACCCAGCTCTAAAGAGTTGGGTGGCAAACCCTCATTGGATTTGCAAGTCTTGTTGTAAACCAATGATTTGCAACAAGACTTTTCCATCGTTAAATAGGGTGAATGGACAACAATGTCTTTGCCCTACGATTACCAAAACCTCTTAAGATGGAATTAGAAAAAGGCAAACGAGTTTGAAAAATTATCAATACGAGGAATATGTTAGTCCATTCGCCCAATTAATTCGGGTATGATTGGGTCCGTGCAAAGTATGGTTGTTTGAGTCGCTTTATCGGAGTCTGTGCGTCGGCGACGTGAACTCATCACATCTTTCGGAAAGAACCACCACCACCCAAGCATCGTTTGTAGGGAATAGATTAGGAAATTAAAATGTTTAATAAGATATTTTTTTTGACATAATTTTTAACACACCAAATCAAAATACAGTACCACAACTCTCTCTCTTTTAACGAGGTAATTTTGAGTCCCTCCTAACAAGCGATGGCGTGGCACATTGTTATAGGTGATGGTTACTTTTTGGTGTTAATTAAAAAAGTATGTTAGTGAAGTAGTTTTCTGTTGTAAGTCCATCACTTTTTTATTGGTCTATTTTATTTTATACCACATCAATTATTATGAGCTTGTTGATAACCAAGTAAATAATTTTTTATTTGGCAGATAAAATTATTAAAATTGATAATTTTATTAGACGTACCTGAGAAGGTGAGATATTTTTGCAAAAATTATTAACAAGATAAAGTCTTTTACCCTGATAAGTTATAGATGTTACCTGAATCATTTTTTGAGTTAATAAGTCTGATTATTGAAGTATCCTATATAATCTGACATGAATTTACACAACCTGTCACTACCATAGTACCATGTCATTGGTAACTGATGACTACTATTATCCCCACCACGATGACTACTATTATCCCCACCACTGATGGTAACCATTGACTCTTGCCTTCCGCTACTGCCATCGCCGTCCACCTACCATGTTAAATCTTACGTTACGAGGGAGTCGGGTGAAGTTGGGGAAAGCAAATGTACAGATAACCAGATAAGTTATCCTTAAGATAGATATTCGCTAATAACATAATTTCTGATAGTTACATTTTATTTTGGGGTAATTTTTGGAGATATGATAACTTTACATCATATCATAATTTTACATCATATCGATCATTTTATGTCATATCAAGATTATCAATGAAATAATTTTATATCACATCAGTGTTATTAATGAGATTTATCTCCACTTTGAAATATTTTGAGCCCCTTATAAGTTTATATAATTTTATAGAAAGATTTAATACATATTTATATTTTTTTTAAGTGTAATATGACTAGATAATAGTCTATGCGGCACCCCTCACATGGGAAGTGATAAAATAGCAATCAATTGTTGGATGTCACATGGACTTGTTCCTTATTATATTGCAGTAAGTACAATATGAAAGTGCACTAAGTCTTCTCTTAACTTTATTAGCTCAAAAATGAGAGTTCAATTTATCAGCACTTATCACCAATAAGTGTCTGATAAGTTATCATTTTACCAAATCGACAGAACAATTATGGATTGATAAACTCCTTTTATTAGGGGTTATCAGGACTTATTTGATTATCAAACTTGCTCAAGATGAGCTTGACTCATAATTACAAGGTCTAAACTCTCTCAAAGGAAGGAAGCTATGGACTTGGCACTGGCGATCTCCTCGGGAAAACGAATATTGGTGGGCTCCGAATACGCTCAAAAATTTGAAAATGGAAAGAAGATAATAAACCATCCCCATCCCCATCCCAATCCATGTGAGCCTGAAAATTTTACACCTCTCTCTCTTTGACATATTCAAGGTTGGTCGTATCGTGCGTGTCACATTCTCCATGACATAGTATGGTATGGTACCGTACCGTGCTTAGTTGGTCGATTGAATTTTACATTTCAGTCGACCGAATATCTCAGAACAACCAAGTTCTATGTTCTATTGAGAACGGTCAACCGAATTCTAAAGAACGATCGACCGATGTACAATGCCACATTCAACTCCATGTTCGACTAAAGACTATCTACAGAACAGTCGACCCAACCCATGAATCGTCCGACCAATTAGAAAGACCGACACATTCTCTAAATGACACGCCATCGTAGAAGATGTACAAGATTTATTGAACAGTGAGAAAAAAAGCCACTTACAATTAAAGCAAGACGATAACCAGATATGAAACCAAGTTGCAGTCACAGTCAATCTCAGTGACGAAAACTGAATATACCACAAAAAGAACTACTTAAATATTGTTAAGTTGTGTCAGTTATAACTTAACTACATATTTCTGTCAGAATATTGTCAAAAAAGTCCAAGTATTTTTATGGGTGTTAATTTCTAGTCCCTATTTTATGAAGATGTGCGCTGAACAATCTCCAAATGACATTTTCCATCTTCTAGCGGCGTGCAACTATTACCTTAAAATTTTGCAACTTTTACTTTAACACCTTCGAAGTTGTACGTTAAGTTATATCAACAATTACTTTAAGTCTCACGTATTTTATTTACCGTCACACGTAATTTAACAACTTTGAATTCTTATTTTAACAACTTAGAACTTAGACTTTAAATCATGTTAATAGTGACTTTAACTCTTACACATTTTAACTCACAATCACACATATTTTAACGATCTCAAACTCTTATTTTAATATTTTTGAACTATTATTTTAATATTTTCAAACTTGGACTTTAAATTATGTCAATAGTTATTTTTATCTCACACACTTTAACATAGAAGACCAACCCCTCCCTTAAAGTACACATATGAATGTGTTAAAGTAACACTGTAGGTGAGTAATGTGGAGAAAATTTTGGTTAAAATTACAAGAACAGATAATAAGAACATAGAACATATGGGGGGGGGGGGGTTGATAATGAGATGAGGGGGTTTATCCCCCTTTTAGCACCGGTTTTAAGTCCATAGGTGGTTTGATAACTGAGATAGGATAAGAAGAGGTGATAAAAGTTATCCAAGATAAAAGGGTGATAAAGGAGGGGACAACTATCCCACCCATAGAGGGGAGATAAAAGTTATCCCCAAGAATAACTCATTAATTATAATATTTCATTATAGAAATCCGTGTATCCCTATACATACTTAAATGGTGTCAAATTAGATATAAAATGGTAATAACTATATACACTCTGTCACATCACATTAGAAGTTATCACTTTCTTAATTATCCCTCATTTAAACCATATCAAACAAAAAAAACTCCTAAACATGAATAGCATTTATATGATTTACTTATTCTCGATCCTCTTATCTCGTTATAAAAGTGGTCCTAAAAGATAGGTTAAAGTAGATGTAAAATTCAGTTAAAATAGATGAAAAATTAATTAAAGTAGACGAAAAAGTCAGTTAAAATACGTAAAAATATTAGTTAAAATATAAATACAATGATCATACATATCTAATGATAATGAATAAATATACTTATTAATTACACAGAAGGGTAAAACGGATTTTTTAGAGACAAATTATTAAAATCTATCAAAAGATGAGACTATTTGGAGCACTTTTTTTTAAACAAAGACTAAGAAATAAGTCCGCCTACAGTTAAAGACGCCTAATTAATTTTTTCTATAAACTATAAAGGTCGACTGCTCTCTCTCTCTTCCCCTCCTTTTCTTAAAAGGAAAGAACAAAGAAAGCGATGATCTGGTTTGATCTGAGAAAAGATTCGTCCGCAAAGCAAACGTGTATGTGATGTTTAAGAGAGAGATGTGTACTATTTGGATACACCCACCAAGGATGTACCACCTCCACTTAAAAGATATATAATATATTTTATCTCCAGATTTTTAAATCCAAAGGTGGTGGCACCACGCATTTTTCAACATTTAAATATCAATATTTCACCGAAATCCATACCATCACAAGTGCCAAGAAATAATTCCGTCTACTCGTCAACGTCAGCACCAAAGGTCAAATAACATTTGGCATTGGTTTCACGCCATTTAAATTAATTATAGTGTAGTACTTATGTTTGGTTCATTACCGACCAAATTAAGTTATCTATTTGAGCTGGGTAGCTGGATTTTGTATTGACATGAATTAATCAAATTCTTTTCCCTTTCAAATCTAATTAATTAACTTATTTAGATAAGCAAGACCGATTCATATTCTTTGGATATTAGAAAAATATTTGGGTCGATTTATCTAAGGGATAAAAAATTTTCGATTATTTTAACAGGGAGTTGCTAAACTCACATTTTAACCAGAACATTAATTTGAGAGGGGTTATGTCGACCAAGAGATTAGTGGGTTAAAATTATCTCTCCAAAAAGTGGAATAATTTAACTCCACTCTTACCCCTCTTTATCTTAAAATTTTTACATTTTAACCGGTTTAATTTATTCTCCTATTAAATCATGCAATAAATAGCCGCCGTTATCTCTCACTAACCCACTCTCCACCCACATCAACAGGCTTTGACAAGAAGATAAGGGGGAGATAAATTTCACAATTAAATTCATAAAAAGATTTTCAGGGGATAACTAGAGAACTCCAAAATAGAGAAGAAAGCTGAAATGCCCCATACCTAGTTAGAAATCGAATGAAGTGACTCCAAAAAAAAATAATGAGTTAGGTGTACTGGCCCGTCCAAGTGGGGACATGGCATGCGCTCGCACATGCATATATAGGACTCTCCGTCCTAGGTCCACATATGAAAATGGCAGCACATAAGATGGCCGGGAAGGAGACGTCACATCACTGGTCCTCTGCATCTTTATCTTTCTCGAGCGTGTGTATGTGTGTGTGAAACCTTAACATTTAAAGGAGAAGGAAAACGATTAATATATCATGGTGGACCTGCCGACATGCTTGACGGTGCAGATAATAGTGAAGCACCAAGTCAAATGGAGACATAATTTAAACTCTCTTGAGTAAGTGCTCCGTTAAGTCATCTGTTCTCACAAACAGAGAGTTCTATTATCATGTTGTTAGTTAGACTTATATATATTTGTGAGGATGAATAATATTTGGTTGAGCATTTCAATGAAATATTAATATTTTCATCTTAAAGAAAATATTTATTATCAATTGAATTGATAATTAATTTAAGTAGATTGTTTGTTTTAAAAAAAAAAAATAAAAAAAAATTAAGAAGATTGTTTGTTAAAGTATTTTTATTGGTTAAAGATTTTGTTAGATTTTTCTCTCTCTTTTTCTTAGTCAATAAAACTATTTGACAAAGAATCCACCTAAATTTTATTATCAACCCAATCCGACGACAAACATTTTTCAATCTTAAATCTCTCTCTCTCCTTCCCTCCATGTGTGTTTTGGGGAAGAAGTAGCTAGATTTTGAATGAGTACCAATCTCTCTCTCTCTCTCTCTCTCTCACAATCTAGGATATTAATTATAGCTAAAATCCAAAACTTATTTGCCAAAGATATGGAGACTAGCTAGCTACATAACTGTAGCGGGAAAAATCGACAGACCCAAAGGAAAAGATTTTTGCAGGACTACTATATATTTTCTTTAAAATTAATAATTAGTTAAGTTAAACCTTGTCATTCATGTGTCACGCCGAACATACTTGGTTCCATGTTCAAGTTGAAGTGAGTCGCAATAAAACTCGTTGAAAAAAAAACAAAAAGAGTCACAATAAAACTACCAAATAATAATACACGTATGAGTCAGATTAGAAGTTATAAACATTACCAGACGAATTAAACATATTTCTCTCTCTCTCTCACCTTTGATGTCATGCCTTCTTTTGCAACTTGACAATCTGACTTTGTATGATAGACCAGCCCCCACGTCCTCATACTCCCACGTTCCTTTATCTTTTTCTCTATTTAGATAAGTTCACCATAACTCATGAACGTACAAAGCTCTCTTGGACTTACGTGATGGATGGCCGCAGTGATATATAGCAAGATGAGAAACATTTTGTGCATGGACGTCCCGACAAATTATTTGTCCGGATGTCCGCATTAGCGCTGTCCTATTAGGCGCAGGACCTAGATTTGGAGGCGCTGCTTAATGGAGTGCCCCCCCGGGTGCCCGGATAACAAACATTTTTCCTAGCAAGATTACTGAGTCCAAAGTTGAACTCAAAATGATATCTTCTTTTGCAACTTGGACAGTATTGCTACTCTTTTAACGTGTCTACATCTCTTCTTTCCGTCTCAGATATAAGAGGACGAGCAACTGTCATGGAGTCCATTTTTGTGTGATTAATTGGCGCGAGCAAGGAGACAGACAGGTTAAAAGGGTTGGGAGTCCTTCTCTTTGCAACCGGATGGGGCATCACTACTTCCACGATTTTAGTCTTTTCTTTCATCGATCGGATAAGCTCGCCACAATTGGTGAACACAAGAAACCTGTGTCTTGGGCTAAAAGTGATAGATGGATGGTGTTGGTGTTGGGCGATGGAAGGATATGGCCACATATTTGAAGGAAGAAATATTATTATATTTTTAATATACTTTTTATTTTTTTATTAATTAATGTGTTTGATCAATCAAATCAGATGTCAAATAAATTAATTTTTTATCCCGTCATCTCAGACAAATAATATTTCTCAAAATATAATAAATATTTAGAAAAATTAATTGGGGGTCCCTGTCAGAGCCTGGTACTTTTTCCCTGGTTCTTGTCAGAATACCGGTAGATGTAAAGTCTCTACCACTACAAGAAAATTATGATTTAGCGACGAAATGTAGCGACGGAAATTTATTAGTCGCTAATCTGTCGCTAAATAGCGACAGATTATAATTTAATGATGAAGTAGGGGGCGACGAAGGACTAGCGACAGAATTATTGTCGTCTCTGTTCCGTCGCTAACTTTATAATAATCTAAACAAAAAACCCTCGCCTCCTCCTTCCCCCGTCGAAACCCTTTTCCACTCGCCCTCCTTCTGTTCTTCCCCCTTTCCTCCGCGATCGACCCCATCACCCCTTCCTCCGCGATCGAGCCCATCGCCGAGCGACCCCTCACCGTCGTTGGAGCCCCCCAAGTTGCCCCATCTTCGAGCGACCCCTCGCCCGTCGCCGTTGCCCCATCGTCGAGCGCCCCGTCTCGTCGTCGTCGCCCCGTCGCCCCGTTGCCGAGCGCCCCATCGTCGTGGCCGAGCGCCCCGTCGTCGTCTCCTCCTATCATCGTCGCCTTCTCATCGAGTGCCTAATCGTGGTCGCTCCCCTCACTGGTAAGTCTCTCTCCCTCTCTCCGTCACCCCTTAGCCCCCACCCCCTTGCTCCGGATCATGGCTGGCATCCACTCCATCCCGGTCTCTTTAAAGTGCTTTGTCTGAGAAACGATGGGCAGAAGAGATCCTGAATACAATAGTAAAGAGAGCCGGAAGAAGTGCTCAGTACATGTGCCCTTTCATAGGTATTGGTTCAGGGTAGTTTTGGTGGATGGAAGATGCAAGGAAGAAGCATGTTCAGGATGTAATAAGCTAAAATGTCCAGTGGTCTTGTTACAGAGGAAAACATCATCTCAGATATTTCTCCACTGTCTGTTCCTTTTACCAGGTCTGATTCTTCTAGATCACCCACAGCTGCTGCAAAGGTCCTGTCCTCCTTTTGGTAGCCCTCTCGGAAAGAAAACAGAAAACAATCTGCCATTTCTTTCCCACAATCTGGCCTACATCTAGCAGTTATCAATATTGTCTACTTTCACCTGTGTGCTTTTTTTTGTTCTTATTCTCTGGCATAGTGAGTTCCCTTCTTTCTTAGAAATAACATAGATCATGTGCACTTATCCATTTAGATCATTTATTTGGTTTTGCAAAGAATTCAATCTCTGGGGCAGACGTGAGAATAAACTTGAGAATTTTTCATATGTTATGCTTACCAAGAGACTAAGAGAGCAAGTTTTGTGTCCGGATGAAAGAGGTAAGCTCAACATCAGGCATTTTTGGATAGGAAAATGTCTTCCCATCTCCTGAGATATTCTATAATTTCTGCCTGGATTACATGAATACTGATAAAACTGATGGATGCACTGAAGATTTGTAACATTTCCTATAACTTGCTAGCCATAGGACCCATCAATTGTCTTTAGTCTTGAAAGATGTGTTACCAAATACTTAAATTCTGATTCCATAAACTCTGTATCACTGTTCTGTATATAAATCTACTACAAATATCGGTTAAGAAATATATTCTTGACTTCTAGGAGGTTACGTAAGAGTCTATGAAGGCATTAGACAAAAAAGTAGTAGAATGGAGAAACTTTAGATTTTTTTTTTTTTGGAGGGCGGCGGGGGCGGTAGATAAAATGTTACTCAGCAGGGCATAAGACGAAGTCGGAGGTGGACTGTGTTTTAGATATTTACAGTTATTTATAAGGCTGCCCTTATGAAGCAATAGAAATCTGGATTATAAATCTGAGTTTTAGACTGGATGTGTTAATTATAAGTCCTGCACACAGAAATATGGATTTATTAGTGTTGTGGTAGTTAGAAAGGATTTGTGTAGCAACAGTGATTGCCATTAAGTTGATTTTAGCTCATTTTCTTTGTGCTCGTATCCTGGTTAAAAGCAGTTGCCATTAAGTTGAAGCGTACATTTCAGAGGAGATTTCAAACTTCTCGTCAATGTACTTTGAACCTCACATTCAAACTAGGTATACCCGGCCACCGCGCAATGATGATGGGGGACAACTTGGTGCACCTGATCAGTTGTCCATATTTAAATATCCTGGACGTGCATTCGGTAGCAGCCAAACTCGAATTTTAGAAGATAGAGAGCAAGATGCCGCACAAATTTATATCCTTTTAAATTGTGTGGAGGTTGAACCATATATCAAGTAAGTATAGTATAGATATGTTGTGAAAAAATCATGTGCATTCAATGTGTAACTATGTAATTTTGAGGTCTGTTTAAATTTTCTCATTCATAGGCTATTTGATAAGGAGTTACTACAACATAATCCACACCTCAGTAATGCTGAGGTCGAGAAGGAACGTGAAAAAAATTATGGTTGAAAGCATTGGTAAGGACTATGTCTTGTGTTTTTTCTATATAAAGAAGATTGACTATATGTTTAAGGTATTTTTGTTTTATCTTGAATGTTCAATAGGTGAGACAAGGTCGTGTCGGCGACAACATGATACGTGAATTAAGTTACGGTCCAGCAAAGCATGTACAATGTTATAATGGGTACATTGTCAATGGTTACTGATTCCATACAAATGAATACGGTCTACAAAAGTCGACAATGAATAGTGGAGTCTGTGCTAAAGGTAGTACTTATGCTGAAAATGAACTTGACTACTATGGTATCTTAGAGGAGGTCATGGAGTTGACTTACCTGGGAGTAGATAATACGGTAATATTATTCAAGTGTCATTGGTTTGACCCCACGAAAACAAAAGTTGATAAAATATCATGTATTGTTGATGTGAAGCATAAGTCAAGGTTGAGAACATATGAACATTTTATATTGGCAGCACAGGCCCAACAAGTCTATTATGCTACATATCCAACAATGAGGAGGTCTGACATACATGAATGGTGGGCTGTATGCAAAGTCAAATCTAAGTTGTTTCCTGAGTTTCAATTAGAGGAGGATGAGAATGTTGAAGAACAGACAAACGATGATTATTTTCAGGCAGATGATATAGATGACCTCCCATATGATCATGATATTGCATATGGGTTGTATGACAATATTTCATTGTGTGATGATGCATTAGAAGCAGAAGAAGTTGATCCAAAAGAACTACCACAACAAGCTCGAACCATGCAAGAAAATGATGATGATGATGAGGAGGAGGAGGAAGAAGAAGAAGAAGAAGGAATTGAAACCGAAGCTAGTGATGAATTATGTTATGATACATCATTAGGCGGTGATGAAATGGATATTTAAATAGAAATTGGTATGTTGATTTAATAGATACAAACTAGTGATGAAATTGATATATCATTTGATGGTCTCATACTTTATGTTAATTTAATAGACAACAGGTATGCCTCGCGGAGGTCGACCAGCTCGAGGACGCGGAGGTCATACTTCAGATATGAAATTTAATTATTCTATTCATAATTATTTTGTAATTATTGAAGTCTAATTATTCCTCATTTTTCTACAGGTTCACGCTTCGTTCAGGGGCATCGCCTTCCTCCTACTACCACGGCCCCTTCCATCAGAGGCTTACATTTTACATAAATTCTATTCATAATTACATTTGTAATCCATGAAGTCTAATTCATAATTACATTGGGAAGTTTTATCCTTTAGCATTTCTTTTATTTTTATTCATTTGAAGGTTCCTAAAGCATTGCAAACCAAGTATTACTGATTTTTATTCATTTGAAGGAATAAAAAGAACATAGCACAGTTTAACAAAACTAGTAAATGGACTAGACTATCATATCTTATGATGCTTTTACCTGAAATAGTTGAGATAAATTACAATGATAATTATTGCTGGAGATCTATCTTAATTCTTGCTTACTACTAGAAATGACTACTATATATTTGTTTCCCTTCATCAACCAGCTAGACGAACTAGTGAGGAGTGATCACCAACCTAGCTACAAGTACTTGTAGATTTAGAACACTAAGGAGATAAGGAGGACAAAAGTTAAGCAAAGAGATCTATACGTCCTGATGCCATATGTGACTTATTTCTTACAGGAGACTTTTTCTTTACATTATAGCTTTTCTCATAGGAGACTTTTCCTTACGGATATTTGAGTCAAATTCCAAACTTTTGCATGGAGAAACTTGATGTTTAAACAATTGGTGAAAGATCAAAACACTTACCACGGCTATATGTATTTCCTGCAGACAGAGGGAATGATATATCAATTTTTCCTTTTATATGCTGGCTGTGATTTCTGATATAATTTCTGATATATTAATGCACAATTTTCTACAGGTTCACACTCTACTACGGGGCATCGCCTTCCTCCTACTACCACGGCTCCTTCCACCAGTGGTTTATTTTACATAAATTTTATTTGTAAGTATATTTGTAATTATTGAAGTCTAATTATTCCTCATTTTTTCTACAGGTTCACACTCTACTACGGGGCATCGCCTTCCTCCTACTACCACGGCTCCTTCCACTAGTGGTTTATATTTTACATAAATTTTATTTGTAAGTATATTTGTAATTATTAAAGTCTAATCATTCCTCATTTTTTCTACAGGTTCACACTCTACTACGGGGCATCGCCTTCCTCCTACTACCACGGCTCCTTCCACCAGTGGTTTATATTTTACATAATTTTATTTGTAAGTATATTTGTAATTATTGAAGTCTAATCATTCCTCATTTTTTCTACAGGTTCACACTCTACTACGGGGCATCGCCTTCCTCCTACTACCACGGCTCCTTCCACCAGTGGTTTATATTTTACATAAATTTTATTTGTAAGGATATTTGTAATTATTGAAGTCTAATCATTCCTCATTTTTCTACAGGTTCACACTCTACTACGGGGCATCGCCTTCCTCCTACTACCACGGCTCCTTCCACCAGTGGTTTATATTTTACATAAATTTTATTTGTAAGTATATTTATAATTATTGAAATCTAATTATTCATCATTTTTTTTACAGGTTCACACTCCACTCAGGGGCACCGCCCTCCCCCTCCTACTACGGCTCCTTCCATCAGAGGTTTACATTTTACATAAATTATATATGTAATTATATTTAAAGGCTGCCCAGTATGCCCAAACCAGACCCTTCTTAAGGCTGCCCAGTATGCCCAAAACCAGGTGAAACGAAAACCAAAACAGTTTCAGAAGCAAAACAAAAACTCTATCAGATACAGAAACTATGATATTAGAAGTGGAATAAATATGATAAGAGGATGTTAAAGGTACCTGTCCACGGGGATTAATAGAAATGCCTTCACAGGATCCCACTTTGGCATTTTCATATCGCCTGAGTAACTGAGAAGTCATTGCTGTACCAACCTCCGTAGTGGCCCGCCTGCACTGTCCCTGATAACCCAATTCAAACCCTACACGCCTAGGCCCCACAGTCAGCCGATCAAAGCATCATCCATATCTGACTGAAGGATTGCTTCATGTCTATTCCTCACTGCACTGCAATTAATGCGGCCTCTTGAAGCAGTTGTGCTAACTTAGTTCCCGTCCATCCTAGTGATTGAGCAATTTTCAAATTTGAAAACCAGACAATCACGACACTAACTCTCCAAGTCATCTAGGAAATACAGCTGAAAGAACAAAGGGCCACTTTCTTTTCTCTTTGTTTTTACTTCCTTTTCTTCACAACATTGTGAAATTTGGACAATGCTCTCTTCTTGGCAGCTAGAACAATATCAGGATTGTGATGGAAAATAAAAATGAGTTCAAAGAGTTTAGCAATACTCTGATCACGTATTGGCTGTCATTTGTGCAATTAAATGATTCTTCTCTCAACATAAATGAAAATAAATTTAGGAAAATGTCTTCTTTTTTTTAACAAATATATAGGATGAGGAACAGTACCAGGCAAATTTTGAGCATAAGTTGCCAGATCAACTGACTTGGACATTTTGACCTTGCGAGCATGAACTTTCAATTCTATTAATTAAGTGCTCCTCACAAGCACTGTGCCTTTTGATACTTGTCAACCAATAAGATTACTTTTCTTGTAATCCACCTCAGTAAGCATTTCTCTCTCTCTTTTTTTAAATCTTTGAACATGGGAGATTGCAAGTCCCGAAGGTAGATATATGTGCATGATTGCAGTGAAAACAGAGCTGAAGCATTTGCTCACAAATGATCTCTTGTTTTTTCTTCGTATTCGTACATATCTAATAATTATTTTTTGCGTACAGATTGTTGGAGAACAGGCTAACAACGATGCAGATGGTGATGGCCTGGAGACTTATCTTGCAGACGATTAGGAGTCTCATTATTTGATTTTTTCAATTTTATCTTCTTCTTTGTATATGTAAACATTTTTGTGACTTGTTGGTAAACATTTAGAAAATATTTGAATTAGTGTGAAACGTTTAAATTTTACTTAATTGCTTATGTGATTTTGTTATGTTTGAATGGTGATTGTGTTATTTATTTTTTAGTTAATTGTCATGTAAAAATGTATACAGGTGAAAATATATATATATATATTATAAAAATAATATGTATTTTTTTTTATTATTTAGCGAAGGAATAGCGACGGATAAACTATTAGATCCGCCACAATTTGTTCGACAGTGTATCTGCGGGCAGTGCATGTCCGTCGCTAATCTGTTGCTCGTTTAGCGACGGATTAGCGACGGGAATTTGTTGCCACTAATAGCGAAAATCGCCTATATCAGCGACAGATTTAGCGACGACAATTTTCGGTCGCTAGGCCGTCGCCATTAGCGACGGCTTAGCGACAGAAAGTTTTCCGTCGCTAATTTAGCGTCCAATATACAGCTGCACCGTATCCCGTCGCTAGTCTGTCGCTATTCTGTCGCTAAACTCTATAGCGACAGAATAGCGACGGAATAGCGACGGAACCTGTCCATCGCTAACTAATTTTTTTTCTTGTAGTGTACTTTTCTCCAGGTTTAATTTCCAGTCCCTACTTTTCACACGTCACCATTTACGACCCTCCACGCACGGTTTCCGTCTCCTTCGCTTCCGTCTCTTTTTCCCATTCCCGTCTTACCCTTCCGTCCTTCTCATCCCATCTTCCCCAAACGACGCTGACACGAAGGCCCGTGAACTCTGACCGATGGGAAGTTACACTTACATAGCGTGCGGATAAGTGTTACAGCAACCAATAACAGCACTTACAAACATCATTCGGAGGACCGTTCTTCACACTATAAAAGGAACCCATGGTCATACCTATCCTTCATCACAAGTTTCTAACGCTCTTGTTCTTCCTATCTTTCTTACTCGTCTTCTTCCTCTTTATTCGCAGATGTCTTCATCTAACCGTGTTCCCCAGAGGGATGGCAAGACACCTGCCTCACCGGTGCCACCGTCGTCCCCGGCTCTCCCGGCTCTACCTTTCCCGGAGACGTACAACCCCGACTACTGGAACGATGTTTACGTTGGGTGGACGATGGCTTTACAGAAAGCCTCTCGGCTGTACCACCACAAGGGCCTCACCAACATTCTCCCTGACATCGATCGGCCCTAGCAGAACACATCTGTTCATCACCTTCCTCTCGTCCCTCCTCGGTCCGCTCCTATTCCTCCCCTCCCGCGTCCACCAAGTAATCGGGTTGCTGTCAATTCTCTATACGGTGATTTCAGAACAAGCTATCATATGTTGAACTAGTACAGCGAACGTGCATTACAGTCAAATCCGGGATCGATTTTGTCTCTTGAAGTGGACCCGGAGACTCAAGGTTTCAAATGCTTTTTCATATGCTTCCAGGCATCTGCATATGGTTTCGAAGTTGGTTGCCGACCTATGCTCTTTTTGGACGGAACTCATATCAAACAGCATAGAGTACAAGGGGTTATACTTGTAGCAATTGCCTTAAACGGTAACAACGAGTTGTTCACTGTAGCGTACTCCATCGCAGATTCGGAAACATATGACAACTGGGTCTGGTTTCTACAAAATTTGAAAAATGCATTACTCTCAAATAGAAGGATCGCGTTCCTATCAGACAGGGGGAAAGGTTTGAAGGAAGCGATTCCTAACATATTCCCAAATGATCATCACGGCTACTGTTTCCAGCACATCATGCAGAACTTCAACGACCAATGTGCAGGGAAATATACCGCCCATTTCAAGAAATTACTTAGAAAAATTCTACAGCGCATTGCGTATGCTGTTACTGAACAAGAGTACCAAAACGCAATGATGGCAATGGAGCTTAACTCTACTGATGCGAAAGAATGGGTGCTCCGAAATGATGTCGACCATTGGTCCCATGCTCGTTTCCCGGGACAAAGGTTCGGTATTACAAATACACAAGTGATATGTTTCATTACATTCCGCCATTTAGGTTCTTACAGTTAGGCATTCCATGTCTTATAGTAGCAGACATACATTGTTACAATAACTGTCATCTTACAGTTACAGATATACACTATTACAGAGAGTGTTATATATGGTTACAGTATATAGTGGAAATTTGTTACAGATGTTTGATGATAACCGGATCGATCTTTACAATTCATAACAGGTTTGGCGAGTTATACTCTAATTTGGCGGAGTCATTCAACAATTGGATACATGATGCGCGAAGTCTACCAATACTCCAGATGGTTGACAAAATTAGAGTGCAAATAATGGAAATGGCTGCAAAGAGGAAAATCGATGCAGCCTTGTGGGATACACCATACTGTCCTAAAGTACAAAAATAATCGAAAAAAACCTTCAAGAAATGAGAAGCTTAGGAATCCATCATTCAGACGGAATCAAATTTGAGGTTATTGAAAGTATGAAGACGTACGCCATAGACATCCATGAACAAACATGCTCCTGTGGACACTGGCAACTTGTCAAGATTCCTTGCAAGCATGCGTGCGCAGCAATTGGCAGTAACAAGGAGGCCGTTACTCAATATGTTTTAGCATTTTACAGCACAGAAGTGTACAGGGCTGCATACGAAAGAAACATTCAACCTATCCCAACATTTGACATGCCGGATCCGCCTCAACCATCAGATGTTCTCATCAAGCCACCGACAACTAAAAGGTTGCCAGGAAGACCGAGAAAGAGGAGAATACATTCAAGAGGAGAAGTAGATCATGCGTATATTTGTTCTAGGTGCAAGAAGATAGGTCACAACCGAAGAACTTGTAGCAACCCACCCCACAATCCTGACGGATTTTAAATGTTGTATATTAGTTACAACAGAAGGTCGTCCTGATATTCCAATATTACAGTGTATGTAATACATTATTACAGTCTACGCACTACACTGTTACAATTCCACTACTATGCTATTACAGTTTCAGTAATACACTTGCACAGTTCGCGCACTTACAATTACGTTTTGTTGTACAGTGTACGTAATGAAGTGTTACAGTTTAACTCTAATACTCTTACAGTTTGACCTGTGTACCGTCGAGCCGGGGGCGACGGTGGCACCGGTGAGGCAGGTGCCTTGCCATCCCTCGGGGAGCACGGTTAGATGAAGACATCTGCGAATAAAGAGGAAGAAGACGCAAGAAAGATAGGAGGAAGAAGAGCACTGTCTCCTCACGATTTCTGTTACAGTATATGTAATAAGATGTTGCAGTTTAAGCACTAGACTCTTACATTTTCAACACTACACTCTTACAGTTCGCGCACTACACTCTTACAGTTCGCGCACTACACTCTTACATTTTCAACACTACACTCTTACAGAAGAGCACTACGCTCCCGACATGGAGTACATAGGTACAAGAGATACAAAGAGGCGCTAGAGGAGGTAGCCGGACTACGCCGACGCGGCGAACACCGGGGAGGGGATCAACTAGATCAGAGGAGGTAGCCGGACTACGCCGACGCCGCGAACACCAGGGAGGGGATCAATTGGACCAGCCATGGATTGGTGAAGCCAAAGGGAGCGAATGGAGGCGCCAGAAAGCCACATCACTGCACACGTCGGGTGACGCACAAAGCTGCCAGAGGTGCTCGCCGACGAATGCTGACGAGGACTTGGCAGGAAGAAGCAAGTCCACGAATATCAAGAAAACCACAGGAAGAGCTGGACACAACTAGACATATGGTTTTGAAAGCACATCAGCAATAGATGGTTTTGAAAGCACATCAGCAATGGATAGCACAAGAAAAACTCCACGGCAAGAACATGAGGGGGCCGACCTTCTTGCTGAGACAATGTCGTCACTTGGAGATGCAGTGGATGAGGTAGACACCACCGTCCGCCACTACACATGCCGACCATCAGAGAAGTTGGCTAGAGTTGAACACGAACGACCACCGCATTGATCCTCGTCGAACATGATCCGCGCAAGAAGAGAACAAGGGAAATACGAAACATAAATAGGTTAAGAACAAAAACCTACTATGTGGCCGCAGACAAAGAAGACAAAAGCTCCTACGAGGGTAGGAGAATCAAAATCATCCCCACTAAAGGGGTATCACGACCCACAGACGACAGAGGCAAGGGGAGGGGGCTCCGATGAGGATCCGAGCCGGAACCCCCTCCCCTCTAAATAGGAACAAGAACAGCAAGGGCAAAGGGTATAGGACGAAGGCAACACACGACCTAGCAGTGTTAGATTTCCTCCTATCGGGCATGACTCCACAGGCCTCGGGTTGTGTAATAACCTATTGTGGTGATCTTTAAAATTTCTAATATTTTTGAGGGCCTCTAGCTTAGATGTCCCCTTTGGAAGCTAAATGATGTGAACAAATTGATCTTTATAGAAGTACTTTATATATAGTTGACGAGAAGGACTTACTACATTTATTCAAGTATACTTACAACACTTGGATATGACACAACAACTCATGTGATATCATGTTGAACGCCACAAAGATTGACGGGTAGTAACATGCAGTGACAACTAATGGCAAATTCCAAATTCATGATTTTAGAGTTCAAAATCATTATCCATGAACCCAAATTACTATTAAAAGATTAATTAATATTTTTAAACCCTAAAGATATCATTTTCAAATCTAAAATTTTATTTTTAAGTCCAAAGATATATTTATGATCTCAATTTTTTATTAAAAATCTAATGAATTAATATTTTTAAACTCTTAAGAGTAATATAACTGCATGCTCCCCCCCCCCCCCACCCCCCACCAGTCAACTCCTTTAGCACCCAACTTAATGTCATACACTGTTATGTCACTATTGACAAATGCAGTAAGTTTTTTCCATGGTTCATTAGAGCCACCCCAGTACTTGTAGATGAAGTCAGGCAACCCCACCCCCATAAGTATTTTGAGAGGTAATTCGGGGAGTAAACAAGGAAGCCTAGTGTGAGCGTTTGACTGACAAGGATCATACAGACAAAGAAAACTTTATGCTGTGGTAAGATTGCCCAGAGAGAAATCTTGGATTTTGCCGGCCAAACCTAACACACTGAAGTCCTAACTGATCAAGTAAAAGCATTGTCTATTCAATCAATGACATTCCACGTTTTCTAAGTGGCCTCAATAAGTGGTATAATTCATCAAGGAAAAAGGTAGGGTATATCTACAAGTCACAGGTTGTAACAAAGAACACTTGCAAAATATCAGTAATTCTCTGCTACAGGTCTGGATGGGAACAGCCTGATGAGGAAGGTCATCAAGGGCCATAAACATACAATGCCAAGAACGCACCACTTTGATCCAATAATTCAGGAGTTACAGCAGATCGCCTCATTGAGAACATCAAGTTTTGAACGAAGTGAGTCCCTTTGCTAAGCTGGTACAGTCTATAAACCTGCCATTTACAAGTATTAAGGTAATGTGACATGTCAAAATTTGCTGTACACTAACAAGGAAAATGGAGAGCATTGGTCAATTACCTCAAAGATGATTGGCAAGAGGGGCCAGCAAGATGAACCACGCCTAGTAAGTGTAGATTCAAACATAAATTGAACACCACATCCAATTAGAAATGGAGCCACTGAAACCAATGCTGGTAAGCCAATCACTGGCCAAGTAGCATAGACCGCCAGAAGAGGAACAAACACTTTCAAGCCCATGGTGAAGAAAACTGAAGACAAGTAACCTGTTAGGCCCGTGATAAGGCTCCATCTTTTTGTGCTGAACTCATGATATGGCCTCTGCACTTGCTCAGCTACACGCAGAAAGGTGGCCAATCCAACGTAAAATATGGTCTCTGAAAAAAATGATCTGCAAAAAATGTGGATGGTTACAGAGATGAATTTTCACCAATATGTGCAACTGACAGTTTCCGTGCAAGCTAATAAAAATAAGACGGAGAAGAAAAAAAGGACAAGAATGAAGTACACAAAGCATGCAACATCCAAAGGAATGTTATGCATTCCCCTATGAAGAAAATTACAATTAGAAGACTAACAAAGAAGAAAAAGAAAGCTTACTTGGACTCCAGGTGGCAACTTATTCATGATAGTGTGCCCAGGGCAATCCTGACCCCTGTGCAGGATGAGGTTGCATTAGAGATAGTTCTGGATGCACAATTGCTGCCTTCTCTCACTTTTATTGAATGAGAACCACTATGGTAGCTGAGGCTTCAGCTCTCATTGATGGACGTAACCTTGTGCTAGCCTGTTATGTGCAACTTTTACAGATGTTCTCTGACTCCCTAGTCCTTATCGAGAAACAAAGGCAGCCATCTTGGCAGACTATTCCTTGGTGAGATGAGCTACTTCAACTCTTACATCATTTTCAGTGCCCAGTAGTTCATACATACATATATAGAGTAATCAGGTTGCTAATGTGATGGCTAATAATGCATGTTTGCCTCACAAAACTCTACACTCCCCACTAGAGCTCCAGGTCAGGGCCAGGGGTTGTCCAGGTGGTAGGTGCACTGGGTATTTCCACCTGTCAGATCTTAGACTTATCTTTTTCTTTTATGACACTAATTTTTTGGTAATATCAGAGTCAGGTGGGAAGCCCGTCTGCGTATGTTTATTTTTTCCTTAAATAATATAATTCCCAAGGTCCAGCCAAGGTCCTAGAGAAGTTCAGGCCAAAAAAAAAAACAAAACAGGCTTATTCTTGGGGAAGTCATCCTAAAAAATTACAAATTTGATGTCAATATAAACTCATCACTCGGAGAATTCTTAAAAAGATTTATGACAATGACATTCACAGACATGACTAACTCTCCAATTTTAAGTTTTATTGAAAGAAATGCGTTCAAAGTATGATGAGTCTTATCAGCATTCTATCCATATGCCTCCACCAAATACTACAAGCTCAATAATCATAGATCTTCCTGAATTTTTACTTTGATAGATCACCCTAGGAGATAAAAAACAACCATTTATCTTTCAAAGTGGCATATTTCATACCTTTTACATTTCTTTTTCACAGTGACATGAATTTTAAACTTCCATTTTTTATGGCCTTTTGTTCTCGTATCTTCACAAGGTGTGTGTACACATCATACCAGGGAAACATGGGTTTTGATAAGACATGATAAGCATGCTGTGGGAAGTTTGGCCTCTCAAGAGTCACTTTTTAGATGAGGTATAATATCTAAGTTAAGGGGAGCAAAGATTACTGCTCTAGGGGCAAGAGAATGATCAATTGGGAACCTCTGAAAGATATCATGGACAATCTAACTTACAGCAGTCAGCAGTTCCTCAATTGCAATTGCAACCAAGTTATAGGAGCTAGCTGCACTATACTTTCAACACCGTGCAATTAGGATGACAAGTAACTTCCCAAAAGATTAAGATGATAAGTAACTTTTACCTCCCATTTATGGGCCAGTTTCTATAAATTTCCATAATAAGTGGGTAAGAGTTCTCAATGATCTATTATCCACAGAAATCAGATCTGGCTCAAAAATAAAAAAGCAATACTTTTTCCTTTTCTCAAAACATATCCTTGTTTCAAGGTATGCTTGGAAACTGCAGAGGAAAACAGAACAACTAAAGTGAGTTTGGAATGATTCACAAATAAAGTAACTTATCTTCATTTCATAAGTATCCGGAGAAGAAAGTTATGCACTACTCCATTGGCTTAGAAGTTTAGTTATCTTTCTACACTCTTGATCTACAAAACTCATAGCAGAGCCTTGCATTAATTCGAATTGACAAAGTGTGAGGGTTTCATGCAATGCCCATGAAGTTATATCGATCAGATGATAAAAAAGGAAAGGATGAAGAACAAGGTTCCAAGTGAAAATTGTATCAGCAAGTAAGAACACCAAAACGAAGCTATACATGGAATGCCAGAATTAATGGAGCAACATCAGGTCATAAAAGCTAAATACTTCTTTAACGATAAGTACCTGCCAGGATCTCATCCTTGATTGTGGCCTCAACAAAACTGGAAAGGAAGATTTGTGGAAGCAACAACGAAGATATGAATGCAAGAGGACCCAATATCCACAGAAATGATCCAGTGCCCTCCTTGAATGGGGCCGAAACTAACTGTCTGTCCTCCAGAATCCACAGAAGGAGATGGAACCAGATTTGCCACCGAACGGCTCCAACTTCAACTTCCCAGCGGACCCAGAGACCACGTTCAACTTCCAACCATCGGTGCCCGTCGAGCCTGGCGCAAAAGGAGCGCCATTTGCTCCCTTAGCGAAAACCCTAAACCTTTGCCCAAACAACACAAGGAACGGCCACAACCATCAAAATCAACTTCCACCATTCCCTCTTAAAACCGACATGCCCACAAAGGCATGACATTTTTAGCACAAAACACATTTTGCAAACTAAAAAGGCAACCAATCTACGAAATTCGCAGAGCTATCAAGGCCACTCGATCGACTCCTTCGCCATACATTCCCGAAATGGACCTTCAGCAAACAATGCATACAAGAACAACAAGCATAAATCGGGTGCTTTCAACTAAAATTGTCTTCTCAGAAGGATGACCTCCAATCACCGGATGAAACGGAATCAAACTACAAAAGTTGGGTACAAAATACTCGATTCTTCCCCCGCCTCAGACACACGGAGCGAGATAGTGAAGCACGCACGCACACATAGAAACAGACTTACTCTATGGGACGAGTAGAGGAAGGACGACAGGTCTGCCCTGCTGCTCTGGGCTGGGGAAGAGGAAGAGGAAGAAGGGAGCCGCGAGGGGTGAGGGTAGCTGGTAGAACAAACGCACAGCGCCTTCGTCATCCCCTGGTGTGCTTATTCGCGCCTCGTCTTCTGCAATTTTTGCTCTTCCCACTTCAAACCCTAAACTGTTAAACCCCCCCCCTCCCTTTTGTTATACAAATGTCCGGGCCCAATAATCGAACTTTGTTTCGGGCCCAACTTAGTGCGCCTAAGGGCCCACTTTGGAGAACGGGGTGTAATATCTTTGTTTCTTTTTTTAAACCCCCAAAGTGATATCTTTGTTGCATGTTAGCAATTTTACTTGGCTATCTTACAAGTTTATACAAGATTGGTTAGGGTTTAAGATCTATTCGATGTGATGGAGAGAGAGAGGAGATCTAAGTGAACCGCCGCAGATATCGTGTCAATTTGCTAGCGGCCACGTCGTGTTGGTGAAGGTTGGTCTAGCTCATCTCTCTTGGCGGCCGACAGTTCCGCCACGTGGACTAGTTACATATATGTTGAAATGTGGTGTGCAACAAATATTATTCTTGATGATGTAGTGAAGTTATGTAAGTTTTGATGTGACAGGGGTGGTAGAAGGTTAGAAGGCAAAGCTTTGTGGTTCTCTGTAGACATCAAAAAAATGAAACATGCAGGCCCACAACGCAGCAACCCATGAGGACCCAACACACACCAAATGCATAATTCCACAGCAAATGGCCCCTAAGGAAAATATGGAAAAAGGTAGGAGGGTAAAAGGGTAAAGGAGATTTTTCCCATCCCCTTAATAGGGACTTCCTTGGCAGCAAGCAGGAGGAGAAGGTAGCCAAAAAAGGAGAGAGAAAAGGGGCCTCTCGGGTTCCTGGTTCTTCCAAGCCAGAAAGAGAAGAAGAAAAAGAGGAAAAGAGAAGGCTCTTGCGTGGGCTTCCAAGAAGAAAAGGAGAAGAAGAATAGAAGAAAAAAAAGAAAAGAAGAGAAGAAGGGGGAAGCTTGACAACTTGAGAGAGAAGAGGCTTGGAGAGGTTCTCTCTCTCCCTCAGAAGATGTGCCAAGAAGAGTGGAAGAGGAGAGCTCAAGAAGAGGGGCCATCGTCCCCATCCTCCCCTCCCTTTCTTTTTTTTTATTTCATGTTCTTCTCTTCTTCCTTATGTCTTGTCATGGTGCATGTTTGTACTTGTTGTCTCTTCCCTTTTCCCATGGGATGAGAAGGGCATTTAATGCTTCCTTTTCTTTTGAATAAAGTATAATATATGAGATGCATGTGATGCTCTTTTCATTTAATGCAATGGAGAATGCTTTCTTTTTGTTGTTTATATTGTGCAAGGACATGACCTCTTCCCCCATCGTTTTTTAAGTGATTTGGGGTCTTCTTCCTAGGAAGAAACCCCCCTCTTTTTGTTGCGTTTCTGCTTTCCCCTTGAATAGAGCCTGCTGACTCACCTGGAGGTGAGCTTGAAGGCGCCTAATGGTGGACAAAATCAATGTCCATTCCTTGTAGTACCTCTAAATTGGGACTGATAGCCCTCAAACCTCCCATGGGGTGCTGTCCTCCCCTTGGCAGTGAAGATCCCCACCCCACCCCCAGTTCATAAGTTTGGGCTTGAATATGGCTTGCCGAATCACCGCAATTCCAAGTCTATGCACAAAAGGGTTGGATAATGTGATATCCATGCCTGCTAAGGACTTGAAGGGGATGTAATCCATCCCAACATCACGTCCATACCGCATTTCTCTGTTTCTCGAGACGGAAACCATGTAAACAACCCTTTCTTTGTTGAAGGTTTGCTGCCGACTCACATGGGTAGTGAGTTTTGGGCGCTTTAAGATGGGTTGGCATGGTGTTCCGGCCCGTATAAGAGTCTGAAACCTATGTCTCAGTCCCTCCCATAAAATTTTCACGTCGTTCCGCCGTGAGTTGAGTGCCATTCCTTTGCAAGTGTGTAACGACCCAACCTCCCGGACCCCCGCCAGGGACCCCAAAGGTCGCGTCGCCACCCTCGGATCCGAAGACTCAGAAGGGTTAGAAGAAATAGTCTAGTGAGATATGTACTGAATTTAAATAATTATAACAATATGTACGCCAGACAAAGATCTGTACAATGCGTCCTAAGCAAAAGCACATGTACAAGAAGAAAGGTGTAGTCCTTAAGGGGCATACCCCGAGGACTTGCAAAACACAGCTCTAGGCTCACTCGGCTACAAGAGCTCACAACGCTCACTCTCACTGCTTCTGACACACACGACACCACAACCGCCTCCGCAAACCCGTCCGACACTGAGCTCCCACGACGAAAAGACCCTAGCTGAAGAGAGTAGGGGGGTGAGCCTCACGAACAAGACCAAGTAGGGATTACTAGTCCCTCACCGGCCAGAGTAGCAGGAACTCCGAAAACAGGAAACTACCCTAGAAAGCTATAAAGCGAGAAACACGTACAGCAGGGTACTACTAAGTAGCAGAAGAGAACAACGCAATGCCACGGCCACCAGTCGGGGTCGGGCCACACACACGACTCCCGCAGAAACCAACAGAGTCGGGCACACAGTGGAAGCAATCCTCAGCATGCCCGTCGAGAATATAGAACAACCAAGTGAGGACGACATCTCACCGCAAGCACGGCCACCTCAGACCTACATAGGTTCGGGGGCCCACAAGCAGAACCACCCCGAACCTCGGACGCACTGCCAGGTCGGGAAGCCATACCCGCCGATGCCACTATGAACTGGCACCAAGAACGGAACCACGGAACCGAGAGAACACCGAAGTGGAAACCGCCAGAAGCACGGGTTTGCCCGAGGCCAGACCAACGACGCCCACGGAAACTAGGCACAGTCAGGCTATGACCGCCATGCAAGCTAGGGCAACGGATAACACTTAGAAACGTCGTGGGAAAATGTCGTCACAGTAATAGCAACCAAGCCACTGTAGCTAGCAGCCAAGAGGGGGACCCGCAGTCTACACACACTCTGCTCGCTAGCCTAGCTCCTGCCTCCGCCCCTGCGAAGGGTGAGACAGCGCCGCCAAGAACACACAACGCACGCAATACCGTAGCCTGGCCCAACTGCGGCCCCACGCCTGACACCACTACATGGCTCCGGAACCAATGTAGAGAGAGCAGTGAGACAAAGGACTGTCTTGTCTGCGCCAGGAAAGAACTCTGAACCCCTCGGCGTCCCAGACCCAGACAAGAGAGCTCTACAAATGACTCAGCGCCGCTGTCCTAACCACCGTTTTCCCCTCCACTCTAGAGTCCGCTCACGTGGGCTGCCAACTCGAGCACACTCGTAGCCCGGAGTACTCCCTCAACAGGCTCTTGAGGATGGGGGTCACAGGAAATGGTAACAACCTCTCAGAACAGGACAAACCCTCAAGTGCCGAGCACTGGGCGAAAAGAGAACTGGCGGGGCAACCACCACAGAAACGACACAACTGGCTTGTAACCAAGACAAGCCCAGTAGGCACAGGCACACACGGCACCCCTTCCGGAAACCCCCAGAAGGGTTGTTGGCCAACACTGGCACACACGGCATAGCACGAGAAGCCAGAACACCACTAGGCAGAACAAAGGCGAGGCAACCAGAACACGACCATGGGTGCGTCGCCTTCTGAACCAGAAGGCGCCGGCCAACCTGTCACCACCAGGTCGCGATGACTAGAGTGCCGCCTTTTGATCTGAACACGACATAACGACCTATCGCGTTCAGCATCAGAAGGCCGGACCCCAAGCAGGGCCACCGCCTGCAGCCAAAAGACACAACAACCATAAGGCGACAAGGACTTTGTCGCCACCCAGAGGTAGAACGCGACGAAGCTCCTGTCGCAACCAGAAAGCGACAGCGAAGGTGTTGCCTTCAGATTCAGAACACGACGTATCGAACTATCGCGTTCCTCATCTGAAGGCAGGGCCCTTGGGGCAGACCCACCCCAAGGCCCACACCCCAAAGGGCCACATAGCCAAGGCCCAACAAGAAGGATAGGCCTCGTGCCAAGCTGGTGAGGCCTCCCTCAACCAGCATGGGCACGAACCAACCTCTGCCACGATCGGAAACCAAAACTAAACAACAGAGGGGAACGTGACGGTCAACCTGTCACTACCAGAAAGTGACAGGGCCCTTGGGGCAGACCCACCCCAAGGCCCACACCCCAAAGGGCCCATAGCCAAGGCCCAACAAGAACGATATTCCTCGTGCCAAGCTGGTGAGGCCTCCCTCAACCAGCTTGGGGACGAACCAACCTCCGCCACGATCAGAAACCAGAACTAAACAACAGAGGGAACGCGATGGTCAACCTGTCACTACCAGAAAGCGACAGGCTGCACGTCACCTTCGGACTGGTGTCGCGACAGCCTACCTGTCGTGACCACAAGAAGAAACCCGAACTGAGAATGGGGGCCAACCATGGTCCCCCCCAAGCTACACAACTACTACCAAACGAAAGGGGGAGGGGAGCATGCTTCAAAAGCAAGTAAAAGATGGCTCGAGGGGCACCACACCACCTCTCCTCGCCCACACTCACCATGCACGAAGCTCAAACACGTAGACGGAGCACCACCGGTAAGCGTCCATCCGTGCGAACCACTAGGGAGCTCACGAGCACAGGATGGACCACCCAAAACCAAGCTCCATCTACCCTAACAAGGAGGGGACAAGAATTCCTACCTTTCACAAAGAACGAACCCACGAAGGGCCCTTCACATCAGTTGGCCACCTCCTCCTTGCTCCACGCACGCACCACGACGCCGCCACGAGCCTGCCGGTGCCACCGCACCCCGACCGCTGGAGGGGGGACTCCCCCATCGCCGGAGAAGAGAGGGGAAAGGGGGAAAGAGGGAAAGAAGGAGAAGAAAGGAGGGTCGCCTGGCTTAATTCCTTGGTGTTGCCCAGCTAGCTAGCCCAGAGGGGGGGTGAATGGGTTATTAAAAAATTTGATCTTAGATTGAAACCTGTTCACTAAAAGGATTGCACAACAACTTAAACGAAGATTAGAGTTAGAGGGAATGAAATAGCAAACGCACAAAACACAGCCACAAGACACAAGGATTTTATCCTGGTTCGGAACTCCTTTCCACAGGAGACCTACGTCCAGTCCATGAGCAATACCTCAGGATATCACTATCAAGGGTACAATCCCCCTCACGGATCCTTACACCCAGCCTCAACTGGTCTTCCTTCACCTGAAGGGAATACAACCACCCTGGATACCACCAGGTCTTCCTTCACACAGAAGGGAATAAAACTAATACAGTAAGCACAAGAACAAGCTTCAGGAACTAGCTCAAACAGCTACAATCTGAAGCAAACAAGCCTCGAGAGAGAAAGGATTTTGACACTGTTTCTCTCAAGACTTCACTGGCTCTCACAGGAATTTCTTTTTCAACACAGAGAGCTAAAGAGCTAAGATCTATTGGAATGGAGTGCTTCGCTCTTGTTTGAACTACAGAAGACTTGAAGGATTGGCTATTCTCTATCACAGAATGTTGTTATCTTCAAAATATGTCTTCTTCTCAGTCTTGTAGTCTTGTATTTAAGCTTCTTCTTGACATTTGAACGTTAAAGAACCGTTGTCTCTCATTCTGGTGTACGTTAGACTGGTCTGCAAGGAAGCTTCTGATCTTCAATCTTTTATCCTTTAGTACATGCCAAAGAAATATTTTGATATCTTGTATCTTTTGTGTCCAACGTTGTACAGATAAATCTTGTCAGGTATCTGCAAGCATATCAACAATAAATAGGAGGCAGCTAGAACTGTCGTTGATTGTCAGTCACAGTTGGAAAAGATAATGCTAGATTTAGCAAAGCTCCTTTCTGTCAAAATAAAGATGTAGGCAGAATAGCACAATAGTGGAAGATATCGTCTGCATGCATGAGAGATACGTTCAGAGTGCATTCAATGCATAGCAGTCAAACAGATGAGATACGACTTTGACTATTCAACGTATATTAAGAGTATTATATTGATATAGCAATGAAATCGATATGAACAAAGCCGATGCCTTTATGACTTATGGAATCGTTATAAGTTGATAGGCAAATCGTTATGACAGAGCATCATTAAATCATAATAATGAAATCGTTATAAGCACTTATGAAATCGTTGTGCAAGACAAATCGTTGTAAGCATCAAGAAATCGATGTGATTACTTACCAATCGTTACTGTAGTCAAATCGTTATGAATAATATAGAAATCGTTATGAATTCTACAGAAATCGTTACAACGAGCAAATCGTTACGAGGTCTTAAGAGATTGTTATGACAACTTAAGAAATCGTTGCGACGAGTAAATCGTTATGAGGTCTTTAAGAAATCGTTATGACAACTTAAGAAATCGTTGCGATGAGCAAATCGTTACGAGGTCTTAAGAAATCGTTATGACAACTTAAGAAATCGTTGCGACGAACAAATCGTTACGAGGTCTTAAGAATCGTTGCGACGAGCAAATCGTTACGAGGTCTTAAGAATCGTTATGACAACTTAAGAAATCGTTGCGGAGACTTGGCAAGACTTTATAACTTACAAGAAACCGATGTCTTAGCAAGTCGTTATAATGTATGAAGAAGTCGATGCAATGACTTGGGAAAAATATGAAGTGAGAGTTTTACCTGATTGTCTTGAACTTCCTTTTACTTTTATTTCCTGTCATCAAGGCTCAGTAATTCATTAGTATTGTTTTGTTAATCATCAAAATTAATATAAATAAGTGAATTAATTTATATGGGGAAAGTTTGGTCATCACTTGGAACTGAGATTGCGAAAACATCTCCGTTGCGTTCCCAACAAAAACACGACACTCATCTCGTCGCCTTCTCAAAAGTTCCGACAAGACATTTGATAGGCCGACAGGCTCCAGACCACGTGTTACGCGTGCAGGCGCCTCAGGTGAACGCGACAACTGGCACGTCGCCTTTACACCCGTGATGCGGATACGTGGCACACAGCCACAGTGGACAACCGGAAAGCGACACAGGGGCTATCGCCTTCTCAACCAGAAGGCGACAGGGAACACCTCGCGTTTAGAACGCGACACCCCTATCTGTCGTGATCCCAAGACCAACACCAAGGAAAACAGAACCCGAGGTGTTACATTACACCCCCCAAAAAAATAATTTCGTCCTCAAAATTCCAGGGTGAAACTCGGTCGGAGAAAACAACCAGCTCAAGGGGACCACTAAGTCATACCACGACTTCCCGGTGGTCACCACCACGACGCTGCCACAAGGGGAGTGCCAAGCCAGACATCCGACAGCTCACCGAGCGCACACCAACCAGTGCAGAGCACACATTCGGATGTCGACAACTCCACAGGCGCGGCGCGCACCAAACCGACCACAAACACTAAAAACTGCCAGTCGAAAACCATGACTAAACCCTCAACAGACCACACTGTTGAGACCGACTGGTCAGCAACTCACTCTGTCACCAGCGGCTAGCCAGAGTTCCCAGCTACTGATGGCAAACTAAGGAAAACGCCAAGAGGTCATTCATAAGGCTCTGTTGAATGGCTTCGTACAACTAGCAATAGCTAGTATCTACAGCAAGGCCAAACGAGAGTCCTTAAGGTGACCCAAAACCAAGTGGAACACGACAATCAAGTCATTATCCGCCGGCATCACTAGATCTCACCTAGATCATCCTCGTGGTCCGACAAGGACACACGAATGTGGAGCCACAGAAACTAAACCAAATGCTCCACAGACACAAGCGCAGAGGAAAAACCAAGGGAGGCATCTGAGGTTGTGAAGCCAAGCAACTCACGACGTCGGCAAGCCGCACGAGAAACAAAACAACACAAGGTTGAGAATAGCAAGTCGACCTCAAGGGACTCAGCTCGAAGCCGAGTACCCCAACCGAACACCCTCGCTCTCCCAAGCGAGAGGAAAATCGGGCACCGGCCATGACCAAAGCCTGGCATACCACCGATAGGGCTACCTAGACAAGGCAAAGCAGCCACCCCACAGTGGTAACGGTACGACCACAAGGCACTGGCCAGCCCAAAGTGTCCCAGAGGTAGAAGCTCCACGCCTCGAACACCGAGCAAACTCGCGAAACAACACTCAAAGCTCACGATCAGGGAAAACAGCACAACACACGGTGCCGATACAAGCACCAGGAGCCACCCAAGGTACAACACCATGTACCAAGGCTCCGGACGGAACAAAACAAGCCACTCGAGCACGAGCACATGGTGCTACCACAACACCAAAACTAAACGAGGTACAACACAGGTGCACCAACGGCCAAAACAACACTGGCTAACGGGAAGGGCCCTCCACAAGAGACCTGCCAAGCCACGCGCAAAGAACTGCAAACCTGAAAGGGCACAACAGGCCACGTTGGAACCAGCCCTTGAGGCACAAAAGACGCAAAGTATCGAAGAAAATGCTCAAAGTGCAGCACACACAACTGCACCAACGGCCCGAGACGACACATGGCCCATAACAGAAACACACGAAAATCGACAACTACGACAAGAGCGCGACACAACGTCCGCTCCGGGAAGCACACAAAATGCAGAACACCGACTCTGCCACACGGGGAGTGAAAACCACAGCGACTCCCCGGCGCGCAAGAGTAAGAAGTGCCACATCTATCACAACTGATAGAGAGGCCAAACACCAAAACGCCGACACGAAAAGCCTTCAAGGCACAAGCCGAGGCCCAGTCGAGCGCACACCCGAACAACGCTCGCACAAGCAAGCCAACCACGAAAACCAATGCATAGTGGAACAATACTCACGGAAGTAATCCAACAGGAATGAATACTACCTCGCACTAAACCAACAGGGACCCAAAGCCCCGAACTGTTTAGGCAGGTAGCAAAAATCCATCTCGATAACAAACGGCACAAACGGTCGACCAACCCACAGTGCCACACGAAAACGTCGGTACGATGGGAGCAACTAGCTCACCCAAAAACAACTCAAGGGGAGATGACTCCACCAGAAGGTCGCAACGATGCGCACCCTGGCGACACAACACCACAGTGAAGCATCACCACCCCGAGTAACCAACGGAAAGCAGAGAAGGAGACACGCAATGCAACGAGTCTCTTACATGCGCGAGAGGAAAACCACAACACAAGACTGACACTTCCACAAGAAGCACGGTCAGCCAACACCCACAGCACTCACCAGACCATCATTTGGGAGAGCACGATGGGCACGAGAAATGAAGCAAACCATCTGAGCCACGGGGACAAACAATGTAACATCTCGGGCTTTCCAGTTGCGTGTGGGATGACTGGCCACTAATGCGTATGGCCTTGGCGACGTGTTAGAGTCGCGACGGTGCTGCCCATCGCGACAGTCATCCAGGTCGCGACCTGTGGTTGCGTTACATTCTTGTCGCGCCCGGTCAACGGATCGTGACAGGGTTTCACTTTTGGTCTTCTGACAGGCGTCTGTCACCTGTCAGGGTGGCAGGCTGGTCAGAGCGCCTGTCTGGTTGTCGTGGCGCCCAGGTCGGGCGCGTCCTGGTCGCAGTTTAGGCGGATATCGCGTTAAGGTATTAACACGACGCCACGCCCTGTCGCGTTTTAGGGGCCACAGGCTAAAAGCCTTGGCCGGCTCTCCCTTCCCCTCTTTGGCTTTCAGCTTTCCCTTCTCCTCTCCGAGGAGGAGAAGGTTTCCCTTCTTGCTTTCTCCGGGGATGGAGCATGGCGGAGCGGCGACGGCTCGTGTGGTGAGTGGAGCGACGTCGTGGGAGCGAGGAGGAGCCGGCCAACCGACGTGAGGGTCCCTTCATGGGGTGGATTCTTCGTTCTCCTATAGGGATTTCTAGAACTCTTACTTGTTGGTGTGGATGGGAGTCCTTGTTTGCTTTAAAAGCTTTTACCATGCTCCCCTCCCCCTATGTAGCTTGTTGTAGTGTGTGGGCGATCATGGGATGTGGATCCCATCGGTCGGCCTTCCGCTTAATGTCGTGACCGCCGAGCGCGTCGCGACATCAGAGGAGGCGTTGCCCCCATCGGACGCGGCCTTATTGCCGCGTGGTTGGTCGTCGCGATAAGGGTCGCGTCGCATTTCCCCATCGCAACAAGGTCCTTGTCGCAACGCGCCTTCCCATCGCGACTCAACGCTTGTCGCGGTGGCTCTGCCCATCACGTTCTTAACATGATAGCCTTGTAGGATGTGATAGCATTTGGTCTGCCGCGGGTGTTTCCTTGGTTGCGGTTGGCGTGTCGACTTGTGCCCCAGGGTAGGGTTTGCCCTTAGGACCTTCTGGTGAGAACTCGATAGGTTGACTCGTTGCGTTCGGTGGTCGAAGGTGACACCTTCGTGGCCGTGTCCTAGCGGCGGCGCTAGGGGGCCCGTGTCTGTCTGATAATCGATTGTCTGACTGCCAATCGATTATTAGAAGAGCGGTGGTTTTTGTTCTACCTGGTGGTGTTTCAGTTTCACGGGCTGTGCCTTGTGTGCCGACGTTGGCCGACGGTCCTTCTGGGGGCTTCCGGAAGGGGTGCCGTGTGCGCCTGTGCCTGCTGGGCTTGTCTTGATTACAAGCCAGCTGTGTCGTTTCTGTGGTGGTTGCTACGCCGTTGTTCTGTTCGCCCGGTGCTAGGCACTCGAGGGCCTGTCCGTGAGATAGGTTGTTATCGTTACCTGGGACCCCCATCCCTAGGCATCCGTTAGAGGGGAGTTCTCCGGACAGTGGGTGTGCTCAAGTTACGGACTCAGAGCGGAGGGGGAAATGGTTGGGACAACGACGTGAGTCGTTTGTAGAGCTCTCTTGGCTGAGTCTGGGGCGCTGGTAGTTGGTAGCTCGTATGGCGTAGATCAGCTAGTCCGTCTCACTACCTCGCTCTGCGTTAGTTCCAGAGCCATGTAGGGAGGTCAGGCGTGGGGCCACAGCTCAACCGGGCTGCGGGTAGTTTGTGGTTCTGTTCTTGGCTGTGGCTCGCAAGCCTCACTATACCGGGGAGGTTGTAGGCGGGAGTCAGAGGCCGGCGTGCTAGAGGTGTGGACGGTGGGTCCTCCTCTTAGACGCCTGTGGCGGTGGCTTGGTTGTTCTTGCTGTGACATTGCTTCACACGCTGTTTCCGAGGTTGTGTTCTTGTTGCCCTAGCTTACACGGTGGTTGTAGCCTAGCCGTGTCTTGTCCGTGGGTGTTGGTTGGTTTGGCCTCATGGGCCGTGCTCAGTGGTTCCGTGCTACAGTTTCTCTCGGGGTGCCTTGTGCAGGCACCTGACCACTGGTTCTGTAACCCGTTCCTTGGTGCCGTCCATGGTGGTACCGGCAGGTGTGGTTCCCTGACCTTATGTCGTGTCCAGGGTCCAGGGTGGTTCTTCTTGTGGACCCTCAACCTGGTGGAGGTTTGAGGTGGCCGTGGTTGTGGTGAGATGCTCCTCTCACATGGTTGCTCGGTGTCTCTCGTGGTGACACCTTGTTGTTCCTTCCCGACCTCGTGGAGGTCTGGGTTGTTGGTGCTTGCGTTGTGGGACTCGGATCTCACGTGTTTGCTCTGGTGTTCCGTGAGCTTCTTTGTCTCGGCGGGTGTGTGCCGAGGGTTTACTTCCGCGTGTTTTCCGACTCCGCTTGTTATGCAGGTGTCGTGCCTAGCCCGACCCTGGTTGTGGGTCGTGGTGTTGCTCTGTATTGCTTCCGCATCGTGTTGGACTCCGCTGGTGCTGCGAGAGTCGTATCTTACCCGACCCTGGTTGTGGTCGTGGTGTTTACTCTATTCCGCTGCTTTGTAGCTCTCTGCAGTAGGTGTTTCCCGCTTTACTGCTTTGTAGAGTAGTTTTGCTTCCACTTTGTTGGAGTTCCTGCTGCTCTGGCTGGTAAGGGACTGGTAATCCATACTGAGCCTTGTTCGCGAGGCTCAACCCCCATACTCTCTTCAGGTAGGGATTCACTGTTGCAAGAGTTCGTTGCCGAACGGTCATGGTGGCAGTTTGTTGCGCTGTGCGTTGCCAGTAGTGTGAGTTGTGAGCGTGAGTGCTCTTTGTACTAGTGAGTTGAGAGTGTCTTTCAGCAAGTCCTCGAGGTATGCCCCTTAAGGACTGTACCTTTCTTTCTGTACCTATGCTTTTATTTGGGACATATTGTACATAATTTCCTTGTTAATGTACTTAAATTCTTGTTATACTTATTCGAATTCATTGCTTATCTCACTGTACTAAATTCTAACCCTTCCAGGTCTTCGAATCCGTGGGTGGCGGCGCGACCTTTGGGGGTCCCTGGCGGGGGTCAGGAGGCCGGGTCGTTACAGTGGTATCAGAGCTCAGGGGTCCAACGAGATTTGTAATGGGTTAATAACTATGGCTGTCCCAAAGAAAGGTACTTGTACGCTGCTGGCTCGTCCGTGTAGAGTTGCTGTTAGGTGAGCATTTGGTTCTTTGTTGCAGGTGGCTAGCTTTCCAGTAGGGTCTGAGTGTGAGCTGCAGAAGAGTGTTGCTGCTATTGCTGGGTGCGCATGCGACGAGCGTGGTCGTCTGGTTTACTTGTGCTGCGGTTGGGGTTCGTCGTCGGCCTGCGCGTTCGTGTGGTTGTGTCGCGAAGGCTGAGAGAGCCTACGTGTGGTGTGGCCTTCACCGGTGCAAGTTATGGTCTGCGGAACTGGTGGAAGGTGTTCTAGCCTTGTTGGCTGTCCCCTGGTTGTTGGGGTGTGTCCTTGTTGGATGTCCCTTTGTTCTTGGGGTGTGTCCTTGTTGGATGTCCCCTTGTGTTGGGATGTGTGTTGTGTTGGCTGTGTGTTTGACCTCGTGTGCCTATGCACCGTTGTGCGCTGTGCTCGGGACGCCGAGCTAAGTAGGTGCTTTGTGTGCCATGTTGCATCCCTGGTTGTGCACTGCGACACTTGCTTGTGGTTGTTGTCGGCATTGTGTTGACTGGTTGCGAACTCTGGTGAGGTGCTCTCGGAGTTCTTCTCTGTTGGTTCTGGCAGAAGTGAGGTTTCCCCATAACTGTATTGTGCTCGTTTCTGGTTGCTGTCACGCTGCCCTCTGGGTTGAGGTGCATCGCTTGACTGCTTGTGTTCTGGTGATGGTTCCCAGAACTGTTTTGTTGTTGTCCTAGTGAGGGTCTTCTCTCTCTGGGGCTGTTTCTATGCTCGTTGAAGTCTTCCATTGTGTTACCTCTTTGGTGTGAGGTCTTTGTTGTCTGGTTGGTTGTTGTTGCGCTGCCCTCTGGGTGGATGTGCATCGCTTGGTTGCCCTGTGATCTGGTGATGTTTTCCCAGATCGGTTGGCTGTTGTCCTGGTGAGGGTTCTCTAGGACTGTTCCAGGCTTGTCTCTGCCTATTGTTGTGCTACCTCAGGTCTGAGGTGTGCCGTTTGTCTTGGCTGGTGCGTTCTAGCGGGTGTTTCACAGAACGGTGCCTTGGTGGTTCTAGTGGAGGTTCTCCCAGGACCGGCTTGCGCTGCGTTGTTCTCTTTGATGCTCTGTGTTGTTTGGTCTTTTTGGCTGTGCATTCTGGTGAAGGTTCTTCCCAGTATCGCCCTTTGCCGCTTCGGATGGAGGTTCTTCTCCAGAGTGCTTTGTGCTTGTCGAAGTCTTCCGCTGTGTCACCTCTTGTTTTGAGGTCTCTGTTGTTTGGTTGGGCTATGTTCTGGTGAGTGTCTCCCAGAACTGCTCTTGGCGCTTTGGGTGGAGGTCCTCCCCAAGGCTGCCTTGTGTTGCTTTGGCTGTCGCTGCTCTCTCTCTGTGGATATGAGTTGTCGCTATTACTTGGACTGTACGTGTTACAGTCTGTTTTGGCATTTCTGGTCAAGGTGTGGTGCCTTTGATCGTGTGTCTGGCCGTTGTGCTGGCCAGGTTGTTTTCCTATTCATTTTCGTGTTTCCCGACTGTGCTGGTGGGACTTCATGTGTCCCCATAGTCGAGAGGTTGCTTTGTTTCTTGCGCCCTGCGTGCTCTACAGATGGTAGTCTGGCGAGCATCGTGGGTGTTCGGCTGGCTGTGCCTCTTGTGTGAGTGCTAGCCTTGTGTGTTGTTTCTCTTTTGTGTGAGGAGGTGGCTGGTTGTGTGCCTTCTTTCTCTGCGTTTCGTGGTTTGCTCGGGGTAGTGGTGCTTGCACATGGCATTTGGTGTCGTGTCGTGCATCGTGGCGACCTTTGTGGCGAAGGTCCCTCCCCCTTGAGTTGTCTTGAGGTTGAGCTGTTTGCTCCCCTCGTGCGCTTTGGTTCTTCTGGCACGATGGGTCGTGGTGTACTTATTGTGTCGTCGCTTGCAATGTTAGTTTCTTGTTGCCTGACGGAACGATGTGGGGCAGCGTGTCCTGTGTTCCGTGTGAGGCAGCACTAGTTTTCTTCCATCTGGCTTGCTTGTGCAGGCATCGTTCCAGTGTGTGTTTTGCCTGTGCCTCGGTTGTGCTTTGGAGGCACTTGTCGCCGTTTGGCGTGTGGCCCTCTTCGCTTATGGTGGTAAGAGCAGTGCCTTGTGTCCGTGTGCTTCTAAGAGCCGACGTGGTTGTTGTGCTCTTGAAGTTGCTGATTTTTCGTGTGTTTTCTCTTATGGGGTTCCCTTGGTTGGCCTGGAGTCGTCTCAGGCCGTTGGTGCAGTTGTGTACTGCACCTTGAATGTGTTCTTTTTCGATGTTTCGTGTCTCTGTGCCTTGAGGGTTCACGGCCGGTGTGGCCTGCTGTGCCCTTTTTGGCTTGCGGCTTCTTGCAGGTAGCTTTTGGCAGGTCTCTTGTGAAGAGTCCTACCTATTAGCCTGTGTTGTTTTGGCTATTGGTGCAACTGTGTTGCATCTTGCTGAGTTTTGGTGCTTGTGGTGGCACCCTCTGCTCGTGCTCGAGTGGTTTGTTTTCGTGCCGTCTGGAGTCTTGGTGCATTGTGTTGCACTTTGGGTGGCTCCTGGTGCTTGTGTTGGCACCGTGTGTCGTGCTGTATTCCCTATTCGTGGGCTTCGTGCGTCGTTTCACGAGTTTGCTTAGTGTTCGAGGCGTCGAGCTTTCCGCCTCTGGGACACTTTGTGCTGGCCGTGCCTTGTGGCTGTACCGTTACCACTGTAGGGTGGCTGCTTTGCCTTGTCTAGGCAGCCCTATCGGTGGTACGCCAAGCTTTGGTCGTGGCCTGTGTTCGGGTTTTGCCTCTCTCTTTCGGAGCGAGCGTGTTCAGTTGTGGTACCCTACATTGGCCTGGGTCCCTCTGAGGTCGACATGCTGTCCTCGACCTCTGTAGTTGTTTCATTTTTCGTGCAGTTTGTCGACGTCTTAAGTTGCTTAGCTTTGCCAACCTCAGATGCCTTCTCTGGTTTTGTTTCTGTGCGTGTGCCTGTGGAGCGTTTGGTTTAGCTTTCTGTTGCTCCATAGTGTTTTGTGTCCTTGTCGGACCACGAGGACGATTTGGGTAAGATCGAGTGGCTAATCCCCTCTTATTTTTATTTGTCTTATTTTTCAGGGTAATCAACACGGAAACACCCTCTACCATGGTCGGCCGTGTTCGTAGAGGAAGAAAGAACCCACACACCCCCGTGCAAACTCCACGCTCCAAAAGGTATTCTCCACGATCATTCCTTCATCTCGCACCCCACGCCGTGCTTCTCCATTCGATACCCTCGCGTACTTGGCGATCAACATCTTTTTACTTTATCGTCTTTCCACCCTCTTTGTAGATTGTTCTTCGTCCCCTAAAAAAGGAAACGAAAAAGTGGTATCTACACCTACGTCCAGTCCTCACCAATACGATGAGATTTCCCACTCTAAGAAATTATCACACCCACTGGTCTAAGCAGTGCCCAGCTCACCAACACTCTGCTAGTTAACACGGTGCCTAGCTCACCAATACACAATTGGTTGATGCGGTGCCCAGCTCATCAACAAACAAAATGCAAGAAGCTTAAAGAAAGAAAGATATATCAAGAAAAAACAAATGCCAAACACGTGAGGAAGATCTTCAGAAGTAGTTGAAGCTCTGAAGCAGCAAATATCTCCTCCAAAGGGAACCTTCTTCAAGGATGCAGTAGGTGGAAGCACTAGAAGTTGAAAAAAGCTTAGAAGAAGAAGCTGGAGATGAAACTCTTGAGTGTGGCTCTCTTCCCCATGAAATTCCTTGCCCAGGGTTTCCCCCAGGTGTCATTTTTATAGCCTTTCTAAAGATATATCCATTTGAGAGAGTGTGGAAAGAGGTCTTGGTCAGAAAGGTGTTCAAACTTGCTTTTTGAACAGATCTGCATGTTAGGGTCGACTCCACCTTTTACTGGGGTCGACTCCAGTTCAGCTCGGGGTCGACTCTTTTAGAGTGCCGAGGTCGACTCTGAACAGCCGAGCATAACCGGGGTCGACTCCTTTAGAGATCTGAGGTTGACGCTGCTTCAGCAACTTGACAGGAAGTTGAATGGAGGTCGACTCCTTCACAAACTAGAGGTCGACTCTGAACAGCAGAGCAGAATCGAGTTCGACTCCTCTAGAAATCTGAGGTCGACTCCGCTACTATAGCACTTGTAGAACATTTGTATGGAGGTCGACTCCTTTAGAAACCTGAGGTCGACTCTGAACAACAGAGCAGAATCGGGTTGACTCCTTTAGAAACCTGAGGTTGACTCTGCTACTGTAGCACTTGCAGAACATTTGTATGAAGGTCTAATTGCTCTTGGAAATGTCCTACTTGCTGCACATAACTCAAGAACTTGTTAGACAACATTATGAGTGTTTTGTGATCATCAAAACTCTAGGGATCCAACATTTTTGATGCCCTAGGTGTGAAAGTACTTCTTTCTGTGACTTTGTAGCAGGATATGAAATACTTACATAGTTAAATGTGTAACTGCGTAAGTATGTAATTACTTATTTTTTTTCTATGTATTCTGTAAGTACTTGTATCTGTAACTGTGTAACAATTTATGAAGTAGTTACACAGTTAACTGTGTAACTGTATAAATATGTAAAATGTAAGTACTTGTATCTATAACTGTGTAACAAGTTAGGAAGTACTTACACAGTTAACTGTGTAACTATGTAAATATATAATAACCTATTTTTTTTCTACGTAAGTATGTAAGTACTTGTATTTGTAACTTTGTAACAAGGTATGAAGTAGTTACACAGTTAACCATGTAACTGCGTATGTAATCACCTACTTTTTTCTACATAAGTCTATAAGTACTTGTATTTGTAACTTTGTAGTAGGGTATGAAGTAGTTACACAGTTAACTGTATAACTATGTAAGTATGTAATTACCTATTTTTTTCTACATAAGTGTGTAAGTATTTCCTTTTGTAATTGTGTAACAACTTATGAAGTAGTTACACAGTCAACTGTGTAAATATGTAATTACCTTCTTTTTTCTATGTAAGTGTGTAAGTACTTCTTTTTGTAATTGTGTAACAACTTTTGAAGTAGTTACATAGTTAACTGTGTAACTACGTAAGTATGTAACTAACTACTTTTTTTGTACATAAGTCTATAAGTACTTGTATTTGTAACTGTGTAATAATTTTGAAGTAGTTACACAGTTAACTGTGTGACTACATAAGTATGTAATTATCTACTTTTTTCTACGTAACTCTGTAAGTACTTCTTTCTGTAACTTTGTAGCAAGGTATGAAGTACTTACACAGTTAAATGTGTAACTGTATAAGTATGTAATTAGCTACTTTTTTCTACATAAGTATGTAAGTACTTGTATCTGTAACTGTGTAACAAGTTATGAAGTAGTTACACAGTTAGCTGTATAACTGCGTAAGTATGTAATTACCTACTTCTTTTCTATGTATGTCAATAAGTATTTCTTTCTATAACTTTTGTAGAGGATATGAAGTACTTACACGGTTAACTGTGTAATTACGTAAGTATGTAATACCTACTTTTTTTTCTACATAAGTTTGTAAGTACTTCTTTCTGTAACTTTGTAGCAGGATATGAAGTACTTACATAGTTAACTGTGTAACTACGTAAGTATGTAATTACCTACTTTTTTTCTTCGTAAGTGTGTAAGTACTTTATGAATGTGCTTAAGATGCTACAAAGAATTAATTAAAAAAGACAAAGATATATTATGAAGAAAAAAGAGGAAAAGAGTGCGTGTGTGTACTATGGATGGAGTGTGATCGCCAGGTACACATGGGTACTGAAGGAGAGAGCGAAGGGCATATTACTTACCTTCACTCAAAGATCGCAGGAGTTGAGTGGTGGGTTGACTCTTACTTCTCCAATCGGTCGGCCGACGAAGAAGACTTTAGCTTGTTGGTTACCTAGCAAAAATGATCAAACAAATAAACAAGTGAAAGAGACTATTAGACCAAGTTGTGTAGTATCAAATCCAATGAAGTAAGAAGAAAAGCTTGCATGGGCATTAACAAAGCTTGTGGAGGTGGTTTAAAACTCCTAAAAGTATGGGTGTAAAGTAAATGATGCTGTGCGATGTAAGACTATGGTGATTGTGATGTGAATGCACTAAAGAATAAATAAAAGAGCAAAGGGAGAGAAAGAAGAATATGGTGAAGGGCTTCAGGCGCAGCAGAGGATGATGAAGAGGAAGAAGATTCCTCCTTGCTCCAATGAACTTGAAAGGTTGAAGCATAATCCCTCCAATTGAAGGGCACTTGAAGCAATGCTTGAGGGGAGTTCTTCTCTTCAAGCAATGCCCACTGTGGAAATGGATTTTTTTATCAATTTAAAATTTTAAGTTCTATTTATCATATTGTCTCATGGATACGTATTGCTAATCCAAGTCCCGCCAAACGCTACATGAGCGACGATGACGTGAGATGAATTGACAATTTGCATAGCGCGGGCGTGCTAGTCACCAGAGTGACAACAAGGTATTTTGCCTCTGAGAGTCGAAGGGTTCTAGGTCTATTGTGCGCGCCGTTTGACTTCGTCAAACGAAAGTGAAGTGTCGGGTCCTGAACCAAAATCTCGTCGTTGCCTAAGCGCAACGACGTTAATTACATCCCTCTGAGAGGGAAAACCCTTGATTTAATCGCCAGATTAGAAAGCCTCGTGACCTTAAAATGGGGACATCCGATAAAGATGCGAAGTACAATTCGAATTTGAGTTGAGAAGCTATTGAGTAAAAAGAACGTCTATTTGGAGAAATCATTTGATCTTTTTATTTAGCCGATTATCAGATCTCTTTGCCTATTAAAGCATTTGTTTCTTTTATCGTAAAAAAGTTCAATTTGGCCTTTTGTTCTATTTGGAACATGTAAAACATGAGATGATTTATTATTTGGTCTTTTGTTCTTTTGGCGAAACATGATATGATCTATTGTCGTTTATTGCTTGAAAAAGGTTCACTTTGATCTTTTGCTTCTTCTTTTTTTGAGACATTTAAAACATGGGGTGATTGATTTGCTCTTTTGTTTCTTTTATCATGAAAAAAGCTTTCAATTTGTTCTTTGGTTCTTTTGAAGCATGCGAATTGTGATTCTGTTTGCGATTCGGCGCTGCTAAGCCATTAGGTGGCCAATCGGCGGCAAGGGCGCACTCGATTCGGCGGGGCTCATCTGATTCGGCGCGGCTTGCAAACAGCAGGGCAATTGGCGAATCGGCCAGGCGGAACCGAATCGGCGGAGTCGAGTATGGTTCATTCAGCAGGGCACGTGCAAACAACGAATCGGCGAAACAAAATCGAACTGGCGATCAGGACCAAACCAGCCAAGTGGAGTTGAATCGAAGGAATAGGACCAAATTGACAGATAGCGTCGAATCGGCGATCATATGAAATACTGCTGAATCAATTGAACATTGACGATTTCTTTTAAGAAACTCTCGCCGATTCGACCCTTGCGGGGAAAATTCGGTAGCATCTCCCCTCATCACGGTCGATAGGGGAGAGCGCAATACACATCCACCATAAACGGAGATGGCACCAAAATAAGAGTACATGCCGAAGGGCGACATAACTCCAATGGCACACGACGCCGATTCCCCAAGGCACGCCTATGGGGAAGCCGGACAATGTCATGACCACGCGAATCCGAGGGGCGGATGAACAACATGTGAACCCATCCATCCAGACATGGACATTGTATTGTCCAATCCAGGGATTTGGATAAGTCTCCTATTAATCTATTAGTTTTTTTTGTTAAAACCACATTGAGCAATGGCTTAGTTCATATGGCTCTACCAAGGATGGTCATTGCCCATCGAATCGGCGCACTGTCCAGACTGCCTGAACCAGGGAAACAGCCCCAGGACTGCGAATCGGCGGGCCTTTGGGAGCATGGTTCACCAAATTTGGGGGGTGGTTTGAGCGTCCGACCGAGTTGACAAACTATTTAACGTACGGAGAATCTATTTACAGGTTTGAACTGGGCACAGATATTGCTGATCCGACCCTTCTCGTTCAACACCATAAGAAAGGGCGATTCGGCGCAGTCTGGGACAGTGGGAATCCATGAAAATAGGGCAATGAGGGGGCTAAAAATAGATTTGATGGGTCTCTTAGGGGTGAGTGCCAAGCAAGAGGGCATGAACATTAGTTGTTCAACCCCTTGACTAGCAAAGGGGACTTGCCCCAAATGCGCAACACACATGAGAGGGGGGACTGTTTAGGCTATGCATGAATGCTCACTAAAATGATTTAGAACAGTGAAGACCATAAAGCATATGATGGGTAAAGGGAGGGCTCCTCACTTCCATTCCTCATTTGTTGAGGTGGAGGGGTTTGAGACTTCATGTATGGCCTATTAGGATGAGAGAAAGCACACTATGCAACAAGTGGCTTCTCCTCATCTCGGGACCTCTTACCCATGCAAAGTAAAAAAAAGTAAAGAAAACTTGCATGTAATGGAAATATGCTATGCATTAAATGCAAGGGAATGAGCAATCACATCAAGAAGGGATGGGGGGAAACACATAAAAATGATGTTCTCTTGCTAAAGAAGGGAGATGGTACAAAAACTTCAAAGAAAGAAAAGGGAAAGAAGACCCCAACGTGCCACCTCCTCTCCTCTCTCTTTTCTTGATGGGACAAGACAAGGCAAAATGGAGAAGAAGAGGGGGCTCTCTCTCTCTCCCTCTCTCTCTTTCTCTCCTCACCTTTTCTATTTCTCTTGGCTTTTCCCTTGCTCTTTCTTGCAAGATGCTCACGGGAGGAAGCTTCTTGGAGTAGAAAACGCAGAGCTCCCTTGCCCTCTTGCCTCCTGCTTCTTGCTTGGAGAAGAAGACCCACCCCCAGCTCTCTCTTCTCTTCTTGCGCAAGGGCCTTTTACCTCTTTCAAAGCCCTCTAGAAAACTGCCAAAAAATGCTCCAACCAGCCCCTGCCTTCATCTGCCGCAGCAAGCCCTTTTTGCCATCTTTGGGACCTCCTTTTGGGAGGTGTTCCATTCCCCTATGCTCACCTCCCTTCATGGGGTGAGATGGGGTTGCTTCTTAATGGGCCTTTTGGGGGCCTCACTAGTGGGCCATCTCTGGAATTTCTGCTCATTTAAAAGGGAACTTAAAGGATGGGCCAGCCATGTGGGGGCCCATTAATAATTTTGGGGTGTCCACACTCACTCATCAATTTCCTATTTCTATTAATCTCCATCCAATTGAGCACACGCTCCTTCCCCAATTTGCTAATCTTTCTATTTCCCCCATTCAATTCTCATGTTAAATAAAAATCATAAAAATTCAAATAATCTTTAAAACAAAATTAAAAAACGTCAATTTCCAAATGGTTGATCCGATCATCTCCATCGAGGAGACATCTTACCTCTCTTCCGAGTGCGCCTCGACCTACGGGCCACTCCTCCCCGGTCCTATGATCGACCTCGTGTTTTCCCCCACGCGGGAACCTACTTTTAATTCTGCTTTTGTATGTCCTCCTCCTCTACCTCCTATAGATTCTGGTAGTGGTAGTAAGAGTCTGAGTAAAGTAAGTGATAGCCTGGAGGTAGTACCGAAGAAGAAGTCCAAGGGGAGAAGGGTCCCTCACCATTTCCTAGCTGATCTAGCGCGTATGTGCAGGACATGTCTAGAAGTTTCAGAATTCTTGGAAGAGCCCCTATTACTGACGTATGTAGAATGTGAGGAATTGTGCTTTATTGATGATGGGTTCGAAGTTTATGCGATCATCGATGATGATGACCCAATTGAAGAAGGGGACGAAGAGTTTGAGGTCGAGGTTAATGCGTTCGCAAGTGGAGTCAAAAGATTTGATGAACCGTGTGCCGTTGTAGAAGAAATCATTAAGGACGTTAATATGGGAACTGAGGAAAATCCTAGGACCGTCCTCATAAGTGGTAACTTGTTACTAGCTGAAGATGAGGCAATAATCGAGGTTCTCAGAGAGTACAATGACATGCTCACTTGGAGCTATGAGGATATGCTAGGACTTGACTCCGCGCTTGTTGAACATCATCTTACACTTAAGCCAGGGTCAGTCGTCATTAAGCAGCAGTTAATACGTTTCCACCCTCAAATGACTTTGCAAATGAAGAAGAGGTCGACAAGCTCCACAAAGTCAGATTCATTAGAGTCATCTTATATCCAAATTGGGTGGCAAACATTGTCCCAGTCATGAAGAAGGATGGAAGGGTCAGAATTTGCATAGACTTCAGCGACCTTAACTATGTGTGTTCTAAAAATGATTTTCCCTTACCTCACATTGATGTGCTTATTGATAACATGACCGTATATGAAACTCTCTCTTTCATGGATGACTTCTCAGGATCTAACCAGATCAAGTTAGTTGAGATTAATATTAAATAACAATATATAATTAATATATTTATAGTAGCTATTTATCTAAGTATAAATTTAAGTCCCACGATAATCTAAGCATAATTTTAAAATGTGAATGTTCATTTCCATGTTATTTTATACCATCATTGTAGTAGATCTTTCATTAAAAATATTTAAAATAAGAGTGATGAAGGGTATGGTAGAAGGGTATTTTGGATATTCTTAAGGTGGGCGAGGAAGTTCACCCTATTTTTTTAGGATTAATCAAACAACAAGTATGTTAACTCACTTAATTTGTTCCAAAGAGTTAACCATTCTCTTAGCAAAGTAAATGCTTAATTAGTTAACCCGGAATAACTTTACCCGATGGAATGAGTAAGGATAGCCCTAACCCTTTACCAAAGAGGCCTAGTTTACTTAAACTCTAAGCCCTTGCTTATGCTAAGCACTTTATTAAAAGATATTGTTTGCGCTCGAAGAGTCCAAATTCACTGAGGAGCATGCAACAAAAGTACTTTAGGGACCATTTCAAACCCCCCCCCCCAAAAAAAAAGGTACTTCCTGGACTCCACATAAGAGTAACCATTATTAGAGAGATTACCGCTGCAAGAGACTTCAATCCCCTGTTTGAATTTCGCTGCAGAACCTCCTAGCAGATAAAATATTATGCAACCGCAACTCTAGTCAATAATATTGCCAAAAGCCCTTCCAAATGGAAGCTCTGACATGGTGGCATGTTTCTCTTTAAAATTTGCATATCGAGTTGCTCGGTGTGTTGGCTGTCAGCCATCTATACTATTCTATACTATAATACTAAAACAGAAGTCCCTGTTTCCGCCTAAACTAGATACAGAACACGTGTCAACAGTAGAGTCTATCCATTCAAATTTTTTTTCTTCTCTCTCTCACTCCCTCTCTGCGATGCCTCTGCCCCTTCACTTCCGGTGAAAAATTTCCTGCCGATTCGTCTTCCAATGCCCGCCATTTCCCGATGAAGAGGATGTGAGAAGCCGTCCTCCTTCCCCCTCGCCCTCGCACCTTCCCTAGCCTCACCCTCGCGCCGTCCCCCTCGCCCTCGCACCTTCCCCTTCCCCCTCGCACCGTCCTCCTCGCCGCGTCGCCCTCCAGTGTCTACCTTCTCCACTGTGCCACCGCGTCTTTGGAGATGACCGACTGGGTGGCCGGGCTCTTCACTTCCTGTTTTCCCAGCACCTGAACACTCCCCAGCACCTCCTCTCCCTCTCCACTGGTCGTTCCCCCTTTCCTCCTTCTCACAGCGTGCTGCCCGCTTTCTCCCTCCACCATCCGCTACGGCATCGCGTCAGTAGAAAGCGTCGCCCAACTGCATCAGGTAATCTTTCAAAATAGTTGCCGTATCTTTATCATGATTTTGAAGTTTCTCTCTCTATCCCTCTCCACCGAGTCTGCCCACTCACTATCTCTGTACTCACCATCTCTGTCTATCCCTCTCAACCTTGGCCACAGAGAGCAGATAGACAGGCACCTCGGATCGTCCGGTCGGCCCCATGGCGAGGACAGTCCGCAGGGTCTCCACGCTCTGGTCCAGGCCGACAGCGACGACGATGACCTCGGAGGCGGCGCCGGACTACTATTCGCGCCTACTCGCCAGAGCGCCGAACCCCCGTCGCCGTTCGTCCCTGCCCCGTTGGCTTCCGCTGCAGCGCACCGCTTGCATCGCCGAGTTGCTCGCCAGTGCACTGCCGCCCCGTCGCCGTTCACCTCGGTCGCGTCCGCCACTGTTGCAGCCATCCACCGCGTGAGCCTCAACAGCCGTGCGCGCCACCTCTGCCGATGGCCGTCGCCGTGTTGCCTGCCAGCCCACCCCATCGCCAGCGCCACCCGACCCCGTCGCCACGCCGCAACCCCTCACCGCTCGCCCAGCACCAGCGCCCCTGCCCTCCTGCAGCTTCCCTGTTCCGTGAAAGAGGTAAGTGGTCAAACCTCTTTTTTGATTTGAGAGGAGAACAAGTCCCAAGGCACAACCCTCCCATCGTGCATTTAGCAAAGTCACATATTTTGATAATTTTATTGTCTTTATACCCTAATTTAGACCATATTTTAAAAGATAAATTTGTATATATATTATATTGTCTTAAAACAGAAACTTTATAAATTATTGTATATGTATGCCGTCTGAAATATCATATGTAACCCTATTATTTAAAGAAACAACATATTAGGCACAAAATTGTACTTACACTCCTGCCTTCTTGCTGAAAATTAAAGATTGCATTATTGTTAAATGTAATTGCTCATTTGAGATATATATTATATATATCCTATTCTTGCTCATTTGATCATTTTATCATGCATATTAGACATGTTTAGTTTATGCTTTAAAGTTTTAATATGCATAGTAACAGTACATTATATCAGACACAACATTGTACTTACACTCCTGCCTTCTTGCTAAAAATTAAGATTGCATTATAGTTAAATGTAATTGCTCATTTGATATATATATATATATCCTGTTCTTGCTCATTTGATCATGCATATTAGACATGTTTAGTGTATGCATATTTTAAAAGATAAATTTGTATATATATTATATTGTCTTAAAACAGAAACTTTATAAATTATTGTATATGTATGCCATCTGAAATATCATATGTAACCCTATTATTTAAGAAACAACATATTAGGCACAAAATTGTACTTACACTCCTGCCTTCTTGCTGAAAATTAAAGATTGCATTATTGTTAAATGTAATTGCTCATTTGAGATATATATATTATATATATCCTATTCTTGCTCATTTGATCATTTTATCATGCATATTAGACATGTTTAGTTTATGCTTTAAAGTTTTAATATGCAGAGATTTTTTTTGAGTTTGATATTATAATTGTCTATTATATAGATTGTCTGTCTATTATATAGCTTCTCTCCCTTAACACCCATCACAGATTCTCCCTGAATTTATAGGTTTTGAGTGTTTATTGAATCTCTATATTTAAGCGATGATTGGGATGTTAATTTTTAAAGTGCTTTACTTTTTCAGGCATTTGGAGCAGATCAAGGAGCTTAATTTGGTGGATTGTTTCTAAAACATTCGCAAGGAGGTGCACCTTTAATTTGGTGGATATATTTCTGAAATCAAACGCCGTGCATCGCACGGGTGTCCAACTAGTATCTATACTATAATACTATAACAGAGTTCTCTGTTCCCGCCTAAACTAGATACAGGACACGTGTAAGCACCAGCTTAAACTTTGATCTTCCCTGTTCCCTGCCAGGGCGTTTCGTCTTCTCCGTCTCTTCTTTCTGCATGCGATGCCTACCTTTTCATCAGTTCCCGGTGAAAAGGTACAGAGCGTTTCGACTTCCCGTGCCTGCAGATGTCGTTTCCCGGTGAACATGGTGTGCCGTGCGGCTCTCAACCTCACCCTCGCCCTCTCCCGCACAGCCTCCACTTCGCATCCTCGCACTTTCCCTTGCCCTCGCAGCATCGCAGCCTCGCCTTGGCCCTCGCCCTCGCCCTCGCCTGCACCTCGACCTCGCAGACTCCCAGACTGCAGCCTCGCCCAAGCCCTCGCTCGAGCCAAGGCCTTCGAGCTCGCAGCCTAGCAGACAAGCATCCTCGCGACGTCGTCGTCAACCTCGCGCCATCTACCTCCGTGCATCGCCGTCGCAAACTCCCTTCGAAGCATCTGCGAGCGCTGTCGCATCTTCCGCGCATCGCCGTCGCAGACTCCCATTAAGTTCCCGGTGAGCAAGGTAATGGGAAGGTTTTCCCCCTTCTTCAACGGCTTTCCCCTGAATTCTAGCCTCTCTTTTTTTTTTCTTTATAGGTGACCCAAGACCCACCGCTAACCATTCCACCCCCACTCCCTTCTCTGTGCCTTCTCCTTTGCTCTACCATCTCTAAAGAAAAACCAGGAACAACCCAATCTTTTGTTCTACTTTTTTCCTTTCTTTTGTCACACACTCTGTTCACTGTCCCGATTTTTTTTCACTGTCTGACACACTCTCTATCTGACACACAATTTCATATCAGACAAAGAAAGAAAGTAAATCCAAATTAAACCCGATGTTGTGCCCAGTAGATCCCAATATTACTCTGATGAAAAATATTAAACTTAAACTACCAGACTGATATGCTACCTACTAATAATCACAATACAGTTCACTCTCCATTCTTCATTAGGCACACCTGACAAGTGTTTATGATGAAAAAGGGTTTATGATCATCATTTTAGAACATGACTTATCTGTTCTATAGGTTTAATGATTTTAAGATTTTATGTGATTTTAAGATTTCAGTGGCACAGAAGGCAACTATCAATGTTTTGAGCTGCTCTTTTTGTTGCTCTACACATATAATTCAGGTTCTATCATTTTGGTTTGATATGTAATACGTTTACCGCACAGATCATGGATATAAAATACGTCTTTGAGTTGTGTATTGACCAGATGTTTTTGTCTTAAAGAAAACTTGATGTACATTGCATGTAGAAATAACAAGAGGTCTTGATCATAGCTACTCAAAGCAAAGTATAATTAGTATGGAGATTTATATTCTAAATCCACCTGATGGTTTTATTAATGTATCTTTCTTCTTCTGTTTTAAGCATAGAATTATTTTATTGATATATGAAAGTGTTTACAAAAGATGGAGGGGACATATCCCTGCCTTACTCTGTGCCAGATAATTGTTTAGGAAACTCAGTATATATCTGCTGAATCAAACTTCAAGGCAAACTGCATATTTACAGAGGAACTAATGGGATCTCTGCCGGATCTTTGAGTGGAAACACCTTCTTCAGTGTGGGGGAATAAGAATCTGGAACAATATATAGAATTGGGCATTTTATTTCTGGGCGCAATGACATGACAGTTAATCAATATATTATCCAAAAGATTATAGCTTAACAGTTTTATAACAGTCGACTATATAGTTTCAAATTTGTCACTAAATGTCTATCTCTTTTATATATCATAGAGAGATGAGGCATATTTCAATTACCTGCAGTGACAACATAACTTATAGGTATTATGTAATTAAATAAAAGATAATTAATGTGTTGACTAATTTTTTAAAATTATATAATTTGTGTTAAAGATTTTATGAATTTATGAGCATATAAAGAATTGATGTTAATGTGTTAAAGATTTTATGAATTTCATATATAGAATAGAGCTTTGACAGCTCTTGAGAAAGGTTCGTTTTCTGTATTAATAGTAATGTGATCTTAATAATATTGTGTGGACTCTGTTTTACATGGGCTAAAGTATTATTAATAATGTGATCATTAATTTAGTTTTCAGGTTCTTAAGGTAGCAGTCCCCCACAGCTTGGGAACAAGTTGATAAAATTAAATGTGATTGAGAAATTGTAGATGATTGCAGAAGCAAACCATGTTGGTACTTCTATTGATCTAGGCTAGACCTTGGTTTGCCCTCAGCCTCATCCAAGCCACCGAGCTGCATCCTTATTTTTTTAAGCATAGAATTTATTTTATTTATATATGAAAGTGTTTACAAAAAAAAATAAAAAAACCCAAAAAAACCACATTGACAAATTAATGGTGCACGGGGTACTCAGCTATCCATGATATTGTGCAGTCTCAACAAAAGATACATTAGTCAAGTGACAAATCACTCTGCAAAAAGAAATTTTAGTTGTATTCAGTTCCAAGTAGGCATTTCCCAAAGTGCACAGACTACTTATTTTTGGTACTTGCCCAGGATGAACATAGCAATATAGTTTGTCACCATTTGTATTTTATATACATGCTTTACATTTAGAATGTTGATCGCTTTTTTTTTTCAATACCAACTTCAATGGGGATGACTTGATCAATGGGGGTTCCCTTTTAATTGATTGAGACACTGATCCAACATAGTCATGGACCTATACAAAGTATAGAAGTGTCGAAAAGCCACACTGGTAGAACAAAAATAAATAACCAACCTATTCAATTAGAATATCCTAAGCTGCCATACAATTACAACCAATAGAATAAAATGGAAAGAAATCGATGGAGCACTTTGTGATTGTCGTAGTCTCATTACATTAAAATTGATCATATAAAATGATAGCCAAACTACCACATTGTATGGAGTAGAGTGCTGGGCTACTAAGAAAAGTCATCTTGACAGGCTACTAAGGGAAGGTACAATGACAAAAAAGAAGCAGCTGAAATGAGAAAGCTAGATGTGCAGGAACACAAGAATATATTGTACCTCCAGTGACCTCCAGATCTTTACCCTTTTATTTTGGTACAAACTCTTATTCTAATAGCATAGCATGAGGCTCTGCTTCTAAGCTTAGCAGTCTCAGTGTTCTATCTTTCTTCCTCTTCTGGATAACTGCCTTGAATATGCCTTTACTAAGTAATGATGACAAAATGAGGATAGCAAGCCACCTAATCCAACAACACATGTTCAATCTCCAATTGCTCTGTCTTTCTAACATTTGTTGTCAGGAAGGAAAACATGCAGACATTTTGCAAGTTCTTTGTACAAATTTTGGGTGGAAGGAGTATTAGAAATATAACTTGCCATGGCTTTGCTTTTAGAATATCTATAAATGCATTTATCCCATGTTTGAACTGATTTTCTGGGTACAAATTCCTCAATGTTTCTTTTTTCATCACAAAAAAATTATAAGAATCACCCAGCTATTAGACTGCAGATTTTCCCCTTTCTAGTCGTCGTCGCATCCTTATAGCCGTCTGAAGGACCGGCACCCCTACTCCGGCCCCTGACCGCCGTCGCATCCTTCGCCGTCCCAACAAAAGAAGGTATGAACATTTCTTTCCCCCGTTTTTACCCAGATTTTCCCCTTTCTAGCCCCTTTCTAGCCTTCGCCTTCTCCCCTGATTTCCCCCTTTTCTAGATTTCCAGGGGAGTTTTAGTACCTAACATGCCACAGTTTTGACTGACGTGGGTTGAAACTATTTTTTGTGTTTATGTTCATATCAAAATGTCACTGCTGTCAGGATTATAAAATTCTGCTTGCATGAGTTTAGAAATTTTTGAAGCTTTTAATGGGTATCTATGTATCTTTCACATCCTGTTGGAAGGATTATAGCTGTTCAGTTTTTTGCTGTTTAGGAAGGATTATAGCTGTTTAAGAACATAGCACTGTTGTAAGGATTAAAATAGTATAGATGTTCTGCCCATTTGATTTTTTTATGTCATGAGTTTCCAATATATTATTGAAAAGATTATAGCTTAACAGTTTTATAGCAGTCTATTATATAGTTTCAAATTTGTCACTAATTTCACTTTGAAGGTTAAGCAGAAAAATGCACAAAAGTATAGAAAATTTCTATTACAGCCAAAAAAACACCTACTGATAGTAGAGAACTCTTCTCTTATACAACTATTCTGTTTGAATATGGATCCAAAGATCTTATCCATTTTAGTTTTTACTAATGGACAAGAGTGCCATAGGATGCACAGAGCTTATTAAAAATTAAATGGTAGTGATGATTTGCAATATAGCTCAGCATGTCTATCACTCATTTCAATTCTTCAAACTCTGTTTTTTTTTACCCACTGCGGGAAGGTGAGAACATGAGAGGGCATTACTTTTGTGACTATTTAAGAATGGCAATAAGGGGGCATTTAGATTTATGCGTAACAGTTCGACATATTATGAATATAATTTATACATTCCAAAGAATATGTTCTTCTCAGGTTTTCTCTCTCACAAAAGGCTATTATTAATCTCCCTCAACTCTTTCTTATGAATTAAATACATCCAACGTCATTATCAATTATTTGGAAAAAGAAATAATAAAACAGATTTTTTGTAAGCAGCCATGTAGCAGCCCGTTTTCCCTCCTAAAATCTCTCTGTGATGGCCTCTGTGAGCAGGGAGAGGTAGGAACTGCAAATAAACTTTTGCCTGAGATGTGTAGGAAGAGGCTTGAGCTGAATATATATACATATAATTCACTAGCCAATGTTTTCTGTAAGGTGGGGAACATTGAGCAGGCAGTTAGGATTGCCATGGAGCTTGAAGCTGTTGGGCTTTGCCAAGATACCTATACATATTACATACACGACTCTGATGGATGCTTATTGCAAATCTGGTAAGATGCATCGGGCCCATGATCTCCTTCAAGATATGCTGGGTAGGGGTATTAAATCAAGTATTGTTACTTTTAATGTGCTAATGAATGGATTTTGTAGTGCAGGGATGCTACATGATGGCATGAAACTTTTGAATTGGATGGTGGATAGAGGTATCATGCCAAATACCGCTAGACACAATTCTCTTATGAAACAATATTCCATTGAGAAGAATTGAAAGCCCAATGAAAAGACCTACAACATTCTGATTAAGGGGCATTCAAAGGTTCGAAACATGAAGGAGGCAAGTTATTTTTACAAAGAAACTTGGACATCCCCAAAGTTTGCTTTAAGATTGTAAAAGAATCACAGTTTCATGCCCATTTGCATCATATGTTAGAATGGATATACTTATCTATTGTACTCCTATGTCTCATTTTATTTCTGAATTGTGGCATCTTCTGTCCAAAGGGATAGTAATCAGCCTGTCTAAAATGATGCCAGAAGATTCCTATCAAACCTGTATAACAATTTCATTTTGAGTGGCATTTATTCATGTTTGCATCAAATTTCTAATCTATGCTCCCTGTTGTTTATCCTAGAGCCATATATGTTTAAGCCAATCTGCTTCTTTCATGCATTGAGAGTGTCTGAACAGTTGAACTGTGATCTTTCTCCTGCTTACGTCTGCTCAGAATTTGCATAGTGAATCTGTTTATTCTATCTTCAGTTTGTGATCTCTGTTAAGGATGAGCATAAATGTTATAATTCCTCATGATTTTACTAAAGAATGATAATATAGTGACAACTCATGAGTTATTTTATTCATCTTCTTTAGGTGCTGTCATGATTTAGGTATGAAAAGTTGACCATCGCTATAGTGAAATCACTAAGTATTGTTGCGGGTTGGTTTAAGAAGGTAGCACAGCGGAGCAAAAAATGATAGTACTTCCTGATTAGAAGAACATAGGAAGAAATTGTGTTGGGTAGTACATAAGCCCTGTTTTTTCATTTTAATAAAGTTCGTGGTACTGTCTACCATGGTGGGAATTGACAGATTGGAAAATATACTGTTCTCCTGTGACATCCTTTTTCCAAAATTGTTTCTAATTTTGCTTCTGTATGTTAGTAACTGCACACTTTCTAGCATCTGTAAAAGCTATCACCTGAATGAGAAGAAAGTTCTCAAATACTGGGAATAATACAGATTATATTACAGAGCATTTACCCACAGTACAATAAATGTTAAAGTTGTTTACGATTGCAGGATCATAATGGGACTCTTGACAGCAACAGAGGTTTGGTGATGTGTTCATTTCCAGGAAAAGTAACATGATGTCCTTTTATCTCTTTCCCAAGACTGACAACAAAATGCCACGTCTTCTTAAGCGATGAAGGCTTTGGGCATTCCAATCCTTCGTACTAATACTAATTCTACCACCCCTGACAGGTTACCACTTTATGATGAACCAAAGCTTGCCTTTGTAATCTATCTATGGCATCCAAAGACAAAGATGAATTGCTGGGGAAGTCTAATGATTATGATGGTGGATTCTTTAGTGTGGATGTAATTTTCTCTTGATGTAATCTGTCTTTTGGACTTAGGAAAGCCACATGAACTTTCTTCTAAGGCATTTTTATATTTTTTTACATGTGTTTACAGATTACAGCACTCTCTGTGCACTAAAATGACCCGATGAGGGTCATCCACACAGTCTCCATGCTGTAGGCCAAGTTGACGGCGACGGCGATGACCTCGGAGGCGGCGCCGAACTTCTGGATGCGGAGGGTCTCCTCGAGGACGATCTCGCAGAAACTCTTTACAACAACCATGTATAGCAGAAGGGTTTCATCGGTAGCAGTTGTAGCAACAAATTTCAAAATTAACTGTTAACTCTTTACAGCAACCATGGAGTTCATCAGATTGACTCTTTATTTGTGCTATCTTATATTGAGTTCCTGATAAATTTTTTAATTTGTGATTTTGATATTTTGCAGCGACTCTTTAGTTGCCCTTTTTTTCCAATTGTTCTGTTTGGATAAACATTTATGATCTTAAGGTTTTTTAGACTTTTTCTCAGAGTCCAAAAATTAGTCTTATTTTTGAATTTTTATGTGCTTTTATATAGAACCGCTAAACATCTTTGACAATTGTGTAGAGGTATTATGAATTAACAGACATATGATGATTAAGAAAGGGTCTTATATGTTATCAAAAGTAATGTCATTATCATATTAATCATGGTAGGAAACGTAGTTTTAGATCCTTGAAGTTGTTGATCATGTGTGTGACTGTGTGAGCATGTTTTCTGTTTGATTTTTGTTTCAATTACTTGATTATATTTTGTGGGTGGTTTCTGTTCCAGTTATTTGACTATGTTTTCCGTGTGATTTCTTTTCCAATTGTATCTCTCATTGATAATGAAAATATATATTATATTTCCAATTAAATGTTACTACATTAAAATATTAGATGCTACGTTTTGGGACAGTCACGTGACAGTTTTGGGGCAGCCACGTGGCAGCACCATATTAACTATTTTTTTGCCCAAAATATTCATGTTCCGACTTCTTCTATCCTATCTCTTTCTCCCATGTTCCGGCATATATGCACGTTGTCTTCTTCCCCCAACTGTAAAATAACTCGGAAGTTTTCTTCCTTACATCGACTCTGTGTTTCACTTTTTTTTTCTTTGTGTTTCACTTTTTTTTTCTTTTTCTTTTGCATAGCGGATATTGTAGCACAACAGTAATCATGCTGTTGCGCTACAGTAGTTACTATTCATTTAGATTTTTCTTATTTTTTATTAGTTTTAATTTTTTTAAAGATCTAATTGTGTAAGATTAGTTGTTTTGATTTATAATTTTTTTTACAAATATGAACAAATAACATTAAAAAATTACACATACTGATATGTGTTGATACGGGATCCGATTGATGATTCATTGTTCGCCGATCACATGACCCGTGCGATTCATGAGCTGTTGATTCTAATTAATATATTTTAGTTATATATTTATAATATTTTAAAAAAATTGAAAAATATAAAGAAAACGTCTATTTAAAAAACTCATAAGATGACTATATAGTGTCAAATAAAATTATTTTTTAAAGCCTTCTATAATGAAAAATTCATGGCACTATATCCTTCCTTATTAATAAATTAGGGAAAATTAATTGGGGTCCCTGTCAGAGCCTGGTACTTATTTCCTCGTCCCTGTCAGAATACCGTTTGATGTAAAGTCCCTGCTTTTCTCCAGGTTTAATTTCCAGTCCCTGCTTTTCACATGTCACCATTTACGGCCCTCCACACACGATTTCCGTCTCCTTGGCCTCCGTCTCTTTTTCCCATTCCCGTCTTACCCTTCCCTCCTTTTTTCCATCGCCTTTTCCCCAAACGACGCTGACGCTTCGGTGGCCCGTGAACTCTGACCGATGCGAAGTTACTCTTACATACCCTGCCAAGAACTGATACAGCAACCATTGACAGCACTTACAAACCGCCTTCGGACGATCGTCCGTCTTCACACTATAAAAGGAACCCAGGGTCATTCCTATCCTTCATCACAAGCTTCCCTCGCTCTTCTTCTTCCTATCTTTGTTGCTCGTCTTCTTCATCTTATTTGCAGATGTCTTCATCTAACCGTGCTCCCCAGGGATGGCAAGGCACCTGCCTCACCGGTGCCACCGTCGCCCCTGGCTCCCCCGGCTCTACCTTTCCCGGAGACGTACAGCCCCGACTACTGGAACGGATTTTACGTTGGGTGGACGATGGCTTTACAGAAAGCCTCTCGGCTGTACCACCACAAGGGCCTCACCAACATCCTCCCTGACATTGGCCATAGGGTAGAACACATATCTTCCTCACCTTCCCCGTCCCTCCCCGGCCCGCTCCTATTCCTCCCCTCCCTCGTCCACCGAGTAATCGGGTTGGGTGTGTTTAGAATGTCTCCCTCCCCGACCAGTTCCTCCCCTCCCCTCCCATCCCTTCCTACACCTCACCTCCCCTCCCCCCCTCCTCCCTTCTCTGCAATCCTTCTTATTCCTCCCCTCCCCTCCTATCTCTGCTGTCCTTATTTGTCCCCTCCCCTCGTTTCATTCCAGTGTCCATGCTATTGGGTTACGGAGTTAAGATTGTAACAGTGCTTGTTTATGGAATATAAATATTTTCCTATATGCAGTCTTCTGTGGGCTTGTATGTGCTATCTATGATGCGTGTACTGTAATACTAACAGGTTCCTCCGAAGCGGTCAAGCTATACTGCTGGAACTGTAACCCCATAGCATGGACACTGTAATGAAAAAGGGCACATATGTAACACGGGAAACAGGTAATGTAATAAATAGTTGTAGCTTTAGTTCTCGAACTGTAACCTCCTATCATGCATACTATAAAACATAAAGGTTACGACTGTAACAGCATTCCAACTGTAACCTCATAGCATGCATACTATAATGACAATAGCTAAGTACTGTAAAGATTTCAACTGATACTGTATAATGTGTTCTGGAAATGTAACCTCCTATTATGTATACTATAAAAGTATAGGTAAGACTGTAAGAGGATTCTACACACATGTAATGAGGTAGGCGTAGCTGGGCGCTCAAGCTGTAAGACAGTACTTCTCAACTGTAACTTAGTATCATTTATACTGTAACAGGAATAGGTAAAGACTGTAACAGGATTCTACACACACTGTAATGAGGTAGGCGTAGCTGGGCGCTCAAGCTGTAAGACAGTACTTCTTCAACTGTAACCGTAGTATCATTTATACTGTAACAAGAATAGGTAAAGACTGTAACAGGATTCTACACACACTGTAATGAGGTAGGCGTAGCTGGGCGCTCAAGCTGTAAGACAGTACTTCTTCAACTGTAACCTAGTATCATTTATACTGTAACAAGAATAGGTAAAGACTGTAAGAGGATTCTACACACACTGTAATGAGGTAGGCGTAGCTGGGCGCTCAAGCTGTAAGACAGTACTTCTTCAACTGTAACTAGTATCATTTATACTGTAACAGGAATAGGTAAAGACTGTAACAGGATTCTACACACACTGTAATGAGGTAGGCGTAGCTGGGCGCTCAAGCTGTAAGACAGTACTTCTTCAACTGTAACTAGTATCATTTATACTGTAACAGGAATAGGTAAAGACTGTAACAGGATTCTACACACACTGTAATGAGGTAGGCGTAGCTGGGCGCTCAAGCTGTAAGACAGTACTTCTTCAACTGTAACCTAGTATCATTTATACTGTAACAGGAATAGGTAAAGACTGTAACAGGATTCTACACACACTGTAATGAGGTAGGCGTAGCTGGGCGCTCAAGCTGTAAGACAGTACTTCTTCAACTGTAACCTAGTATCATTTATACTGTAACAGGAATAGGTAAAGACTGTAACAGGATTTAACACACTGTAATGAGGTAGGCGTAGCTGGGCGCTCAAGCTGTAAGACAGTACTCTTCAACTGTAACCTAGTATCATTTATACTGTAACAGAATAGGTAAAGACTGTAAGGGATTTACACACACTGTAATGAGGTAGGCGTAGCTGGGCGCTCAAGCTGTAAGACAGTACTTCTTCAACTGTAACCTAGTATCATTTATACTGTAACAAGAATAGGTAAAGACTGTAACAGGATTCTACACACACTGTAATGAGGTAGGCGTAGCTGGGCGCTCAAGCTGTAAGACAGTACTTCTTCAACTGTAACCTAGTATCATTTATACTGTAACAAGAATAGGTAAAGACCATACAACAAGTATTACAATGGTTAGGAGTTAGTACGTGCGGCAGTTCTCCTTCAGTTGTAGACGCTATGAACGCCCTTCTCCATTGAAGTACGCTTTGATGAAGTGGAGGGCGATTTTTGCTCGCACAATACTAATGTCATTCTGACTGAAGGGCAAATCTTGAATGTCCGTACGTGCTAGACATTCCATGTATTTGCAAGTAAAAATTCCGCAGTCGTCTCCCGATCCTTGTTGTGGGCATGGGTCGGGGTAGCGTAGCGGCCATGTAGCTGCATCTATCTGCTTGCCCTTCAGGTATCTTATCAGTTCCTCCACCTGCATAAGAGAATGAACAAAAGAGTTCGAGCAACTTAACGTAGATTTCATGTTACTGTTACGTCTGTAACACAAGTGCTCGCGCTCTGTAACGAATGTAAGCATCGTATGGAACACTGGTCACTTACATATTGTGGAATGTCAGCACGATGTTTGTTTCGTAATGAGTCGTACACGTGGAACTCTTTTTCTTCATGCGGATGACCAGAAGAGCCCAATGGTTCGTTCCAACGTGCATGGGGGAGAAGATGAGGTCGAATTCATTTGGGGCGCGGTCCAATCTCTTGAAACGTTTTCGAAATGTTGTTCCTTGCTCTTATCGTCTCTGCAAGATTGGACATAACCCTTTAAAGCGGCATGCAGATATCCAAAATTCCAAAAAATGTCCGGGTTCTCTTCACGGGGGCGAAACAAGTAAGCGTTGACGTAGCAGTCAATTACGACCGATTCGCTCTCCCTCGCGAACAATAGCTCCGGATGTCATGAAACGAGAGGAAATTGTCGTATCCTTCCACAGGGCCGTTGAACATAAATTTCTACATGTAAGAAAACATCTTGGGTAAGAATTAAGACTGTCATCAGTAATTGACGAAACTGTAAACATGGTAGATATATACTGTAAACATGGTAGACATATACTGTAAACATGGTAGACATATACTGTAAACATGGTAGATATATAATGTAAACATCTTTGGTCGAAACTGTAAACATGGTAGACATATACTGTAACACGTACTCATTAATGAAGCACTCATTGAAAAATCGTTCAATCAATGACTTTTCGGCCACTCCTAATGCGTCCCGGGCGACGTAATCACGTCTCTCCTCTTTCTTGCCCGTTGGAAGTGTGTCTGTACTCTCTTGAGACTCAACAAGGATCGGTTCGCAAGTGGACACATTCACTTTCGTGGCTTTGTGGTGCCGAAAATCGTCTGGCTGCGATAGAGTAAGTAAAAAAGGAATGTTCTGTAAAACAATTATAATGTAATTGTAACGGACTCGGAACAAACTGTTATGTCTCATGAAGGGTTCTGTAACCGAATGCTCAGCTTATGTAAATTCTGTAAGGGGAAACCATACCGTAAAAATATATCTGGTTGTCGTCTATCCTCGTCCCAGCTGTAACACGTCGGGACAATGATGATGGGGATATCTGACGCCGCTTCCTCTTATTTCCTTCTTCTTCCCCCTCCTTCTGCTTCTCTTCGCGTTCGCCTCCTTCTTCTTCTCTGCGCTCCTCTGGTCCTCTTCGTCTTCTCTTCTCCGCCTCCTCCTCCTCTTCTTCCTGCCTCCTTCTTCGTCTTCTGCTCCGTCCTTCCTCTTCCTCTGCCTCCTCCTCCCTCTTCCTGTCCGCCTCCTTCTTCGTCTGCTCCTCCTCCTCCCTCTTCCTCTGCCTCCTCTTCCTGCCTTCTTCCTTCCGCCTCCTTCTTCTGTTGCTCCTCTTCTCCTCCTTCCTCTTCCTGCCTCCTTCTCCTCTGCTCCTCCTCTCCTCTCCTCCTCCTCCTCTCTTGCTCCTCCTCTCTTCTTTCTTCCTCCTCCTCCTCTCTCCTTTCCGCCTCCTTTCTTCCTGTCCCTCTTCTCTTGCTCCTCCTCCTCCGCCTCCTCCTTCCTCTCCGCCTCCCTCCTCTTCTCTTCCTCCCTCCTTCCTCTCCGCCTCCTCTCTCGTTGCTCCTCCTCCTCCCCCTCTCCCCTCTCCTCTCTGCCTCCTCTCCTCCTCCTCCTTCTTCTGCTTCGCCTTTCCTCCTTCTTCCTCTGGTCCTCCTCCTCCTCTTCCTCTCTGCCTCCTCCTCCTCCTCCTCCTTCTGCTTCGCCTTCTCCTCCTTCTTCCTCTTCCTCTGGTCCTCCTCCTCCTCCTTTCGCCCCCTCTTTTCCCCTCCTTCAACTCGGGAATGTGCAACTCCCTAAATGACCGCGCGACCTTGTCTGGACGGATCTCCTTCCTGTAACTGAGAACACGAAAGTCTGTTAATGTCTATGAAAGAGAGCTGTAAACATAGAGAACAATTCTGTAACTTCGTATATGAAAGACTGTAACAGACAAGGAATGAAACTGTAAAGGTAGAGTACAATCGTATTACTAAGTTGGAATGACTGTAAGAGAGTAGGACTCTAACTGTAAATGAGGAAAGCATCTTCTGTAACTAAGCAAATGAAACAATGTAACGACACAAAACGTTTACCTGGACGTTGGTAACTCTTCTTTGCCACGGCATGTGATCGTACTGAAGCTGTTGGGAGCTCCAATGGCGGTAGGGCTAAAATTGCACATTCTGTCTCTGGGGGGGGATGTTGCCACCGAGGCTGCCGCTGAAATTGTTCCTCCAGTCTATGTAGCCTTCCATCCATTGACTGGAGGATATTGTTCTGCCGGTGTAATTGGTCATTCTGCCGCTTTAACTGGTCATTCTGCCGAAGTAACTGGTCATTCTGCCGCTGTAACTGGATAAGAATGCCATGCAGAGAGTTATCTGATGGAGGGGTTCGGGAAGTGGTTGACGTGGATGCCGTCAATCGTCGCGAAGCTCTAGGTGGCTCCTCATTTTCATTATACTCCAAATACACCTGAATTAACACAGGTACAGGTACAGGTATAAGTCATATACGAAGATAACACAGTTCCAGGGGTAAGTGACACTTACATCAGATCGTCGCAACCCCCGTAGTAGGGCGGATAACTCCGGTCCCTTATTCCGGCAATCCCAACGGAAAAATGGGGGATTCCTTTCCGGATGATCTGGTTTCCATTTGTATTGGTGCATCAAAAACCATGCCTACATCATTATGAAATAGATAATGCGTATGAGAAGTGTATCGTAAACGTATGTAACAGATACATATGTCTTCTGTAAATGTATCTACGCGTACTGTAATAGGTTCATATGTCATCTGTAATAGAGACCGTCTTGAACTGTAACAGAGGACATATGAAAACGTATGTAACATATACATATGTCTTCTGTAAATGTATGTACTGTATAGGAGTCTTCTGGAATAGACACATTCAGGAACTGTAACAGAGGGTACCGTAACAGTATACTCACACCGAGAGCGGGAACACAACCGGTTAGGAAGATGTTTTGCAGGAACCAGCTGCTGTTTTGAATGCCATCACCCCCGACATCAGGTACTCGTGGATTGCGGCAGCCCAATTGGCGTTGTTCATGTCATGGAGGTCGTCCAGGTATGGCAGAATGGACAGCGACCCCGACATCCCACTTGTGGGGAAGAAGAAACAAGGAACAAAGAAGCGCAACCCAAAGCTTCACCGAAATCTCAACAGCAAGCTGACCCTCCTGTGGAACGTACTCCTTAAGTTTCAAATGGACATTGTGCCTGTCCATCGTTCTTTTGGTTCCAAGGATCCGGCGCAAACTGGCTTTTGTCCCATCCGTGTTAGGTCGATAGGGGAACCAACATTTGGTATACCATAACTTTGGCTATGTCTGAAGGGCGAAAAGTCATGCTGCATGAGCCAATCTTAAAACGCTCTCCATCGAAACGTGTCATAAGATCGACAATGAGTGAAATGGGGTAGGTCACCATTTCGCATTTGATATACGCGCGAAATGGTGAATTCCTCATCAACTTCAGATGCGCGCTCCTAAATTGCAAATCGTCCATAACGGAACGGTAGAACAGAAGCGAGCATCGCGTATTATATTCATTCTTTTCTGCAAAGAAAAGATCGCATCTTAAATGAAAAACATTCATTCGACAAACATCCGTATTAGGGTAAGAAGAAACTACTTTTTCGTACGACTTGGAGTCTGGGTTCTTCCACGAACGCTTCTTGCACCGCATCCGCCGCAATGCTCTGAATGTCAGCGCTCGTAGGAGATCGACGGCTTGCCATCGTTAGAGGGGAGGAGAGACGGATTGCTTCGTCTGGAGATGTAACTGAAGGATGGGAAACTGTAACAGAGAAGAGGTCTGGTGGAGGAATGGCGGTGTAGGAGAAGGGAAGGAGGAGAAAAGTCATGATATATGAAGTCGGTGTACCCGACGGGTGGACACTGGACTCAACAGGATGGCGGTGCACTGCAATGATGACCATCGGGCGGCTGAAAATACTCGGTACGACAGACGAGGGGACGTCAAGGAAATCACAGCCCTTCGTATAGAGCTTTCCCGCCATGTTTGGTAGCCATATACGCACTCCCGCCAATTTGACCCCCAGTCCAAGCCACTCATACACGAAACGTCTTCCACGAACCGTTCGTCTTCCTCTGCCACCCAATGGAGCAGCTCCCTGGAAGATGTTCATTTGGAGATCAAAGTTTCGTTCTTTTCATAGGGAGGGACACGGATTTGGCGTCCATTCATAGCAGGGTTTCCCAAAGGTTGGGTGTAGACATGCAGGAGAACATGCTGAAGTATCGTCTTCCATGGATACCGACGTTGAACAGGGTTGCTTGACGATGGGGATGTCCAAGCTATGTTTGATCTTCACAAGTGTCAGGGAACATCATTGATAAATCTACAAATTCATCAGGTGGAAACTCGTTGCCTTAGTACGCATGCTAGTCGTCATTCAGATGGAACGCAACCACTTGACAGGTACGTGGTCCATGTATTCTTCACCACCCTTCATGTTATCCCATGCATTCTTAACAAGCCTTCGTCTTAAGAATGTATGTATGTACATTATTTGCAGAAGTACTTCAAACACGCATGGCGGTTCTTTGGTAACCCCAGAACCCCTCCAATTACCAGGAAGCAGTTTCGAGTTGTATGTGCGAGGAGAAGGAGCGGAAGGTGTAGTACCAGTGTTGACGCAATATTCCGTAGGTAGAATACACTCAGTAGGACAAGTCTTCATAAGCAAAGAGCTATTGCAGATGGAACTGACAAATTACGCGATCGCACGAGGATTTAATTGGAAATATTGAAGAACGACTCTATACGATTAACTGTACGTTGCAATGTCTCTGTTTGCCCATGGCGCCTGCATGCGTCCGTCGTTCGTCAAGGTCCACAATTTGAAATCAAGACTCTCAACAACATACACACCTGTGGATGTGACATTATGAGCGACGGACATCCACGGACATCTAAGAAGTGGGTAGCAAATGCTGTGAAGGGGAAACTAGTTGATAAACCCACCTACAGAGCAAGTGAAATGATGAGTGACATCCGTCGGGAATACGGTATCTGCATCCCTTATCATCAGGTATGCCATGAATTGAATTGTAACACATCATGACGTCTACTGTAATCAATAGATCCTTAACTGTAATTCTCTGACCCTAGCATTGTAACAATTGTCCTCATATACTGTAAGACTATCATTGTCATAACTATAATCATTTCGACGTATACTGTAACAATATCTGCATGCCACTGTAACAACTGTAATCATATACTGTAAGTCTCTGACCCTTGTATTGTAACAACTGTAATCATATACTGTAAGGGTTTGTATTGTAACAACTGTAATGATTTGAGCGTATACTGTAACAACTTAAGAAGGATACTGTAAGGTATGAGGACAAGAACTGTAACACTCTTACAGAACATGTATAATCATTTGAATAGGCATGGTGGGGCAAAGAGGTTGCTGTCGGTTCACTATACGGCGATTTCAGAACAAGCTATCATATGTTGAACTGGTACAGCGAACGTGCATTACAGTCAAACCCGGGATCGATCTTGTCTCTAGAAGTGGACCGGAGACTCAACGTTCAAACGGTTTTTCATATGCTTCGAGGCGTCTGCATATGGGTTCGAAGTTGGTTGTCGACCTATGCTCTTTTTGGACGGAACTCATATCAAACAGCATAGAGTGCAAGGGGTTATACTTGCTGCAAGTGCCTTAAACGGTAACAATGAGCTATTCAGTGTAGCCTACTCCATCGCAGATTCGGAAACATATGACAACTGGGTCTGGTTTCTACAAAATTTGAAAAAGGCATTGCTATCAGATAGAAGGATCGCGTTCCTATCAGACAGAGGGAGAGGTCTGAAGGAAGCGATCCCTGACGTATTTCGAATGATCATCACGGCTACTGTTTCCAGCACATCATGCAGAACTTCAACGACCAATGTGCGGGGAAGTATGCCGCCCCTTTCAAAAAATTACTTAGAAAAATTCTCCAGCGCATTGCCTATGCTGTTACTGAACAAGAGTACCAAGACGCAATGACTGCAATGGAGCTTAATTCTACTGAGGCCAAAGAATGGGTGCTCCGAAATGATGTCGAACACTGGTCCCATGCTCTTTTCCAGGGACAAAGGTTCGGCTCTTTAAATACATAAGCGATATGTTCTATTACATTCTGCCATTTATGTGCTTACAGTTGTAGGGATAATCTATTACAGAACGTGTTAAATAAGGTTACAGTATGTAGTGGACACTTGTTACAGATATTTGATGTTAACCTAATTTCCTTCACATGGCCATACAGGTTTGGTGAATTATACTCTAATTTGGCAGAGTCATTCAACAATTGGATACATGACGCGCGAAGTCTACCAATACTACAGATGGTTGACAAAATTAGAGTGCAAATGATGGAAATGGCTGCAAAGAGGAAAATTGATGCTGCATTGTGGGATACACCATACTGTCCTAAAGTACAAAAAATCATCGAAAAAAACCTTCAAGAAAGGAGAAGCTTAGCAATCCGTCATTCAGATGGAATCAAATTTGAGGTTGTTGAAAGTATGAAGACGTACGCCGTAGACCTCCATCTACAAACATGCTCCTGTGGACACTGGCAACTTGTCAAGATTCCTTGCAAGCATGCATGCGCAGCAATTGGCAGTAACAAGGAGGCCGTTACTCAATATGTTTCGGCATTTTACAGCACAGAAGTGTATAGGGCTGCATATGAAAGAAACATTCAACCTATCCCAACATTTGACATGCCGGATCCGCCTCAACCATCAGAAGTTCTAATCAAGCCACCGACAACAAAAAGGTTGCCAGGAAGACCGAGAAAGAGGAGAATACATTCAAGAGGAGAAGTAGATCATGCATATATTTGTTCAAGGTGCAAACAAACAGGTCACAACCGAAGAACTTGTAGCAACCCACCCCACAATCCTGACGGATTTTAAATGTTGTATATTAGTTACAACAGAACGTCGTCCTAATATTCCAATATTACAGTGTATGTAATACATTATTACAGTCTACGCACTACGATGTTACAACTTCACTACTACGCTATTACAGTTTCAGTAATACACTTGCACAGTTCGCGCACTTACAATTACGTTTTGTTGTACAGTGTACGTAACGAAGTGTTACAGTTTAACTCTAATACTCTTACAGTTTGACCTGTGTACCGTATGTTAGATGAAGACATCTCGAATAAAGAGGAAGAAGACGAGCAAGAAAGATAGGAGGAAGAAGAGCACTGTCTCCTCACGATTTCTGTTACAGTATATGTAATAAGATGTTGCAGTTGAAGCACTAGACTCTTACATTTTCAGCAGTACACTCTTACAGTTCGCGCACTACACTCTTACAGTTCCAGCAGTACTTACGATTCTGTTATATTATACGTAATAAAATGTTACAGTTTAAGTTCTAGCTGTTACAGTTCGAGCACTACAGTGTTACACCTAAAGAACAGCCCTGTTACAGTTTGAGCACTACACTCTTACAGTTCAAGCACTACAGTCTAACATACAGTTTTACATTATATGTTATAATCTCTTACAGTCGTTGGTCATGTTGATTATAGTATATATGAGGGGATGTTACAGTGTGTTATTGGTAACATGTTGAGTTTGCATGATACAGAGCACATACATAAGCACAGAGAAGACTGCATCAAACGAAAATGCTTATCATAAAGAAGCCATGTTACAATAACTCTCTACCTCTACTCTACCGACCACTCGGTAGAGTACGGAGGGGAGGAGGCAGAACGGTCAGGGGAGGGATGGGAGGAAGGGGAGGTGCCGGAACGGTCAGGGGAGGGATGGGAGGAAGGGGAGGTGCCGGAACGGTCAGGGGAGGAAGGGGAGGTGCCGGAACGGTCAGCGGAGGAAGGGGAGGAAGGGATGTGTTCTACCCTAGGGCCGATGTCTGGGAGGATGTTATTGAGGCCCTTGTCGCCGTAATGCCGGGAGGCTTTCTGTAAAGCCATCTTCCAGCCCACGTAAAAACCATCCCAGTAGTCGGCGCTGAAGGTGGACTGTCGCAACGGGGGAGCCGGGGGCGACGGTGGCACCGGTGAGGCAGGTGCCTTGCCATCCCTCTGGGGAGCACGGTTAGATGAAGACATCTGCAAATAAAGATGAAGAAGACGAGCAAGAAAGATAGGAAGAAGAAGAGCGAGGGAAGCTTGTGATGAAGGATAGGAATGACCCTGGGTTCCTTTTATAGTGTGAAGAACGGTCGTCGAAGGCTGTTTGTAAGTGCTGTCAATGGTTGCTGTATCAGTTCTTGGCAGGGTATGTAAGAGTAACTTCGCACGGTCAGAGTTCACGGGCCACCGAAGCGTCAGCGTCGTTTGGGGAAAAGGCGATGGAAAAAAGGAGGGAAGGGTAAGACGGGAATGGGAAAAAGAGACGGAGGCCAAGGAGACGGAAATCGTGTGTGGAGGGCCGTAAATGGTGACATCTGAAAAGCAGGGACTGGAAATTAAACCTGGAGAAAAGCAGGGACTTTACATCAACCGGTATTCTGACAGGGACGAGGAAATAAGTACCAGGCTCTGACAAGGACCCCCAATTAATTTTCCAATAAATTAAGATGAAGGAAAATTAAGTATATTGCATAATCAATGGTGTTTACAAAACAGTTCACTAAATCTTATATTTGTATTGGGCAGTGTTCATACAAGATAACCAGTTTTTTTATATCTTTCTAATTAAATTAAAAGGATTGCTGATAATTATGATAAAAGTTATGTGTAATTATTTTAGCATGTTTAAAATTTAATTAAGATTAGTTTACCAAATAAATTTATAAGTAAAATTATAGAATTTTAAAAATAATAATATTTATTAATCTATTTTATAATCAAACGCCGTGCGGCACGGGGGTCCAACTAATATAATATACTCTATAATATATATATATATAGATATATATATAATATATTATATATATATATATGTAAATACCGTTTATGATGCTAAGAGCTTGCCATTTCATGCTAAAAATATTGGAAAAAAGATTGTACGCGATAATTATTTGGTCTATCGTTATCTGCCATTTCAGCATAATTATACTATATATGCGTGCAATCTTTCTTTACAGTTTTCTTGATCTGTCTGATTGGAAAATAGATAAGTTACTCTGATGGATAGATAGGTGGAGGATGTCTTCATTGGTACATCCGAATAATGAGGTCTAAGCTTCAAATCTCATTTGGATATCCGCTAGGTAAGGGGAAATGATCCAGTGTAGGTAGTTTACTGCTATCATCTATACATCTTGCATGAGAGTCACAACTCTTAATTGATTAATACAAAAGGAAGGAAAGAACATTAATGATCATTAATTTAACCCAGTTCAAAAGGCGAGTACATCAATGCTCCTTATAAAGGTCCAAACTAAGAAGAATCTTCTGCCCATCCATGTGGGGATTAATTATCTAGGA
>CM024758.1:16181164-16224071 GCA_014218235.1 Colocasia esculenta | reverse complement strand
CTCTTATTCCAAACATTTACATTTCATAGGAAAGAGTGATGGAGAAGTAGTTTTTCTGTTATTCCAATGTATAAGATTGGGAATACATGGAGGACTATAGAATTATAGTTGTGCCTAAAAGCCACTAACTTTCATAATCACATGCAGAATTGAATTAAAACTCACAAGTGATTAACTGAATTATATCATCTTAAAGTGCTTTTTTGATGGTAACCCCTCCCAACAATTTACTGAAATTACATTTTCAGTTTCTTCAACCTAACAAGCTTACCTTTTCCCAACAACTCCTTTCTGGATCATCCTACTCCATGTCCCAACCAGTGAAAATTTATAAAGAAAGAAAGAAATGAACCTAATTGACATGAAAAAAACAATGCAATGACTTTCTTTGTTAAACATATGTGTTACTTTCACAAATTTCACACTGCAAGTTAATCATTCAACATTCGTATGTTTATTTGTAGCCATTGAGAGATTTTTCATATTTACCATATTATGATTTAATTTCATATTTTAAATACTCATGAATAAAATTTATAAATTTTTTTTTCTAATTAGTGATGAGAGTTCGCGATTGGAAATTAGACTCAAAGAAGAACAATGTCCAACGTATCAAAGTACTTGTTTGTTTGAACGTAAAATATTTCCGCTCGATATTCGAAGATTGCATGATGGTTTACTTTTTGGTGAAAGAGAAGATGACGAAAATCATAAAGATTATCGGAAAGAAGAAGACAAAGTTTAGAAAATAAAAGTGGATTATCTGTTATTTTTCAAGATGAAAAGGAGTGCGATATTCTGTAATCTTACGACGCAGTTGGTGTGGTAGTATGTACATGTTTATTGGAAAAGACTGGTGTAAATTTGTGAAAAATAATTGTGTCAAAGAACTTGACATTCTCAAAGTTATGTCTTCCCATTATGTACGAAGAGATGTATTTGGCAAACTATATTTAGGGATATCAGTGGTTAGTTCACTCTACGAATCTACTGAGAAGCTGGTGAATAAAGAGCCGATCAAGTGGTGGTGGCCTAATATGAAGACACATCACGTTTGTGTTGTTTTTAATGTTCAATACCATTAAGTATTTATATAGTGCTCAAATTTATTTGATATTCATGTATGTTTACTCTTCATTTATCTTTACGTCAACGCTTTATTTCACCCATTAGCTCTGGGACTCTCCATATAACGTATGTATCATATGTATGGTACTTGAATGATGTGAGGGTGTTTGGATTTTAACTCGGGACATGACATTTAATCTGTAGGAAAAATGTCTTATGAGAATCGGTCATGGTTGTACCGTGGAATAGTGAATGGAGTTGTGACCGAGGAGTTTTAAAGACGGAGTTGACAGTTTTATTGAGTTTGCATTGAGTAATTCATCAGTAGCAGTTGATCCGATGGGTAACATCCGATGTCCGTGTTCGGCTTGTAAGAACAGAAAGTGGATATCGACATGGGATGTGCCATCATCTGTATACGAGAGGATTTGTTGGCCATTATGATTATGGTCGTGTCATGTGGAGTTGAATATTCAGTCGTTTGCACCAGCTAATTACTTTGCCTCCACAAGTACGTACGTAGACATGGTTGTCGATGCTGCTGGTCCGGAGTTCAATATTCATGAAGATCAAACAATGAAGAAGTGCCGAATGATACAGCTCAGAGATTTTATCAGTTACTTCGAGATGCTGATGAGCCATTATGGGATGGTTGTGAGAAGCATACACGTTTGTCTGCAGTGTCGCAGCTATTGAATTTGAAATCTGAATTTCATATCAGCGAGAGTTGGTTTGACCGCTTCTCTTACTGTTCAAGACCATGCTTCCTCAATCAGAGAGGTTACCTGCTGACTTTTACCGTGCGAAGAAGATGGTGAATGATTTGGGGCTTGGTTTTATGAAAATTGATGCATGTCCGAATCACTGTATGCTGTACTACAAAGAGGTGCAGATAACATCATGCTGTATTTGTAAGCATGATAGGTTCAAGCCCAAGAGAGGGGACAAGTCAAAGCAGAAGGATGTTCCGTATAAGTCATTGCGGTACTTTCCTATCACACCCAGATTGCAGCGATTGTTCATTCCTCGAGGACAGCTGGACATATGACTTGGCATGCGGAAAGAGTCCGTCGCGACGAGGTGAAATGAGTCATCCTGCCGATGGTGAAGCTTGGGCTCATTTTAGCCGTACTCATCCTTACTTCTCAAGGGATCCACGCAACGTACGGCTTGGTTTATGCACAGATGGTTTCAATCCTTTCGGAGGCTCGGTGGCATCTTACTCATGTTGGCCATATTCCTAACACCGTATAACCTTCCGCCAGGCATGTGCATGAAGCGTGAGAATCTGTTCCTTTCATTGCTGATTCCGGGTCCAAAAAGTCCAGGAAAGAATATAGACATATATCTCAGACCGTTGATTGATGAGCTGAAATTGTTATGGTCAGATGGTGTGCAGTCTTATGATGCCCAGAAAACAGAATTTCAATCTGAAGGCTGCATTAATGTGGACAATAAGTGACTTTCCAGCCTACGCATGTTATCTGGCTGGAGCACACATGGGAGGTTGGCATGTCCTTATTGCATGGAGGATTCTAAATCATTGTGTTGAAATCTGGGGAAAATCTTGTTGGTTCGATTGTCATCGGCGGTTTCTACCCAGTGACCATCCTTTCCGAAAGCAAAAGGATTCTTTTTATGAAAATACAACTGTGATGGAGGAGGTAGATATGGAACGGTGTCTGGTGGAAACATGGCGAGGCGGGTCCAGAACTTACCGACTGTAACACAACTGGCTGGTAGTACCCGACAAATCCTGGCTTTGGAAGGATCACAATTGGGTGAAGCAAAGCATTTTTTGGGATTGCCTTATTGGTCAACACTTTTGATACGTCATAACCTAGACGTCATGCATATAGAGAAGAATGTTTTTGATAATGTGTTCAACACAGTTATGGACGTCAAAGTAAAACGAGGATAACGTCAAGGCACGTTTCGATTTGAAAGTACTTTGCAAACGTCCAGAACTAGAGCTACAGCATGTTCAAGGAAAAGTGGTGCAACCTAAAGCTGCATATGTGCTTGGGGCAGACAGATTAAGGAAGTGTTGCAATGGTTTAAAGCAATTGAGATTTCCGGATGGATATGTCTCGAATATTGCGCGTTGTGTAAATGTCAACGAGGAAAAATATACGGAATGAAGAGTCATGACTGCCATGTTTTCATGCAAAGACTGATGCCTCTTGCTTTTCGTGAGTTGTTGCCGAAACAAATATGGGGAGCAATGACTGAGCTGAGTCAATTCTTCAGGATTTTATCTGCATCAGAACTCAAAATTCATGACTTGCAAAATATAGAGCAAATATAATTCAGACAGTCTGCAAATTAGAGAAGATATTTCCTCCAGCATTCTTTGATTCAATGGAGCACCTGATCATCCATTTACCATATGAGGCAAGGGCGAGGACCAGTACAATTTCGATGGATGTATCCGTTTGAGAGGTATATTTCTACATCTCAATTTATTGCCATTACGACGATCTTTTATATTACTTATGTATGCATTTGAATTATTGTCGTAGGTGCATGCACGATCTTAAGATGAAAGTCCGCAACAAAGCACAAGTTGAGGGCTCCATTACTCAGGCGTACCTCATTGAGGAGATATCGAACTTTTGTTCGATGTACTTTGACACGGAAATACGAACCCGACGCACTCAACCTCCACGTAATGATGATGGTGGAGATTCCGAGGTGTCAGACCGACTCTCTGTATTCAAGTGTCCCGGACGGGCGTTCGATCTTCATCTACTCGCGCACTCCAAGACAGAGAGTTGGTAGCTGCGGAGATCTACGTGTTCATGAATTGCGAAGAACTAGAACCCTACATTCAGTACTCTCCACGCTTATTCGTCATCATTTGCGTGCATTGCTGCAGAACCTAACGGTTGTGTGACATTTACATTGCAGAGAGTTTGAATCGGTCATATTGCGACGGAATCCACGTCTAACTGACGTGCAGGTTGAAAAGGAACGGGAGAAGTCTTTTCCTACTGGTTAAGATCTCGAGTATGTGTCTAATTATTTTGAAACATAAGTGTTATGTTTTTTATGCAGACTGAGTTGAAGTCATTTATTCAATGTTTGTCTATTTATCTCATAATAGGTTGAACAAGGCTTCATTCCCGATTCAAGAGTACAACAGATCAGTTTTGGCCCCTCGAAGATTGTACGTGTCTATCCAGGCTACATTGTGAATGGATACAGATTTCACACGAGAGATTATGGACGGAATAAGTCTACGATGAACAGCGGCGTATGTGTGAAGGGAAGTGCCTACAATGAAAATGAAATTGACTATTATGGCATTCTCGAAGAAGTCATTGAACTGCAATTTTTGGGACAAGACAACAATGTATTTCTGTTCAAGTGTCATGGTTTGACCCGACATCTATTCGTCATGACACAACATATGGATTAATCGATGTGAAGCATAAGTCCAAATTGAGTACATATGAGCCATTCATCCTGGCGGCACAAGCCCAACAAGTTTATTATTCAAATTATACATCCCTCAAATTAAGAGATTGGTGGGCTGCATGTAGAGTGAAATCAAGACTATTCCCTGAGTATGAGCTTCTCCCGACTGATGATGAGCTCGAAGGTGTTAATGACAACTTTTCCAATCAGATCGGAGTGACGCACGAGAGTTGGCAGCTTCTACGCAGTACAATGTTCATGATATAAATGAAACAATTTGCTTACATAAGGAACGAACAAGAAGAAGTTGACCCAAATGTCGCTGAGCGGGAGGTGGAGTCTGATGTGGAGGAAGACTCCCAAGATGATGAGGATGAATTCCAGGATGATGTTGAATGAAACATGTCTTCAGCATCTGATGATGAATATAGATAATATACTGCATATTTTGTAAGAAATTGGTGTTGTTGTTCATTACATGTTCATAATAAATTGCTACTTCAAATTGAGTGCTGATGACTTGCTATATCTTTATTTGTATCAATAGAGATATGGTACGTGGAGGACGCAGCCGGACGGTTGCCACGTCCGTTGGCAGAGGGACTGCCTCCCCGTCCACGTCTGCCTCCAGGTCCGCGACAGGTATATGCATATGTACACAAAAAACCATATGGGTATTATTGTTTATATTGATTTCACGAGAACTAACGTACATACATTTTACAGGGACTGCCTCCCCGTCCACGCCCGTCTTCCCAGCGACAGGTAAATTTCTATATTGTTGTTTATTTGAAATTCATAATTTCTAATGTGTATGAAATTTTGCAGGGACTGCCTCCCCGTCCACGCCCGTCGTCCCAGCGACAGGTAATTTTCTACATTGTTGTTTTTTTGAAATTCATAATTTCTAATGTGTATGAATTTTGCAGGGACTGCCTCTCCGTCCACGCCCGTCGTCCCAGCGACAAGTAAATTTCTATATTCTGTTTTATTTTGAAATTCATAATTTCTAATGTGTATGAAATTTTGCAGGGACTGCCCCCCGTCCACGCCCGTCGTCCCAGCGACAGGTAAATTTCTATATTGTTGTTTATTTGAAATTCATATTTTCTAATGTGTATGAATTTTGCCTCCCGGTCGACCATCCAGCACGTGCCACCTTCGTCTTCTTCCTCACCACAAGGTAAACATATGTTTCAATAGATTAGTATGTTTGGTCTCTTGCAATTTATACAATAAAAGTGTACTAAATTGTTTTCAACAGAGTGGAGAGCCAGCATCCAGCAGCTGAAGAGGGGCCTCAGCTACCAGGACGACAACCATGCTGGATCTCAGGGTAAAGTTCATCATCTCAGTGTTACTGTATTTGTTATTTAGGATATACATTTCATGTAGAAATTAATGTGGAATTGCAGGGGGAAGATAGATCCCAGTCCTGCTTCCCGCTATATTACGACGCTGGTCCACGCACATATTCCAGGACCAGTGGATGCATGGAGAGACTTCCCGGTGCCAGTCCGGATTTATTATTTGACATGTTTACGGTATTTTTATTTTTTAGAAGAGTTGAAGTCATTTATTCAATTATTATTAATTTGGTTTATTGCAGAACGTTGATTAATTTTATTTCTTTACAGCGGAGGTTCGCGTTCACGAGACCCGAGGATCTCCCTCGGGCTCGAGCCGTCTGGGAGATTACGGCCCAGACTAATTTAAGAAAGTCGATGTGGGAGGTACGGACAAGGCAATGAAGACCACAGGCAACCGGGATCCTATGGCTTGGGTGGATTACGGCCCTGTTTGGCTGCGGAGGGACTATTGGGAGTCCCTTTGCGCGCGTTGGCTGCTGGACCATGGCAGCAGCGGTCACAGGCGGCAATACGCAACAGAGCAACTCAACCGAGAAGAATGTGCATACTAGTGGATCCGTATCTTATGCGACCCACAGTAAAAATTGGTAAGTATTTTATTGTTCGATTCATATATACATATGGATTATTATTGTGAAACTAACTAATTTGTTGAATTTTAAGCATCACGACCTGGAGCGTGCCCCTACTTTCCGCGAGTTATTTGACCGGACTCATAAGCGGAAGGGGACGGATGACTATGTTACCGAGAGTGCCCGCACGATTGCTGTAAGTCAAGCTTTAAATTATGAATTCAATTATGATATTAAAGTAATTTGTTTTCAATAATTTAATTTTAAATTATTTTACAGGAGACGTACGACAGACGATGGCGGAGCGCTACACAGAGGGCACTCCCCAGCCAGATTTGGATGCGGACACTTGGGTCGAGGCAGCGGGAGTGCCGAGGAAGGGTCGAGTGTACGGCTTTGGGGACAGCCTGGATACTCATCGAGTGTTGTCCTCATATGCCAGTTCGATCGCTCCTCCGGCACACGCGAGTTCATCTTCTGCGCCGCCCGTCAGTGGTGTGAGGACATTAGAGGCATCATTCGGGAGGAGCTACGTACAGAGCTACAGACGCAGCGGGAAGAGCTACAGACGCAGCGGGTAGAGCTACAGGCGCAGCGGGTAGAGATAGAGGCGCAGCGGGTACAGCTACAGACGCAGTTCAGCGATATGGTTCAGCAGTTCATCTCAATAATGCAGGGAGTACGCCCCACACAGCCAGCAGCTCAGGTCAGTATTAGTATTATTTCATATACTTAGGATTGGGTCGGGCGTTCAATTACGGATCTAAAAAACCCCAAGTATATAAAGCGTCAAAACACACAACCCGGGGGTCCAAAATCCCAAATAGGGATCGGATCGGCGTGCCGTTTTCTCCGACACGACCGGGTGGGTTAAAGTGACGTGTAGAACTGACGGAATCCAATTTGGATCCCCGGATTGGGTTGGGCATTCAATTGACGGATCTAAAAAGGCAAGTATATATAAAAGGTTAAAACACACAATCCGGGGGTCCAAAATCCCAAATAGGGATCCAATCGACGTGTCGTTTTCCCGACACCGACCGAGTGGTTAAAGTGACGTGTACAAAACTGACGAATCCAATTTGGATCTCCGGATTGGGTTGGGCATTCAAAGGACGGATCTAAAAACACGGTCAAACGGATATAAATGGTTAAAACACGCAACCGGGGGTCCAAAATCCCAAATAGGGATCCGATCGACGTGCCGTTTTCTCCGACACGACCGGGTGGGTTAAAGTGACGTGTAGAAACTGACGGAATCCAATTTGGATCCCCGATTGGGTTGGGCATTCAATGACGGATCTAAAAACAGGCAAGTATATATAAAAGGTTAACACACAACCGGGGGTCCAAAATCCCAAATAGGATCCGATCGACGTGCCATTTTCTCCGACACGACCGGGTGGGTTAAAGTGACGTGTAGAAACTGACGGAATCCAATTTGGATCCCCGGATTGGGTTGGACATTCAAAGACGGATCTAAAAACACGACCAAGCATATATAAATGGTTAAAACACGCAACCCGGGGGTCCAAAATCCCAAATAGGGATCAATCGACGTGCCGTTTTCTCCGACACGACGGAGTGGTTAAAGTGACGTGTAGAAACTGACGGAATCCAATTTGGATCCCCGGATTGGGTTGGACATTCAAAGGACGGATCTAAAAACACGGTCACCATATATAAATGGTTAAAACACGCAACCCGGGGGTCCAAAATCCCAAATAGGGATCAATCGACGTGCCGTTTTCTCCGACACGACCGGGTGGGTTAAAGTGACGTGTAGAAACTGACGGAATCCAATTTGGATCCCCGGATTGGGTTGGACATTCAAAGACGGATCAAAAAACACGGTCAACCATATATAAATGGTTAAAACACGCAACCCGGGGGTCCAAAATCCCAATAGGGATCCAATCGACGTGTCGTTTTCTCCGACATGACCGGGTGGGTTAAAGTGACGTGTACAAACTGACAGAATCCAATTTGGATCTCCGGATTGGGTTGGGCATTCAAAGGACGGATTAAAAACGGGCAAGTATATATAAAAGGTTAAAACACACAACCGGGGGTCCAAAATCCCAATAGGATCCGATCGACGTGCCGTTTTCTCGACACGACCGGGTGGTTTAAAGTGACGTGTAGAAACTGACGGAATCCAATTTGGATCCCCGATTGGGTTGGGCATTCAAAGGACGGATCTAAAAACACGGCCAAACATATATAAATGGTTAAAAGACGCAACCCGGGGGTCTAAAATCCCAAATAGGGATCCGATCGACGTGCCGTTTTCTCCGACACGACCGGGTGGGTTAAAGTGACGTGTGGGAACTGACGGAATCCAATTTGGATCTCCGGATTGGGTTGGGCATTCAAAGGACGGATCTAAAAACACCCAAGAAAATGATGGATCTAAAAATAGTATTGTATTAAGCTTGAGAAATAATCACATGTTTTAAATTTCATTTTTGAAAATACTGTATGTCTTTTATTTATTATTAATGTTTCTCATTTTAATTTGTTTTAATATAGGATCCAGCTCCAGACGATGACGAGGCAGGGACAACAGACGATCCAACAGATCTATGTTGATTTTTGTATTCATTATTCTATATGATTTTATATTTATTGTATTTTATGATTTTATGTTGATTGTTAGTATTTGTTAAATTTATGAATATTGTAGCAGGTTTGACATTGTAGCAATGTTGACAAATCATTTTTATTTGCCTATTTTAAAAAAAAATATATGTGTATTTTCCGACGGATTTTCCGACGGATAAGTATCCGTCGGAACTTATAAATTACCGACGGAAAAATACCGTCGGTAATACCGTCGGAAAATACTGACGGATTGACCGACGGATATGTTCCGTCGGAACTGATAAATTACCGACGGCGAAACACCGTCGGCAATTCCGTCGGAAAATACTGACGGATTGGCCGACAGATATATATCCTCGGAACTGATAAATTACCGACGGCTAAAGATCGTCGGCAATTCCGTCGGAAAATACTGACGGCTTTACCGACGGATTATATCTGTTGGAGGTTTCGACCGAATTCCGACGGATTGTCATCCGTCGGAAATTTCTGACCAGTATTTCCGACGGAAAGTTTCCGACGAGCTTTGGACGGAAAGCGGTCGGAAGGCTCCTTTTCCGACGGAATACCGACGGATTTCCGACGGATTCAGTCCGTCGGAAATAGCGCATTTTCTTTATTGATGGGAAAGCTTATACAAGACTCCGAAGTCCGGACCCTCCGGATTTGCAGTAAGTACTGATCCTGAGGACTGAGAATTGGTGAAGAATATTGAAAGGATATTCACAATACTTAAGTGTACAGAGAAGAAAGGTCTTCTGACTACATTCCAATTGGATCGTGATGCCCGTGCTTGGCGGGAAACTGTGGAAGCTACTCTGGAGGATACAAGTCAAGTTAGTTGGGATGAATTTGTAGAACTATTTAATGATCAATACTTTTCTGAGGTAGTCCAGGAACGGAAGGCAAACGAATTTGCCAGTTTGAAACAACTAAGAATGTCGGTATCCGAGAGTATGAGACTCAATTTGCCCGGTTGTCAAATTAAGTATGCTCCACATCTTATAACCACAGAGAAGTTAAAGGCTAAGAGGTTTATGAATGGATTGCGTCGCAACTTTATCATGCAACTAACTCCTCATCTGATTACTACTTATTTAGAAATGGTTAGAGAGCTTTTGCACTGGAAGCGGCAACTGATATGTGGATAAGATTAGAGGAAAATTTGGAGAAGGGTCTTCGGATCGAAAAAAGGAAGTATGAGTCAGGAAATGTTCCGAAGGTTCAGCAAACTACTAAGAAGGCAGGCAAAACTCGGTAGGGAATAAGGATGTTTGTAAGCATTGCATCGTGTCGGGCATAAGATTGAAAATTGTTGGCATAAGTCGGGTGCATGTTTCCGTTGTGGAAGCACTCAACAACGAATTTCAGATTGCCCGATGGCCAGAGTGCACAACAAACAGGAACCCTCAAGTTAAGCAAGGAAGACTGCAAGCCATTCAAGAAGTGGAATCTGAATCCCCACAAGAAGGTGGATTGATTGAAGGTACATTGTTAGTAAACTCAAAACCTGCATTGTGTTGTTTGATTATGGAGCTACGCACTCTTTCATTAGCTATGAGTTTGCTAAACTCCTGGAAGTAAAGTCAGTTCCATTAACCACACAACTTGAGGTTGTAACTCCTTAAGTGAGGGTAAAAAGCTTAAAGAATATTACCCTGCTAGCCAGATTATTATCAAAGGACATGATTTACGGGGTGATTTGATATGTTTAGAAATGTGGGATTACGATGTAATCTTGGGATGGATTGGCTATCTAAACACCATGCAAACTTAGATTGCCAATTGAGACAAGTGACTTTCTTAGGAGAGGAAATTTATTCCATGACCTTTGATAAACCCCAAGCCAGGAGAATACCGATAATTTCAACGATTAAGGATTGTAAGTTAGTACAGAAAGGCTGTGAAGGATATTTGGCGTCTGTTACCTTATTAAATCAGAACATTGCGGGATTGGAAAATATTCCAGTAGTAAGGGAATTTATGATGTTTTCCCTGAAGAGCTACCTAGCATACCACCTGATAGAGGGGAATTTTTCATTTAGTTGGTGCCAGGAGCTACACCAATTTCTAGAACACCTTACCGAATGTCAATAGAAGAACTGAAGGAATTGAAAAGGCAATTGTTGGAATTGATAGAGAAGGGATTCATTAGACCCAGTACCTCACCTTGGGTGGTGCCCAGTACTATTTGTTAGAAGAAAGATGGGTCTATGCGATTGTGTATAGATTATCGGCAGTTTAAATCAATGACAATAAAGAACAAGTACCCACTTCCGAGAATTGATGATTTATTTGATCAGTTGTCTGGAGCTCAGTGTTTTTCCAAGATTGATTTAAGATCTGGATATCATCAGTTTAAAATTCAAGAATCAGATATTTATAAAACAACTTTCCGAACGAGATATGGACATTATGATTTGTGGTGATGCCGTTTGCATTGACCAACGCACGGCTGCATTTATGCGCCTGATGAACGATGTGTTCAGATCTTATTTAGATCAGTTTGTGGTTGTATTTATTGATGATATACTCATTTACTCCAAAAGTATAGAAGAGCATGAAGCTCATTTACGAATCACTTTGCAGTTATTGCGGGACAATAAATTATATGCAAAGTTTAACAAGTGTGAATTTTGGTTGAAAGAAGTAATGTTCTTAGGACACATTATTTCTAAAGAAGGTTTGTCAGTAGATTCTTCAAAGATTGAAACTATACAAAAGTGGGAGCAACCTAAGAATCTTACTGAAGTAAGAAGTTTTCTGGGCATGGCTAGTTACTACCGACGATTTGTCAAGGTTTTTCTATAATTGCCTCACCTCTTACACAGTTAACCAGAAAAGGAACTGCTTTTATCTGGAATGAGAATTGTGAAGAAGCGTTCCAATTGTTAAAGGAATGTTTATCGTCAGCACCAATTCTAGCTTTGCCGGTAGAGGGAAAGTTATTTGAGGTTTATACTGATGCTTCCAACATTGGACTGGGTGTGCACTAATGCAAGATGGAAGAGTTATTGCGTATGCTTCAAGACAGTTAAAGACTCACGAGAAGAACTACCTAGTACATGATTTAGAATTGGCCGCTGTGGTCTTTGCTCTCAAGCTTTGGAGACACTACCTGTATGATAACCAATTCATAGTGTACTCCGATCACAAGAGTCTCAAGTATTTATTTTCACAGAAAGAACTGAATATGAGACAAAGAAGATGGATGGAATATATCAAAGATTATGATTTTAAAATTGAATACCATCCAGGAAAAGGAAACACCGTGGCTGACGCACTCAGCAGAAATCCTATAGCCAAGATGTTTCGGTTGCAAGTAAGGGAATGGAAATTGTTGGAGGAATTTTCCACATTCAGTTTGAAAGTTGAAAAACAAGAAGAAAGAATTGTGATTAGCAACTTGGTAGTACAGTCAGATTTGCTAAAGCAAATTAATGAGCAACAAGACAATGACCCTATGTTGGCAGAGATACGAGAAAAATTGGCTTCTAAACCTGTTTTAATGAAGATTCTCGTGGAAATCTTCGATTCCGGGACAGATTGTGTGTACCGGATAATCCTAAAATCAAGAAGCAGATTTTGGAAGAAGTTCATCGATCACATTATACTATTCATCCAGGAGCTGTCAAATTGTATCAGGATTTAAAGAAGCACTTCTGGTGGTGCAACATGAAAAAGGATATTGTGACTTTTATTGCAAAATATTTGACATGTCAGAAAATTAAGGCAGAAGCACACAAGATTTACTTCGCATTTTTGGAGAGAGTTACAAGATGCTTGGGAACAAAATAAAATTTAGTACTGCATTTCACCCTCAAACAGATGGACAGACCAAACGGGTGAATCAAATTATTGAGGACATGTGTCGTGCTTGTGTACTAGAGTTTGGAATGACTGGAACACTCACTTAGCTATTATGGAATTTGCATATAATAATAGCTACCAGTTGATAACTGTACAATTTTTCAGGTTAAACTTCATACATATATTGATTTTAGACATCATTTGTCTGCAAATAATATGCGGTTTGATTTGAAATTTCATTTTTATCTATAAACAAAATTTTGAGCATTTTAGTTAAATGTTTGGGTAGATTACATAATTAAAATTTTCATTTAATACAATTAAATATTTTTGTGAATAATTTGATTAATATTTTTTTTTACATTGTACATAAATAATTTTTGAATTCTTATATTCTTGTAAATATTAGTAAATCAGATTTTTAATCAATTTTAGTATTAACACCCTACCCAATCTTATCCCATTAATAAATAAAAAAATTGTTTAACATACCCCACCAATACCAACATGCCACTTCCCTCGTCTTGCTGGCCATCACTAATTTTTTTTCTTCCTGTTAACTCCAGAAGAACCTGGAAGCAGTGGCGACTTGGGGTTTGCAGACCTGCAGGCGCATCACTCTGGTGCAGAGCTCGGAAGATGGAGGCTGGCCCTGCAGCTTGCGTGAAGGCCGGATCTGGGCCGTGCGATGGAGCTCTGGCGCTCAGTGGGTGTGCAGGATGGCGGCCCGGCGAGGCTGGCGACCTGGTGCAGAGGCTTTGGCGGGCTGCTGGGGTGTGAAGCTTGCAGGAGGCCAGATGGCGTTAAGGGGGTGTGCTGGTGTGCAGGTGCGTTGATGGGGGCTTTGTGCTGATCTGGCCGGCCATGAGCCTGGAGGGTGGTGCGGCCAGGAGCTCAGGTGAGCTGGCAATGGAGGTTTGCTGCTTTGTGGCCAGGCGGATGAGGCCGGTCCACTGTAGCTGTGCAGCTGGCGGAGGCTTGTGCATGCGGATGGTGCGGATCTGGCCTGTTGAAGCAGGCTGGGCGCTGATGGTGCTGTGCGATCCTGGGTGCTGATGGTGCTGGCCAAGCTGCTGTGCGCGGTGCTGGTGATGGGCCGGTTGAGGGCTGCCTGGGTTGTGTGCTGAGCAGATCTTGCATGGGGGTTGTGTCGTGCGAAGCTTTGGCGGTCTGGTGCGATGCTGAGGGCATGGCCAGTGCTGTGCAGGCTGGCGGATGGCGCTGCGATGGCTGTTGGGAGGCACGGCGGTGCCCAGATCTGGTTGTGTGCGGCTGGGCGATGTGTGCGGCGAGCAGGAGCTGGGGCACCCAGGGCCGGTGTGCTGGTGCCCGGATGCGGTGCACTGTTGGGCCGGATCTGGCGCCCAGGTGGAAAGAGATGTAAGCTGTGTAGGCGGCGGCAGGAGGTGCGCTGCTGGTTCGTTGGCCATGGTCCATGGCGATGGTGCTGTGCTGCTGAGGTGGCTGTGCGTGGCCCTGCTGGTGCGAAGCAGATGCGATGGAGCTGTGCTGGCGGTGGAGTCCAGGGGGTTATAAAAGGACCCAAGGTCCTCTTCTCCGGGGCCGCAGTTCGATTCTCCTTAGGAATTCTTAGTTTCTATTTCCTGTGTTTTTCTTGTTGAGCAGAACCAGTGAGAGGGGGTTCTCTCGTTCAGATTTTTATTTCTTTTAGTTCTTCCTTCCCTCTAGTTCAGAATTGAGGGGGGGGGGAGGGAAGAAGATTCGCCAGTGAGGTGTTTGGGGAATTTTTTTGTCACTTTGTTCTGTAATCCTCTGGTTCGGCTGGTTGAAGCAGGGAAGGGTTGGAGTTTTTGGTTCAGAATTTTAAGTTTTTCTTCTGTGCTTCTGTTCTTCCAGCATTTCAGAGGGGTGGAGTTCAATTTTTTTTTATTTTCTATTTGGGGTTTCCTTCGGCTGTAAGGGGTGTTCTTCGTCTCCTTCTTCTGTTCTAACTGAGAGAGATTTCAGAGCGAGGGGAGACCGATCCAAAGAATTTTAATGCCTTTAGTTTTCAATTTTTTTTCTGTTTTGAAGAGTTCAATTCGATGATATCTATGTCAGTTTATCTGCATTTCTTTTCTTCCATGTGAATCGCGTACTGCTCTTCATTTCTTGCTGTGCAAAAACCTTGAGATTAATTTCTTCTGTAAAAATTCGTTGAAATCAACTGGTCTTTACTCCCTTCTGTGGAAATTTTTGAAAGCTCGACTGCTGTGAACATATGTGGGCATTTAAATTCTTTTGATGTGAGATCGCAAGTTCATGTCCCTGCTGTAGCAGAGAATGGATATGCATTTATGATGATTTTTGGAGATTTTCCAGTTTGCTTTCGAGTTATTAATTTGGACCTATCACTGTTCTTCATATCCTGAGAATTCCAATTTAGCTATAGTAAAGTGCTGCTGCATTAGTAAATTCATGTTTCTAATTTCTGTCTAATCCTTGAGCTGTGAGGTAATGATCTGATGTTCGTGGAGAGCTGATTTTGGTTAATTGTTCATCCCCTAAGCTGAGGGGTACATTGGTTGAATTTTCTTTTGAGAATCTTGTTCTGTTATTTTTATCCTTTCTTGAGATCCAAATTGTTCCAGAGTTAGAAGTTGCATCTGTGTGTAATTTCTGATTGTGGATTGAGCAATTAGAGAGGTGAAAGTGTGTAGAAATTCATTCTGAGCGCCATATTTTTGTCTATCTTTTATTCGAAGTTGTTTGTCCAGCCATTTAAGAATGTCTAACTCAGATCTCTTTATGTTTTTTTGACCAATCAAGTTGTGAAGGATTTGGTTGGATTTGTTTTCTTATTCACTTTTAATGCATTGTTGATAGAGATTTCAAGTCAAAGTAGTTTAAATCAAGTTCTATTCAGCTTTTCCGTGGATATGACCTGTTCTCACCATCTACTAGTTCATCTTTGTGATTTTTAATTTGTGAGGCAGTTTTAGAGAAGGTGAGCATTTTGACGTGTGCAACGAACTCTTGACAACAGAAAACGCACGGTCACCGGTCTACTATTCAAATGGCACCATTTGAAGTTTTATGTGGTCGACAATGTAGATCACCATTGTGTTGGGTAGAACTAAAGAAAACACATATTCTTGGACCTGAAATGATCCAAGAGACAACAGAAATCATCAAGTTAGTACAAGATCGGATGAAAGTTGCTCAAGACCGACAGAAAAGTTATGCCGATCGTCGTAGAAGGGAATTGGAATTTCAACAAGGGGAACATGTATTTCTTAAAGTGTCACCCCGAAGAGGAATCAAAAGATTCAGTATCAAGGGAAAAGTGAGTCCAAGATACATTGGACCTTTTGAAATACTGAAGAGGGTCGGTGAAATGACATACCAACTAGCACTTCCACCACAATTATCCAATGTTCATGATATCTTCCATGTGTCAATGTTAAGAAAGTATGTATATGATCCAGAACATATTATTGGGTACCAAGATCTGGATGTACAAGAAAATTTAGCATATGAAGAAAGGCCAGTACAAATCCTCGATCGAAAAATCAAGCAACTTAGGAACAAGGAAGTTCCTTTATTAAAGATCCAGTGGAATAAGCGAGGACAAGAAGAGGCAACATGAGATTGGAAGATGCCATCAAGGAAAAGTATCCAGAATTGTTTACAGTCAGTAACCACATCCTTGTGTAAATTAAATTTGGAGGACCAATTTCTTTTAGTGGGGAGAGTTGTAACGCCCCAGAATTATATTTGTAGAAAAACATAAGTAATAAAGTTATTAGACTTAAGCATTAGTTTTAAATTGTAATAATTGATATTCAGGAATGATTAGTATTAACTAACATTACCCCAGTGTCGTACACGGACGTGCGCGCTCCCACAGGGTGACACTGAAAAATAGTAACGAAAATGAAATCCGAGAACACCATAATTTTCAGAAAAATGTGGAGATCTCAGAAATATAAATATTAGAATTTTTCGACGTACGGATTTCGAGATTAAGTCGACGCGACTATTTTTCGGGTGATTTTTCACCTCCTATACAATAAATTCAAAAAAATTAAACTAAAATCATCATAATTTGTAAAACCATCATATTAGGTTATGGGTAAAATTTCAATACAAACTGATTTTGTTTGGACATGGTTTCATTAAGTCTAATAAACCAGCTGAATTAGGGAGTATTTACGTAACCACTTTTTGGTGAATTATGGGATGCTTACGTGTGGAGCGTTGGAGAGGCCAGCACACTTAAGGGTAGGGTAATCATGGGTATTAACTACGTGTGAGCTTTGAAATCCTTGCATGTGATATGTGTTAAGGTAAGAATCAAATGATTCTTACCATGACACCTCATGGCCGACGTGCCTCTGCATGAGGAAGTCATGAGGCTTATAAAAGCCATCCCTCTCCTGCGTTCGCACCTTTTTACACCTTGGCTCCTGTCTCTGTTCTTGCTTTCCCCTGCTCTTGGCTGCTAGAAGTGTTGTGGAGGAGCTAGAACTGCTGCTGGGGAATTGTGGTCGTTGCACTTGCAACTACTTCCGCCTCTGCTTTTGTTGCTATTGTAGCTGCTACCTTAGAGTCAACTTACTGCTGAAGTTACTGTCGTTGTTAACAAGCTATCCACTTTGGGAAGGAGTTTTCTTATACTGGGTTAGGCTCTTCCATCAAGGTCACGTGGAAGTTCACCTGTTTAGTAAGGTAGGATTCATCTCTCTTGGGTTCAATTCGGTTTTTCCATGTGTCACAAGGGATTCTTAATGAACGGATCGGTGATTATACTTGTGAATCTCTGTTTTTCTTCCAGTCATAGCAAAATTGTTCTTGTTGGGAAAGAAACAACTTGGTTCTATTTTGGATATCATTTCCTATCTTCTTTATTTACCTCTGATCCTTGTTTATGTTATAAAGCCTGAAGAAGTCTTAATCTCTTTAGAACTATATGAGAACTTCTGTTTAATTAGTAGGTATTCCAAGCCTTGATTTAGATTCATAAAATCTTTTATGGTTTAGTGTCCATCATGTAGGAATCTTCCATCAAACTATTGCTATCAAGGTTCTACTTCTAGTACTAAACTATGTTTAGTTTCAAGCAAGTCAAGTTGGAATTACAAACCCCTTCTTTCATCTTGTTTGTTCGGTTTATAAACCACTATGAGAACTTCAATTAGACTCTTCCATTTGATATTAAACATGTCTTGGGTTATAAGTTTTATAATTAGGGCCTTTAGAACATATTTACAAAGCATTTCTAGAAGTTCTGCAGCTACCTGTCGACAGCAAGCCCAAAGCTGTCGACAGGCGCATGCTATCCAGAACCAAGATAACTGGGACTGTGTGTTGCTGTCGACAGGCCCCTGGTTGCTGTCGACAGAAACATACAGTCCAGCAAGCTAGAGTTCTGTCTGCAGCCATCTGTCGACAAGCCCTTTCCTGTCTGTCGACAGGTACTGTCCTGTCTTGGATTTCAGCACTCTTACATGTGTGAATCATTGTTCAAAGTTCATCCTAATAGCCTACCAAATTACCCTCTTATTTAATTTGATATTTTCTGTCATTCTATCATAAAGATTACCCACTTTGGATACCTTAACTTCCCTTGAATTATTTTTAAAGTTGCCAATCACGAATAGCACTCCGATTGAGTCTATTCTTCGGTATTCGGTAATTGGGTCTATAAAATCTAATCACCTGAGAGTTCATATGCTTGAACACCTCACGAGATGTGATTAATTAATGATGACACTTATTGGGTCCTTGTACCCCTGTGATTTATATGCCTGAGCAAATAGGGCTGGTCCAGTCCTGGGTGGAGCACCCGAATTCATTTTCTAACCACGTGGAATGATAAAGACCATCTGGATGTCTGACATTGCATCAACCATTTTCTGAATATGGTCATCATAATTCCTGTATTGTGTAGATGATATGTGAATCAATTCTTGAGCTATATATCTAAGCATGATCTGAGCTTTACTGTCATTACATCAAGTTTATTGTTCTGAAATCTGGTATGTCTCTTTGATATCCCGTTATGTCCTTATCTTGGTTACCATGTATACATTCTTGAATTGTGAATTGAACTATGGAATTTGAATTCTACTGGGCTAGTTAGCTCATTATTTCCTACCATTTTCAGGTATTACAGCTGGGGATGACATTTAAGGGTTTGAGCGTTGAGGGAACCGACCATGACGAGCAAGCAATCCGTTTCCATTTCTCTTTTAGTAGTGTGAAAGGAGATATGTAATATAAGTTGTTTTGATCTACTCTCTCATAGTTTTTATGAGAAGTAGCTTTGTATAAAACTTCCGCTTACGATGTTATGAATGGATAAAGAAGTATTACCTGTCGTGCCTGTTTTTTTGTCACTTTCGATAAATAGCTTTTTCTTAGGACGTGACACACATGCCCCTTTAAACTTCACCTCCTTCTTGGTCACCTAAAAAGGGTAGGATGTGTGAGCTAACTAGCCCAGTAGGATTCAAATGCTCAAATCATAAGAATTAAAATATATGATGATCAAGATAAAAGACTAGTCTGACATCACAGAGGACAAGTAAGCATCTCACCATGGTAGTGAAATTGGAACAGTGGTACTGAAATACAAAACATGCTCAGGAATTCACACTGAATCTCATGATCTGGCTCATATATATATATTTACACAAGACAGGTAACATGATGACCATAATCAAACAGTATTGATGCAATGCCAAACATCCAGGTATCCTTTATCGTTTCGTGCGGCCAGTAAATGAATTCGGGTGCTCCTCCCAAGACTGGACTAGCCCTATTTGCACAGGCATACTAATCATGTGGGGTCCAAGGACCCAATAACTGTCATCAAAACTTATTCATAACCAACAGGGTTACTCAAATCCAAACTCTCATGACATCAGGTTTATGAACTCAAGTTACTGAACATAGGGAGTTTTAACCAACTAGACGGCACTTGTATTTGGAAAACTCAAGAGTAATCAACGAAGGGTAAAGGACACAATGTGGATAATATCTGTAATGATATAACAGTAAATACCCAAAGGAATGAAGATGGTAGCTTACTAGGCATGTGGTTTGAAGTATTAGCAAAAGACTGAGCAAAGGTAGGTGCTGGAACATTGGCCAGAACAGTGGTTGTCGACAGCCAAGAGGTGGCTGTCGACAGGTACAAGCATCCAGAAGTCAATTTCTAGTTCTGGGATAGTGCCTATCGATAGGCATGGTCTGTCTGTCGACAGGGCAGTGTGTCTGCCAACTGACAGGGACCATCTTTCGATAGCCACTGTTGTTTCCAGCAGCCTGGAGTTCTGGAAGCCTAGGCCTGTTGACATGTACTTCCTGTCTGTCGATAGCCGCTGGTTCCACTTCCAGAAATGACTCTATAAACATTCTAAAAATTAAATCATGAAACCTATGGATCTAAGTATGAATAATATCAAATGGAAAGACTTATTTGCAGCCTTCACTACTAATTTTTATGCTGAACAAAATGACACTTATAGGATGACAATCTACACATGTCTAGCTAGGAGCTTAACATAACATGGTACGGGGAGAATAGCCTCTATAACAATGGTTATGTGGAGAGATTCCTGCAAGGTAGACACCCAATTTCAGAAGTATTTAAGAAGTTCAAACCAAAGCTTGATGATGCAAACACGTAAATAGGGGATGTAGACACTAATCCAAGATAGATTGACAAGTTCAAAGGCTACATGTACGTAGCTATGAGCTTTCTAGCAAGGGTAGAAGATGAAGGTATGAAGAGAAGATAGAATCCTACCTTCTCTTGAAGGGTAATACTTCCACTCCGATGGCTTACAATTGATGGAAGGAAATGGAGCAAAGGGTGCAACACAGCTGCCTCCAATAGCTACAGCCGGTAGCACCTTCGATAAGGACATCAAAAGCAGCAGCTCCTCTTGGTGCACAACAACGACAGCCACCCACCAGCCCAGAATTGCACATACAGCAGCAGAAGAAGCAGTAAGAACAGGAAGGAGACCCACAGATGCCAGCATTGGAAAGGTTGGTATGCTAGTTTTTATAACTCACAGGCCTTTCCCATGCACAATGGCACGTCGGCCCACAAGTGTTGTGGTAAAACCTCATTTACCCACCCATAGTCACCTGGTCCATACAACTCTCCACGAGTTACACATGGGTAAATATGTGTAAGGGGTTGAACTCACAATGACATGGACTTACGTTGCCATGATACGTAAGCATGCAAAAATTCAAAAAATGGTTTCCGTAAATGGGCAATAAAGCAATTGGCCCAAGAATCCTCATGTAAATATATTCAAACGATGTCCATTGTGCTAAAATTTCAACTATAGGCTAACATAATGGTTTTACAAATTATGGTGATTTTAGTTTATTTTTAGAACGTATTTTTCACTGGGTGAAAAATTGCCCGGAAAATAGTTGCGTCGGCTTAATCTCGTAATCCGTACGTCAACAAATCAGGATATTTATATTTCTGATATCACCATATTTTTCTGGAAATTATGGTGTTTTCGAATTTTATTTTCGTTACAGAATTCTGGTGTCGCCCTGTCGGAGCGCGCACTTGAGTACTATACTGGAGTAACATTTATTAACACCATTAATCCCGAATATTAATTATCTCAATCTCATAATAATAATCAAGTTTAATAACTATATTATTCAGTTTTCCAATAAATAAAATTTTCTGGGGCGTTACAGCTTCTTCAACCAAATAATCTTATTAGAGATTTATTTTCAAGCAATGACTTAGGGTTTCAGTCCATATGTAGACTTGTCCTTTAGGGTTCTATAATTTTTATGGATTTTAAAATCGTGTCCTGGACCCTTCAATTCACCTGTTTTCTGTGTTCAGTCTGCACTGTGTGCATACAGGAGATTGACGGCCACTTTGTTGCCATAAGATCCTAAGTCAACGGTAGTCAATCATGTCATTAACCCCTGTTGGCGTCCAATCTCTGAACTCAAGTTTATTGTTTTTGCCATAACACAGTTTGACTGTTTATGAAGGGATTTTCTAGAAATATGAAAATATGCATGTGTTATAAAAACTTTGTCTTGTCAGATACATTGAATAGATCAAATCATGAAATTCTGATAATTTTGATTATAATTGCTATTTATAAAAAATTTGTTATGGAGAAATATACATGATTTTATAGAATTTAATTCGGGATGATTAGAATTAATGCATGTTATGGTTCAGAAAATTTTCATGAACCTAGGGCTACTATTTGCATGTTTTAAAACTGTGAAAACTGACTATTGATAGTCTATCGTGTTAAAATGAAATATATTGTTAAATAGTATGAGACTTCTGGTAAATGTTAAAAATAGTTTTATTGCTGTGAAATTTTTGAAAAATTACTGATTTGTTCTATGACACCTATGTACCATATGGTTAAATTTTAAGCATGTTCTGATTACTGTAAAAAGGGTTATGAATTTTTGAAGGTTTCTATACCATGATTTGATATTATGTTTGTTTAAAAAAATGTGATTTGTATCATGATTAGGTTATGTCAATTACTTTTATGGTAATCTGAGAAACTGATCACTGTAAAAAGGGTTATGATTTTTTGAAGGTTTCTATACCATGATTTGATATTATGTTTGTTTAAAAAAATATGATTTGTATCATGATTAGGTTATGTCAATTATTGTTTATGGTTAATCTGAGAAACTGAAAGTGATAAGTATATTGTTTCATGATATATATGTGTGCATGTGCATGGAAAGAGAGAACATGTGGCATGTGTGTGTGAAAATGTGTTAATGTGCAAAGATAAAATTTGTGCCAATAAAACACTGCCAACATAAACTGTGGAGCTATACTGTAGTAGTGCCCCTACGGGAAAGCTCAAATGTGTTACGTGATACCCGGGGCAACGGGTCGTGTGAAATCCTGGAGGTGGATAAGTTCCACTGGTAATGGTGGGGAGGGCTTCCCCCGGTTCTGCGCAGTAACCAAGACTTGCTCACTTTGCCTGGTGATTAAGTACGTGTATGTGTTATGTGATCTTTCTAGTGTGGTTTGGGCTATGTCTTGGCAATGTGTAAAAGTGGATAAGTGTACAATGTGTAACGTGATATGTGAATGTGGCACGTGGTAAGTGCAAGTGATGTGGCATGTGATACATGAATGTGTAAAGTGAAAACCATGTGAAATCATATGTAAGTGAAAGTGTGTGATAATGTGCAAGTAAGTGCATGTGAAAACCAAGGTAAACGTGCATATGTTCATGTCATACATGTGTTAATGCGATTTATGATTAGTGTGATATCATGATTAGCATCATGTGTAAAATTATGTCAATTATGTCCATGAGTTAGAAATCACTTGATGAGCATGTTAGTAGTATCATGTTGAACATTTGAGTATAAGCTATGTGTTAGCATCATGTGAAAGTAAGAATTGCAAGCATGCAATTAAGAGAATGTTTTCAAGCTAATGATACCATGTTATAAGATCCATGTTTAGAATTTTTGTTTACATGTATTAGTATAGTTTTGTTAATAGATTTCATATTTTATTATTCATGTTTTAGTATGAGCATGTGTCACTTTAATTGTTAAATTGTAAATAGTAATGATAATGTGGTAGCTAGTAAAATGTTAAATTGTTAGAAAGCATGTGTGATAAATGCATGGTTTGAAGTTTTAAGTTGCTTGCTGAGTCTATTGCTTGGACTCACCCTTGCTAAACATTTCAGGAAATTTAGAAGCCAAAGACTTAGCAAGATCCGATGAGGAGCGTGAAGAGTAGATTGAAGAATAAAGTTTATTTCTTAGTATGTAATGCATTTGTAATTTTGGACTTGATTATATGTACTCGGAGACTGGCTACATGTTTAGTGGATGTATGTTATGTTATTTTTTTCCTTGGACTATATAGACTATGGTATGTGGATTATAAAATTGATGGAATAAGAGTTATTTAATTTCCGCTGCAATATTCCTTTCTATTGTGTATATCTCAACCCATGTGACTATTGTTGGGGTATTCTCCCCTGTAGCGACTTGCTCTCATCCGATGTGGGTAGGTATAACCGTACCAGTGGAAGTGGGCCATACAGTTGTTCGTTAAGAAGAAGGATGGATTGATGAGGCTATGTATAGACTATCAACAACTCAATCAGCTAACCATCAAGAGCAAGTACCCATTGCCTTGGGTCGATGAACTTTTCGATCAGATATCTAGAGTTCAATATTTCTCCAAGATCGATCTTCGATCTAGCTATCATCAAATGAGGATCAAGGACGATGATATTTTCAAAACAGTTTTCAGGAGCAGGTATGGACATTATGAATTCATCGTTATACCTTTTGGTTTGACCAATGCCCTGCAGCCTTTATACAACTCATGAACAACATATACCGACCATACCTTGAAAAGTTCGTGGTCATCTTCATTGATGATATCCTCATATATTCAAAGACCAAAGAAGAACATGAAGAACATCTGAGGATCGCACTGCAAGTCTTGCGCGACAACAAACTGTATGCAAAGATGAACAAGTGTGAATTCTGGCTCGAAGAAGTGTCCTTCTTGGGCCATGTCATCTCAAAGGACGGCATATCTGTTGATTCCTCCAAAGTCGAAGCCATACTCAAATGGGAGAGACCAACCAGTGTCACAGAAATTAGAAGCTTCTTAGGACTGGTGGTTACTACAGGCAGTTCACAAAGAACTTCTCCAAGATTGTCGTTCCTCTCATGCGTCTTACACGAAAGGAGAATCCCTACTCCTGTAGTAAAGAGTGTGAGAAGAGTTTCCAAACTCTAAAATAATGTCTGACCTCAACACTTGTTCTCGCTCTACCAATAGAGGAAGAATGTTTCTCTGTCTATACCGATGCTTCAGGAATTGGGCTTGGCTGTGTATTAATGCAGAAGGAGAAAGTCATTGCCTATTCTTCAAGACAACTGAAGACGCATGAAGTCAACTACCCCGTGCATGATCTAGAGTTGATTGCCGTGGTCTTCGCCTTAAAAATCTAGAGACATTATTTGTATGGTGAGCAATTCACTGTTTACTCAGACCATAAGAGCTTAAAATATTATTCCCTCAGAAGGAACTTAACATGAGGTAGAGAAGATGGCTTGAATACTTGAAGGATTTTGACTTCAACATCCAGTACCATCCAGGCAAGGGAAATTCTGTCGCTGAGGCTCTTCGTAGAAAGCCGATGGCATCTCTATCAAGTCTAGTCCTTGGCGAGATGCAACTACTAGAACAATTCACAAGATTAGATTTGAACATTGAACATAGGGATGATCGAGTCTTGGTGGCCAATATCAAGATTCAATTGACATGCTAGAAGAGATCAAAGCTCAACAGGATAATGATCCATTCTTGGTTCGCATCAAGGAAGCCTAGAGGAAAGGCCGGACTTTGTAATGACCGAGGATGGAAGGCTTGTGTTCCAAGGAAGGACATGTGTTCTAGACAATGAAGGATTGAAGAGGAAGCTAATGGATGAAGCTCACCATACGAAGTATACTATTCATCCTGGAGGTACTGAAATGTATCATGACATGAAAAGAATGTTTTGGTGGCCGAACATGAAGAGAGAGGTAGCCGAGCATGCTGCTCATTGCCTTACTTACCAACAAGTAAAGGCAGAATACCTGCGCCCTGCTGGCATACTCAGACCATTAGATATTTCGGAATGGAAATGGGAAAGCATTGGCATGGACTTCATCATGGGTTTACCCATGACTCGTGGTGGACTCAACGCCATATGGGTCATTGTCGAATGATTATTAAATCTGCACACTTCCTACATATAAAGAGTAAGTGGTTCGTGGAGGTAATAGCTGCATTATATGTCAAAGAGATCATGAGACTGCATGGAGTCCCATCATCCATTGTCTCAGATCGAGATCCGAGGTTCGCCTCTCATTTCTTGAAGGGACTACAAAGTGCACTTGGTACTAAGCTCAATTTTAGTACTACATTTCATCCGCAGATTGATGGGCAGCTGAGAGAACCAATCAGATAGTAGAAGACATGTTAAGAGCATGCACCATAGATTTCCAAGACTATGGAATGAGTACCTATCCCTAATTGAGTTCGCCTATAACAACAATTACCAGGCGATTATTAAAATGGCACCATTTGAAGCACTCTATGGCAGAAACTGTAGATTTCGTATGTTGGAATGAAGTTGGGGAACAACAATGGCTAGACCCGGACATGATACAAAATACACCAGGGATATACAGGTGATTCGAGATCGGCTCAAGATTGCTTAGTGTAGACAAAAGAGCTATGCTGACAAGAGGAGGCGAGATTTAGAATTTCAAGTAGGAGATCATGTGCTTTTAAAGGTATCCCCTATCCATGACATCTACAGATTTGGTGTTAAGGAAAGCTCGATCCTAAATTCATCGACCCTTTTGAAGTGCTCGAAAGGGTTGGTGAGGTTGCTTACCGGCTGGCATTGCCACCCGATCTGGCATGTGTACACCATGTGTTTCATGTCTCTATGCTTAGAAAATATGTGTACGATTCTACGCACATCATTCGCTATGAGAAGTTGGTGCTGAACAAGGACATGACATACGAAGAGAAGCCAATCAAGATATTAGAACGAAAGGTACAACAACTCAGGAACAGTCCCATCCATGTGTTTAAAGTATTGTGGAATAATCGTGGGGTGGAAGAACCACATGGGAACCTGAAGGAATCATCAGGCGAAATTACCCCGATCTTTTTGGTAAGATATTCTCTCCATTATGGTCATATGAATTTGGGGACCAAATTCTTTTAAGAGGGGGAGGATGCAGCAACCTAAAATTTTAAAAATATAATAATAATAATTAAATTAGAAAAAAATTAAAGAAAAGGGAATTAATTAAAACCCATTAAACAAAAGAAGTAATAGACTTGCTAAATGGACCATCAAACATTTATTGAGCCAAAATAGGGATTTTTAAAAGATAAATAATAAGAAAATACCTTAAATTCGTATCTTTAATATTTACTAAAAAGAAAGGAGCTATTAAACCATTAAAATAGCTAATTTATATTGAGATTGGACTCCTAACCTACCCAATTAGTTATGTACGAAATTGCAACCCAACCTAAACCAATTAGGTGAGGAAAGCTGATGATCTGCACAAAATACATTGTTTTCTCCTCCCTTCAACACTGGCCCCTAGGAGTTGGGGAACCTATGACCAGTTAGCCTTCCCACATAGGCCTCAGTGGTAGGGTGGAAGGAGAGAAATGGCTGGAGCTGATGCTGTGTGATGGTGATGTGGTGCAAGGAGGTGATACGGGGACTATATATAGGGGCAAGCCAAGACAGCCACGGGAAGGAACGAGGCGATCTGGAGTGGAGGAAAAGCCCTTGACAAGGACAATGTTGTGGTGGCTGCACAGGATGGGCATCCATTTTAATCAAACATGGCTCCACAATTTTCAGAAGTTATTACAGTTCACCGGTGGATCATCAACCACTATACAGCACCTTTAAAGATTGAGACAGATTAAGTGAAACAAAATTTTAGTATAACTAATTTCAGAGAAAAACTGTTCCCATATACCCTATAAATATTAAATTATAATCTCATACATTGAGTTGTTCCAATTATTTTATATACTATTGGGCTCATCATATGAGATTGGTTGATTAATCTAAATGTGATGGATAGGAAAACACATTCTTTTTAAAGTTGAAATATGCTTGATTTGGATGCTATTATGCAGGTGGGAACATTAGGTATCTGAAGAGTTTTTATTTACAAGTGAGATGCCATTTTGTTGATGTAGAAAACATTCTATGTCCTGGTGGAAGAATATGACTCGATCAACAGGCAGAACTCGGAAGGAATTAAGAATGACTACTGTCCTTTAGGTGTTTGAATTTGAGGATAAATGGATGCTTGCTATGAAAAGATTCGGATATTGTTTTGTAAAAGATCTGGCAAAGACAGTTTGGTCTTCCTATACATGACAAAGACATTGTTCAGTGAACTCTTGAAAGGAAATAAAAATGAGAGGAGATATCAATTTTATGGAGAGGAGCTTTGAGGGATCTGCAATCTAGGGTTCCTTTAGTCCTTTTTTCGCCCCGAGAGGAAAATGCTGGAGCCATTTACATAGAAAATAGGTAGAAATTGTGTGTCAAATTAAATGTCAGAAGACATCAAATGACCCATAATTCTTTTTTTTTTTTAATTACTCTCAGTAAAGTTCTCAGACCATTAGTACTGTTCTAAGTAAAACTCTTGGTTGAAAATTCCCAAGGAGTTTTGAAATGGGAGTGTACCAGTTGATCACTTGATTGACATAAATCCATATGTTGGTTTCCTTCTCTTTGTTGCATGCTGAAGATTATGCAGTGATGCTACTAAGCAATGACAACTAATTGTTTATTCTTTTTCCTTGAAGGTGGTCAAACCATATTTCTTAAAAGTAAAAGAAGCACTCATATATCAATGTGAATTAGAAAAAAAAATGATGGGGAGTGAGAAGCTACATACTTGACTTGGCCCATTGGAGCCCATTTCGAGTTTTTTTTTCTGTAATTTTGGTGCAATTTTTGCAATATTTTAAGTCTAGGGGTAAAATTGTCCAAAAGGGTCTGTTAGAGTCCAATTAGCTTTTAATTGTGTAATTTCACTTCTTTATTTGAGTCAAGTCCAATTTGGGTAGGATTATGTATTTTCTTCTTTAGGTTTCTAATATGATAAGTCTTTAGGGGGATAGAAGTCTATATTTATTTGAAGTCCATTAGGATTGAGAATAGCCCAAACCTATTTAAACACATGTATTGTTCTATTTTGGAGAATTGATTGATTAATTGAGAAAAAAAATTACAGCTTTGTTGGTTCTCTGCGATGGAGAAGGAGGAGCTTTGAGAAGAAGCTCCCATGGTGGTCCCTGTGAAGGGGAGGGCGCGAAGCCTACACCCCCACCTTCTACCCCCTCTCCGCTGAGCCTCTAGCTATCTCTCCCTTTTCCTCCGTTGTCCCGCCTACACCCCATTTGCCCCACGACGCGTCCGCCCCTGCGTCACCCTGCCTCACGCCCCCCAACCGCCAACCAGCCACCCGGCCCCCCGAGTCTGCGGACGTCGTGCGACACGCACCGGACAGCCTGAAGGATCGAAAAAGGATATGGACAAGATCTAGAAGGGGGAGTTGAATAGATCTAGGCCAACTATTGCGGAAGCTTTATCAATTTAAAAAATACTTTGAATCAGAGACATTTGAAACAACAATTCAGATCTGATGAGTGAGTGTGTGAACAATGTGATTGTAGTGTGTAAGAGCAAGAAGATTAGAGGTGCAAATGAGAGGGCCTATGCATGCATCTAACGCAAAGCAAGATAGAAGAATTACAGGCAAACCACTGCACAGAGATTTTTAGGTGGTTCGGAAATCACACCATGTGATTCCTACATCCACCCCTCACACAGTGAGGATCCACTATCAACTTGGATACACACACACACTGGAGCCTGACAACTCCTTCACACTGAGTTTTACAACTCACACAACCTCTAGAGCATGACTACTCTAGAAACCTGAGCACGACGGCTCAACAACACCTGAGTCCAATGACTCAACACTGAGCACACAGGCTCACAAAGCAATTGCTAGAACAACCACACAAAGATCTAGATCCTCTAGTAGTGATCTGATCTGAGAAGGTTCATTCAAGAGAATTGATGCAACAGTTTATGCACAATCTCTAGAATGACCAAGAGATACAAGGAGAAATGAGAAATGGAATGTGGATCCTTGTTCTTCAAGTTATCTCCCTAGAGGGGAAGTGTGAAGAGATTTGAACACTTGAAGTCCCTGGCCGATACTCTGCAATTTGGTACTGGGATCTTCCTTGAGTTATTCACACTTGCTTGCTTCTACTTGAACTGCACCCCTTGGACGAGATCACACAGCTTCTTCTGGGATTACTCTTCACTTCTTGTGCTTGGACAGATGGAGATTGAGGTGAAAAAGCACACTGGGGAGCAAGAACAGGGAGGAGAGCACTCTAGCCGCCAAGCAAACTTCTGGAAGACTCCTTGGAGGCTCCTTAGACTCTCTTGGCTCTCTCTTCTGAATTGGAGGGCCAATCATAGGGTATTTATACCCCAATGTGTCCAAAAGTGCCCTTGGGGGCGTGGACATAATTCCCTAGGTCGAACCCCAATCATCCTGGAGTGAACGTGTCCTGAAGATGCTTTAAGTCACAGGTCTTCTGGAGTGTGTCGACTGCACATGGGATGAGTCGACCTACTCTTCAGATTGGCAGAATTAATTCACTGGGAGATGTCACTGGTGTCGACACTACAACGACGTGTCGACACCCTGTCAGAAACAGTCAAACGGGTTCTCTGGGAGCAGCAACTGGTCGACACTAGTTCAACTGGTGTCGACACCCTGACAGAAACTGGCAAACGAGTTCTCTGGGAACTGCCTAAAGTGTCGACACTGCCTGGACTAGTGTCGACACCCTGTGTAAACCAGTTATCAGGGCTCTCTGGGAACTGCCTGTAGTGTCGACACTGCTGGACTCGTGTCGACACTAGTTGATCATTCTTCAACTTTTTGCCTGGTCTTTGGAGCATTGTGTCGACACCAGTGAATGGTGTGTCGACACTACCTTTGCAAGAAGTGTTTGTTCTGAGAAATAAACACACAACATTAGTCCATTGAATTCTCATGTATATAAATGATACGTGTGTTTGGAAACACATGCTTTTTGAATACTTTTATATATGTGAGATCTATCTAGCATGACTAACTTGTTGTGCATTAAAATCACAATTTGTCATCATCAAAATTATGAGGGGAAGCATATTGAACTTACACTCAACCCAACACAGCCGTGTCCGTCCAGCTCTGTCATTGTGAGAGTGCAAGCACCCCGCCGCGTCAGTGCCTGCAGCCGCTCAGACAGGCCTCAGCGACTCCGAACACCGTCTGTGACAGCACCGGCCGGTCGCTTCCGGCTTCCTGTTCTCGCCATGACCGTCTCCACACAGGCCGACTGTCCAAGTCTTACAAGTTTCCGGTCCAACGAATTCCCGAGATCTTATTTTGTGTAGCATGTTACCTCCCTGCTGGAGTGGGCCTAAAGTGAATTGTAATTCCTTAAATTTCTATTTTGTACTCGGGATTCGTGACACGGCCGGATTTTTCCCCACGTACAGACGTGGAGTGCTGATCGCGTCTTTGGAGAGTCGTAGTTCGTCGGTTAGAGTAGTCCACGTGTGTTGTCCTGCATCAATTTTGGTATCAGAGTGGCTTCGGTTCCTTCCACAGAGCCGAGATCTAGGGGCCTTCTTCCTACCAGTTTCCTTCACGCTGCTGTGGAACCCCTTGTTCACCACAGCCGTTGTTCGGGCACGCCAGCACCCTATCACGTCCCACGCTTGCGCCCCTGCGCATGCACCAGCTAGAACTCCGGAGCCCGCCTCCACCCTGCCCCGTCAACACAGGCGCAACGACTTCCGCGTCTGCCCAGGCCAGTGTCGTACCCAGCCCGCCCCATGTTTTCCCTCCTCCACGCCGCGCCAAACCGCCTCTCCCCTGTGCCCTGCTCACCGCCGCCGCCCCCTCTCCCGCCTACTCGCACGCCAGCCGCCTTCGCCAAGCCCCTGCCCTGTCATCCCCCACATACGCGTGCCGTCATCACACTTGGTCCGCCTCTCGGACCCACACCTTGCCACGCGCCCACCTCCGCCAACCCTGCAACCTCCCACGCGCCCTCGCCCCGGCCCACGTGCGGCCCGCTTCTCCATCCCCACGTCGCCACAGCGCCTAGCCCGCGCCCCATCCACACTCGCCTCGCCAGCCGCACCCTCGCTAGTCGTCTCCACCCCTCCCACACTCTCTCTCGACCTCTCCATAAGGAGTAAAGGAAGGAGAGGAAGGAGGAGGCGCCATCGGAGCCTCCGTCACTGGCCTCGCCCTCCGGCGCTGCTGCGAGAGCCGCCGATACCGTCGCCGGCAACCGCCCCATCGCCGTCGTACCCTTCCTTTCCCTCCCGCCTTCGGGTCTCCTCCACTTTGGTTCCTGCGTGAGGAGGGAGAAGCAGCAAACCCCTTTAAAGAGAACCAGTCAAACCAGGTTTGATCCAGTTTTGGTTAGACCCGGTTTGCTATAGTACTAGCTTGCTACAATTCTGACGGTGCACCAGCATTGTTATCGCACCGCCAGCGCAAAAGCTACATTCGTGCTCCAATTCACGTGTCGTTTGCGCCGTTGTGATCGTCTCGACGAGTCCCAATCAATCAACGGCCCACACCTGGCGGCAGTCCAACCATTTCACATCAATTTGGGTAATCTCTTACATGTGCCACGTGAATTTTAACTTTATCGTTCTTCTACCAAATGAGAAGCCGACATAAATAATATTCGATGAAGAGAATCAGAACAATTATATTTCCCAGGCTATTGTTGATATTTTATTACAAACTGGTGAGATTATTGTGGATGGTAATCAAGCTTTTGTAGAGTTTCACCTAAAATTCTTAGGTAGAACTCAGAAGAAATCAGTTAATTATTTTGATGGAGTGGTGCACTATTGATCCCTCGAGATCCTATATTACTTTGGGAAAAGAGTGGTTGGAAGAGCGATGTTGCTATCGACTCAAACCAGTGCATTATCCAGCCACCACATTTAGAGGTAAATTTTTTTTTCCCAAGTATATTTCTCCTGCTGCCAAGCCAGTGCTTCCAGAGAAGACTATTTTTGTTGACACTTGGGATCAAGACTTGTTCGTGAGTCTGGACTTCATTTGATATGTGATGATATATTGAGATAAGCCCATCATTGGCAGCTACCAGTGATTTGCAAGATTTAACGAGAGATCAGTGCAACTATGATATGATACGGTCCACTTTTGATGCACACATTCTATACCGACTGCAACTTTTCAGAAGACATATTGGTTTGGATATCTTTATGGCGACTTTATTAGTGCATGACTTCATTGTTCCCCTGTCACTTGTATGGATATTGCGCATTTCAAAACTCGAGGACGAGTTTTCTCGAACCAGAGGAGAATGATGGGGAGCGAAAAGCTACATACTTGGTTTGGCCCATTTGGAGTTTTATTTTTATTTTTCTGTAATTGTTGTTTTTGCACATTTTTGCTTTATGGGGGTAAAATTGTCCAAATGGTCATATTAGAGTTCAATTAGCTTTTTATTGTGTAATTTTCACTTCTTTATTTGAGTCAAGTCCAATTTGGGTAGGATTATGGATTTCTTTCTTTAGGTTTCTAATATGGTAAGTCTTATAGGGATAGAAGTCTATATTTAATTTGAAGTCCTTAGGATTGAGAATAGCCCAAACCTATTTAAACACATGTATTGTTCTATTTTGGAGATAGTTGATTGATTAATTGAGAAAAAAATTACAGCTTCGTTGGTTCTCTGCGATGGAGGAGGAGCTTTGAGAACAAGCTCCCATGGTGGTCCCTGTGAGGGGAGGGCGCGAAGCCTACACCCCCACCTTCTACCCCCTCTCGGTGAGACTCCGGCTACATCTCCCTTTTCCTCCGCTGTCCCGCCTACACCCCCACCTGCCCCGTGACGCGTCCGCCCCTGCATCACCCTACCTCACGCCCCCCAACCGCAACCAGTCACCCGACCCCCTGAGTCCGCGGACGCCCCGCGACACGCATTGGACAGTTGTGTCCGTCCAACCCTGTCATTGTGAGCATGCCAGCACCCTGCGCGCAGTCAGCGCCTGCAGTTGCTTAGACAGGCCCCAGCGACCCACAACACTCGTCTGTGACAGCACCGGCGGTTGCTTCCAGCTTCCTGTTCTCGCCAGGACCGTCTCCACACAGGCCGACTATCCAAGTCTTACAAGTTGTTGGTCCAACGAATTCCGAGATCTTATTTTGTGTAGCCTATTACCTCCTGCGTGGAGTGGGCCTAACGTGGATTGTAATTCCTTAAATTTCTATTTTGTACTCGGGATTCGTGACACGGCCGGGTTCTTCCCCACACACAGACGTGGAGTGCTGATCGCGTCTTTGGAGAGTCGTAGTTCGTCGGTTAGAGTAGTCCACGTGTGTTGTCCCGCATCAAAAAAACACTCTCCTTCCTAAAGGATTATCATCATGATGAAGAGACTATTTGAGTGGCGTTAAATAAAGATAGTATTTTTGGGAGTATTTCCCCCCTCAAAGTTACTCTAGAAATGGTTGCATTGAATTTTTTGTTCTAAGTTAAAAAAAGTCTTGTTTGAGTTAACTTTTTTGGTTTATTTGCAACTCATTAGAAAATGTCGTGTTGAGTCTTCAGGAGCTCATTGGAGAATTTGGAGGCAGTGGAGGTGGCTTAGTTGTATTTCCTCGTGGTGTGCCACGACGGTAGGCTTTCGAAGTGGTAGTTAAACTAAGTTTCTAGTGGTTGTCAGTGCCCTACATAGGATATAGAATGGCGGAGCATATGGGGACCTTCCCCAACCCTCAGGGGAAGGTCTGAGTTGTAGGTCTTGGGGTCGAGGGTGTCCCCCTCCACCTGTGCGATGAAGAAGGCATGGGGTTCCTAGTGAAGGACTTTACCAGAGTTGAGAGCAGTTTGATGGCCTTTTGGAGGGGGCGGGGGGGGTCTTGAATTTCAGTGCTTGTCGATCTGCTAGTGACTTGTCCCGCGGGGTGATACTAGCAATCTTATGGTAGACTCCATGACATCCCATCATTCTCTGGGTGTGGGTGTAGGGGAAGCAGGGGTCCTAAGGCGACAATCCACCTATTAGAGAGAGGAAGATGATGCTTGGCGGGCCATTTGAAATAGAGGGCTGGTCCGGAGGCTTCTAATGGACCGGCTCTCGGTGGGAGACTAGTGAACCGTGTTCGCAAAGATTCGGTGTGGCCGCCATTGGGTCTTCGTCAAAGGCCCCCCCCCCCCCCCCCCCCCCCTCGAAGCTCACCACCTCCCTTCCACAAGGATGGCCAAGGAGGGTTGTCGGGGCCTGCCGAGAAGACCGTATAGGGGCTCCACCTCAAACATTTTGACTATTTTGGTTTGTTGGGACAGGCCCCACTCATGCACTCCCGTGGAAGGCACTTTAGAAGGTTTAGCAGCGGAGGTGGCCCAGGAACTGACGGGAAAAGCAAAACAGGGGATTCTCATCATCCTTCGTCAGCTATCAGGGAGAGCTCTTGTGTGGGGACGATGAAGGACCCATATGTCTCTTGGGGATCTCAGAGTAACGGAGGTCCCATCGGTGGAAGAAGATGTGGTTCTAAGTGGGCCTTGGAGGCGGAAGTCCCCGAGTCACCCAACACGGGGTGGTGGAGGGAGTGTTGTCGGGGAAGTGAGGAGGGAGGTTTGCTAATTAAGGATAAGGGCAAGGAATTGTGGAGATGGTGGAGAGGGTTTCTGTGGGTACTAGTAGGGAAGTTGGGTGCCTCATATGTAGATAAGGGGTTTAAGCGCTCTATCCCTCTTATTCAAAACAGATGGCAGGTGGCATAGGTAGGGAGGCGGAAGAGAAGAGAGAGAAATCAATATTGAGGGCGAGGAACAACAAGGAGGAGGGGGTGTAGTCATCATCTCCTTATCATCATCTCCTTAATCAATATTGAGGAGGGCTCTAGAGGAGGTCAACATCTCCTTAGTCATCATAAGATCATCTCTTGGAATGTGAGGAGGTTGGGTTGGGGGGGGGGGGGGGGGGGTGGGGGGGGGAGAAGAGGGAAAGTGGCAGGGCTGGGGGTATTATGGGTTGTGGAATCCATTTAAGGTGGAGGTGGATATGGGTTGTGGGCCGGGGGCCATTTCGATTCATTTCAAGTGCTTGAGAGATGTCTTTTCTGGGATTTCTCTGGGGTATAGGGCCTTTAGTCTAGGGAAGGAAAGGAGTGTGTTGTGGCAGGAGTTCATTGACTTCCACCTAGCATTCGATAGACCGTGATGTGTAGGAGGCTTTAATATAGTTGTAGGATACGAGTAGTAGGACATACCTCGCAGCGGAAACGTGTAGTAATAAGAAGAATATCCCCCACAGAAGTAGGTAGACGGCTACCAGAGTCGCCTACACTGCTCCACACCCCTTAAATCCGAGGACTGGCGATGACGTACCTCCGTCGTCGATACCGGATAGAGAACTCCCGATGTCCCACACCTGGGACAGTATCTTCTCCTAAAGAGAAGTCTACACTTGCAAGACACACTTGCAAGCACTCTCTCTCACATACATACAAGACACACTTGTATGTACTCACGTGCACTTGCACTACACACGTGCACTTGCACTCCTCACTCACACACATGCACACAGCACATCAGCGCACTGCACACACTACGCTTATGCCTTAGCACTTGCATGTACACATACATGCACATATGCAAACTCAAGAAATGCACTTGGGAGTGTGCATGGGATGGAATGGGATACTCTCACTCTTCACCCTCAGGGGGTATTTATAGGGGAGAGGGTGGAGTGAGGAGGTGGAGAGAGGAGGCGGTGGGAGAGAGGCGGCAGAGGGGGGGGGCTGCTGCTGCCTTGTGGCAGCAGCACCGCTCGCCAACGCACCCAGGTGCGTTGGCGAGCTGCTGGCCCGCCAGCACCGAAGGCGCTGGCGTGGCCAGCACCCTCACCCGCCCAAGGCGGTGGAGGCGGGTGGCTCCCGCGGGGCCCAATGGGCACGCCATGCCCAACAAGCTCCCACTTGCCAATTAGGGTTCACAGCCCACTTACCCACAAAGGGTTGACGGCGCACCCAACATTCTCTATGGCATTCGACATCAAACGGTCATACCGGAAAAAGGCGTGCACCTCTGTAAGATTTGCCGAGTCACCAACAAGGTTTCCATTAAGTCGTCATCTCTAACGGAACACTTAATCTCATATGTACCTCAGGCTCTTAATATTCACCTGATTCAGATACTCCGGATCTCTCAGAAAGGCCAGTAGTATCGAATCCAAAAGCATAACACTTATGACTCTATGCCACATAGGCAACTGAGCCTCCCGGGATATGAGTATTAAGCATGGTGAAATACCAAGATACCTTCCTATGCGGCTCATGCCACATTCAATTCGTCTTAACCGCTTCCTAGACATGTTCCGCTGGACGGTATCAACCATCGCCCTAAAGTAACATGCTAAAAGTGTGACATCAAGCTTCCTTGTCATGGCACAGCGCTGCAGGTCACTAGGGGGTACATCGGGAATCACTGACAAACGTGATTCATGAGCTCACACAATGATGAAGAGAGACCATTCATCATTCTCATATGCGGTTGTTATTAAACAGTGGTATGATTCACATGCTACGATGTTCATCCATTCATATGGGGTGGTTCAAATAACATCGCACGGATACAAGTCCATTGTAACAAATACAACCTGACCAGAGTCTCCAAACAAACCAGTCGCCTCAATTTAGCGCCTTTTTGCGACTCACATATCGGGTTATAACAGGCTTCAGAAGATTATATCAATAATCCACATTGTCAATTTGAACTAATTCAGATTTCATCTCGACCTCTGCCAAGGCGGCGGCATACTAACAAAACTCGGGATATACGTTCGATCTCTAGCCATCTAGAGATCCACAACATCAAGTGCATCATCTTTGCTCGCTATCAATAAGCGCCAAAGGCGGATCACCCGTGTGAGAGGGCTGATCCTCAGCCTGGTGACACTCTAACAATGTATAAAGCAATCATTTTTTCACATAAATAACACTTTATGATGAACAAAACTTAATGATGTCAAAACATTGTAAATTACTATAATTTACAAAGGAACCATGGATCCACAATGGGTCACAAAACTCTCTCTGGCTAAAGGTTTCGTAGGGGATCTGCTATCATTCTAACAGAACTAATCTAACGAAGCACCACTAACCCTTTTGCCACCAAATCCCTAATGTAGTGATAAACGAATATCAATATGCTTCGTTCTGCCATGAAAATTGGGATCTTTGGCGAATGCCAATTCCGAGGTACTGTCAACAAATAACAGTACACCCTCATTCTGATGAGGTGTAATCGCCAAATGCTGCAACACACTTTGCAACCAAATTGCCTCTTGGCTAGCGGCAGAACAAGCAACATATTCGGCCTCCATATAGTGGATAGGGCAATGCAAGACTACTTATTGCTACTCCACGAGATAGCTCCACCAGCCACCAGCAACACAAAGCCTGAAGTGGACTTTGCTCATCTCGGTCACCCGCCCAATCCACATCACATAGCCGATGATTTTCAAATCACCACCCTTGTAACGTAATGCATAATCAAATGTCCCTCGCAAATACCGTAAAATCCTTTTAACGGCTTTCCAATGCGCGAGACCAGGGTTACTTTGGTAACGACTTACCAAACCCACTGCGAAGCTAATGTCTGGCCGTGTACCCAACATAGCATACATTAGACTTCCAATTGCAGTGGCATATGACACATTAGACACACTTTCTTTTTTTCTTTACTCTTGGGGTATGATAATGTACTTAGGACACATCCTTTATCAAGTGGAGTATCAATGGGTTTAGCATTGTGCATTCGGAAACGCTCAGGATCTTATTAATATAGTCTCCTGAGACAAACTCAGTGACCTTTCCGAGTGATTCCGCACAATTTTCACTCCGAGCACATAGCTCGCTTCAACCATATCTTTCATCTCAAAGACGGAAGATAACCACCTCTTAGTGGTATCGATCAACTCCATATCATTTCCAGCCATTTAAATATCATCAACATATAATGATAAAATGAGGAGACTATCTCCCACTCGCTTAACATACACACAATGGTCCTCTTCAATCATCTCAAAACCATAGGAGATAATAGCCTTATGAAAATTTCATATACCACTGTCTAGACGATTGTTTCAATCCATAGATTGAACGCTTGAAGCGGCAAACTTTTTGCTCCTCTCCTTTAGTCTCAAAACCCTCTGGTTGAGCTATGTATATTTCCTCGTCTAGTTCTCCATTGAGAAATGCAGTCTTCACATCATTTGGAACAATTCCAGTCGAGATGCGCGACAATGGCTAGAATAAGGCGAACAAATGAGAATCTCACCACAGGTTAGAAGGTCTCATCATAATCTACACCCTCTTTTGGGGTATAACCTTTCGCCACAAGTCTTGCTTTATACTTCAAAAGTCCCATCAGCCTTGCGTTTAAGCTTGAAAACCCACTTGTTTTCACATCCCCTACGCTCAGGGGAAGATACACTAACTCCCAGACATCATTCTACGCCATCGAAAGAATCTCCTCTGCATGGCAATTTTCCATTCTTTCCTAGATGATGACGCAAGAGCTTCCTGAACAAATCTAGGATGTTCATCATCCGTGGGTTCACAAAGAAGGACCTCACTGTCAATTTCAAAAAATCAACGAGGAACGTTCCCACGCTTGCTCGACGTAAGAATCTTGACTTTCTATTGGTGCACTCCACTGGACGCACTCCCACTAGACTGACCATCCCTATCATTTTTCGGCGGACATTGGTATGGGAACACAATTCCCTCCCTTCGCCGGAAGATGGTAGGATGTTCAATGTTCATCTATTTCAAAAAGATCAAGATTCTTCTTATTGTCGCCAAGACTAGGAAATCATTCTCTAAGAAGACAACATCTCGGACCTCACACTCTATCATTCCTCCATCTAGATGAGTCCATACATGACATAACCTATTGAGCTCTCGGGATATCTCAGAAAGATAGACTTTTGAGCTCTAGGCCAGTAGTTCTCAAACTTACTCGTCATGTGATGAAGATATCCAGCTAATCCCCATAGACGTAAAACAATTTAAGTCCGGTTTGTGGCCATGCCACAATTCATATGGGGTAGTAGGAACTGATTGCGATGGCACTCGGTTAGGAATGTAGGCAGGCAGTTAACAGAGCATCTCCACAAAAGGAGATTGGCAAATTCGTCGTGCGCCATCATTGGCCTAACCATGTCTAGCATTGTTCTATTCCCTCGTTCTGCAACACCATTTTGTTGCGGCGTATATGGAATAGTAAGTTGCCGACGTATACCTTTTTCTTCACATAATGCTCGGAACTGATCCGACAGATATTCGCGTCCCCGGTCTGTCCGAAGAGCTTTGTCCTCCCATTTGATTTTCAACTCTAGCTAAGAAATGCTTGAAACAATCCAGCACTTCATAGCGATGAGCAATCAAATAGACATTCCGTCCCGCGAAAAATCATCAATAAATGTGAGGAAAATAGTAATTATCCATGCCGAGCTCTAACACTCATAGGTCCACAGATGTCGGAATGGATCAATTCCAACGGTTTCGGAGGTTCTAACAGCTTTTCCAAAAGGCTTACGACATGCTTTTCCTGCCAAGCAGGGCTCACATGGGCAGTTGACCTTAGCGAGCGACCCTAAAAGGCCTTCTCTAGCTAATATAGTCATTCTATATTGTCCAATATGACCTAAACGAGCATGCTTTGTCACAGAATCTAAATCTTTTGAGCTAACGCAGGCATAACCATAGAAGGAATAATTTAGGAAAGTTGTCAACCAAATCTAAGATATAAAAATCATCATCACGTAGCAATGCATGTCCTAAAAGACGTCATCCAAGATAATGGTTACAAGACTACCAGAAAAGGATAATCAAAAGCCCATGCTGACAAAGTTGAAAATGACAAAAGATTATATTGGATTCTAGGGCATATAAAGTGCATTACTTAAAAGTAACGTACGTCGTTCGCAAAATAGAGTGGTATGAACCGACTCACGGATTCTTCACTGGCCCATGCCCATGAAGACTATTTGCATGCCTTTTGGAATCCGATAATAATCCACAAAACCCGCTCGATCCATCGATATATGTTTTGTTGCTCCTAAATCCACGATCCACATAGGATTAGGATGAGCAGTCAAAACATGTGTACAGACAACGTACATGGGAGAGCTAGGGAAGTGAGTCACCATTCTGACTCAAGACTTATGAGCAAAATGGCCTCACTTTTATAGTTAAAACATTTCAAATGGCTTTGTCTTCTTGCCGCCACATTGGCGCTTGAAAGTTTTATCCTATCAATGACGCAGATTTTTAAAATCGCCAATAAGATCGTCGACCATTGAGCTTAACAAATTAAAGCGCACACTACGATTTTTCTTGAACCAAGCTACATAAGCTTCTTGGTCTGGTTTGCTAATACCCTCAATGGGCGCTGACCAGGACATCGTAAGATGATCAATCACATATGTTCATCCAGCAAATATTACATTTTACGATGCCATATATCATAGTTTGTGCCATTTAACTTTTCACCCTTAATAAGATTAGCAATAACGTTTTGGTAGCCATAGTTTACCACTACATATCAAAACAGGAAAATGAGTTTTTGACATCAATTTATACATTATTCATATTTGCTCTAGAAATCCAAGCTAATTATATTGAACGTTTCTTATATAGTAAAATCGAAAGTAAAGCTAGGCAATGACAATCATCTCCCACTTATATAAGATAAGTTAATATAATTAAAATAATTTCGAGCAAATATTTCATATGCAAAACTAATTTGCATAACATTAAAGAAAATATGTACAAAACTACTAACTTTAAACATTTTGCAAAACTAATTTGCATAATATTAAAGAAAATATGTACAAAACTATTAACTTTAATCATTTTTGCAAAATATTTGCTTAATATAAGAAAAATGTACAAAATATATTAACTTTAATCATATGATTATATATAAAACAATTATATATAAACATATAAAGGTTACACGTAATATTTCCAATGAAACGTGACATATTCACGCGCAAAAAGGGAAAACAAACTGCGCTTCAAAAAAATAGTGCAGTACATGAATGTATCTCTATCTCTCTATAAGAACTGTATATATCCTTCCGCAACCACCAACTCTCCCTCGGTAGTCCTAAGGGTGATACTCAGAGGTGGTGCAGGGAGGGGCACAATTGGCACACGCAGTTCCCATACTACCGGCCACGGTTCCTAAGGGTGTCTGTTCAAAAATAGGGGGGGACCAAGGATTTGACACAGTCAAAGGAGGTGTATAGACACTCAGACTATCGATGTCTACTCCAGGAAGTGAAAGGACCACACCTGGAACTTAGAGTCAGCTGTGCCGCTGGCCATTGCCAGGCGCATCTGAACTCGGTTACACCCATCCTATTTGTCGCAGTGTCCAGGACCAATTCCTGTCTAATATCTACTGCCAACACACCAGAGTTGACACCGACCAACGTTCGATCAACATCCGAGAACCAATCCTCGAAAATGATCCGTCAACTCAGGGTCCGACTATGCCGGGGAACTTGCCATCTATACAACTACCACAAGAGAAAGAGGAAAATAGAACCAACCAATTGTCTCTGATACCAATGTAGGATAACGAGTAGGAGGACATACCTCGCAGCGGAAACGTAGTAATAAGAATTATCCCACAGAAGTAGGTAGACGGCTACCAGAGTCGCCTACACTGCTCCACACCTTAAATCCGAGGACTGGAGATGACGTCCCTCCGTCAGTCGATACCGATAGAGAATCCCGATGTCCCACACCTAGGACAAGGTATCTTCTCACAAAGAGGAAGGTCTACAACTGCAAGACACACTTGCAAGCACCTCTCGCTCACATAATACAAGACACACTTGTATGTACTCCGTCACTACACACGTGCACTTGCACTCCTCACTCACACACATGCACACAGCAAACTCAAAGAAGCACTTGCACTACACAAACGTTGGTCTATACTAACATATTTATAGTTACTATTTTGAGTTTTGTAAGTATAAACAAGTTTAAAATGTTAATTTATATCTCTTTTTTAATCCTTACGATAACTATACCGTAACCCCCCTAACCCATCGTACCCCCCGTAAACCCCCTCGAAAAGTGAAACACGAAACCCTCACTCGAAACCCTTCCCCACGCCCCACTCTTTTTCCCCAAATCGACCAAACCCCTTTCCCTTCGCGGGGTGCCGACGAGCAAGGGCGAGGTCGGGGAGGAAGGAGCGGGCGAGGCGGCGCTGATCCAGGAGCAGGCGCTGGCGACGGGATTCGCAGAGGAGATCCGGGGGGGGGCCTAGGGTTTGGCGCACTCAGCTGCAGTAGTGGAGGCAGTGGCTGCAAGGTC
>CM024758.1:15997703-16181064 GCA_014218235.1 Colocasia esculenta | reverse complement strand
AGGACCTACGACCTACAGCAGCCCTAGGAGTCGCTCAGCTATTCCTGATAGCACAGGGTAGGTAAACCCGCTCACAGGCTTCCCATACACCCTGAGCCCCGTTGTAACGACCCAGAATCCGCATTACCAGTAACCAACCAGTAACCCGAATTGACCGCTAACCACGAGACAAGCTCGGAGGGTAAAAAGGAATGTCCGAGGAGACTATATATAAGAAGATACACACCATGTAAAGCTATAAAATTTCACTATACATGAACATACATGTACAACTCAGAGTCCGAGCTAAGTACAGAGTACAAAAGTACAACAAAAAGTACTACTCACTGCAGCTAGGGCGCACCAACACTGGAGTGGCTAGACTCGCCTGGAACGGGAGTCGACGACGACCCACCTGAAAGGGAGGGGAGTGAGTCTCAAGAAAAGAGACCCAGTAGGGAAAAGTAACCCCACCGGTAAGAGTACTAAAGTGCGGAAAGTAAAAACTGAAAGTAAATACACATCGCATCACAACCCAAACTGTAAACTCGCAGCTCAGTAACAACACTCACACACACAGTAAGTAGGACTCAACTAGGGTCTGTGGCTCGGCGTCCCGTCACCACAGAGGCTCTCAACAGCATCCACGTGTGCACACTATAGACGCTCTCTCTCAGTCTGGTCCACGACCGGTTTTCCCCCTATGCCTGACCCTAGCGGTAGAGAAGGGGCTCCACGGAGACCGCTCGAAACCACCACAAGGAGTACGCACAGGACTGAGACGCTCTCAACGTCCTGGCTCACCGACGGAGGACCCCCACACGTCGGTCATCTAGACAGAGCGTCGCTCTATGTCCAGATGACAAACAGAAACAGAAGCACGGTAACTCAACGCGAGTACAGACGGTAACACTCTCAACGTCTGAAACACTGTATAATGGACGGAAACCTCTCTCGTCACAACACAGTTAATTACGCATATGCACAGGCGGAGTCACACTCTAAGCCTGGCAAAATGCGTTAACAGGGCGGACATCACACGTCAACACCTTTAAACACAAAACAGGACCAAATCCTGCTGGGACATAGGATATTAACGGCAACATCGATTGTCGCCAATATTGATGTAGACGGCACTCACAATGCCGTTAACCCTAACCAACGGCAATCGACCTTGTCGTTTATATCAACTTTGAAGATCTCAACGTCAACAAATGTGGACGTTAATATCTTCAGTCCCCTAGACCCAGAACAGCGCCAGGTCAGTCCAATTGGGTAAAACCACCCAACCAGAACACCTGCTGATGAAGGGAAATACTTCCTCTCAGCTTCTAACACTACCAGAACTTCGGAAAAACAGATCCAACACTTGGATCGCCCAAAACACCCAAAATCCCGGCATGGTATAACCCAACCCTAAAATGCAATTAGCATAAATCTACACAAATAATCATGTTGATTTGCTAAGGAGGGTTAAAGGGGTTAAGTTCCTACCTCAGAACGCCTTAAAAACTCCCAATCAGCCACCAATCGCACCGAAACCCCTCGAAGTCTCCGCGCGAATTACACCAAATCTTCGCGTTTCCTGCTCGATCAAGCACCGCCACGCGTACCAAAGCCTTCCCACGAACTCCCATCAACCATCAGAAGCAGTGGAAATAGACAAAGGCAGAAGTGGAGGAAAAGATAGGAAAGGAGAGAAGAGACTTCTGCTCTGGGGCTGCCCTATTTCTATAGTGCGACCAATAGACGTCCACATCCCTCGCCGCCTACTGAAACCAATAGGTTGACGTCCAAACCGCTTGCCGTCGAATTCATCAACAAACGTCCATATAGCTGGACGCTAACTCCTAGTCAACGGCTAGCCCTGGCCGTCAACCCCAAGTCAACGACAATGGACCTTGTCGTCAACCACACCCGAACCTCTACATGACCCAATAAGGATCCACTAAGACCGAGACCTTACAGCCTCCCCCCTTAAGGAATTTTTCCCTCAAAATTCAAACAACACAAGGAAAGAAGACTCACCAAAGAGGTATGGAAATTGCTCGCGCATTTCGTCCTCTCACTCCCATGTCGACTCACCACCTGAATGCCGTGCCACGCAACACGAACTAACGGGATTGCCTTGTTCCTTAACCTCTGAAATCGGCGATCCTCAATATGCAACGGAAACTCTAGTACAGTCAACACTAGAGTCACCTTAGACCACTCTGCACTCGGAAGAACGTGAGACTCGTCAGAAAGGTACCTCCGAGCATCAATACATGGAACACATCGTGGACTGCTGCCAACTTTGACGGAAGCTCAAGTCTGTATGCCAAACCTCCGACACGCTCAGTAATGGTGAAAGGTCCAATAAAGCGAGGACTTAACTTTCCACGCCTACCGAACCTCACCACTCCCTTCATAGGAGACACACGAACAAACACCTGGTCTCCTACCTGAAACTCGAGCGGTCGTCTGTGCTGATCTGCATAACTCTTCTGCCGACTCTGAGCTGACTGAAGCCTCTGCCTCACAAGCTGAACTACCTCAACTGCCTGCTGTACTAACTCTAGCCCTGTGACAATTCGTTCGCCAACCTCGAACCAGTCAAGAGGAGTGCGACACGGTCGTCCGTACAAAGCCTCATATGGTGCCAAACCGATACTGAGTGATAACTATTATTATATGCGAACTCGACCAACGGCAAGTGAGCTGTCCACGACCCCTGCCACTCCAGACAACAAGCTCTAAGCATGTCCTCCAAAGTCTAGATAGTCCGCTCTGACTGACCATCTGACTGAGGGTGGTAGGCAGAACTAAAAGCCAACTATGTCCCCAAAGCTCTCTAGAAACTGTGCCAGAACCCAGAAGTGAAGCGAGGATCCCTATCTGACACAATAGAGATCGGCACTCCGTGCAAGGGAACAATCCGCTCTACGTACAACGCGGCCAACCTACTCACACCCCAACTAGTCCTGACAGGCAAGAATCTGGCAGTCTTCGTCAATCTGTCCACAATAACCCAAATGCTGTCAAAACCTCCAGCTGTCCTTGGCAAACCACAAAAAAAGTCAGTCATCAATGGTCCCACTTCCACATCGGAATCTCTAATGACTACACAAGTCCTCCTGGACGCTGATGTTCGGCCTTCACCTGTTGACAGACCAAACACCTAGCAACAAAAGCCGCTATGTCTCTCTTCATCCCAGGCCACCAAAACTGACGTCTCAATCTGTGATACATTTTGGTCGACCCTAGATGAATCGAGTACCTGGAACCATGTGCCTCTTGCAACACAACTCTCCTGACAGACTCCTCAACAGGAACATAGAGTCTATCTCGGAACCTAACAGTCCCGTCCTCGCAAAGCTCAACCTCTGGGAGAAGCAAACACTGTGCAACTCGGGATCTGCCTGCTGAGCCTCAACAACCTATCTCACAACGGCGGAGCCGCCAACAAACTGCCCAACACACACTGTCGACGACTGGACGAAACTTTGAAAGACCCTTCTGCCGCAGACTGCCACAACTGCCACTCCCTTAGCATCAGATGACTCATCTGTGCTTTCCTACTCAAAGCATCTGCAACTACATGCGCTTCCAGGCTTATACTCAATGCTAAAATCATAGTCTTTCAGATATTCCATCCATGACGTGCCTCATATTCAGATCCCTCTGAGAAAACACATACCTCAAGCTCTGGTGGTCGGTACGGACTACAAAACTCACTCCGTACAGGTAAAGACGCCAAATCCTCAAAGCAAACACCACAGCTGCAAGCTCTAGGTCATGGGTTGGGTAACTCTCCTCGTGGGGCTTAAGCTGGCGAGACGCATAAGCCACCACCGGCCTTGCTGCATCAAACCGCACCCAGACCAACACCTGAAGCATCTGTGCAAACCTCAAAACCCTCCTCACCTGAAGGTAAGGCAAGGACTGGCGCTGACGTAAGCAGTCGCTTCAACTCTATGAAGCTCTGCTCACACTGCTCCGACCACACAAACAGAACTCCTTTCTCGTCAACCGAGTCAAGGGTGCAGCAACCTGAGAAAAGTCTCGAACAAACCTGCGGTAGTAACCTGCCAAACCCAGGAAGCTACAAAACTGCAAAACTGCCTCGACCTTCGCTGGATCTACAGAAACTCCCTCACCTGAGATCACGTGCCCCAAAAGTGAACCTGTTGTAGCCCAAACTCACACTTACTAAGTTTGGCATACAACTGGTGCTCTCGCAAAGTCTGCAACACGATCCTCAGGTGCTCGGCGTGCTCCTCCTCCGAAACGGAGTACACCAGAATGTCGTCAACAAACACTACGACAAACGGTCCAAGAACTGGTGGAACACCCGATGCATCAGATCCATGAAGGCCGCTGGACCATTGGTGAGCCCAAACGGCATCACCAAAAACTCAAAATGTCCATATCTGGTCCGAAAAGCAGTCCTCTCAATGTCAGAGTCTCTAATCCGCAACTGATAGTAGCCCGACCTCAGGTCGATCTTCGAAAAGACATGAGCAGACTGAAGCTGATCAAAGAGATCGTCAATCCTAGGCAATGGATACCTATTCTTGATGGTCACTTGGTTCAGCTTCCTATAATCAATACACAATCTCAGGCACCATCCTCTTCCTGACAAACAGAACAGGTGACCCCCAAAGAGAAAAGCTAGGACGAATATAGCCCTTCTCCAACAACTCCTCAAGCTGCCTCTTCAACTCCCTCAACTCTGCTGGTGCCATACGGTACGGTGCCTGTGCAAATGGTACAGTGCCAGGAACTAACTCAACAGTAAACTCAATCTCTCTCTCTGGTGGTAAACCAGGTAACTCTTCCGAAAAAACATCCGGAAACTCACACACTACGGGAATGTCCCCCACTCCCGAGGCAACCTGGTCAAGGGTAATAGCAGAAACTAGAAAACCCTGACACCAGAGGCAAGCAACCTCCCCGCCCTCAAAGCAGAAACTAAAAAGCGAGAAGTAAGAGGTACGATACCCTGGAAGTAGAACGCCGCTTCCCCAGGTATCCGCAAGTGCACCCTCTTCTTCTGGCAATCCATCACTGCACCATACCGCTCTAACCAGTCCATACCAAAATCACATCATAATCCTGCAACTGCAAAGCAAACAAGCGAGCTGACAACCACTGATCCTGCAACTGCACAGGTACCTCCTCGAGACAGTAGGACGTAAGGACAAAGTCCCCTGTCGGCAATTCTACTGCTAACTCAACAGACTCTCCCGTACTCAACTCTTCAAGGGAGTCTAAAAACTCCTCAGACACAAAAGAGTGAGAGGCACCGGAATCAAACAAAACTCTAGCTGTATAACCAAAAACTGTAATAGTACCTTCCACTAGCTGAGCTGCCTCCGCGTCTGCACGGGTCAAGTGAGTAACACGACCTCTACCTCTCGACCCACCAGAACCTCCGGTCTGCTGACGCTGCTGCACGGGTGCCTGCTGCTGCTGCACTCGGGGCTGTGGACGGGTCTGCTGCTGCGGCACACGAGGTAACAAAGGACAATCTCGCGCCATGTGACCATCTGGTCACACCGGTAACACTGACCAGCAAAAGAACAGTGGTACCTGCTGCGAAGGCTGTCCTACAGGCTGCTGAACACTCCCAACAGACTGCTGTCTCTGCTCTGCCTGCCTCCTATCACGCCGAAACTTCCTCCGAGATCCTGACTTCGCTGTCATCCAGTAGAAGTGGATGCGTAGGAAGTCGCAGTCCTTGGAGTCGTCTGCACACTACCCTGCTGCTGTCGAGGCTGAGTAGGAACTACCTGCGTCTGAACCTCTGCGCTCCGAGCACGGGTCCGTAAAGTGTCTACCTCCAACGCTGCCGCTGTCTGATAGGCCGCGTCCAAGTCTGTGACACGTGCAACTATCAACGCCTGCCTGAGCTCTGGCCTCAAGCCCCTCACAAAATGCTGAGTCCTCAGACCTCATCTGCCATAATCTGCGGAGCATAACGCCCTAGCTCTACAAATTTGGCCCTGTACTGCACTACAGTAAAGTCCCTCTGCTGCAAGTCCAGAAACTGGTACAACCTCTCCGTCCGGACGTAAGTAGGACAGAAGGCCCTCTCAAAAGAAACGACAAACTCCTGCCACGGAATCTGTCTAAGTGGGCGAGATTGAAAAGTAGTCTCCACTCAGAGGACCACCAAGTCAACGCCTTGCGCCTGCAACTGGTAACTAGCTAGCAACACTCGCTCCTCGGGACACACTCCATGGAACGAAAAGTCCGCTCCACTGCATCCAACCACGCCCGTGCAATGTCTGGATCAGGCTGGCCCAAAAACTGAGGAGGCTGAAACTGCAAGAACTCCCTCAACACCTTCCCAGTACCACCTGGGGTACGGCGCATCACGGTGACTGGGTCAAGAAATCGAGTCATGTCTAATCCCTGAACTTCCTGAGGAGGAGGTGGCGGCGGGGAACAATACCACTGTGTGCGTTCTGTGGCAAAGGCTGTGTCTGCTGAGGTGGCGGAGCGTCTCCAGCCTCCTAACGAGTCGCCTGCTCGGCCACTCCCTCTCTAGGACGTCGCCAAGGTGCCATAGTACTATACACAGAGCAAAACATACACACACACATAAATACTCTAACTAACTTTGGGTTAAATAGCTGCAACTGTACTCTTTTGTACTCTGAGTCTACATGATGGGTATTTCCTTATATATATCTCATCAGACCAGGCTCTGATACCAAACTGTAACGACCCAAAATCTGCATTACCAGTAACCAACCAGTAACCCGAATTCTGACCCGCTAACCCACGAGACAAGCTCGGAAGGGTAAAAAGGAATATCCGAGGAGACTATATATAAGAAGATACACACCATGTAAAGCTGTAAAATTTCACTATACATGAACATAACATGTACAACTCAGAGTCCGAGCTAAGTACAGAGTACAGAAGTACAACAAAAAGTACTACTCACTGCAGCTAGGGCGCACCAACACCAGAGTGGCTAGACTCGCCTGGAACGGGAGTCGACGACGACCCACCTGAAAGGGAGGGGAGTGAGTCTCAAGAAAAGAGACCCAGTAGGGAAAAGTAACCCCACCGGTAACAGTACTAAAGTGCGGAAAGTAAAAACTGAAAGTAAATACACGTCGCATCACAACCCAAACTGTAAACCTCGCGGCTCAGTAACACACACTCACACACACAGTAAGTAGGACTCAGCTAGGGTCTGTGGCTCGGCGTCCATCACCACAAAGGCTCTCAACCGCATCCACGTGTGCACACTACAGACGCTCTCTCTCGCGTCTGGTCCACGATCGGTTTTCCCCCTATGCCTGACCCTAGCGGTAGAGAAGGGGCTCCACGGAGACCGGCTCGAAACCACCACAAGGAGTACGCACAGGACTGAGACGCTCTCAACGTCCTGGCTCACTGACAGAGGACCCCCACACGCCGGTCATCTAGACAAAGCGTCGCTCTATGTCCAGGTGACAAACAGAAACAGAAGCACGGTAACTCAACGCGAGTACAGACGGTAACACTCTCAACGTTTGAAACACCGTATAATGGACGGACCTCATGTCTCGTCACAACACAGTTAATTACGCATATGCACAGGCAGAGTCACACTCTAAGCCTGGCAAAATGCGTTAACAGGTGGACATCACACGTCAACACCTTGAAACACAAAATAGGACCAAAGCCTGCTAGGACACAGAATATTAATGGCAACATTGATTGTCGCCAATATGATGTATACGGCACTCACAATGCCGTTAACCCTTAACCAACGACAATCGACCTTGTCGTTTATATCAACTTTGAAGATCTCAATGTCAACAAATGTGGACGTTAATATCTTCAGTCCCCTAGACCCAGAACATCGCCGAGTCAGTCCAATTGGTAAAACCACCCAACCAGAACACCTGCTGATGGAGGGAATACTTCCTCTCAGCTTCTAACACTACCAGAATTTCGAAAAACTGATCCAACACTTGGATTGCCCAAATACCCAAAATCCCGGCATGGTATAACCCACCCTAAAATGCAATTAGCATACTAATCTACACAAATAAGCATGCTGATTTGCTAAGGAGGGTTAAAGGGGTAAGTCCCTACCTCAGAACGCCTTAAAAACTCCCAATCAGCTACCAATCGCACCGAAACCTTCGAAGTCTCCACGCGAATTACACCAAATCTTCGCGTTTCCTACCCGATCAGCACCGCCACGCGTACCAGAGCCTTCCCACGAACTCCCATCAACCATTAGAAGCAGTGGAAACAGACAAAGGCAGAAGTGGAGGGAAAGAGAGGAAAGGAAGAGAAGAGACTTCTGCTCTTGGGCTGCCCTATTTCTACAGGCGCAACCAATAGACGTCCACATCCCTCGCCGCCTACTGAACCGCCAATAGGTTGACGTCCAAATCGCTTGCCGTCGAATTCATCGACAAACGTCCATATAGCTGGATGCTAACTCCTAGTCAACGGCTAGCCCCTCGCCGTCAACCCAAGTCAACGACAATGGACCTTGTCGTCAACCACACCCGAACCTCTACAAGACTCAATAAGGATCCACTAAGACCCGAGACCTTACACCCGTGATCTGACTCAGTCCTCGAGGCTGGGGATCTATGTCCCATGGGAATACGAAGGTGGTCGCCTCCATATCCCACCCTGCTCTGCAGAGCCTAAGTGAGCACGGGGGTCGGCTCATTATCTCCATCCCTAAGATAACCCGAAACCCACTCCTCCAGTCTCTCGACTCTCTGGAAGGGGGGGGAAACGCTAAGAAGACAGCTAGAACTAAGGTCCAAGACACCGGACCCTCTCCGCTCTGCATACACAAAAGGGTTGATAAGCAGTTAAGAATTAGGTGTTCGGTTTTCGTCGCGACCCCCATAAAGGTCGGACCTTGTTGCGACGGGGCGGTACGGCGCGACCTTATCGCATCGTCTTCCTGAGGTCGCGATAAGGCGCGTCAACCCACTCTGTCGCGACATGGTCGCGCCACCCTATGCCGCCGCGATACTGGTGTCGCGGCGGATCGGACCGTCACATTTTTAGGAGCGGACCGGCGGAGCCTCCCTTTCGATCCTCTTTTCCCATGGGCTTCACGCCCTACAAATCACCCTCTGGGGGTTCAATTACCCCCCCAATCAATTCATACACGGTTTAGGGTCAGATCACTTACGATTTCATCGCTTTTTCCCGCTTCTCCTGCCTTCTCCACGTTCACGGCGGGGCCTTCAGCCTCTTCCTCCACCTCCATATCTACATCCGTGTCCACCTCCTCCGCTGGGGGCGCTCATCCGGGCACCGGAGAGATCCGCCTCTCTGCATGCCTTTTCTCCGGGAAGAACCCTCGCCGGCGTTGTTTCCTCCTTCCATTAGTTCTGGCGAGTGTTTGAGATCGAATATGAGAGAGAGAGTGAGTCTAGAAAGAGCAGAATCAGAGGATATTCGAAGAAGGGGGGTTTTCTGCTAAGGTCGGTTGGTTTGAAAGCAAGGTAAGGGGAAGATGGAAGTCCTCATGCATTTTGACCGGTCGGTTTTAGACGACGCAGCGGGCCGTCGCGTATTGTCGTGCCGCCCTAGTATGTCGTGACAATGGTGCAACACACGCCTTGACGCGACTTAAGGCGATGCCCTGCTTGTCACGTTACAAAACAGAGCCTTGGCGCAAACAGGTTAAAACTCATGTTTATTCATTTCAAATCAATCAATACATGTCCAAATTCTCACTACACTCAAATAAATGCAAATTTCTGCCCTAATTGTCATCTAACCTCTTCCTACATCAGTCCACCTACTCCAAGCTTCCGCGGCAGCTGGTTAGAGCTTCTACAGTGCCTCCACGTACCTCTGATCATGTCTTCATCTTCTTCTTCCACTTCTGCCTGGACGGAACTCGTTGCACACCTTCCCAGTGTACCATGGCGCTTCGCACGTCTCTCCATCCTGTTCATCGTCCATCTTCCGGTTTTGAATAGCGGAGTAGTGCGAAAGTTGCGGAACCACAGTGCGTGCCGCCCTGCATTGCAGATAGCATCGATCTGGGTGTTGTAGTTGACGAGTGCTTCGTCGCTCAGAAGGTGGAGTGCTAGTTTGATACGATGAGGTACGTGGATCATCCGGTTGTGCAAGAAGCGCGGACGCATGTCGAACCCCGCCACCGTCAAGTGCTTGAAGTAGTACCGCCATGCCTTCGATCCCTTCACTTGGGTCGTCTTACACCAGGCCTGGGTCGTATGTGGAGAGGCCCGCAACATAAGCCAGTGGATGATGGAGCATTGTCTTGCACTCCGTAGCTAGGTTTTCCATCGCCCGAAAGTTTACATGCATGCCCATCCAAAGCTCGAGGGCGACGACAGAACCATAGAAGGGGCCTCCGGTGGCTGTGGAAGATAGCCCGACATATAGAAAACCTAGAACTGCTTGGTCGACGCTCATACCTTCCTAGATGGAGTCAATAATGCTCAGATTGGCAAAGGAGATAGCTCCATCCTCGGCCGGGAAAAGAATGATGCCGCAGCTGCAGATGGCGGTCGCTTTAGCAATGGCAAGGTGATTCCGGTTCGACGTTTGCATTGAGAAATGACCCATGAGCAATTGGAAGGAGGTGGACGAAGGACCTACTTGTCATGCTATTCAGATCCATCTTCCTCGTGGTGATCCACCATGATCCCCACGCATGATAGGCACCACGGTATGGGAGAGAGAGCATACTCTTCGCTGCGCTTGTATTCGGGAGGCCGAGCATAATCTCCAGCTCCTCCAGCAAGATGGTCACCTCGAAATTTGGGGAAGATGAAGGATGGGTTTGCGGATGCCACAGTTCCACCAGAGCCGTAATGCTATCCACATGTGCACAAACTTGTGGTACTATTTGGCGAGCACAAACACCGTAGATAACCCCCACTCTTTCAAATGCCGGATAGATGCAGGCGGAGAAGCGCGATATATGGGAGATAACCATGGCACTTTGGAGGACTCCTTGGCCAGGTAGAATCTAAGAGATGAAGAAGAGAGAGTCTAAGAACAGGGAGGAAGAAGAAGAGCAAACAGAGCAAAATTCCAGAATTTAAAAGAAGAGAGAGCACTTACTTGGAGTTCGGGCGCATGCATATGTGCCCCGGATCGAGGAGAGCTGTTGGAGTTTGGCATAGGACTTTAGCTTCTTTGGGACAGGAGTAAGGGGGGATCTCTCTTGAAAGGCAGAAAGTGACCTCTTCATGGCTGCAAGAGAGAGAAATTGAAGAAGAGAGGAAGCAGGGGGAGAGCGCGGGATTAGCACCCAAACCAATATTTATAGAACTCTAGGGGGTGCAAACCCATCCTAACCCCGCAACTAGGGATGGGATAAGATAGGAGAGGTTTAGGAGTCCTAGTGGTAATATAGAAGTCTTAGGATAGAGATAAACTTGAGTCTTTTGTGTTTTCAGGGCTCGGTTCGAGTCGCGACGCCACGATATGACGCGATAAGGTCGCGACATGGCGGGGCTCCGCGACTATGTCGCGGTCTCCCAGGCGTCGCCTCTCATATCTGTTGTGTTATTTCATGTTGTGCTTCGTATATTAGTTTGTTTGATTATGTTTGTGTACATATTGTCATTTTGTGCTTATATGTCTGTTTATTGTAAAAAAAAATCAGAAAAATCAGAAAATCACAAAAAGGAGGTCGTCACAGGTAAGTCAGGTAAATATTCTTTCCTTACCCCTGCATTACTATATGGTATTCTACCTATTATACGTTTCAAGGACGGCTGGTCTCAATGTGCTCTGGGGATTTGAGTTCCCTTTACCAAAACAGTGATAGTCTAGGGCACATTGTTAATCGTTGGATAGGTCGTTGAGTTGGGTAAGTTCGGGGATGATGGATTCAGGCTTGCACTGCGGTTGTCGATAGTCTCTTGACCGTCTATGGACTTACAATATTATCCTGATATTTTTCTTTTTTCATTTTCTTGGCATTTGTTTTGATGATTTCTATATTTTAGCCCAGCATGCATCATGTAGGACTTTGAGCTTTTCTGACTCATTCCTAATATTGATGAGCCTCTTGTGAGTGCCCAATCATCCTTCATATTTCAAACAAGAATCTTATTCCACTCCGAATCGGAAGGTTTGCCTCTGAGTGAGTTGTTCCGCCAATTTGACAAGAATTTCCCTATCTGGATTCTCTATCAAATTTTCATCATACTCCTTTGATCCATTTGGTTGTGAACCGCTCCCAGGACAGAGTCATGAGTTACCTACTTGGCACGCACATGTCCCTCCAAAACGAAATCTGTAGCCCAATCAGCTAGGGTACCTCTCAATCGAGGGGTTGATCATCCTCTTCTTTTCTCATTCTCGTCCAGACTTGTGTTTTCTTTGCATTTTGCTCAAGTAGCTAACTCTGGGCTTTCACGAAGATTCCAATTGCTTGATAGTTAGACCGGGTGTCTCTCTACCTTGCTCCACTTTTCAGTCCACTCCGCATCATTTCCGTTCCACCGTCACCTCGTGACACCTCCAATACATTTCGGTTTCGTTTCCTTACAAAGTGGAAGCAAGGAGGGGCAATCTGTAGACACCCGATGACTATAAGTTGAACTATATTTCTTGCTATCCTAGTAAAGCCCCTAGTTGGTCACTCACAGGGCCATCATTAAACTTTTTTGAGCCCATTAACAACTCAAATTGTCTTGAAAATCCCACCATTATTTTTGGAGAGCGTCCTTAGACCTAAATAACTCTTATCCTTCATATAATTGGTGATAATTCAAAGATAATTGACTTCCTCGGACGTGTCGTATGGTAGCACCGAGTCTCAGTGTCGCGACGCCACGGGCCACCGCGATAGCCCATGCATATTCATGCACGTGGGCATACTGTCGCGATGTCCCGCCCCGTCACGTTAGTATGTCGCGACCTAATGATAAGCCGTGACAGCAGCTGCGCACGTTGGCCTCTGCAACCAACTTCTATTTATCCTCCCATGGGTTTATCTTTATCTCAGGGATTATCTCAACCCTTGGGCGAGATTTGGGCCCTAGGGACTCTCTTGGAGCTCCCAAGGACTCTCCCTTGCGTTTTAAAGAGATATATCTCCCATTTTAATTATTATCCATATTTGATGGGATATTCTCACTCTAAAACCTATAAAAAATAAGGCCTTCTCCTAAATGGACGGGAGACCCCCATTTACCCCAGAGGGCTGCCGAATTTTCCACTGGACCTGTACTTAGACTCGGACCTTCCCATTTCCTCTCCTTCCCTCACATTCCACCTCACAAAAGCTTTCTATTTCATCATCATGGAGCGTGGAGCATGAGGACGGCGACTCATACTTTTCAGAAGCTATTGCATGACATTGGGACGACATCCATGCCAAGGAGTCGTCCTAATGGGGCTCATTCCTCTCTCCTCCCCTTTTCCTCTATTTTTTTATGCATTTTATTTTATTTCTAGATAGGTTGCATCCCTTCCCATTCCCACATTTTCCATATACCCAAGGGGTTTAAAAACCACCCAGTTCGTTCACCATGTTTCTCTTTTCTTTTCATTTTTGGAATAGATACTATGCTTAACTTGTTCTAATAGGGGCTTTCTTGTTTCTTTTTATTTTGGTAGGCATCCAAGCAAGATCACACGAGGAGCTCTCGTCCTCTAGGCGGCTAGAGGACGGGAAGAAGGTCTACTCATCATCTTCCGTACAGAAGAGAACGCGACGACGGAGGGTGACGCGACACAAAGAAGCGTCAAGGGCAACCGACGCGTTATCAGCCTCGTCGCGGTAGGTAGCACTGCCGCGACACTAGGTCCGTCCGGTTCTCTCTCTTTCTGAGTAGTTAGCCCACGTCAATTTCTTTTATTTAGGCAATTACTAGGTGGCGATCACATCCATGTTTCCATGCTATTTGATTTAGTACATGTTCGTGTGTTGAGGGGGGGGGCACAATCTCCGTGATTACAGGTAGCTGATGTCGAATTCGCCTAGCTCTATGGCCATTTAATGAGCCGGCCGGAAGCTTCTGGCGCTGAAGGATAGACTTCAGCGGCTGGTCGGTGAGAACCGTGATTGAGTGGGCCTGAAAATAGGGCCTGAGTTTCCGGGCAGCTGGACAAGAGCAAGGGCGAGTTTCTCTGCTAGGGGGTACCTCCTTTTTGCTTCTTGAAGGACCCTGCTAAAGTATTAAACATGATTCTACGCCGCTGCTCTTCTCTGATCAAAACCGCGCTGATAGAATGTTCGGTAACCAAAAGGTACACGAACAGGGGTTCCCGAGTACGGGCTTTGAGAGAATAGGTGGGCTTCCAAGTACGCCTTCAACTCGGTGAGGCAGCTTCGCATCCTCCGTCCACGTACATGCCCCCCTTACTGTGAGGTACCTTTGGGACCTCGCAGCAACTGAAGAAGCTGAAGCTCTTTCCGCTGCTCGGGACATGAACCGGTTGAGTGCGGCAAGACATCTGGTGAGGCACGGATGCCACGCACTGTCTTGGGACTGCCATCCCAAGTATGGCTTGGATCTTCTCTGAGTTGGCCTCTATTTCTCTATTTGAAACGAGGAAGCCGAGGAACTTACCCGAGCGCACACCAAACGCACACTTGGTGGGTTGAGCTTCATGTAAACTTCGGCAGGGTCACAAAAGTCTCTTTGAAGGTCAGAAATGTGGTCAGTGTTGGAAGCATTTGACCAAAATGTCGTCAACGTAGACCTCCATGTTGCGCCCGATCTGCGCGCGAACATCTTATTGACCAGTCGTTGGTATGTCGCACCCGTGTTTTTCAGATCAAAGGGCATCCTGGTGAAGCAGTATAACCCAAGTTGTGATGAAATGCTGGTGGTGGCGTCTTGATCCGAGGGATGCATACTGATCTGATGATCCCAGAGTAGGCATCCAAGAAGTTGAGGAGTCATGCCCGGACGTAGCGTCTACCAACTGATCGATGCACGGCAGTAGAAGTAGGAAGTTATCTTGGGCGTCGCTTTGTTGAGGTCCTTGTAATCCACACATACGCACAATTTGCTAGTGGTTTTGCGTACGAGGACTACGTTGGAGATCCACATTGGTACTGGGCTTTCCGGTGGAGCCCAACGGCTAGGCTTTTGACGACGTGATCTCGAATCACGGTCTGCCGTTCTCGGTGGATGGGTCACCTCACTCGTCGACCGAGCAACGGAAAGATTTGGGGGCGTGGTTAAAGAGAGTGCCACGAGGACCATCGAAGCGTGCCGAGGGAGGAAACCGACCGCGGACCAGCATCCGACGTCTTCTCAAGGATGAGGCGAGTTGTCAGAGCAACGGACCATGGACCAGCATGCTGCGAGCCCTCGGCCGTCGCGGTGCGCACAGAGGAGCTCTCTGCTACTGAATGGGCTCGTCGGGCGGCTCTGGTGAGAACGTTGGCCATTCTTCGGCCAAAGCGAGCCAACGAGATAGTGGAGAATTCTACGGTTCAGTACAGACTCAATTGGGCCTGGGCGGGGCCTTGTTCAAGAAAGCTGAGAAGTCTTAGGCGGCGGCTGACCAGAAAGTCCTTGAGGCCATGAACAAGGCAAAAGAGGCCGAGAAGAGGGCTAGGACTGTCGAGAAGCTCCTAGACGCGGAGCGGCTGAGGGCGAAGAGAGCCAAGGAGAATGTCGATCGGAGACAAGGTGGCCGAGGACCTCAAAGAGAGTCTTCATACAAAGGAAGAGTTACTGGAGGCCGCGAAGGCTCAGAACTCGAGACTGGCCGAGGAGGAGCGCGAAAGGGTTATCGCAGAATACCGCGACTCCGAAGAGTTGAATGAAGAGGTTGACAAGCTCTTCAAGGCTGGTTATGACCACTGCATCAAGGACAACCGGAAACTGTATCCCGAATATGATTTGTCGGGTCTAGAAGATGTCGAGGACGAGGACGCTGGTCAGGCTCAAGACCGAGCTGAAGTCGTCGACGAGGCCCGGACTGCTGCGACCGAGGCGATTCCCGGCAATGAGGTGATCGTTGCTTCTGATCAGGCAGCTACTACCGAGGCTCAAGTCACTGCGTCTGATGACGTTGTAGTTGATAGAATGCCTTACTTTTGTATGTGGCAGTTCGCCTTGCAATGTATTTTCTTGTTAGAAGAAATCGTAACGCTTGCCTCTTTCGTAATTGCTTGGTTGCCATAGCTGGTTCGAACCATGCTTTTTGAATGTCACACGTTGGCTATTTGGGTCCAGCTTGGGGCTCGGACTCAACGAATTTATTGAGGTCAAAGCTCGGTTAACGGATAATCCAATGTTTACTACGCTGCACATCGTTGCGACCTCAAGAATAGAGGGTTGTCTTTGTTTTAGGGCTTGTGGTTGAGACGAGAGTCGAAGCGACCTTGCTGGAAGCTCGGAGTGCCAAAGCGACGTCACGCAAGAGCTCGGATAAAACGAGTGCCGAAGAATTGTGTGGGGAGCTCGAAATGCCGAAGCGATTTCGTGTGGGGAGCTCGGAGTGCCGAAAAGACTCGCACAAGAGCTATGAGGTAATGGGTGCCGAAGCGACGCGTGTTCGGGAGCTCGGGAGTGCCGAAGCGACCTCGCACAAGAGCTACGATGTATACGTGTGCCGAAGCGACCACGGGTTCGGGAGCTCGGAGTGCCGAAGCGACCTCGCACAAGAGCTACGATGTATACGTGTGCCGAAGCGACCAAGCCTTCAAGAGCTTTATCGGACGTCATCTTCTCGATTCCTGGGGAGTAGTGCCGCATCGACCATGTGTTCGGGAGCTCGGAGTGCCGAAGCGACCCGCGCAAGAGCTACGATGTATACGTGTGCCGAAGCGACCACGGGTTCAGGAGCTCGGAGAGCCGAAGCGACTCGCATAAGAGCTACGATGTATACGTGTGCCGAAGCGACCACGGGGTCGAGAGCTGGAGTGCCGAAGCGACCTCGCACAAGAGCTACAATGTATACGTGTGCCGAAGCGACCCGGGTTCGGGAGCTCGGAGTGCCGAAGCTACCACGCCTTCAAGAGCTTTATCGGACGTCATTCTCGGTTCATGGGAGTGCCGAAGCGACCTCGTCCAGAATCACGACGTTCATGTTCTTTACCTGCCTTTTGGGTTGTCACGATCGATTTGAATAATGGGGGTAGTAGACTTAAGACGATAAGGCTACTATTCTTTCTCATCGTCCTCATGACCGAGGACATTAAACGTGTGGTAGCGGCCTCTTGTTTGGAGGCAACTGACGATAAGAGCTACGATGTATACGTGTGCCGAAGCGTTACGCTATTCTTCCCCCATGCTAGACCATTATACTCGGATGGCAACTGACTTGAGCATCGGAGTGTCCCCACCGAGCCCACTCGGCGGGCTTTGCAGGTAAGATCGTAAGCTCGGGAGCAGTGTCACACGTCGGCCAAATGTGTCTCAGAAAGGGATTCATCGGCTTGGTCGTCTCGGCTCACCCTGGGGAATAACGCCTCAACAGTCACCTCGGCAGGAAATGACCTATGTTACTACAGCAGTAACATGGAGAGCATCACGTCAGTCAAGCGCGCCTCAGAAAGAGATTTATCGATTTGGTCGTCTCGATCACTATGACAAGAAGCGCCTCAACAGTCACCTGACAGGAGTCGACCTATGTTACTATAGCAGTAACATAATCTAATCCGACTCGTACAGGGTAACTGCGGGTTATTTCAACCCCGATGGAACAACGGAGCTAGGGCTCGTGAGCTGAATTGGGAGACAGTGGTACGGCCAATATATCAATCGTTTATAATTAATTTTAAGGGAAAACTAATATTTAGGAAGGACATGAACACAATATATATTGTTTCGAGAGATATGATGTAAGGAAGGAGCCGACCAACAGCTTCTCCGAAGCAAATCAAACACGCGGAGACGCGCACCGGTCGCTACTCGCCACGCCTCTCCCTCGTCACTTCCGTGTTGGCTTGCGCCTTCTTCATCTCGCTTTGTTTCCCCCACCCCCGTCTCCCTCGCCCGAACTCGGCGGAGATGGCGGATTCCGACGCCAGCGTCGCCGTGTTTGAGGACAAATTGGCCAGCTTCCAGGCCGTCACCGGGCTCCAGGACCCCGATCTGTGCACCGAGATCCTCTCCGCCCATGGCTGGGACCTCGATCTCGCTGTCACCTCTTTCATCTCTTCTTCTTTTGCTACCTCTTCCTCTTCCGCCGCCAGCCGCAACCCCGGCCCTTCCGCCGGCGGCAGTGGCGAGTCGCTGTCCGACCAGGATCTGGTTCCGGCGCAGGGCCATGATCCTCCCGGTCTCGCCTGGAAACTCGTTACTCTCCCTTTCTACGTCGTCTCTGGCGGTGTAGGGCTCGTCTCGGGAGCGGTCGGCCTTGGCGCCTGGATCGCTGGCGGCGTCATCTCCCGTTCTCTCGGGCTCCTCGGGCTGGTTCCCCCGCGCAGCGGCTCCGATGATGGTGCATCCCTGGTTCCGCCGCTCTCGGCTGCGGCAGCCGAGGCGGCGGCTTTTGTGGCCCTCTTTGAGGAGGAATTTAGCAGTGCCGGCGCCCACAGGCCCGCTTTCGTGGCGGAGGGGTTCATGGACGCGCTGCAGCGTTCGAGGAGGGAGTTCAAGTTGATGTTCGTGTACCTGCACTCGCCTGACCACCCGGATGTACCCGGGTTCTGCTCCGGGTGCTTGTGCTCGAATGTGGTCGCGGACTTTGTGAACGCCAACTTCGTGTCTTGGGGAGGTAGCATCAGAGGGGGCGAGGGGTTCAAGATGAGCAACAGCCTGAAGGCCTCCAGGTACCCCTTCTGTGCCGTCGTCATGGCTGCCACTAACCAGAGAATCGCCCTCCTCCAGCAGGTTCTTCCTTTCTTCTCTCTTTCTCATTATCTGTCTTTTGCATACTGGAACCTGATGTACAGCGTTGGACTATGTCGTAGCGCTGTAAACTCTGCTCCACTTGAAAGAAATGATGAACACATTAATCACTAAGAAAATTGCTGTCATTATTCCATGTTTTGTTAATGTCTGATACATCTTCTTGGGTAATATTTGCTTCCTTTAATGCACCAGCTGTTTGTATGGATGGAAGCAGCAGAGCCTTAATAAAGATCAGTTGAATTAGGGTACTAGGAGGAAATAAAGCAGCCAGATTTTGGGCTTTCTAGCTATACAAAGATCGCTTTCAATGTTTTTCCAGTTATGAAGAATCTTCTTTCTATTTCTTCTATCTTTGCACTTTCTGAAAGTGACATCTTATTTACATCAGAAGTTTGTCTCTGCAATTTGCGACAACTTCACAAACAACGCCAACAAAAAATGACGAGCACAATAAATACCTGAGGCAATGCGGACATAAAAGTTGATAAGATTCCATCACAGCCTTATTTTGCCTTTTAAGTATTTAAAGATGTTTGTAGGTACTATGGTGATATTAGCCAAGATCTACTTCATGAAATTATATAAGATAAGTAATCCTAGAAAAAGTTCTATGTGCTTCCATATATAATGCAATTGTGTCAGAGATAATGGTCCCATAATATGTACTTGTATTGTAAGGATGGCCTTTTGTTTCTAAAGAATTGTAAAAATAGTCCCACATTGGAAATGGACAAAAATATTAATATGCTTATAATGGTGGACAGAGCTCCACTCGTTACTTTAAAGTTTTGAGTTGGATTGCCCAATCAACAATCTTATATAGTATTAGAGCTGATGGTTCGATCTGCACTGACCCACATACCCTGAGTTTATCATGGTCCACGTGACAAAGCCTAAGATCAGCCTGTATGTAAGTGGGTGTGTAAGAATAGTCCCATATTGGAAAGGGACAAAACATTAATGTGTTTATAGTTGTTGAGTCCTGTCCACTCATTACCTTAAGGTTTTGAGTTGGATGATTCAAAGGAACACGTTTAATAAGCAATTTCTATGAAAATTGTCTCTCTTATGCAAAGAATCTAAGTAGGGACTTATGTTAATCACCTACGGACAAACAGAAGGTCGTACCTAAGGCACTCCTTGAAGTTATCATGCCCATTCATATTGTACCACTGCAGCATCAGACATGGAAGGCAAGATCAAAATCGGATTGGGATCTCTAGGCACTGATCCGTTCCGGATCGGGATCGGATCGCAAGATCCCACGGATCCAAGGGTAGTCTGGCCGATCCTGGATCGGCTAGTCTACAAAATAGTTTTTTTTTTTTTGAAAAAAATAAGAAAAAATCAGGAAAAATCAGCAAAAATGAGGGGAAAATCTGATAAATTGAAAGAACTAATATTTTCATAAAAAATCAATCATACATGCATTCATAGTATATGAAACATAAGACAAGAAAAGCATAAAGTATTAAAGACTTCGTGTATTATTTACCTGAATATCATTTAAGTAAATGTTAATATTTATAGTTTCATTTACTTAAGATATTATATATAAATAAGGAAGTACCCCCATTTGAATCTAATAAAAATATCAAAAAAATCATATCTCTTATCAATAAAAAGTTAACTCTCCCATCCAAAAAGAAAATCGTGATTTTGGTGATTCCATCAAAATAACGACTTTCTAGTTTCTCATAATTTGACATATCTAAAAATTTCATAATTTAAATAAACCTAATAGAATATTAAAAATCTAAAGTCCGGTGAAAAAAGTCAAATGTGTATAGACTTCTCCAAAAGTCAAACTAAGCTATTTTGATGGAATCACCAAAATTGCGATTTTCTTCTTGGATGGAGAGTTGACTTTTTATTAGTAAGAGATATGATTTTTTTGATATTTTTATTAGATTCAAATGAAGGGTACTTCCTTATTTACATGTAATATCTTAAGTAAATGAAACTACAAATACTAACATTTACTTAAATGATATTAAGGTAAATAAGTAAGAGAATCGGTGTGGATCAGTCTGGAATCGGCCGATCCCTGCTCGATCCAACTTGATTCTGGCCGATCCAGCTGGAAGTCTTGTCAATTCAGGGACTTCCCCCCAGACTTGGATCTTCATGCTGCGATCTGATCTTGGATCGGCCGATTCTGGCCGATCCTACCGATTTTGCCTTCCATGGCATCAGATTGACAGCATTGTGCATAGTTCGAGTCTTCCAAGAAAATCGACATAGAGAGTCTTCTGAACTTTAATGTATACATTCATATCTCCTGAACATGGTGCTCCATAGGACACTGTACATAGTCATTAATGATTACTTTTTCAATCTACAGAACAACGTGAATTATGCTTGTCTGATTACTGTGTTTCCAGTGAAGAAGCTATGATAAAAGAACATGAAAATGAACCTGCTCCTCCTTTGCTCACTTTCTTGGTCCCTTGTCCCACTCACTTACACTCTTATGGATGTTTCAGGAATCCCCTTCTATTACTTGATAATTAGCCTCAAACTTACATGCCGTTCCAAACGTGCATATAAAACTGTAGGTTTGCGAAAACAGTGTACACTCTCACCTGAAAACCATCTGACAGCTGTGCACCAGAACTTTCTTCAAGAACAAGAAATGGAGAAAGACTCATTGCTCACATATCTATGTAAAATATAGGAATGATGATTGCATAACATTAGTGTTGCAGAATGTCCTTCTCTGTAATCAGAAATTTTTTATGTTTGGTTTCTATTAGGATTGCAAGACTTACTGTAAGGTGTCTGGAACAACTATTTACAGATTGTGATAGGACGTGTTTGTGCAGTTGATGTCATGTTAAAGAATTATCTTTCTGCTTGTTAGTAATATTTTGGTTATTGCTGAGTTTGTGTAACCACAGAGGAGGATTGAGCCACCTATACATGAATCTACTGTAGGAGCTGTACATGCACAGACATCAAATGGATAGTTTCTTTTCATTATAATTTTAAGTCTTTACTCTCCTCCCCTGAAAGAATGCAACTAGTTCCAATATCCAATTGTTAGCAGATCACCCTGTAAAAGAAATGCAATTGTTAGAAAAGAGGTTCATCACTATATATTCTTCAATTTATATTTCAAAATATTTTGTTTTGTCCATGGTGATTATTTATTTGCTTTGCAACCTTAGTTTTGCTTTTCTCATTTCTTGACACCAGAATGCAGTTTGATAATCTTGGGCTAGTGCGGATCAGTGATATTAGTTGTTGTGGTTCATGAAATGCTGTGCAGATTGAAGGGCCAAAGTCTCCAGAAGAAATGCTTGCAATTCTGCAGCGGGTGAATGAGGAGAGCAGTACTGTACTTGTGACAGCCAGGCTGGAGGCTGAAGAAAGAAGAAATGCCTTGCATTTGAGAGAGGAACAAGATGCTGCTTATCGGGCTGCACTGGAAGCTGATCAAGTACGTGGGCTTTTTCATTTTAGCCAATGATCTGATCAGTCTGACGCGATGCAGTGTGGTTTAAGCAAGGCTTGCGAAAGTATAACCTGTTATGGAACTCTTGGGGAGGGATACAGTTCATGTTCAGAATCTTTGGACTGAGAACCAGCTGGTTCCAGTTTTTGAAGGATGGGTTACAATCTATCATTTAGATACCTAAGCTTTAACTAGGGAATAAATAGTACCAGTGTAATAGAAATTGTAAAAATCATAAACAGTAAACTCATATGCTACTTAAGTCACTGAATCCATGAACACACTTTGACTCTGGAACTCACCCAACTGGAAAAGAATTTTCCTATTTTGATCTGGTTCTTCCTGGCCTAGTATGACCTGGCCTGTTCAAGACCTTGGGTTTAAGAGATTAAATTTGAGGGATCATTGTTGAGTTGCATTTCACATGCACTGAAAAATTTTCTCTGTCATAGGCTAGAGAACGCCAAAGGAAGGAAGAGCAAGAGAGCTTAGAAAGGGAAGCTGCAGAAGCTGAGAGAAAAAAGAAAGAGGAAGAAGAGGCAAAGGAAAGAGCAGTTCGTGAAGCATTGGAGAAAGAAGCTGCATTGGCTCGAAGACGACAAGAAAAAGCTATGGCACTTGGTGTTGAGCCTGAGAAAGGGCCTGATACTACACAAGTAACCCTCTTAGAATGAACGCTATCCAATTTTTGAGCATGAAATTTCATTTTATTCTATTGTCCTTAACTAGTTAACTTCACATCTCCGGTGACTTATCTTTTTTTTTTTACAATAATGAAGATATACTTGCTTCTGTTACACACTAACTATAGACAGAAGGATAACTACCATGAGATCATTTATTTTATAAGCACGTGCTGATTATGCAATTTTTTGATTTAAATGGCATTTTCCCCCTTTATCTGACTAGGGTTGCATTTATAGATTGATCTTTTTTTTGACACGAGCATTTATAGATTGATGAGACTTATATTTTTCATAATTGTTTAATGCCAAGGAGTTTGTATACCAGAGCATGGGACATGTGTTATCTCAAAGCCTGCATTATTGTTATTTCCTTTATAATTTATGTTCTAAAAAAGTTGCTCCATCCATTGTAAATTGATCGCCATGTATTAGTGGATAACTGAGCATGCATGTTCCCCCTACTGGAATATATATTACCCTGTTGGGCATGTGTAACCTTACTGCATATGTGTTATCCTGTTGAAATATGTGTCTGTGTGCTAGATATATGCCACGTTACCTTTTGGAATGTGCACCACCATGTTGGATCTTATTAGCCTACTAGAACATGTTAATCCTCTGCACGCTTTTGGCATGCATATTTTGGTCCTTTATGCTTATATATGCAAGCTACTGTTAATGGTTCATAATTCATTATTATGAACATTGGTTTAAGCCTTACATGAGATTCATTTTTTGTGTGTTAACGGTTGATTAAAAAAGTAGAGACTTGTTTATGACCATGGGCATACTGGGCTTTAACCAAGTGCCGGTTGAACCATCATACTTCTGCACCTCTTTTAGGATGTTGCATAAACCACTGTTTCTATTTTTCCTTTTATTTCATTCCATAATTTCTTTGCACGCCCTAATGCAAAGGCATAAATTAAGGTTATTCCAAACTTTCAAAAGTCCAGCTGTCAACCTTAAATAATCACCACCATAGTTGTCAAGGCATCATGGTGACCAAGGTGTGCTTGGACTCCTTTAGTGCCTAAGCGCTTATGCGCAAGGGTGATGCCTAATCTAGGCTATTTCAAGAGTATCTCCCTATATAATATTTATTCTTCAAAAATTATATAATGCTCAAAAAATTAAATCAAAAAGATCATAATGTGACTGACATTATTGCAATAACATATCACAAAAATTGAAGAGGGAAACATTGAAATAATTATATATAAATGAAATATCAAACGTAAAGTTAATGTACCTCATAATTTACAAAATTGATCTTCTAAAATCTGTAAATAGTAATAGTACTAACTACTATGGGGGCATGTGAAATGACAAATATTAAACTCTAAAACAACACATGAATGCATCAGCTCATCAAGGAACAAATACACGTGTACACAGTTATGGGGTTAATGACTGTGTTCACACAGTTTAATAACTGTGTGAAGTGTGAGCGCAGTTTAATGACTATGTGCCGGACAGGTGCTGGGGGGGGGGGGGGAGGGGGGAGGCAGTCGCAACAGGAGCACCGGGGAAGGGAAAATCATGTATGGGCCATGGGATGAGTCAACTGGGGTGAAGGGGGTAGGCGTTTTAAAACAGGATCTGATTTGGATCGGATGGGTCTTAGACCTTTAATGGGTCTGGATGCTCCAAGGCACCCCAGTGGGACCTAGGCGCGCGTCTTGGCTGCCTCGGCGGTGACAGGGAGCATTTTTTTTGAGTTCCAGGGAAGCGACCTGTTTCTAAGTGAGAGGAAAAGCGCCTTTGTGCCAAGGCGGCACTTAGGTGATGGCCTTTACAACGATGATCACCAACAAATATTACCAAAACTTAACTATTTTCATTTGAAAAAATTTGTAGTAAAAACTATGTTACAACAAGAGGTCTGGGAAAGAACTTGCTTGTGATATCTGATCAAATCAAACATCCACCCTGAAATTTGCCTCTTTGCCACTCCCCCTCACATTTTCTTTGGCCAACAAAACATCCTTATTTGCTATGGCATCTCTCCACTCAACTTCTGGCAATTCCTTGGTTGTGGATCCTGGATTGATACTGGAATGGTGTGTTCAGGAACATCCATCATTGGTCGTGCTTTACTAACATCATTACCATAGTTGTCAAGGCGGACGCCTAGGCGGCGCCGCTTAAGCGCCAAGGCGCTTCCTCAGTCGCCTAAAACACCCGCCTTTCTAAGAGGAGAAAAGGCGCCCCAAGGCGCCGCTAAGGCGGCCAAGGCGCACGCCAAGGGCGCTTGGGCGCGCCTAGACCCTTTAGGGGTCCGCAATATCCCACTTAGACAGTAGATTCAGGTCGGTTTTCAGGGCTGAGTCCAGCCCTATTCCAGGTAACATCTTATTTACCTGAATATCATTTAAGTAAATGTTCATTACTTAAGATATTACATGTAATAAGGAAGTACCCCCCATTTGAATCCAATAAAAATATCAAAAAAATCATATCTCTTACCAAAAAAAAGTCAACTCTCCATCGAAGAAGAAAATCACGATTTCGATGATTTTAGCGAAATGCTAACTTTCTAATCTCTCATAATTTGACCTATCTAAAATTTGATAATTCAAATAAACCATATGGAACACTAAAAATCCAAAGTCCGGTAAAAAAAGTCAAACGTGCATATGACTTCTCCAAGGGAGCCGCTCTCCTACTGACAACACTTAGTCTGTTTGAGATCTCTCAGGATTTGGTCAAATTTAAACTATCATCACCCAAACCATGAGACTTGTCATTTTCTAGTTTCTTTTCATTTTAGGCATATTGTGGGATTATGTAATGGACTCATTTAGTTTTTACTTATTTTAAGTGTGTTAAGATATTGCACTTCTTATTTTTATTTAACATATTTACATGTATGTGTATTGCTTGTTTTAAAAGTTGAAAATTAGTTTTCTGATGATAGAATGATATTTGCACTTCTTGTTCTTATTTAGTGTGCTTATTTATTTGAAGATGTCAATTAGATTTTTTATGACTTTATGATATATAGTGAGTTTGTTTACTTGGAGTTTAATTTTTGTTGCTTTCATTGTCTTTATGTCTGTCATATTATGATATTTTTTATTGAATTTTCATCATTATATATATTTATAGATACATAAATATCATGTAAGAGGGACACTTGAAAACACTCATACTTAGTTCCGTCATAAACGCCTAGGCACCGCTTAGGCGCGCCTAAGCGCTTAGGCGATCCGAGACCCCACCTACGTCTTGGTCACCTTGACGCCTTGACAACTATGATCATTACGACAAAGTGGTAGAAGTTGACAGAAAATGCATCTGTAGGCAATATTATAATCTAGTAATAGTATTAACAGATTATGAATAAGTGGTAGGGCTTTCATACAGTCTGTAGATCTTTTCTTCAGCTTACTGGAAGTGCAGAGTGCACAAATTACATAGTGTTTGGGGAGTCAGATTCTTTTTGGTACACCTATGCTGCACCGTGCCATGTACTTCCTAGTCCATCGGCATGGCAGCACACCCCTGGTTTGGGATCATGTGCTTTAAAGCGACTGGAGCCTTCCTCCCCACCTAAAGCTTCGTCGTGCTCCCCACCGCTGCATTGTCCAACCGTGGCAGCCTGACAACAAGGCACCAGGGCACTTCTTCTGCTTCCTGCCCCACTCTCCGATACGGTGCTCACCCAATCCTTCGCATGAGGAGAGTGGGCAGGGTGACCCCCAGCACCAGTGCCTACCGCAGCCACAGGCAGAAGTGCTTCCCGGCGAAGGTCTGCTCCACCACCTCGTGCACAGGGTTCATCATCAAGGGGAAGGTAAAGAAGAGGTTGATGCAGAGGCCCAACTGGACGAGCTCAGTGAAGAGGCCCTTGCCAAAGTTGGCGGTGATGATGTCATGGGTGTCCTCGCCAAAAGTGAAGTAGCCGAGGACGCTGAAGAGGGTGTACATGAGGGAGATGAAGCTCATGGAGATCCCTAACTTGGCCTTCTTGGCAGCCTCTGACTTCATGGCAGGACTGGAAAGCCTCCTCTCTTGCAGCAGCCAGAGGGTGGCAGCACAGAACCTGAAGCCGTCAACTACACCAAGCAGGAGTGCTATGTTGCATCCGGCGGCTTCTCCGGGATATGGAGGGTGAGTGGGAGACGAGTAGGAGAGGAGATTTGCCAGGCTGGACTGGCATATCAATGCGGTACGGACGGTCCAGACCGTGCCACGGAATTCCAGTCCGCTGTGGTTAAGCGATCCAGCCAACCATGGTCCTTATAATCTTTTGCAATTGGTTTTTCATTCTCATGACTTGACTATTTAGCCACTGAACCCACAAAACTTAAAACTTCTCTTAGAAATTGGTCCTTCTAGGACCTTTTCTTAATGTTTACAATTAGCTATTATCTAAAAAGACATGTACATAAGGTAATAAGTTCGATCAGTTGAGGAATAAATAGTCAAGTACAAGGGCTAAAAGCTAATTGTAAAAGGCTACAGGTGCTAAAAACTAAAAGAACCATAAATCTTTCCTTATTTCTGCTCTTTGTTTCTTTTCTGTCTCTAATAAACGTAGGCATAGCAAGAGGAAGCGGAAAGCACTGCCTAGGCAGCTCCTAGGTGACCAGGTGCTTTTGGAAGGGCTGCACCCAGAATGGCAGCCTGAGAACCTGCTTGGCAACCGAGTCATTCTGTGCTCCTGTTTACCTAAACCTCAGTTTGATCTCGAACCCCCTTCATCCCTTGACATGTGTGAACCCATGGGTCCCTTGGGCTCCTTCACTACCAACTCACCTAAGTCCTTTATCACTACTGTCTGCCACCACTGTCCCCTAAGTTTTAGGCCAGGGGCTCTGCTCCCCTTCCAATGTCCAACAGGGGGAGACCATGTCATAAGTAGATTAGGATCCACGCACAGTTTCTCCACCTTCCTGCGTAAGCAGGTGCCTAAGCGCATAGGCACTCGAGTACCCTTGAATGCCTTCTAGGGGTGTTCATAATTTGGTCCAACCCGAAAAACCGAACCGAACCGGCCGGTTCGGTTCGGGTTGGGCATCTAACTGGTTCAGTTCGGTTCTACATTGTGGAACCGAAATAAACCGATTATATATATAATGTGTACGTTATTTACTCAAATGTTAAATAGGCCGGTTGGTAAGCAAAGCTCCTTGTCAGGGCGGTGAGGCGGGTTCGATTCCTCTCTTCCGCCAGCGGTTTTTTATAGGAAAAAAATGTTTAAAAGTGACCCTGTTTTGTCCAAAGTGAGAATCGAACCCATAACCAATGGGTATAGGGGCCAACGCCTTGACCGCCACAGCAGACAAACGTTTGTGTATATTCTGGAATTAAACTTCGGTTTAACCGAACCGAACCGTTTCAGTTCGGTTCGGTTTGAACAGTATTTCGGTTCGGTTTCGGTTCACCCAAAAATTGAGTGAACCGAACCGAACCGGACCGTGTTCACCCCCCCCGACTGTGCGGGTAAAAAAATAAAGGGTAAATTAAGCCTTCAGTCACCTTGTCACCTTTGTAAGTTGTAACTATATTTCCCATTAGCATAGTGGCAATCATTTCATGTCATTCTTATGTAGAATGGAAGCAGTCTGAGATGGAAATTGGTGGAAAGTCACATTACACCTGGTTCTTGTTGGTTGCACATAAAGCATAAAGGAAGCCAGTAGAATAAATCAGCATTATTTCAAACCTAGAAAAAAGCTAGAGAAACTCTCTTTTCTTCTCCCTCTCTTCCCCTCCCTTTCTTTCTTACATCTTTTCCATTGCAGCAGACAGGTTTCTAGCACACGTCCATCCTAACTTCCACTGATTTTGGGGAGACCTGATTGGGAGGAGAGTTGCAAACACTGGGTTGTTTATGGTAGCAAATCTTTCAAATAGACATCAATCTGAGTTAATGTTCCTTTTGTTTTAGTAGCTTTTCAGCATTCATTTCTCCTACATAATTAGTGATTTTCTCTGTTTATCGAAGTTATGCATATCAACTAGACCTAATTTGCATGTCAAAAAGTGTCATCAAATTTTGTTGGCAGTATCAACCAACAAACATCTGGTATTTGTTATTAACATAAGTTGGTGTTTGCCTACAGGCTGTAGTCAAGTGGCTCAGGGGTACGGGGTTAATAGTTGCACCACCCAGGTTCGAACCTGGGTGGTGAGGCTTATCTGCCTTTAAAACGGAACTGGTTCTGCCACTATGGCAGACCCCTCAAAGAAGAAAGTGCACACATTGATGTTTGAAAATGAAACTGCAAGTAGAAGAAGACCACTGTGGTTGGGTGTGGGAGGAAAGAAAAAGAGGACTGGTGCCAAGTTGTCAGCCAGGAACATGCCTCATGAAGTGGGGCCGAGATTTTTTTATGTTGTGCTTAAATCTTCTTGAAACATGTTAAGACTTTGTAGGATGTGCACTTTTGATGTGTTGGATGGACTCTACATGGAACCAGTCGTATCCAGAAAAGGGAGCTGAAACTTACATTAAATGGACAATAAATGTCAAAATAAAAACTAGTTATGTGTTGTAACTACATGTTTGGATCATCATGTTGTAACTTATGATGACGTAAATTAATCATCATAAATTGTACATGTTCATGAGCATGTTGTCTCAGCTGCGTAGGTCTTTCTCCCTTGATGGGAGGGTTGTGTCCCAATTCTGTCACTCGCAGGTCTGCAAGAGCAAGGGTCTAACTCATGCGTCTATGGAGACTCCCTGCGGGTGGGCATGAGAACAGATAACCTAGATACATGAAGTGCTGGACTTCCGTATTCCCAAGAATGGGACCTCCAAACTCAAGTTTTTCTGCTGTCTGATTGTCTAATCAGATGATAGGAAATTGAGGGTTTCAAAGAGATGGAAAAAAGAGTTTCACCAAAGCATCTCTCCAATTTCTGCTGGTGAGAGTACCAGATAAAATTTTCACACTGGAGTTTCCCTTTGATTTCTCCACAGTACTTCCCCAGTGAACAATCTATTGGGAATCTTGTCATTCGACTCTTTTTCTGTGTTTCCACGGACATAAGATATGTATAACCAAAATACATCTTGTGATTGCGTATGTGCATTGATGTTGCTATGGTGGATAATCGTCAGATTTGTTGTGCAATACATGAAGCTGATGGACATCTCTTGTTATTTTCAGGTTCTTGTACGGTTCCCCACTGGAGAACGCAAGGAGAGGAGGTTTCACAGTTCAGCAACTGTCAGCTCTGTTTATGACTTTGTCAATTCATTGGATTGTCTGAAAACTGAACACTACAATCTAGTCTCAAACTTTCCCCGTGTCTCGTATGGTCCTGACAAGCAATCCCTGACCCTAAGGGAAGTTGGTCTGCACCCACAGGCAAGTCTTTTCGTGGAGCTGGAATCATGAAAGCACAATTATGTTAGGTGATCAAAATCGTAGATTCAAGTCCCAATGCCGGATCTTAGTCCATAACTTACCCCCCACCCCCCTCTCCTGAGTTCGAGGAACGTAGTTCTCGTCCTTTATACAGTGACTCCTTTGTGGGCATCTGCCAAGTTATGCGCCTGTTTGCTACTAACTCTTTGCCGGCCGGGACGTGGTTATATGAGGCAATTGGACGCATTTCGTTACTTCAGCGTTGAATATATGAGATTTTTTTTACAGTAGCACTTTTTTGTGGATGTCGAGTGGCAAGGCATGAACTATGTTAAGGTTGTAAGGGCTGAACAAAATTTTATTTTGGTGATTATGCTTGTGGTACATGTTGGCTCTCCTATTGCTGTACTGAACGAGATGGCGAAGGTAAGACGCACGCCCTGTGAAGTGCTGTGCTATTGCCGCCACCCCATTAGTCATGACTAGACCAGTAACATGGTAGTGTACACCCCCTACTTTAAACCAATAACGTTTCGGGTTGTTTGATTTCCTCCATTAGCCAGCATTCTCTCTTGCCTGCGCACAACCTACGATAGCTGGGCAGTTGGCAAGACGACCAGGCAGGTGAGGTGGGCAGGGCCGACGCAGCTCCCGCATTCCCACCCCCTACGAACGCCATATGTTGGCTATACGGGTTGGCAGGCAATCTCAATTGCCCTGCCGACTCTGGCTCGCTCGGGTTATACACAATCTTTTCTTAAGAAAGGCTTTCTACCCTTCTCTGATTGGTTGGACGGTTGGAGTCTACATGCTCGAGCAGAGTCCACCGCGGTTTTTTTTCAGGGTAGAAAGACTCTCTTCTTACAAAACTTATTGTACACTCGAACTGTCATGTCTGGACATGTGACGGCTTATACGATGCAGACACATTTTCTGCGCAGGTGGCAACAGATGGCGGACAACAGCAGTCACGATACTATTTATGTGATGTCATGTGGGCTATCACATACCTAAACTTGACACATCTGCCAATGCACTAAGTGTTTCCTTTTATAAAAGGGTCAACAAAGTTTTAATTCAATGTGTACTCTGTACTTATAACTGAAAGTGATGTGATAGATATATTTCTCTCGTTAACCTATATGAAGATGCTAAATGTTAAAATAAGATATAAAATAACAATTGTGAACCTTCTATATAAAGATAAGAATACCATTCCCGATAGATATACAAAAAAAATATTGGTCCAACTTCACTACCCCATGCTGCCCTTGGCCACCCCCCTCTCCTATGCCCTCTGTAGTCAACTGTGGCTTACCCTAGTCTATAGTAAGGTTCATTGCCGATTTGGGACGAATCAATTTTTTTCTAATTCATTCCCATTCGGAAGAATCAGGCTAATTTTCATAAAAATCGATGAAAATGATCTGATTCGTATGAGAATCGGGCGAATCGAAAATCCCGTGATATGTTCCAATTCGTCTAAATCGGATCGATTCGATCCGATCTACCAAACCATGGTCCATAGTCGACAAGACCCAAAGTCAGAGCTTTAATTAAGACCAGCCATTCACGTCAAGGCTCTAATGCTATCTCCTCTCCTCCCATAATATAGGCTAAAATTTTGTGAGGTCTGAGGTTCAAATCCCATAGGAAGCTGGATTATAAAGAATCTGTGAAGGATAATGTACATAAGCCGAATTTCAACCCAAAAAAACAAAAAAACACACATAGGCCGAACACCTTCCAGCAGACCATCAACATGGACAACATCCAGCTACGCGATGCTCATGGGTTCTCAAATCCAGCATTCATAAACACTGTCCCGCTCCAATACCAGTCACGCAAAACCAATCTTTACAAAGAGGAACAAGCTTTAGCAGAACTGAAAAAATATAGCTCCCCAAGCTCCTCGGAGCATGTAGCCTCTCTCTCTCTCTTCGGGGCCCTCTTATCTATCTACCAACATCTCAATCCTCGGTGCCAGCGTGTATAGCATCCATCATTCGGGCGTTCACCAGCCAGACCACACACCCAAAAGCTAAAATTTTTACATCATCTAACAATATAAACCGTGGCATCCTCATCTCTGGCTCAAATGCCTGTCACCGTGAGAATATCCACTCAAGGCACTTCATGTGCTAGAGAAAGACCTTGCAGTGGTTACCTCCCTCGATCTGCCAAACCGATGGGGATCGGCATCGGGGAATGCTGATAGTTACTAAACATAGGAATCCCACCGTCGATTATGTTAGCCGTGTGATCATTATTAGGACCAACCCCAGATGTTTTTGTCAGGAGCTGAACTAGGTGTAGGAATATTTCCATCCTGGTCACATCTTGATTTGCCTGCAGAGTTCAGAAGAATCAGGGGAGATCTTTTAGTTCTGTGTTCTCCATTGAGAATGGAAAGGAAAACTTAATGCGGTTTGCTCATCCTACCTCGACCAGAAAATGTGCCCAGATTTTCTTGTCGCGAGCTTCCATAACTCCCTTCAAGATGGTCAAGCCAAAACTGCGAATGGAATCTGCTATCTCGAGAAATGAACCACGATCTTCGCAAAGAATCTTCAACAGCAACCGAGGCGGAGGGTAAATAAATAAACAAAAGGGACTCCTGTAAACATAGGGATGTAAGCCAATCCTCACCTCAATGAGCATCTGACCCGGTGGGTTAAGTTCCTTGATAGTTATTGGACAAACAAGGGTTTGACCTGCAACTTCATATGCCCAGGTAGCTCCACCACCATTGCTTTGACTGTCTCTTAATATGACACCAGTCTCCTCACCAATCATCTATTTTATTAGACAAACAAAAATGTTACGATAAGGAAATTACCTTTATTAAGGGCAATAATAATAATGTTGATCGTCACAACTCCAGGAAAAAAGGCTACCTTTGGCTCATCAGCTTGTTTAATTTTGTCAGCATATTTGATAACTCCTTGCAAGAAGAGCATGTGGTTGACTGTTCGTGCCAACAAAGCATCAATGCTACACTGCAGACATCCAATTAAAGATATTTAGTAAAATGATGTGCAAGATCTCATGTATCTGAATCAAGATGAGATGTAAATACCTTTGCACCATTAGGCACAATTTCTCTCAACTCCTTGACACGGTCTTGTATCTGTTGACGATCCTTTGGCCTTGGCCGGGTACTCTCCCCAGGTCTTGCTCGTTTCTTTGGAATTTTCGTTGATTCTTCGGGCTTCTCAGGCTGGTAGTTAAAATGATTGTCAGCATTCATGCTGTAACTGTCATCTATCCAGGGACCACCTTTACATTCTGAGAGCTGTTCTTCTGAGGGCTTTTGCATGATTTTCTCAATATTACCCTTCGTCAACAACAAATCTGTAGTGTCACTGAAGCACGGAATCACAGTCTGCTGTACTTTACTACTTGATGGAGTATTTTCTAAGTTTGAGGATGCTGAAAATTGATTCTCTGTCTCTTGGTTATTTGCAGATTTAACAGAAGTAATGACAGAAGAATGACTAGTGGAAGAGTCAACTTTACCATCTCCAATAGAATCTAATATACGCCGCAGCCCAAATTCTGAAAAGAGCCCATTTTCATTCCCTGACATTCCATCCTTGTCAAACTCCGATGTGTTTTCAGAGACATCAATGCTCAAGTTCTGATGATCACCATTTTCCACTGTCATGAAGATGTCATCCCAGAGTCCCTCTCCCTGAAAAATGTGCCTAAGATCCAGATCCATACCATCAAACAGGTCGACATCTGAAAGCAGTTGCCCATCACCAGAATAGTTTACTTTCCCATCACAGGCTATGCCTAGAATGTTGGTTCCAGGAGTGATGGCATTCTCAGCCGACCTAGAGGAAACCTGAATAGATGGTACATTAGAGTAATCACCACCTTGACTAAGACAAGATGGTGTAGAGAAATCACTAGGAAGGTTATCACTTTTTGACGCAGTTGAAAGAGTCTTCCTCTGCTGAGCCAGAGCATTTGTCTGGAACAAGTCTGTTGGAATTGGTCCAGGAACAGCTGTATCATGCCCAGGGTATACAACTTCAGGAAACTTGGAAAGTAACATTTCAGGAATTTCCTGAGCACAAGAGAGGCCTTTGGGTAAAGATATACGACCAGATAGATTATCTTCAATCACAGAACAGCCCACTGAGAAATATGATGTATCCAGTCCAGCACTATGTAGAGAATGTTTATCTGACAAATAAGTTCCTGCATTCGATATGGTTTCGCAAAATCTATTTAGCCCAGTCAACGAAGTTAGACCAGCCTCCCCACCAAAATGATGAAATAAGCTCTCTTTTGGAACAAGATACTGAGACATTGCAGGATACCTACTAGAAGACACTTTTGTCTCCAGCCCAGCTGGCAACCCTTGACCAACCATAGATGTATCAGTTTCATTTCTCAATGTAGTGCGGGTGTAACCAGCTACCGTGTGGTTCAGTGAACCAGAGTCATATTGTAGTAAGTCGTGCAAAATTTGTGCATCATTTGCGAAAACTGCTTGGCCTTCAGCATTGGTAGCTAGAAATTGGTTTCTGAATTGAAATGCGTTCTCAGTAGACAGGGATGTACATGTGAAGCCAGGCATTACTGGCAAAGGCAGCATGTTAGATTGAATACTAGCAAGAGGATGTCCCATAGAAAAATGACTGGACAGTTGATTGGAGAGTGTTGAATACTGTTCTTTAGACATAGCTTTGCAAAGGTCTCTCAGATCCTTGCATGTATCATAGGAATCAATCAACAATACCAGAGAAAAGAATGCTTTTCATGCGGTGCTGTTTATTGCATTCAATTCATTCTGAAATCTTCACATATAAGAGGCTAAGAGACATGATCCAAGCTTCTGCAAAATATGCTTGATCTGATTGTTGAATAGTGACCTTTCCTGAACCTGACAGAAAGCACAAGAAGTGGCAAACACCTGTAGAAAATATGTTATCAAATATGACCAGACTAAGATCAATGAACTCTGAAGTGGAAGGCTATGGAAACAATCAGGCAAAATTCAAATGGAAAACAACACATTTCTCTTTAAAATTCTATTAAAATTTTAACACCAAAATCGCACACGCAACATTGTGAAGATGTTTGTCAGGAGTTCACTAGTGTCATCTTCACTTAACTTCCGTTCATTTATGATATTCTATGAAAATTTTCTCAATTATAAATATTTCTTCTTCCATACTTGAAGATGTGCCGTTAGTGTCCATCTAATTGATCATAAACAATACAATGACACTATGAAAAGTGATTATATCACAACTATGGCATCCTATTTCAGAGTTCATTCCAGTTACAGCTCCTCAGATGGGAATTCTTGCTAATAACTTAAATTCATACATGATGACTTGCAATTCGTCTCTCACTATTGCATGGAATCAAGGAATAAGGCTAGAGGCAATTACAGTGATGTTATGCATCTGGAAGTAAATAGTCATGCACTGACCATCACCTTATCAATGTTACTATATCTTGAGATGAAGTCTGGAAAGGCATGTCTTTGAAAACATTTTGGCATCCCCCCTTCCCTACTTCTTTCTTTTGAGAGTTGATGGTATCATAACTCCATCTATAAAATCACACAAGGTCGTACAAAATGTATACATTATGAAACTCATTAACCCAGTTTCCCAAGTTACATCCGCTCCAACAAAACTCTCCTCAAATAACACAACTGGGAATCCTCTCTCAGCCCCCCCGCCCCACGTTGTTGCACACCCTCATACACATTGGATCACAACCCCTCTACCCTTCTATTAAGTCTTCCCTCCATGGTGAACTTAGCATCTTCCTTGATATCTGTCATTAACTTCATTTGACATCCTCTAGAATAGGGGCTGCAACCGGGTCGGGTTCGGTACCAGAAACATGAGTTTCCGATACCGATTCCGATATAATCAAAATAGTCATTTCCGATTTCGATCCGAATTGGATTACGTTATCGGAACCAAAATCAGAATCGGTACCATTTTTCTTTCCAAAGTCAAGTTTTTACCAATTTAATATTCAAGTTTCTGTGAGGTCTTAGGGTTTAACACTTTAAGATATTATTTTTAATATTTAATTTAATCGGAATTGAAAATTGGTTTCAAATGAGGATATTCCGATTCCAATTCTGATAACTTATTAGAATAACCGATATTGATTCCGATAAGCTTCCGATATTATTTTTCAATTCCGAATCTGATAATTCTCATCGGAATCTCGGGTTTTTCGGGTTCCATTTGCAGCCCTATTCTAGAACACCAGCTCCAGACCTTTTGACCGGAAAACACATTGAGAAGTCTCTAATTCCCCCCTTTTGGTGTCTAGACTCAAAACTTACATGGTTTTTTTTCCCTTCCTTTTTTTGACGGGGAACCTAGCACAGTTGGTTGGGACTCGAAATGAGGCACCCAATGACTTTCTGCCACTTATATGAGACATCAATCTATTGGCAAACACATGACAGCAAGCCTGATAGAATATGCTGGTAGTAACAATTAAATGGGCTGCTTCTGTTTACCAATATCGATTGCATTGACAATACTTTGAAATCTTCTAGCAGTTGGCTATTTTAGCTGCAGTTCTAAAACATAGGTTTACTGACTAATCTTTTCCCCACAAATAGAAATTATTGTGACCTAACAGGTGATGTTAATAACAAGAGATAAGCATAAGAAGTGGTGTGATATAAAATGTAGAGAGACTAACCTTCAGCGTGGACCAAGCAGAGCAGCACCAAATGGCATCAAAGATATAATTGCAAGTCTGAAAATGTTACACAGCACAACTTCTTAGAAGCTATGGTCTCAGGAACCACAAGAACCAACAGTTGAATCCTCGTTTCAAATGACTTCTGATGAAACACTGCAATGGGTATGTTTGAAATGTGATCATGTTATGAAAAGAATGGAGAACAAGCGAGCAAGCTAGAGAGGGAGAGACAGAGAGAGAAACCTTTATTCCTGCCAAAAACTTCAGTTGCAAATCAAGGTTTCCCTGAAAAGAATGCATTTGCTTATTAGAAAAAAAAAATCTAAACTCTAAATCACATACCATAGCAAAGTGAATGAACTTGTATGTTGTAGAAAACATGGAAGTTTAGTAGTAGGATTGTCTGTCACTGAGAATTCTCGGGGGAAAACTACCCTCCTAAATTAGCATGAAATTGGGATCAAACTCCATGAAGGAAAAATCCCTTCCAAGTTGGAGAGCACACATTAAGGGAAAATAAAAACATTTTTCTTTCCACATGGTCATTCTAGTAAAAGGAACAAAAGGAAAAATACTAGATCATCAATAGCTAGAAGTGACAAATAAAATGTGGAGATATGCATAAACTTAAAAATCCAAATATCAGCATGACTGCTCTCTTTTTATTAACAACTCAATTTTCCACAGGTCAATCCCTTTCAGTTCTGAGCCACGTCAAAAAGAAAAAAAATACTAATACATAAAGATGAAATGAAGTCAAAGCACAATACATTATAAGCTTGTAAGAAAGCTTCCAGAAGTGGGGAAAAAATCATGAAGCAATAAGCATGCCCTTCTCCCACCCTATGATCCTGACGTAGAGCATCAGTATTGACTGCTGAAGTGGGATAGACCTCTGTCGGTGTCAGCAACCGTTCACAGAAACGTTGGCATAAGGACCCTTTCTCATCACCCCCGGGGGTGTTGGAACAAAGCCCAGAGAGACCTCTTGGCAGGAGATGGAGTTAACTTGTGACAAGATTTAAGGCATAATACTGAAGATTTTAGGAAGAAACTGGAGATTGCTATGGATGGTTATAATCCACCGAAAACCCACTGCATCAAACTCCCAAAGCGCAAGCAAAAGACCCTAAAAGCAAGAAAGAACAATGCATCAATAGTCCACAGTTTGATACAAGTTCCTAAAAATCAGAAAGAACTTAAAACCAAGAACCCACAGCTTGATACAGGTTCCTATCCTTTTCCTTCAGTAGGGAAACAGAGAAAAGGGAATACCATGGGCAAGCATAACTCAGGATTTAGGAAAAGAATAAGGAAGCTACTCTGGTCGGAGGGGAAAGGAAGACAGAATCTACAGTTGCAAACATCCAAAAACATTCCCAAGTGAAATCATACGTTTGAGGGACCAAACAGTAGCGAACAGATCTCCATGAACCCCACAACGATCAAACATGGGTGCCCCCCCCCCCCCCCCCCCCCCCCAACCCGAAAGAATCGATACAAGCAGATGGAACACGGCGTTGCACATAGCCGAGATGGAGACATGACAAAGGGAAGGAAGCACGCCGCACCGGCCATTACCCGCGTCGCCGGGGCCTACACGCGGAAGCGCGCCGTACCGACCGCCCATGGAGGCAGCAGAGGCACCTCAGTACCATCTGCAGCGCCGGCTCCATCGCGGGAAACAGATCAATCGCTCGCATGGAGGGGACAAAAACCCCGAGACCTTACCCTCTCCTCAGATACGCAGCCTCACCACACAACCGACGCCCTCGCGAGGCAGAAGCCTGCCTTCTTCCACTCCCGGGGCAGGTTAACACACCATGATAGAGGAAGTGGAGGTGAGTAGCAGTGACGGGAGGGGATCTAAGGCAGCAACGCGCAAGAGAGAGAGTTGCCACCTTGAGAAGAAGCAACAGTAGCTACCAAAGGAGACGAAAAAAACAATCTTTTTCAACGGTGGGAAGGACTGCCCTCGGCTCCCCACTGAACAAAGAAGCTGTTTTGGGAGAAAAAGAGAACGGCCCAAGAAAAACACAACAAAAAAACCCACACAACCACGCTCGAGGGAAGCAAAAAAAAAGCTCCTTTTTTATGTTAATGGCTTCTGGACATCACACAGATACACAGCGCGTTCCTAGCTCAGGCACGAACACACACACACACACATCTGAATGATATAAGGAAACCTGCTCCGCACACACACACACATCTGAATGATATAAGGAAACCTGCTCTGCGCACTTGCGCGCGAGCAGAGAGAGAGAGAGAGAGAGAGAGAGAGAGAGATGACCAGTGAACAACTTCCTCTTGGGCAGCCTCCAATCCAGGCTTGTTCTTCTCCGCTCACTCGACTCCAGGCCAACTAACCCAAACTGGAAAACAAAAGAAATGGCGCACAACAAAGCAAAGCAACGAAACAGGTACAACCCGCAATGCCCGCAGCTGCCGGAAGGAGAGCAGGGAAGGAAGAGCTGGAGAAAGAGGCGACGCCCAACTGTGCGTGGGAGGTGTTATTATTTCCCCTATTTATGTGGGTTTATAGAGATCAGCAGATTTCTCGGGGGGGAGAGAGAGAGAGAGAGACAGAAATAGAGAGGAACAGGAAATCCCATGTGGGCAGGGCAGGGGAGGGGGGCAGCATCTTGGATTGTGGAGAGGGTGATGGAAGAAGAATGGAGTAGTAAATAGGGCAATGATGGTGGGCGAGGAGTGTTATGTCTTTTCCTAATCTGGTCGGATTAAAAGCAAAAAGGTAGAACATGGCCACCTTCTACCATTAAGGTAGAGGATCCTGCCTTCCCTTTGCTCAGGAGCGGCTTCTCCTTCTTCCCACCCATCTCCCCCTCCTGCACACCCCAATGGTGGGTCTTCTATACTCTCTCTCTCTCTCTCTCTCTCCTTTGTCACCACTTTTGCCCATATGAGCAATTGAGTATTGAACAATCAAAGACTTTCCACTCTACACATGAACTTGTTACCCCATTTTCTCCTCTACCACTCTCTTGGAGAGATCCCCACAAAGATGAGGCATGTAGAAAGGGAACCATCATCGTCATCAATGCTCATCGTTGATTCGACCCACCTAGCCACGTACTTTGTCAATCATCCTTGGTGGTAAATAAAATAAAAGTAGTATATTGAAACATAGAAAGATGAATCCTTTTTTTCCCCTCTTTTCCCCCTCTTCCTGTTGGGTAGAGTTAACCAATTAATTGAAATGCTTAGAAGATCAAATTGGCATGTCTTTTCCTTTGTTGATTTCAACAAATTTACATGCCTAAGGCTAAGAGGGATGCAATTGAGCACAAAGATGGGTACTTTCTGAGACCACCTTGTTTTCTTCTCAAACTAAACGCACATAAGGCTGTTTGCCAAAGGTTGTAAGATGACCCACTGATCCGTGATGAACCCTCCTACAAAGCGGCGTCATCATTGTCTATGATGACACATTTAATACCCAATTATAACGTTTCCTAGAGAATCTACCCAAAAATATTCACCACAGATAGAATTAACAAAGACCCATTAATGGGTATGGTAAAGCCAAGTGTATCACCATGCTCTTTACTTTGGAAAGAATCTTTCTCATCACAGTTAAAAATCTAAAGTGGATCTCCATATGTAGAATTTATCATAATTTGGGATTATTATTTGATGAGGATTCATGTGGTTGGCACACCATTATTTTGAGATTTGTTTTTATCCTACTCTCTATTTCTACCATCTTCTTTTATCTGCAACCTCATTTTTCAAGACAATTCTTAACACATCCCATGTGTGAACAACACTTTTTTCCAACCCTCCCCTCTCAAAAGAAGTAAGATATTTAAAAAGAATATCTGGATAATCATGACAACTGCCCTTCAGGTCCTCAAAGGGGATTCATTTCCCTATATAATACCCATTTATTATTGGGAAGCCAAGGACATCCATTTTGTTAAGAAAAGAACCACAAAAGGTAAAAAATTGAATCCAAAATCTCCCAAAAATAGATCCTCACAAAGATATGAGCTAATTAAATGCTTCCTTTGCATAATATAAAGTGAAATTTGAATCCATAATCTCCTAAAAGATAGTGTGTGCTGCCACTACTTGAACCCAAGTTCGTTGGTATCTCAATAGTTGCATCGTTCCTATCCCTCCCATTTGAGTATTTTGAAGGATTGGATATATCTTGGGCTAGAGAAACATTTACTACTGCAAGATAAAAAATAATATCTGATTAACACAAAATTGGTTTGGCACGTGGACCCTACATATAATAGACGGGTTCACATGTTAAAACCAATCCTGACGCTAGTCGGATACCTTGGACTAACTTCCATCTTGATGCCCCAGTTTCCTTTAGTTGCATTGTAATCCTAGTATCAGGGTGTCAATTAACACCAGTTCATATATATATATATATATATATCTTGTAATATATATATAGTTGGTTAGCAGTTGCAAAGATAAAATTGCTTAGATTTACCTGGTGGGCCAGGATTTAAGCATTTTCCCTTAGACTAACTTCCATCTTGATGCCCTAGTTTCCTTTAGTTGCATTGTAATCCTATATATCAGGGTGTCAATTAGCACCATGCATGTTCATATCCTATAATAGTTGGTTAGCAGTTGCAAAGATAGAATTTGCTTAGCTGAAGGAAATGTAATGTGTTCTACCTTAATAGTTTCATCTAAGTGCACTTACGTACTTGTGCAACACCATATGATTGTCATGTTTGTCTACCTTAATTAATGGTCCCAAGTTTAACTAAGTATTCTGTTTTTTTGGTACTTTTGGACAACTATACACTCTAAGAAGGGGTATACTACCATATATATATATATATATATATATATATATATATATATATATGACTCGTGTTTAAATTCTTCATGATGAATATTCCTTAACTTTTCTACTCCTCTATAATATATTCCGGCCGTATTAAGTTAGAAAGTATGCCTACCTTTCACTAGTTCAACATTATTACTCTACCACCATTACGTAATGAGTGTGTCAAAAGATAATGATATTGAAATGTACTATACTAACACTCTTCTAAGATTGGAAAAAGGATATTAAGGCAAAGTTTTTCTCGTTGCCATTATTAACTTATCTACATTGAGCTTACCTTATGGCAACAGCAACTCCACTGACAAGTTCAACCACTTATTTGGTGAAAAAAATAGGTTAATGTTAAAGCAACATAAATAATATAATTAGATAGCTTTTATTCTAGTTTTGATCTGTATCTGGTTATACCGTGGATTGTGATCAGATTTCTGTTCATCAATAAAAATTTTGGCCATCTTTGGTCTTTTGATTGAAAATAAATAATAAATAAATAAATAATATATATAATTAGAAGGTTATTTAAAGTGAAGTAGCAAAGCGTTAAAAAAGTGCTGCGCAAAGAAATTCCAAAGCGTTAAAAGTTTTATATCAAAATAACATTCCAATGGTGTTGACAACTTTAATTTAACATGTCAGGCAACAGTGTACAGTGGTATAACACTTTGCAAATTGAAAACGTACGTACCTACTTTAAGCTGCTTTATTCATATGTAGTGTATCACTCAAAGCTGTCAAGTGTACTCTTAACATTAACCTGTATTAGTATGATATTGCTGCATTTAATTACCGGAGTTGCATTGATACACTGAAATGTTACATTATTCATACATAATAACGTGACAACAACGCATCATTGTAAGTAATTGTAAACACTTTGCGGTCATTATATTATTTCACTTGAAGTCTTGCATGCATTTATATGGCCTAGGATATAATTCACCAATAAATCCTCAATAATAAAATGTAACACCTAAAAGTTTTGAAGTCATCACAATCATAAGATATAATTACTATGTACACATATTAAGTAAGAGAAATGTTTATTATTAGATCAGGTAGCCAACAAAATTTAGATGAATTATTTGTCAAATAATTTTATTAGTTAAGAGTCTTGTTATTTTTTTCTCTCTCTTACTCAATAATAAAATTATTTAACAAATAATTCACCTAAATTTTGTTGTCAACTCAATTTAACAAGAAGCATTTGTACGTACCAGGTAACTGGATTTCTCAACACCAAAAAAGAAAAAAATCAAATATCTATAACATATACTCCTAGAGAAAGGTTTATTGTACTTTCATATTGTACTTGACTAGACAACAAATCCATGTGGCATCTATAATTGGATTGTCACTCCCTCACTCTTCAAGTGATGGGTGCTCCACATGAACTATTACTTAATCATATTATATTTGAAGTGCAATATACAAGTACAATAAACCTTTCTCAATGCTCCTATCACCGTGCATATTTCTTTTCCCTTTTTTTTACCATCAATAGGCACTATGCACGTTGATGTTACGTTTCAATGCTCTCCATCTTTCATTTCAAGCGATCACATATTAACAAACACTCTCTCTCCTCTCTTTAAGTCAAAGACCTACGATTAAAGCTTTCGAGTTTTTACATGAACAGTCACTATAAATCATAATCTCGAGGATATATATATATATATATAATATATATATATATATATATATATATATATATATGATCATCTCTACCATGGTTATCTTTTTTGACGTCATAAGGGGAATAAGATCTTATAAACTGCATTACTGTTCATGGATTATGATAATAAAAAGGGGATAATCATGACACTTTTCTCCCTAAAAAGGGCATTCAGGGTGCTTAAGATTTAATACATAATAAGATCTTATCAAGACTAAACATTCATTCAAAGTTAGCTATGATCTCTTTTGGTATCTTTTTTTTCTAGAAGAGAAAGGGTGCGTAGATGTCCGAGAGGTTTCAAAAGAAAAAAAGAAAAAAAAAAGTAAAAGTACAAAACACCCATATCTTTTCTTTCTTTCTTTTCTTGTGATGACTCCTCCAAACAGAACCATCTAAAACGTTTGAAGAGATGCCCCGCGGATCAAGGGATCAAGAAGCGAGGGCGTGGGTGAGAATAGTAGGACATTGGAAGTAGTAAACATGCTGATGGGCAATTTAAAACTTTGGTAACATTTTAGAAGATAGGGCTGGGGTGGGGAATATTACCGGCTTCCTATGTGCATGGGGATGTGTATCAGCTGTCTCCTCGGGAACAACGTAAGGCGTCAGATGGTCCTGAGCAGAGGCTGTGGAGTTTATAGGGGTCATCCCCTGACTCCTCAGACTGGCACTGCGCTGTGTCCCTCCTCTTTCACTTTCCACTATGGGTATAATAATTGATGATAAGAGGAGGAATAGTTTTATGTTACCCACAGCTGACAGTGCCATAAATAATCATCACACTGGTAGATGGAACCAGCCCCCATTCCTCTGGCCAGCTGTACCGTTCACCAATGATGTGAAGGCTGCATGTAACTTAAGTTATCCTGCAGGCCCATGGTACACTCCCCCAAGACAAGAGGAAGCTTTAAACTATTATCTTTGGTGTGGCGGTGTCTGCTTAGCTAGGTAGTGTGTTTTAAGCTCAAAAAAGGAAACACTGACCGGATGGAGTAATATGTAGTTTTTATTTTAATATTTGAAGGGATGTGAGAGGCAGGGATGAAAAGGGTAGAAAGAGAAAAGTAGGTTAGGTGGAAGAGGAGATGGAACACTTAGAGGAGTCATTGACTCATGAATATATGTTTATGTGATTGATTTCTAAATGAGAAAGACTTAAGCCTCTGTTTGTCAATGAGTTGGAATTAGAAATAATTTTAACTTATGACTAAAATTATATAAAGTTAATTTATTTTCTTGTGTGTTAATCTAATTTAACTACAGTGAGTTAATTCATTTTTTCTTGATTAATTTGACAAGATAAAATGAGTTAATCCAATGTTAATTCACTTTCATATCAAAAAGTTATTTGAAAAGAGAAAGTAGCAATTAATGTTGTGTACTGCGGGGGCAAAAAAATAGTTAACTCAATAGATTAACTCTAACCCACCTCTAGAGATGGGTTGAAAAATTATGAGTTAACTCACATCTGACTCACCTTTAACTTAACCCACTTGAGTTAACTTTTTAACATTTTCAAATTATTTTTTGAGTTAGTTTTGAGTTAACTCTGAGTTAACTTTAGTCTAACCCATTACCAAAGAGAGGCTTAAGTGTACTTCTTATTGCACTTAAATACAATATGACTTGTTGGGTTCATATTCTGGAAACTAAGTGATTCACATTCTATATGATAAATGATAATCAAATAATATTTTTAATGATGAATGAGTTGAATTGAGGTTTCATACATGTCAATTAATATGATACAATATTTGGTTATCTATGTCTTCATTATACCTAACTATACATGTTTTATCATGTAGGTACAAGTGCATATAACCAAGTCTTCTCAAATCATGAGAAAATGATCACAAGTACAGTGTATACATGTACCTGTCGACAGACCCAAAGGCATATGTCGACAGATGCCACAGTTGTAATCAGACAGAAAAGTACTGAGAGCACCTGTCGACAGATGCTCAGAAACCTGTCGACAGATGTCACAGACAGAAATACCAGAGTTCTGTGTTTTGGCAAAACTGACCTTGTCTGTCGACAGATTGATGTCGCCTGTCGACAGATGCCACAGGCCAGAGCAACCTGAAGTCTGTCTATTGCAAATCTGTTGCAATTTGTCGACAGACACTCAGCACCTGTCGACAGACGCAGAGGATCTTCAAATACGGAAACCTTCCTTCATATCCAAGATTGTGTTTTCAAGTCCCACGACTCTCCACATGAAAACACAACTATATAAGCATCCTTTTGAAGAGAATCTCGTACAGAAGCAGCCACAACCAAAAACCCTAAAGCCAAGTCCAAGAGAAAAGAGTTGTTGCTGCTCTGCTTCAAGTCTGCAGTGCAGAGACCGAAAGATCTGTTGATCCTGCAGTACTGAAGATAGATCGTCGTGGATTCAACCTTCTCCATCAATCCAAAGCAGTCAAGTCGAAGTTTGAACTCCATCCAGACGTTCTCAGAAGAGTTCCACATCAGGATTTACTCCTATACTCTGAACTCTTCCTGTTTCACAATTCTTATCAACCGTGTGTGTGTTTGTGTGATTCAAGCGTCTCTTGTGCTTGAAATCACGTGTGTGTGTTGTTCTGATCGTGGGTACACATCAGAAAACACGTGTGTGTGTGAGTTGTAGTCACCGAACTCGCTCATAAGCAGTTTACTCTGTGTGTGTGTGTGTGTCGTGGACGTAGGATACACTGTTGTGTACTCCGAACCACGTAAATCTGCGTGTCTCATGGTTTGATCATTTCTACGATAGATGTTTGATAGACACGTTGCATATTCACACGCTAGATAGGTTTCTACATCATCTGCACATAGTTTAGATCTTGATACTGTCTTGTTAATCTGTGCTTTAAGAAAAAGAACGTGATAATAGGTTTTAAGAGACAGTAATCTATTCAACCCCCTTCTAGATTACCATATTGGGAATTCCGCAACCCTTCAATTGGTATCAGAGCCGTGGTTTCTCGATTTATTTCTTTATCTATTTGATCTTACGATCAGGATATTCACGGTCAAATAGAATCTACCAAGGGGTATATGGCCGAGGACACTCTGTGACCAGGCCACCCTTCTTTGATGGCATTGACTATCCCTATTGGAAAAACCGTATGCAGGTGTTTCTACGAGCACAAAACTATGAATTGTGGAAGATAGTCAGAACAGGCCCATATGAACTGCCTCAAGACGAAAATACATGGACCAAGGACCAGATTGCCAAAGGACACTCAACTGGAGCTCCCTCAACATGATGCAGTGCGCGGTCCACCCAAAGGAGTATTCGAGAGTCTCCATATGCTCCTCAGCTAAGGAGATGTGGGACAAGCTCGAGTTGATATATGAAGGTACGTTTGAGGTGAGATAATCCAAGGTAAGCATGCTAGTCTCAGAATATGAAATGTTTAAGATGAACCGTGGTGAGACAATTTCTGACATGTTTGCTAGATTCATGGTACTTATAAATGGATTGAAAGGTCTTAAGAAGGAATACTCAGAGAGTGATTTGGTGAGGAAGATACTTCGGTCTCTTCCATCCTCTTGGAACACCAAAGTCACTGTCATCGAGGATTCCAAGAATCTTTCAACAATGAAAGTGGATGAATTGATTGGATCTCTCATGACTTATGAACTAAATGTAAAAAGAAAAGAAACTGAAGAGAATCCCAGGAAGTCAATTGCCTTGAAGGCTTCCAACAAAGTATCTTCAGATTCCAAAAAGAGTGCCCAATAGGAAGGTTCTGAGTCTGAAACCTCTACTGATAGTGAGAATGACGAAATGGCCATGCTCACTAGACAGTTTAAGAAGTTCCTGAAATTCAAGAGAAGAGGTTCAGGAAACTCCAAACCTTTCCAAAAAGGCACCAACAGGTTTGATTCTTCCAATAAAAAATCTGATGTTGTGTGCTATGAGTGCAAGAAGCAGGGACACATGAGAGGAGAGTGCCCCGAGCTCAAGAAGAAACTGAAAAGGGACAAGTTCGTCTTCAAGAAAGCCAAAGCCATGCTGGCTACATGGAGTGATGAAGACGATGACGAGAAAAGTCAAGCTACCTCAGGAGATGACGAGATTCACTGTCTTATGGCAAGGAGTGATGACTCCTCTGAGGTAAACTCTTCCTTTGAATCATTTTCTACTACTGGATGGGAAGAAGCTTACACTGTCCTTTTTGAAAAATTCTGTCAATTCAAATCAGAAAATAAAGCACTCAAGAAGAGAGTTAATTCTCTTGTTCATGAAACCAATAATCATGATGAAATTGAATCTCTGAATAAGGTAATTGACATGATGAAAATAGATGAACAAACACACAGTGAAGAGATGGATAGCATGAAAATTAAGCTTCAAGAAGTTCAAAAAGAGAAAGATGATCTAATGAACTCTCTTGAAACTCTAAACAATGAGCATGCTAATCTAAAAGAGAAATTGTAAAAAGCTGAAAAGGAGTTAAAAGACAAATCAAAGGATCTATCTAGTTTTGTTAAGAGCAAACAGAATCTAGATGCAATCTTAGGATACAATGTGTTTGTTGCTAGACATGGGATTGGGTTTCAAAATCCTAAGCCAAAGGAAATTGGCAAAAATCTGTTGACTGATTTCATTGATCCTACCTCAAGTTCTAGCAATCTAAATCCCTCAAAGAAAAGGAAAAGTCAATCCAAGGGTAAAAACCAGGAACCTAAGGCTACCACATTTGTTCCAACTAAGCTTAAGGAGTTTGCTATTAACTCCAAACAGGGCACTACAAGAAAATGCGGAATTTTCGACGGATTGAATCCGTCGGAAATCCGACGGAATACCGTCGGAAATGAGTCCTTCCGACCGATTTCCGTCTAACGACCGTCGGAAACGATCCGTCGGAACTAATTGGTCAGAAATTTCCGACGGATAAATATCCGTCGGAATTCGGTCGGCAACTCCGAAGGATATATCGGTCGGAAACACGGTCGGTATTTACCGACGGTTTATCCGTCGGCAAATACGTCGGTATACCGGTCCGTAAATGCTGACACATTTTCGGTCGGAAACATCTGTTAGCATATTCCGACGGAATTACCGACGGATATTTCGGTCGGTAATTCCGACGGATAATAAACCGTCGGTAAATCCGTCGGAATTAAACCATATATATTTTTTAAATTAAGAAATAAAAATGGTTTGTGAACCCTGCTGCTACAATGTCAAACCTGCTACAATATTCATAAATTTAACAAATACTCACAATCAACATAATATCATAACATACAATAAATATAAAATCATACAGAATAATGAATACAAATATCAAGATAAATCTGCTGGATCGTCTGCTGTCCCTGCTCGTCATCGTCTGGAGCTGGATCCTATATTAAAATAAATTAAAATGAGAAACATTAATAATAAATAAAAGACATACATTATTTTCAATAGTGAAATTTAAAACTTGTGATACAATAGTATTTTTAGATCCGTTATATGAAGTTTGGTGTTTTTAGATCGGTCGTTTGAATGGCCAGGCCAATCCGGAGATCCAAATTGGATTCCGTCAGTTTCTACACGTCGCTTTAACCCACCCGTCGTGTCGGAGAAAACGACACGTCGATCCGATCCCTATTTGGGATTTTGGACCCCCGGGTGTGTGTGTTAAGGTTTTTATATGAAGTTGGGTGTTTTTAGATCGGTCGTTTGAATGGCCAGGCCAATCCGGAGATCCAAATTGGATTCTGTCAGTTTCTACACGTCGCTTTAACCCACCGGTCGTGTCGGAGAAAACGACACGTCGATCCGATCCCTATTTGGGATTTTGGACCCCCGGGTTGTGCGTCTTAAGGCTTTTATATGAAGTTAGGTGTTTTTAGATCGGTCGTTTGAATGGTCAGGCCAATCCGGAGATCCAAATTAGATTCCGTCAGTTTCTACACGTCGCTTTAACCCACCCGGTCGTGTCAAGAAACGGCACGTCGATCCGATCCCTATTTGGGATTTTGGACCCCCGGGTTGTGTGTATTAAGGCTTTTATATGAAGTTGAGTGTTTTTAGATCGGTCGTTTGAATGGCCAGGCCAATCCGGAGATCCAATTGGATTCCGTCATTTTCTACACGTCGCTTTAACCACCCGGTCGTGTCGGAGAAAACGGCACGTCGATCTGATCCCTATTTGAGATTTTGGACCCCCGGGTTGTGTGTGTTAAGGTTTTTATATGAAGTTGGGTGTTTTTAGATCGGTCGTTGAATGGCCAGGCCAATCCGGAGATCCAAATTAGATTCTGTCAGTTTCTACACGTTGCTTTAACCCACCCGTCGTGTCGGAGAAAACGGCACGTCGATCCGATCCCTATTTGGATTTTGGACCCCCGGGTTGTGTGTGTTAAGGCTTTTATATGAAGTTGGGTGTTTTTAGATCGGTCGTTTGAATGGCCAGGCCAATTCGGAGATCCAAATTGGATTCCGTCAGTTTCTACACGTCGCTTTAACCCACCCGGTCGTGTCGGAGAAAACGGCACGTCGATTTGATCCCTAGTTGGGATTTTGGACCCCCGGGTTGTGTGTTAAGGTTTTTATATGAAGTTGGGTGTTTTTAGATCGGTCGTTTGAATGGCCAGGCCAATCCGGAGATCCAAATTGGATTCCATCAGTTTCTACACGTCGCTTTAACCCACCCGGTTGTGTCGGAGAAAACGGCACGTCGATCCGATCCCTATTTGGGATTTTGGACCCCCGGTTGTGTGTGTTAAGGCTTTTATATGAAGTTTGGTGTTTTTAGATCGGTCGTTTGAATGGTCAGGCCAATCCGGAGATCCAAATTGGATTCCGTCAGTTTCTACACGTCGCTTTAACCCACCCGGTCGTGTCGGAGAAAACGGCACGTCGATCCGATCCCTATTGGGATTTTGGACCCCCGGGTGTGTGTGTTAAGGCTTTTATATGAAGTTGGGTGTTTTTTAGATCGGTCGTTGAATGGCCAGGCCAATTCGGAGATCCAAATTGGATTCCGTCAGTTTCTACACGTCGCTTTAACCCACCCGGTCGTGTCGGAGAAAACGGCACGTCGATTTGATCCCTAGTTGGGATTTTGGACCCCCGGTTGTGTGTGTTAAGGTTTTTATATGAGTTGGGTGTTTTTAGATCGGTCGTTTGAATGGCCAGGCCAATCCGGAGATCCAAATTGGATTCCATCAGTTTCTACACGTCGCTTTAACCCCCCGGTTGTGTCGGAGAAAACGGCACGTCGATCCGATCCCTATTTGGGATTTTGGACCCCCGGGTTGTGCGTGTTAAGGCTTTTATATGAAGTTTGGTGTTTTTAGATCGGTCGTTTGAATGGTCAGGCCAATCCGGAGATCCAAATTGGATTCCGTCAGTTTCTACACGCGCTTTAACCCACCCGGTCGTGTCGGAGAAAACGGCACGTCGATCCGATCCCTATTTGGGATTTTGGACCCCCGGGTTGTGTGTGTTAAGCTTTTATATGAAGTTGGGTGTTTTTAGATCGGTCGTTTGAATGGCCAGGCAATCCGGAGATCCAAATTGGATTCCGTCAGTTTCTACACACGTCGCTTTAACCCACCCGGTCGTGTCGGAGAAAACGACACGTCGATCCGATCCCTATTGGGATTTTGGACCCCCGGGTTGTGTGTTTTGACGCTTTATATATACTTGGGTGTTTTTAAATCCGTCCTTTGAATGCCCAACCCAATCCGGAGATCCAAATTGGATTCCGTCAGTTCCCACACATCACTTTAACCCACCCGGTCGTGTCGGAGAGAACGACACGCTGATCCGATCCTTATTTGGGATTTTGGACCCCCGGGTTGTGTGTTTTAACCTTTTATATATACTTGCCTGTTTTTACATCCGTCAATTGAATGCTCAACCCAATCCTAAGTATATGAAATTAATACTAATACTGACCTGAGCTGCTGGCTGTGTGGGGCGTACTCCCTGCATTATTGAGAGGAACTGTTGAAGCATATCGCTGAACTGCGTCTGTAGCTGTGCCCGCTGCGTCTCTATGTCTACCCGCTGCGCCTGCAGCTCTACCCGCTGCGTCTGTAGCTCTTCCCGCTGGGTCTGTAGCTCTGTACATAGCTCCTCCCGAATAATGCCTCTAATGTCCTCTACACCACTGACGGGCGGCACAGAAGATGAACTCGCGTGTGCCGAGGAGCGATCGAACTGGCATATGAGGACAACACTGGTTGAGTATCCAGGCTGTCCCCAAAGCCGTACACTCGGCCCTTCCTCGGCTCTCCCGCTGCCTCGACCCAAGCCTCTGCATCCAAGTCTGGCTGAGGAGTGCCCTCTGCATAACGCTCCGTCATCGTCCTGTCGTACCTCTCCTGCAAAATAAATTAAAATTAAATTAATAAAAATAAATTAATTTAATATCATAATTGAATTCAAAATTTATAGGTTGACTTACAACGATCGTGCGGGCACTTTCGCTAACATAGTCATCCGTCCCCTTCCGCTTATGAGTCCGATCAAATAACTCGCGAAAGGTAGGGGCACGCTCGAGCTCGTGACGCTTATAATTCAACGGACGTAGTTAGTTTGACAATAATAATCAATGTACTAAACAATTGAACAATAATATGCTTACCAATTTTTGACTGTGGGTCGCATAAGATATTGACCCACTAGTATGCACATTCTTCTCCGGATGAGTTGATCTGTTGCGTATGGCTGCCTGTGACCGCTGCTGCCATGGTCCCCAGCCCCCATCGCTCATAAAGGGACTGCCAATAATCCTTCCTCAGCCAGAAGGGCCGTCATCAAGCCAAGCCCTAGGATCCCTATTGCCTGTGCTCTTTTGCGCCTTGTCCCGGGCCTCCCACATCGACTTTCTTAAATTAGTCTGGGCAGTAGACTCCCAGACGGCTCGAGCTCGAGGGAGATCCTCGGGTCTCGTGAATGTGAACCTCCGCTGTAAAGAAATGAATTACTCAGCTTTCTGCACGAACATGTATAGTAATTAAATAAATGACAATAGTTATCTAAGATTTAAAAATACCGTGAACATGTCAAATAATTGATCCCGGACGGACACCGGGAACTCTCTCCATGTGTCCACTGGTCCTGGAATATGTGCATGGACCAGCGTCGTAATATGACGGAAGCAGAACCGGATCTATCTTCCCCCTGCAATTGCACATTAATTTTGTACATGAAATGTATAACATCAATAACAAATAAAGTAAATTTGAACTGATCAACTTTACCCGGAGATCCAGCATGGATGCCGTCCCGGTAGCTGAGGGCCCCCCTCATCCGCTGCTGCATGCGGACCCTGGACCTCTGTTGAAGACAATTAAGCACACTATTGTTCGATAAATTGCAAGACAACAAACATACTAATGTATGGAAGCTGACACGTACCTGGTGGTGAGGAAGAAGGGAAAGGTGGCACTGCTCCCGTGCTCGGCGGGGAGGCGGTCGCTGAAAATTTTTTTACACATTAGAAAAATGAATTAACTTGAACAACAATATATACGTATACCTGCCGCATGGACGACCGGCGTGGACGGGGAGGCAGACGTCGACGGGGAGGCAGACCCTGTAAAATGAGCCTGTACGTTAGATCTGTCGTGAATTTATTATGAACAATAATATATAGAGTATTGTGTTTACATATACATATACCTGTCGTGGACGGGGTCCCGGACCCTCTGCCAACGGACGTAGAAACCGTCCGACTCCGTCCTCCACGTACCATATCTCTCTTGAGATAAATAAACATACATCCAATTGTCATCAGCAATAAATTTTGAAGTAGCATTTAATATGAAAATATAATTAGCAATAACACGAAGTTCTTACAAAATATAAGGTATATTATCGTAATTCAACATCAGATGCTTCCGACATGTTTAATTCAGCATCATCTTCTTCATCATCATCTGGAATTCATCCTCCTCATGCGGGGTCTTCATCCACATCAGACTCCACCTCTCGCTCAAGGCATTTGGGTCAACTTCTTCCTGTTCGTTATCCTTATGTAAGCAAATTGTTTCATTTATATCATGAATATTGAACTGCGTAGAAGCTGCCAACTCTCGTGCGTCACTCCTTTCCGATTGGAAATAATTGTCATTAACACCGTCGAGCTCATCATCAGGCGGCAGAAGCTCATACTCAGGAATAACCTTGATTTCACTCTACATGCAGCCCACCAATCTCTTAATTTCAGGGATGAATAATTTGAATAATAAACTTGTTGCGCTTGTGCCGCCAGTATGAATGGCTCGTATGTACTCAACTTGGACTTATGCTTGACGTCGACAATTCCATATGTTGTGTCATGACGAATAGATGTCAGATCAAACCAATGACACTTGAAGAGAAATATAATGTTGTCTTGTCCCAAAAATTGCAGTTCAATGACTTCTTCGAGAATGCCATAATAGTCATTTCATTTTCATTGTAGGCACTTCCTTTCACATACGACGCCGCTGTTCATCGTAGACTTATTGCGTCCATAATCTCTCATGTGAAATCTGTATCCATTCACAATGTAACCTGGGTAGACACGTACAATCTTCGAGGGTCCATAACTGATCTCTTGTACTCTTAAATCGGTAATAAAACCTTGATCAACCTATTAGCAAAAAAATAGACAGACTTACAACAACTAATTATGCATAAGAACGTAACATATATGATTCAAAATATTTAGACACATACTCGAGATCTTAACCAACTCGGAAAAGACTTCTCCCGTTCTTTTCAACCTGCACGTCCGTCAGACGTGGATTTCGTTGTAGTATGAACGAGTCAAACTCTCTGCAATGTAAATGTCACACAACCGTTCAGTTTACCAGCATTACATGTAAATGATGTATATCATAAGTGAGCACAACTTACTCAATGTAGGGCTCTAGTTCTGCGCAATTCATGAAGATGTAGATCTCCGCAGCTACCAACTCTCTGTCTTCAAGTGGGCGAGTAGAAGAATATCCGAACGCGCCCGTCGGGACACTTGAATATAGAGAGTTGGTCCGACACATAGGATTCTCCACCATCATCATTACGTGGAGGTTGAGTGCGTCGGGTTTGTATTTCCGTGTCAAAGTACATCGAACAGAAGTTCGATATCTCCTCAATGAGGTATGCCTGGGTAATGGAACCCTCAACTTGTGCTTTGTTGCGGACTTTCATCTTAAGATCGTGCATGCACCTACGATAATAATAGATCGAATGAATACATATGAATATAAAATTCGCCGTAATGTGAATAAACTACGGATATAGAAATATACCTCTCAAACGGATACATCCATCGAAATTGTACTGGTCCTCCGACCCTAGCCTCATATGGAAAATGGATGATCAGGTGCTCCATTGAATCAAAGAATGCTGGAGGAAATATCTTCTCTAATTTGCAGACTGTCTGTATTATATTTTGCTCCATATTTTGCAAGTCAAGAAGTCTGAGTTCTGATGCTGTTAAAATTCGGAAGAAATGACTCAGCTCAGTCATTGCTCCCCATATTTGCTTTGGCAACAACTCACGAAAAGCAAGTGGGATCAGTCTTTGCATGAAAACATGGCAATCATGACTCTTCATTCCGTATATTTTTCCCTCATTGATATTTACACAACGGACAATATTCGAGACATATCCATCTGGAAATCTCAATTGCTTCAACCATTGCAACACTTCCTTAATCTGTCTGGCCCCAAGCACATATGCAGCTTTAGGTTGCACCACTTTCCCTTGAACATGCTGCAGCTCTAGTTCTGGGCGTCTGCAAAGTACTTTCAAATCCGAACGTGCCTTGACGTTGTCCTCGTTTTGCCTTTGATGTCCATAACTGTGTTGAACACATTATCAAAAACATTCTTCTCTATATGCATGACGTCAAGGTTATGTCGTATCAAAAGTGTTGACCAATAAGGTAATTCCCAAAAGATGCTTTGCTTCACCCAATTGTGATCCTTCCCGAAGCCAGGGATTTGTCGAGTACTACTAGCCAGTTGTGTTACCGTCGGTACGTTCTGGACCCGCCTCGCCATGTTTCCACCAGACACCCGTTCCATATCCACCTGCTCCATCACAGTTGTATTTTTCATAAAAGAATCCTTTTGCTTTCGGAAAGGATGGTCACTCGGTAGAAACCGACGATGACAATCGAACCAACATGATTTTCCCCCAGATTTCAACACAAATGATTTAGAATCCTCCATGCAATAAGGACATGCCAATCTCCCATGTGTGCTCCAACCAGATAACATGTCGTATGCAGGAAAGTCACTTATTGTCCACATTAATGCAGCCTTCAAATTGAAATTCTATTTTCTGGATGCATCATAACAGAGAACCCCATCTGACCATAACAATTTCAGCTCATCAATCAACGGTCTAAGATATATGTCTATATTTTTTCCTGGAGATTTTGGACCCAAATGAGTAATGAAAGGAACAGATTCTCACGCTTCATGCACATGCCTGGCGGAAGGTTATACGGTGTTAGGAATACTGGCCAACATGAGTAAGATGCCACCGAGCCTCCGAATGGATTGAAACCGTCTGTGCATAAACCCAGCCGCACGTTGCGTGGATCCCTTGCGAAGTAAGAATGAGTACGACTAAAATGAGCCCAAGCTTCACCATCGGCAGGATGACTCATTTCACCTTCGTCACGACGGACTCTTTCTGCGTGCCAAGTCATATGTCCAGCTGTCTTCGGGGACATGAACAACCGCTGCAATCTGGGTGTGATCGGAAAATACCGCAATGACTTATACGGAACATCCTTCTGCTTTGACTTGTCCCCTCTCTTGGGCTTGAATCTATCATGATTACAAATACACATGATGTCTTATCTGCATCATCTTTGTAGTACAGCATACAGTGATTCGGACATGCATCAATTTTCATAAAACCAAGCCCCAGATCATTCACCATCTTCTTCGCACGGTAAAAGTCAGCAGGTAACCTCTCTGATTGAGGAAGCATACTCTTGATGAGTAAGAGAATCGGTCAAAACAACTCTCGCTTATATGAAATTCAGATTTCAAATTCAGTAGCTGCGACACTGCAGACAACCGTGTATGCTTCTCACAACCATCCCATAATGGCTCATCAGCATCTCGAAGTAACTGATAAAATCTCTGAGCTGTATCATTCGGCACTTCTTCATTTGTTTCATCTTCATGCATATTGAACTCTGGACCAGCAACATCGACAACCATGTCTACGTACGTACTTGTGGACGCAAAGTAATGAGCCTGTGCAGACGACTGAATAACATGCCCACCATGACACGACCATATCTCATAATGGGCAACAAATCCTCTCGTATACAAATGATGCTGCACATCCCATGTCGATATCCACTTTATGTTCTTACAAGCCGAACACGGACATCGGATGTTACCCATCGGATCGACTGCTACTGAGGAATTACTCAATGCAAACTGAATAAAACTGTCAACTCCGTCTTTAAACTCCTCGGTGACAACTCCATTCACCATTCCACGGTACATCCATGACCGATTCTCATAAGACATTTTTCCTACACAAATAAATGTCATGTCACAAGTTAAAATCCAACAGACCCTCACATCGTTCGAGTAAGTCAAAATGAATAGGTAGGATATATTATTAAGATTATCACTTTTTACCCATCTATGAATATTTGATCGCACTCAGATGACCATTTACTATGTGTTTGTATTATTTGCTGAAAATTTCGGCAGCATCTCTCACACCTCTCCGATATACCAAAAATTTTTATTGATTTAGATATTTTCTTAAAGACTTACTAATAATGGTAAGAAAAATATTCTAAATCAATAAAGGTATATCAGAGAGGAGTGAGTAGACGCACCGAAATTTTCAACAAATAATACAATCACATAATAAATGACCACCTAACTCCGATCAAACATTCACAGACTGTCCAAAACGGGACAATTCAAGACTTTGAGTTAGATATACACATTCTCATTATTGAAAATAAGACTCGTGCACATCAATCTCAAAGTCTTGAACGGGAATGTTCATTGACACGGGCTTAACACGCTCTCGTGATGTGTGTGCAGTGAAAAATTACTATACATGCATAGATCAAATTTAAACCCAAATAAATATGAAAGGAATATGATAACAAAATCATACATGTGAACAAGTGCAATAATAAACCAAATTCATATATACATGTACATGAATTACATATAAACATGTGCAATACTAAAGAAATACATTAAAATAAGATGTGTAATACTAATCATTAAACTGAAAGTGAACAATTAAACATAAAAGAAACTAATATCTAGAAGGAAGAGTTTGTACTATTTTTTCCCTAATTTGGATGTATACCTCATTGGTGTTTGTATTGGCTTCTTTACAAGCCGACTACCCCAGCTGAGCAACTAGATGGATCAGCCACCAAATTTAAATATGTAGGTTAAGTAGGAGAGTCTTTCTAATGTCTGAGTTGTACTCTTCACTGTGACAAAGATCCCCAAGGGGAAAAAGAAAGGCTTCAGACCGACCAACCACATACTTGTCCTCCAGGCTACAGCTCAACATTGATGGGTCAAATGGCCTTAGCCAGATCGAGTTGTCTGGGTATACGGACGCCCTACAATCTTATATAGCTACCGCAGGGGGGTAAAAAAATGTGCCACAGTGCATGTGGTGCATCAAGTTTTATTTCAAAATCTATGTTTTGAAAACTTTTAGGGAAAAAACTATGGTAAACACCTTAACTTATCGAAATTTCGGTCCGATAATATTATCAGAATCGGAATGGAATCAGAATTAACCATTCGATATTATCAGAACCAAAACTATATTTCGATTATCAAAATCAGATTCTATGTTTTGAAAACTTTTAGGATAAATACGACTAGGGTTGTTTACATTTCAATCAAAATAAGAATCTAAATTCAACTGAGTGATTCGGCGCAGTTTGAATATCAAGTTCCGTATGATTTGATTCGTTTCATGAGTGAGCCAAACCAAACCAAATGATAGTACTTGTCCATCCCAATTTTATTGGCATCATTAGTATACTTTACACACATTAACATAATTTATATACAAATATAAATATTTTAATCTTAACTTGGATGCATAAGCATCATACATTTTCGGTTTGAGGGTCTCATTCTGTTCAGTTTATCTTGAAAGAAAAACCTTCTAAACCAAACCATATTGGCTCGGCCAACCATATGATCTGCTGATCCAGCCTACTCCACACTACAAGTAGCGATGTGTTCTTCCCGTTTTCAAATGGCCCAATTTGAAGGCCCAACAAATTAAGAATATGATCGGCTGCAGGAAGGGGGGTGTGGGGTCGTGGAGGGGGAGGGGGCCGGAAGTGGGAGGGGGGCTGCAGGCAGGGGTGCGGGTCATGGAGGGGGAGGGGGCCGGAAGTGGGAGGGGGGCTAGCAGGGGTGGGGGTCGTGGAGGGGGAGGGGGCCGGAAGGGGAGGGGGGCTGGCAGGGATGGGGGAGGGGCCCTTCCTTTAGCCTCTCCTCCACATCCAGCAAGCCTCAGCAACGCATTAGGGTCGGCCATGAAGAGGTTAGGGTGTATGTAAGCCTCTAGTGTTTCCAATTCCTACTACAACTTTAATTCCTATTAAATTCTGAGTTTCCCTATTTCTTCCAACCTTCCAAGCTTTCCACCTCCTAATTGGGTTAGGTTGGGTTGCAAATTCGTACCTAGCCAATTTGGGAGGGTTAGGAGTCCAATTCCAACTCATATTAACTATTTTAATGATTTAATAGCTCTTTTCATTTTAGGAAACATTAAAGATACGAATTTAGGGTATTTTTCTTTTATTCAACTTTTAAAAATACCTCTTTTGACCCAATAACTTTTACATGATCCATTTAGCAAAGCCCATTACTTCTTTTTGTTTAATGAGTTTTAATTAATTAATTTTTTAATTAATTTATTTATTAAAATACCAGGTTGCTACAATGTAAGTGATCTACATGAAGGGTCTGGCTTAGGAGGGGGGAGGGGATGAGGGCATTTCTCCTATGGACAATGTTCATCTTCGGATGCCTTGAACTCTTCAACTCCAATGCAAATAAGATGGATGTTGGTTGCTTGTCCTTATGTTTATACTTGTGTTCATGATTTTTTTTTTAGTGTACATGCATCCCCTTCAATTCATGGAAATTGAGTGTCAGGGGTCTACTAGGGAAATGTTTAACATGAACTTTAATATTTTCAACATGGTTATGGTCCATGTACATGAAAATTTAAATGTGAATGTTGACCTACATTACATCCTTTAAAGGAAACTTGGTTCAAATGGGTAGGTGGGTTCTTCATTTTTTAGTAACTTCATATGGGGGAGAATTGCTAACATTTGAGGTTGAACAAAACCATGGATTCTATAGCACTTTAACAATAGCAGGTTATTCATACTTTTTTAGCAATTTCATGTTTTTTTAATAGTAGCGTAAAAGGAGCAAACTCTATTCACTAGATAAAACTGATTACATAGCACATTATATGGAAGAAGACTCTTGCTACAAACAATTAAAAGAATTTACAAAGAATTCATAATATAATATATATATATATATATTACAATTATATAATAATGTAAAAATCACACAAATATGATTATAAACATAATGTGAAAATATTGACATTACAATAGTGCACCAAAATTTGGGAGGGGGAGTGGGGCACTGTGGAGAGGTAGTAGTGGATATCGCCGGGTCAAGAGGAGGAGCAGTGGAGGGGGAGGCGTCGCCAGGCCAGGAGGGGGAGCAAGGAGGGGGAGGGGGTAGCCAAGCTAGGAGGGGAGCAATGGAGGGGGAGGGGGTCACCGGGAAGGGGAGGAGGCACTGTGGAGAGGTGGAGGGGATCACCGGGTGGGGGGGTTGCACAGGAAGGGGGGGAGGGCGTGGGCGGTGGGGGCGCAGAAGGGAGAGGGGTAGTGGCAGGGTGGGGGGGGGGGGTTGCACAGGAAGGGAGGGAGGGTGGTGGCTGTGGGGGGGTAGGGGGGAGCGGTAGTGGCGGGGGGGGTGGGGGTTGCACAGGAAGGAGGGGAGGGCGGTGGCGGTAGGGGCGCAGGAGGGGGAGGGGTAGTGGCGGAGTGGGGGGGGGGGGGGGGGGGGGCTTGCACAGGAAGGGGGGGAGGGCGGTGGCGGTGGGGGCGCAGAAGAAGGGAGAGGGGTAGTGGCAGGGTGGGGGGGGGGGACTGGACTGGAGGGGAGGGGGAGGGGGGGAGGGGGTCGCAGGGGTGGGGAAGGGGGAGGGGGTCGCAGGGGTGGGAAGGAGGGTGGGCTGGTTGGAGAAGGGAGGGGGAGGGGGGGGCAGGGGAGGGGGGCTGGGACGCCGATGGCGGAGGTGGGGGTCGCCGGTGGCGGGGGTGGGAAGGGAGGGGGAGAGGGGCGCGAGGTGTGTACATACCGGCGGGGAGGGACTTCCGGTGGCAGAGCACGGCGGCGGCGGCGGGGCCGGTCGGGGCGGAGGGCCGGCGGCGGCGCGGCAGGCGGCGAGCGGCGAGGGTCGCGGCGACGAGAGAGAGAGAGAGAGAGCGGGAGAGGGAAAGAGAGAGAGAGAGAGCGAGAGCGGGAGAGGGAAAGAGGGGGGTTTCGCGGACAAGGTATAGTAGATTTACCGACAGATATTCCGACGGAAATATGTCTGTCGGAATATCCGTCGGTATGTTTTCATTACCGGCGGAAATTTCCGATGGAAATATTTCCGTCGGAACGAACCGACGGATATTCCGACTGACATATTGCCGTCGGAATATCCGACGGAATTACTGACGGAAAATAATCCGTCGGAAATTTCCGTCGGTAATCCCGCTTTTTCTTGTAGTGGGGATGTCCCAAGGAAAAACAGCAAGTCCCTAAGCTAAGTTCACTAGCAACAAAAGGGTAAGATGCCTATGCATGCTTCTAAGAATCCAAAGCCCACTGTCGTTCATAAGCCCATCATGTAAACTCTGTAAAAAGATTGGCACAATGAAAATCAATGCTGGAATATCCAATAAAACAGAAAATCAAACAAATTTGGATTCCAAGCATTTACTGTTTGACATGAATTAAAACGGCACCCAAAGTAATTGGGTACCAAAACCTCTTGTCTAATCCACATGTGCAGGAATGCCTAACAGCTCACAATCAAAAAAATGGTACCTGGATAGTGGCTGCTCGAGGCATATGACGGGTGATAAAGAAAAATTCAGTTTACTCGTGAAAAAGACGGAGGTCACGTTGTTTGGAGGTAACAACAAAGGCCAGATCATCGGCTCAGGTAAGGTTGGTAGTTTGCCTCCAACTCAATAGATAATGTACTATTCGTTGATGGTCTTCATCACAATTTGCTTAGCATAAGTAAATTGTGTGATAAGGGCCATAAAATTGTTTTTGAATCAGATTTATGTCAAATCCTTGATAAGGAAACAGGAAGTCTCAAATTTTCTGGAAAAAGAATGAATAACATCTACATGGTTGATTTAGATGATCCAGAAAATAATGACTTATGTCTTGTAGCAAATAAACATGATGAGCTTACTTGTGGCATCGTAGGCTTGGTCATGCGAGCTACAATGTTTTGCACAAGATCATGAGGCTCAAACTTGTAAGTGGACTTCCTGAAATCCCATTCAATAAAAATGAAAATTTCTATGATGCATGTGCACAGGGAAAACAGACCCGAAAATCCTTCAAATCAAAAGCACCGGTAAGTACTTCCAATGCTTATGAACTGTTGCACATGGACCTATTTGGACCTACTAGACAATTGAGTCTCAATGGCAAACGGTATGGTTTTGTCATTGTAGATGATTTTTCTAGGTTCACTTGGGTGAAGTTTCTGGCTCATAAGAATGATGCAATTAATGTTTTTGAAGAATTCTTCAATAAAATTGAGCATGGAAATGTCCACAAGATATGCTCCATCCGCACTGATCACGGGGGAGAATTTGATAACAACTCCTTCACTGATTTCTGCAGGAACCAAGGAATAGAACACTATTCTCCTCCCCAAGAACTCCAGAGCAAAACAGGGTTGTGGAGAGGAAGAATAGAATCTTGGTGGAGATGGCTCGTACGCTTCTGGTCGAAAATCAACTTGCAAGAACCTTTTGGGCAGAAGCGGTAAACACGTCATGCTACATTCTTAATCGAGCCATGGTAAGACCGGTATTCAAGAAAACTCCCTATGAGCTTCTGAAAGGTAAGAAACCATCCCTTGGATACTTCAGAGTTTTTGGTTCAAAGGGGTTCATACATAACAATGATAAAACTGATCTGGACAAATTTGAAGCCAAAAGCGACAAAGGTATTTTTCTTGGATACTCAGAACACTCTAGAGCTTATAGAGTGTTTAATCTTAAAACCAGAAAAGTGGAAGAAACCACATGTTGTATTTGATGAATCTCAAACCAAATCTAACAGTTCTAATCCTTACAGGTTTCAAGATGACACTGAAGATACAACACATGAAGAACTGCAAAGCAAACCAATACAATCTCTAAGTCAGTTCCCAAAATAAACAGTGGCTATCTACGCAGGTACAATGATGAAGATGACGGACTTCTGTTCAGAAATGAAGATGAAGTACCTGCACAAGATCCACAACACGAGGATGAACCACAACATGAAAGTCCTCCAGCCACCCCTCCTCCAGAACAGTCTTCTGAAGTGCAAGATCAACCCGGTCCTTCGACAATCACTAATGTGAGGTACTCTAAAGCACATCCATTGAGAATGTCATAGGTAACATAAATGATTCAGTTCAAACTAGGTCTCAAGTTCATCAAATAGTTGAACAGGATCATTTAGCCTTTGTCTCTCAAGTGGAGCCTAAAAATGTTGAAGAAGCCTTGAACGAAAATTCGTGGATTGATGCTATGCATGAGGAGCTAGGCCAATTTCAAAGAAACAATGTCTGGAGTTTAGTTCTTAGAACCCCCGAAATTTCTGTAATTGGGACAAGATGGGTCTTTAGGAATAAACAAAATGAAGAGGGAAAGGTGGTGAGAAACAAGGCTAGACTGGTTGCAAAGGGTTATAATCAGGAATTTGGTGTGGATTTTGAAGAATCTTTTGCACCTGTAGCTAGACTAGAAGCAGTCAGAATCTTGTTAGCTTATGCATGTTCAAACAAGTTCAAACTATATCAAATGGATGTTAAAACTGCTTTCTTAAATGGATACATCAAAGAGGAAGTTTATGTCTCTCAACCACCTGGCTTTGAGCTTCATGACAAACCAACCCTGTATATAAATTGCACAAGGCTCTCTATGGTTTGAAACAGGCATCCTGAGCTTGGTACGACAGGCTAAGCCAATTTCTGGTAAGCAAAAACTACTCACGAGGTAAAGTAGACCAAACTCTCTTTACAAAGAAAGTTCGCACACACATCATTGTTGTTCAAGTGTATGTAGACGACATAATCTTTGGTTCTACTAACCCCTCACTGTGTGAAGAATTCTCACATCACATGCACAGTGAATTTGAGATGAGTTTAATGGGGGAGCTCCAATTTTTCTTGGTCTGCAGGTCATGCAAATGGAAGATGGCTTCTTATAAATCAAGAAAAATATGTCAAAGAGCTTCTCAAGAGATTTCAGTTTGAAACTGCAAAACCTGCCTCAACACCGATGAGCACAAGCATTAAGCTAGAAAGTGATGAGAAAGGTAAACCGGTAGATGCTAAACACTTCCGAGGTATGATCGGCTCACTCCTCTATCTTACTGCAAGTAGACCTGACATCCAATTCAGTGTTTACCTCTGTGCTAGATATCAATCTAGTCCAAAGGAAAGCCACCTAATTGCAGTTAAGAGAATATTCAGGTATCTCTCAGGTACACATGACATGGGTCTTTGGTATCCAGCAGGAAGTAGCTTTAACTTAATCTCATATTCTGATGCTGACTATGCTGGATGTAAAATTGACAGGAAGAGCACTAGTGGCTATTGCCAGATGCTCGGTGGTTGCATGGTTTCGTGGGCATCCAAGAAGCAACATTCGGTTGCACTCTCCACTGCAGAGGCAGAATATGTTGCTGCAGTTAGTTGTGCAACACAAGTGTTGTGGATAAAAAGTCAGTTGTGTGACTACGACATTGACCTTGGATGCACACCAATCCTATGTGACAACACTAGTGCAATCAATTATCAAAAAATCCATTCAACACTCTAGGACAAAACACATAGAAATTCGTCACCACTTCTTGAGAGATGAGGTAGCCAATAGAAATTTGGAAATTAGCTTCATACCAACAGAACAACAACTAGCTGATATCTTTACAAAACCATTGGCTGAGGATAGGTTCACATCCCTTAGAAGAGAGTTAGGCTTATGTAAAATTCAGTGACACAAATCCCAAGTCCTTGATGTATGTTCCTTGTAAGCAACAACTATGGGGTATATCAAATGGTGATTTGTGGAACAACAAGTTCGGCTTGTTTGGAAACTTTCATTATGCGTGAGAAAATATTCTCCGCCAAGTACCCGTAGTTGGAGCCCATTAAGGGACATCCATGTTGGACAAAGGGGTAAGTTTCATTTCATTAGCCGAATCATCTGAAAAACAAAAACAAAACTCATAAATCAAAACAAAAAAATATACCAACAAACAGTTTCAATTCCTTGAATGGTCTGATGAATACATGTGTGCTATCTTGCTTGAATTGAATTGCGTTGCTCATTTTGAGTCTTCTCATGAGCACACATTATGGGAGCTAGTTCAAAAGATGGGTGTTATTGTAAAGGAAATCATTTCACCTTGCTGTTCATTAACTCCTTCACATGGGATGATCTTTTCACATTCCCTTCTTTCTCTAAACTGGCCTTCAACAAGGATCTGTCGACAGCCCTTCCTTCCTGTCGACAGATAGGCATCCACAGACCACAGGTTCTGAACTCTGTGTGCATCTGTCGACAGTCGACCATGCATCTGTCGACAGATGTCACAGGTTTTGTCCTCCCCGCACAGCCTACAATCTGTCTGTGTGTAGCTGTCGACAGGCACAATTTGGCTTGTCGACAGATAACAAGAACTCTCACTAGCTGAACATCCATTCATCTGTCTGAGTGTGACTGTCGACAAGCTCAACTTTGCTGTCGACAGACACATTTCTACTTGGCATTTCAAGCCTATTCCATCAAAAACTCTTGAGCTGGTTTCTTTAAAAATGTCTAAGGTGTTTATATGGTGTTATTAACATATATGATCACATCATGTGCATAAGATATTAAAACATTTTCAACAATCTTGTGATTTTTACATAATACTCAAGTTGAGTCTAGGTTCCATCATTCTGGAAACATTTCACTATTTTCAAAAACTTAACACCTAACTCTTCTTCATAATTTACATGTAGGCAAACATGATTCTCTTTTGAAAGGTATTATGATCACTGAGTTTAATGTCTACAATTGATGGATAATCAATCAATATTGATCTTGGGTTATTAAAACAATACTTGGAGAAAAGCTACCTATTTCTAAACAATTTCATTCCATTAGATTAAAATAAATTAAATTTGGAAAAATGCAGAGCAATGATGAGTTCTTGCTAAGTAACCGGGGAGTGGGCATCACAAATGTTTGCCCTCGCCGTCAAATGACTAATTCATCAACTCTGTACAACGATATGATGGACACTTTCACTGAGTAACTGGGGGTACGGGCACGTATAATGTCTACCCTCATGTTCAAAGGTGTGAAGTTCTCTTAATTACCTCTTTCCCTTTGCATTAAAGAATGGCAAATACGAAAAATTGAAATAGTGTGAAGCCTCCACTGAGTGCTAATTCCCATGGGTCATTGCTGTTTTTGAATGTCTTGGTATTTAGATATTTCTCTCCTTGATCATTTGAACCTCAACTATGAGGATTGTGTTGTCCTACACTCTAATTAACAACGAGAAGAGTAAAAGTGTTCCTTTTCATATAAGTGACTGTTTTCTTTATGCTTCAACTTCAGACTAATTCAGTATTATTTTGAACCATTAAGATAGTTGAAGTGGCTTTTCATCTACATGTATATGATAGGTTCTTATATATGTATTCTTCATCTATTCACCTTAGGTAATCAGTTAAAAACCACTGCTCAAGAGTTCCCTTTCAAATTACACACAAAAATCCAACAAGATGAAATCTACAAGCATCTGTCGACAGATAAAATTCTGTCTGTCGACAGACGGTGACTGCCCTGTTTGGAAGTCCAACGGGCACGCCGTTTGGGGCTGATTTGGTGGGCCCTTGCCTTTTAACCTTCCCTTTCGGACAGGAACCCTACTCCATCTCCCTGGCTTCATACCCTTGCTCCTCTCCTTCTCCAGCCCTCCTTCCTATTCCTCCATCTTTGCCTCATCTCATCCATGGCTCCCAAGGCGAAGAAGTTGGTTCCGTCGTCGTCGCGCCTCCTCCTCGCCCGACGAAGGATCCAGGGCTCACGATGAACGCCGGACCAAACACCGGGATGATAGCCTTCCAGAGTTGGTCGTACCTCCCCGTCTCCATCTCAAACGGGTTCACGGTACATTCACAAAGTTTGTTCCTCCACGTTATGTGGATTTCCACTCCTTGTCCGATCTCTTTCCCAACCTCCAACCCCTGTTCGATACCCAGGGTTGGACAGTCTTTCTCTACGCTCATACGGCATACTCTCCCACTGCCGTAACTGAGTTCTTTAACAACCTCACTACCTCCGATGAGGCGTTCTACACCTCTGTGAAGGGCACTCCTTTAAACTCACTGCTAACTTTTTAGCACTGCCCTCCAGATTCGAACACGGGGCGGATATTATTGATCATCATCCAGATGCCTCTGTCTACTATCCCTTCTTACTCTTCAACCCTATGATACAACCAAGGAGATTGCTAAGCTCAATGCCAACACTTTCCCTCCCCTCAACCGCATGATTCACCAAATCTTCACCACTTGCATTGTGCTGAAGCATGGCAGTCGTGAACTCGTCACAATGTTCACAAATCATGTTTACCTTCTTCCTTAATTGTGAACCCATCAATCTTCCTCTACTGATGCTTCGCTTGATCACCAAGTGCTTCTACCAACCCAGGAGATCCATGCCCTTCGCTTGCCAAATTACTTCTCTTTTGAAGTTTATTGGCATTCCCATTCCAGACAGTGAGTGTGTCTCACTCAACTCCCGCAACAGTTTTGATATCACTGCTGCCTCCCGCATGGGATACAAGCTAGTGGATGGGGTCGTCACCCGGGAACTCAAGGGCAAGGCACCTGCTGTTGCCGAGGATGAAGACTACATTGGGGATGCCGATCAAGCTGATGATGAAGAAGATGCTGAAGAAGGTGATGAAGACTCCCAGTCAGAGCCACTAGATGCTCCGGGAGATGCTGGTGTTGATGTAGCTGCTCAGCCCTCCATTAGGGACTTGATAGCGCAGCTACAAGTCCAGATGACACATGGCTTTGAGAGGCTGAATGCAAGAATGGATACCTTGGACACACGCATTGACAGACTTGCCACAGAGCGTCATGTCCCTCATCAAGCTCCTGAAGATGATGTGCTTAGATAGACTTGATGTCTAGGAGTGGGTCATGTCCTGTATTTTCATTTCAGTCTGAGCAATGTCGTTTCTCTCTTATGTTATTTCATGTATTTTCATGTATTTTCTCCTTCACTTCATGTTACTTCAGTCACACTTTTGTCATGTGAATGCTTCCTTTCTATGAATGAAATCACATGTTCTGTGCAAATCTACAAATGTGATTGTTGTCTTACTTTTGATGTTGTCAAAAGGGGGAGAAGAAACCTCAATTTCATGAGCATTAATTGAATAATTTTGTCATCATCAAAAAGGGGGAGAATGTTGGGTTCATATTCTGGAAACTAAGTGAATTCACATTCTATATGATAAATGATAATCAAATAATGTTTTTAATGATGAATGAGTTGAATTGAGGTTTCATACATGTCAATTAACATGATACAATATTTGGTTATCTATGTCTTCATTATACCTAACTATACATGTTTTATCATGTAGGTACAAGTGCATATAACCAAGTCTTTCAAATCATGAGAAAATGATCACAAGTACAGTGTATACATGTACCTGTCGACAGACCCAAAGGCATATGTCGACAGATGCCACAGTTGTAATCAGACAGAAAAGTACTGAGAGCACCTGTCGACAGATGCTCAGAAACCTGTCGACAGATGTCACAGACAGAAATGCCAGAGTTCTGTGTTTTGGCAAAACTGACCTTGTCTGTCGACAGATTGATGTCGCCTGTCGACAGATGCCACAGGCCAGAGCAACCTGAAGTCTGTCTATTGCAAATCTGTTGCAATCTGTCGACAGACACTCAGCACCTGTCGACAGACGCAGAGGATCTTCAAATACGGAAACCTTCCTTCATATCCAAGATTGTGTTTTCAAGTCCCACGACTCTCCACATGAAAACACAACTATATAAGCATCCTTTTGAAGAGAATCTCGTACAGAAGCAGCCACAACTAAAAACCCTAAAGCCAAGTCCAAGAGAAAAGAGTTTCTGTTGCTCTGCTTCAAGTCTACAGTGCAGAGACCGAAAGATCTGTTGATCTGCAGTACTGAAGATAGATCATCGTGGATTCAACCTTCTCCATCAATCCAAAGCAGTCAAGTCGAAGTTTGAACTCCATCCAGACGTTCTCAGAAGAGTTCCACATCAGGATTTACTCCTATACTCTGAACTCTTCCTGTTTCATAATTCTTATCAACCGTGTGTGTGTTTGTGTGATTCAAGCGTCTCTTGTGCTTGAAATCACGTGTGTGTGTTGTTCTGATCGTGGGTACACATCAGAAAACACGTGTGTGTGTGAGTTGTAGTCACCGAACTCGCTCATAAGCAGTTTACTCTGTGTGTGTGTGTGTGCCGTGGACGTAGGATACACTGTTGTGTACTCCGAACTATGTAAATCTGCGTGTCTCATGGTTTGATCGTTTCTACGATAGATGTTTGATAGACACGTTGCATATTCACACGCTAGATAGGTTTCTACATCATCTGCACATAGTTTAGATCTTGATACTGTCTTGTTAATCTGTGCTTTAAGAAAAAGAACGTGATAATAGTTTTTAAGAGACAGTAATCTATTAACCCCCCTTCTAGATTACCATATTGGGAATTCCGCAACCCTTCATGACTAGGCACTAAGTCCATGTGGCACCCAATAATTAGGTTGCCGCTTTATCACTCCCCATGTGAGGAATGCCACATGGATTTAATGCCTAGTCATATTACACTTAAGGACAATGAGAAAGTATACTAAGGGTCTATTTGTTTGCCCGGAAAACTTGAGTTAGGAAATAGTTTTCAGAAAAACTTAATTTTTTATATCATTTGGTATCATTGAAAACTAAAATTTGGAAAATTAAATCACCAAAAACCCGAATTTCGCCCCTGCAGTTTCTACATAACAAGTTTAGGCACTATTCATGTAAGTTACATTTTTATTTTTTTCCACTCATTTAAATAGTCTTTGTCAAGTTTAATTATTTTTTATTAGTTAATTTATTTTTATATTTTTTATTAAAATATATGTAGAATACTATTCATTCAAATTATGTTTTTATTTATTTCTCCTTTTTAAATTGTCTTTGTCAAAGTTACATATTTTTCATTAGTTATCTATTTTTTTTTTATTTTTTTTTAAAAATAAAAAATAAAAAATAAAATAAAAAATTGATGAATAGTGTTAATACACAAGGAATATATAATTCTCCCTTATTTGTGTGGATCAAAAAATCTCATATCCCTCCATACAATTTTATATTTACTTGACAATCAAATGGATAATTATATTTTTATTTTGACGTATGGAAAATTATTTCCCTATTAGACTCTTTTGCATACAACTAAATGTACTTTAAATCTTTCTAAAAAATAATAAGATTTAAGATTAGACATATAAACGTCTTATCATTTTCTGTTTTATCATGTCTTATTATCTCATTATGTAGATGTGCGTCCGTCACATCAACTTTAAGTACTACTACGTACGCACATGTAATACTACTCAAGTTTAAATTATAAAACTTTTTTTTTCTGGACAAATTAAGATCGCGTCCCTGCTTTAATTAAACTGGAAGATTGATATGAAACTACCTTGTCACCTTAATGTGCCACAACATTTTGTTCGTTTGATTTGGAATCAAACATGGTCGAATGTTGAGTCCTGTATGATCTTTAACTAATTAAAGAGTATCAAATTTTATTTTGGCGTCAACTCAATCTCAGCTGCAACTTTAAATATCAAACGACTAAGATAACATTACCGATCGATAACATATAGCATGACAAAAAATGTAATACCATGACAATCCTGATGGAATAAATAGGTTAAAGAAGTTATAATCCTACACTTGTCTAGCACATAGTAAAGATATACCGAAGTTTAGCACAGTATTAGTACAAGTATCTAGCATTCTAGCTACCATATATCGCAGCCAAATAAACATGTCCAGTGTAAACCCAGTTTGGCTTATTATTATTATTTTTTTGAGACATACCCAGGTTGGTTTAAGATTCATACATTTATGTGTAGATAATTAGAATGTTAGACCGTCCCGCCGCATGGCAATATGGCAGGGCCGGACAATATACCCAAAAACTATGACGATCGTCCCCATCATATATATGTTTAAATATATCATATATGGATATATGTATATATGGGGATTTGAATATGTGGGAACAAGAGGACAAAGTATGGACAACGACTCGTGAGGGCTTTAAGGCAGGTTCCTTTTGCTTCTTTTGTCTTCCTTTTTCTTCTCACGGAGATTACGTCGAACGGGTGAGCAGCGCGTCGATGGCGGACCACTTTTGGCATCCTTCTGCCGACATGGCCGGGGTGGTCAAGAAGCACACATCTTTGTTCTGGTTTTGAAGGCTGTATACATCCATGAACAGAACCCAGCGGCAGGAGGGGGGGGGGGGTGGCGACGATGGTGGCCAGATTCAAACGTGCAAATGGCCATCTACAGTACTCTCTCTCCATTCTTCACCAGTGTGCTTTACCATGACAAAAGAGAGAGAGAGAGAGAGAGAGAAGACCAGGATTAATACTTTGGAAGAAGAACATTTTTTCATATATATTGCCTGAGAACCCATCTTACATTTGTATTTAGATGCGTGGCTCTTATATAGAAATTATTTATTGTCATTTAAACCCATGTGGTAACCTTCTACATTTCAAAGTATTCTTAGAATATCGTATTCTTCTTATTTTTCGTGAGAGCTATATTTTAATGATTTGTTAATGAAAAGTGAGTATCTAGATATACCTATCAATTAATTAGTGCGATGAAGGATATACATACAAATACAAACTTTAAGATATAAATTCTTATCAAATTTCATTCTTACTGGGGTTATGTAGAAAAAAAAGAAGCCCAAATAATAAATATTAAGAATCAGACAAGTTCATATGCTCAAGTGGGAAGAACTTGTTGAACCAATTAACTCTTCATTTGTTCTCATGTCTTAGACCATTTTCTAATTTTCCATGGGTCCATACCTGTATGTATAAATTTCTTCTAGGGGGGTCATATCATATGCACTAAAAGAGTTAGGGCCTTATTATTTCTTGTCTACAGGTAAGGTTAGCTAAGATAGAGGAGATAGATCATATCCCCACTCAAATTGACATCAATCATTAGGTTGCATTGAAAGGAGTTCACCAATGTGACAGTACAGCAAAATAGGCCAGGCCACAAAGCAGAAAGGTAGGTTTATTATACACATAAAAAAAAGTTTATTATACACATGTCTGTGCATGTACATATTATACAGGGATTGTTTGGTATTAAAATGGATTGAGAATAAATTGAAAATAATCTTAAAATTTTAAAGATATCATTATTCTATTCTCGATCTATCTTGATATCAAATATGTTAGATCTCTTATTCTCAACCCAACATGAGAAATTAAGTGCATACATTTGAGGAAGGACACTCTACATGCTGCCCTTGGCTCCTAGCAAAGAGGATAAGAGTGCTCTATATCCACACATATAGCCAGGTTCGACACTTGATATAATAGGGGAGTTTAGTCGATCGAGCTTTAACCACACGCAACTAGGAAAAAAATTGATTTAGTAATTCGAATATATAAATTTTAATAAAACTATCTTTAAAGTACTCTAGCAACTAGTTTTATTTCTTGTATGGGTTAAGCTATCTTACTAAGATTAAAAAAAAAATTGTATTAACGTAGAAAGATAAAAACCCAGAGTTAAATCTTATCTAGCTAAGTCTATTCTAATCGTCTCTATGCTATCTTATTATCTAGGCAGGTCATATTGAATATTATTACGTCTCTATAGTAAGTTCTTCTGGGTCTATCCTAACCGTCTCTATCCTATCTTATTATCTAGCCAGATCATATTGAATATTATTACGTCTCTATAGTAAGTTCTCCTTTAATGTCAGAGTCTACAAGTTTTAATTAAATTTCTTTTAAGTATGCTTTGTACCAATTGAGCTTCGAGGAAAACCATGTTGTTAGCTTTCTCAAACGCTTTATCTTGAGAGAAATAGTCATGGGCATTAATTTTAGCTATGTGTAAAGGGGAGATTTAATTCCACTTCAGAGATGAATGAAGATAAATATGTGCTCATAAGTAGGGCACCAACCTTTCCTCTTAAGAAGACCCTTTTCTAAGGAAAAGAACAAAATTATGAAGAAAAAAACATCTTCACGCCGTCTTCATTGGTGACCCGAGCACGAGTGAAGAGGTTGGTCGTGAGCCTTACTCGAGCGATCCAAATGCCGGGCGAAGAGGCCGACCGTGAACCTTGCCCAAGCGATCCGAACGACGTGTGAAAGAGGCCGATCAAAAGTCCTATCCAAGCTACCAAGTCGGCAATATGCACCTTAGCTACTACGCACCCTTATCTTCACTGAAGGGAGTTTGTGTATCAAAGATTAGTGAAGATAAGTATATGTCTATAAATAAGGCATTAGCCTCTTCTCCCATTTTTTTTTTTAGAAAATAAAATAAAATTTTGAAAGAAGAGACAATATTTTTTAAGAGAAGCGCATAAAAAAAATATCTACACGCCTTCTACACTAACACATGCAAGTTAATAAAATAAAGTTCACAATGAGCACGATAGAAAACTTTTACTCATCTTAAATATATGAAACAAAATCTTAGTAAAAACAAAGTTTGGACAATAATACATAGTAGGAACTCTAACATAAAGCTCCAAACAAGCTAGGCCTCGAGTGTGTGTATATATATATATATAAACTAAGGTTATGCCATAATTAGTACACAACCATTGGTATCATAATGTTTGTCCCATTAAAATGCAGACTGCCATGTGACCATGTTGTAAACAAGACTCCTCTCTCTCTCAAGCCTCACTGATTACCCATAATTGCACAACTTTCAAAGGCCACTGTTGCTGGTAAATTGATGCATATGCAGGTCAATAGAGGAACAGTGTGATATCATATGGACCCCCTCACCCCACGCCCCTATATATGCCTTCCTAACAGGCATTTGTCTGCTGAAATGACACATGAACAAGTAATCTAATTATAATTCCACGTTGAGCACCTGCAAGGCTGCAGCGCGCACATCAAAACGCTGCAGGTTCCAAACCTATACTATAGTCACCTTGTTTAACTAGCAGTTTGTTTCCTTGATTAGGTACGGTCTAGGTTCCGGAGGAGGCCAGGTCATGTCATATGCAGATGCATGGTCCTTCTCTGTTCATCTTTAACCAAGATGTTTGGGATGCCCACGCACTGTTTGTTCAGTTGCTTGAGCAGTGGCCGCTTATTTCATCTACCGCACCTACCATTCTCTCTCTCTCTCTCTCTCTCTGCACCAAAAAAGGGTAACCATTGATGCCAGAGAACATACCTTGTTCTTCAGCAAACCGTACGTTTCATGACGCCAAAAGATTTTTAAACAATGTGCCACTCAACCCAACACTAGAGCTGAGCAGTCTAGAGGGCCACAAACGTAAACATAGGGATCACTGGCCACTTTCCCCACTTTCTCAGGGCCACAGCCCAAAGCACAGGGAGTATTGCACCTCTCTCTAGATCTCTCTCCCTCTCTCTCTCTCTCTCTCTCGATAGCCTAACTTAGAGGGTGTCCAATGCGGCACAAGAATGCAGCAGGTAAAAGTCCTAGGGAGAGCCAACGCCGGCCATCATTCTCCATAATGGAAGTCCAGTGTATGGTACGCACAACTTCCCTTGAAACCCACGGGACCTGCCCAAGCACAACCCTCCAAAACCAGTGTAGGAATCTTGACTTGGGAAGCCATGGCACTCCCAAGCTAACAGCTACATACCCTCCGTCGTCTATACCCTCAAGAACACTTCACCTCCCCATACCTCCAAGAGATCAACTAGCTGTAGAGAGTTTATAGTACCGGTAATTGTTGCTTTCTAGCTATTCCATCCCATCCCATCCCATCCCTCCCCACCCTTTCATGAGCCCCACAACAGCCCCTCTCCACCCCATTGGCTTCTTTGCTTTTTAGTCCCCCGAAAGGACCACCTACTGACCTACGTAACCCCTTCTCTACCTCCCTCTTCGATCTGCTGGTTATTTTTATCCCCCTTAACCCAATCACCCTCTTGTGATCATGATTGAGAGTTCCCTGCAAAAGGAATATTTGATGCTTTCTTTGGGTGTGGTTCCTTTTCCCGTTTGGCTGTAGTGAGTTCTGGTGAATGGTGGAGAAGGGCTTCTCACAAGCCTGGGAGACCCACCATTATTAGGGTTCGGTAAAGCTGGAACCGTTCATAGAGAAAGCGAAAAGAAGAGGTGAGGTGGGGAGGGGAGGAGACCCCACCACCAGCTGCTCGCAGCAAACACAAAGCTGCTTCCATTGTTCTCAGCATCAACCTTCTCTCATTTCTTCGTAGGAAAGCTTATGATTTTGTCTCCTGTGCTTTAAGAAGTGTCTGGCTCCATCATGGCCGTCCAGAGCGAGGTCAACGGCATAAAAATTTGAAGTGTAGCGCCCCCTCTTCCCTCGCCCCCCCTTTTCCCTTCTCGCAATACACGGCTTTTGCTTGTTGCAGGGAGATGTAGAATAGGCGAGAACACATCTGCTGGCTGTGGATGATGGTCTGGGCTTTTCTTCTCCCCCTCCTCCTTTAGAGAAAGAGGAACGTTGGAAACCAGGACGAAAATAAAAGCTTCCAATGGGCATCTTTCCTTCATCGTTTTAGCCATGTTCGCACTGAATTATATGCTCTTTGTTGCATACAACTATCTATCTATCAGTCCCTCAGGTTGCCACTTAGTAATTACTGTTCTATTGTGATCTATGCAATGGATAATTACTAGCTAGCAATGTTTTATTGAACTGTCCCCTATTTGTAGGCGCGATGGACATTGGCTTGAGCCATTTAGAAAAAAAACTCATGTTTTATTAAACTAGTGGGACTTTCCAACTTTAATGAAACTAAAGAAGGAGAGGCATTTGATAAGGTTTAATCAGTGTGGTGGTGTATTCTTGTTTGGGCCTGAGCTAAACGAGTCTCCACTGAAAGTAGGGCTGCAAACGGGTCGGGTTCGGATCGGAAACACAGATTCCGATTCCGATTCTGATTCCGATAAGAATGGTTAGTTCCGATTCCGTTCCGATTTCGATAACATTACCGGAACCGAAATTCCGATAAGGTAAGGTGTTTACCATAATTTTACCTTGAGTTTATGATAATTTATCGGAAAAACCGATACCGATACCGATTCCGATTATTTTTTCAATTTCGATTCCGATAACTTATCGGAATATCCGATACCGATTCCGATAAGCTATCGGTATCATTTTCCGATTCTAAAACCGATAATTTTTATCGGAATCGGGTCGGAATATCGGAATATCGGGTTCCGTTTACACCCCTAACTGAAAGGATACGAAGACGATCGCTGGTAGCAGATGGGAGCCTGCAAAATCAGAACAGAATCATGGGGGCCCGGTTGAAGAACCGGGGAGAACCCTCCGATGCCTAAGTCAGAATGAGACCAGAGAGGCTTGAAGGGTAGTGGGGGTTCTCGTGTGTGTTGCTCAAGGGTAGTGTGAGTAAGATCTTGTGCCTTTGCATGGAGATCACCTGGGCTTTTTATAGGCGAAGATGTCGAAGGGGCTAGGGGAAACGTCTCCCCAACAGTTACCGAAAAGGGCGCGCCAGTTGGCGCCCTTGAAGGGGAGTCATGTGTTGAGGCGCCACTTGAGGGACCCTGCAGTTAACGCTCCCCTTGATCGTGTGATGCGTGCCTTGTCGTGGGCGTAACCGTCACTGCTTGGCGACGAATCAGTGCTGCTCCTCATGCTTGGGAGGTACCGAGCAAGGGGAATGCTCGGGTAACGGAGCCGCCTGCTCGGTGCTTGGAGTTGATGAAGTCAAGGCATGTTTCTAGTCAGTGCCGTTCGACAGGAGATGTCCGGACCACATAGGTTACTGGGTGTCCGGAGATCACCCCTGAGGTTTGAAGATGCTCTGCTCGGGGCTTCTGCTCGGAGCCAGTAGGCCGCGTTCGGGGGCGCGTAACGCGTGTGAGGAGTGTCGTGCTGGGCTGTACTGAGCCATGATGGGCCCTAGGGGTCTAGGTGGCTAGAAATAGCCACCACAATCAGATTGGCGAAAAATCGAGATTCCATAACAACAACCAGGTATCAGTGAACAGTCAAAGAACACTTGTAACATGAGGAATTTCTCCGAAACACATAATTATAAACTCCTCTATAATTGGTAAACCTAATAAAAGACGAAATCATCCGCATTAGTGATTGCCATGATAATTCCCTCTTTTCTTCTTTGCTTGTCCGCCTTCACTTGCAGACCCCTGGTTATTTATCATATTGTTTGTTCAGTATAGTATGCCATGATTAAGATCTTTATGTGAGGACATTATTGATCCACCAAATACGCTATAAACATTACCATCATTAGTGGTAAGAAACAAAATCCTGTGCTTTCCTGATGGAGATTTTAAGTGACCCACCAAGCAATTAATGGTGACAGCGCACCCTTTTCCAGTCAATGGTAATAACGCTGTGTGGTAGCCAGTTTTGTCTGTCGTATGCATGCATCCCACACTATAGGTTCTTCAGTTTGCATATTCCCCTTTTTACTCTCCAACGGGAGAAAAAGACGTTTGTGTAAATCATGGACTTCAAAAAGAGAACCACTTCAATACAGTACTGCTCAAGGAGGAAATGATAAAATCTCTTCGAAAATTTCTTGGCAGCTGCTATGCCATGCATAAGTTGTTATAAACACTATTCTGTGATTAGAAAACCATGCATGCATATGTCGACAACGATGCAAGGTTTGACGGTATCAACATGCACCGTATCCAAGTCATATAATATCAAACACAAGTTTGTCCAAACCTGGACCAAGTAATAATGTGACCAACATTGATGCAAGTCAATAAAAACTTTTCTTATTACTTAAGAACTTGGAAATATTGACAAAGCATGACATATTGACAAGGCATGAGAACAGTGTTTTGGAACAAGCTGGTGGGTACGTTTATCCATCATTCAATCTTTATCTTTCTCTACTTTTGATGGGATAAGAATGGAAATGGGAGCAGACATTAAAGAATGACAAGATAGCGACTGAATCCGCATTGTAAGATCAAGAATCTTGATTCTTCCCCAGTCACATCAACGCTATCTTGTTACTACAAAGTACTTTTCGAGGGACATGTACAATAAAATGTGAAACATTTTATGCACCTACGTGCAATTAATTCAACTATGTTAGGTATATTAAACAAGCATAGGTTGACCTTTTTTTTTCCCTCTCTTTACTATCTATGTTCAATGTACATAAGTAATGAACTTTAGTGCTATATATAGATGACACAGATTTTGGATATTATATTTGGCAACATATATAAAAAGTTACTATATATATGAAGATATACAGTCAATATATATATATATATATATATATGTATATGATAAGTGATGGTACATTAACATAGGGATATTTTTCATGCACTTACCCACTTCTTTACACAATAAAATTATCTTTTGCCTTAAAAAGATAAGATATTGGATTATTTTTAACTATATATAGTTAATGTCAAATTGATTCGACGGTAGGTTTTTTTTACATGCATTTGCTTAAATTATATGCACGAGTCCCGAGTGAGAAGAGTTCACTATATATCAACGAGGACTAACATCCATCCCCATATATTCTTCAACTTGTCTTCTCTTCATGATCTCTCTCTTCCTTTCTTTTTTTTCCTTTTTGCCGGGCGGGGGAGTGTGGGGGTGAGAGTTGCACTTTGTTAAATGACAGGCTCCTATCTCAACCCATTAAAGCAATCTATTCCAAACTTCATATAATATTAATGAAACCAATCCGATTAATCACCACGATCGAGTTCTTACGGTGAACCTTGCAGTAAAACCCACAAGAGATCGTGTCATGAGAGTGATAAATATATAGAGCAACAGATTGCAGGTTAACTGTTCAGTATCTAAATGGCTCCATCAACGATGTTGTTGCACAAGCCTGCATGTGAGTAATCGCCATTGACATGAGCAGAAACGCCAGATGTCTTCCGTACGAAGATCAGCGGCTGGCTGAAGGATCTGCCTACGAACCAGTTATAAGTCCCATTGCGCATGGTGTTTCTTGTCGTACTACTCCCACACAATCAGACCTGGGTAGCTGCACCTATCCTTCAATCTTTTGCTTTCAACTGTTTGATCTTCTCATCCATCCAGTTAGCAGTGGAATTAGACAACTTTGATGGATGGTGGGATAAGGTGCATGGGTTAGGTAAATTTAACCAAGCTAATAAAAGTTTTTTTTTTCTCTCTCTCTCTCTCTCTCTCTCTCTCTCTTCTGTTCTGGTACATTTTTCTCATTTTAGGTAAAATAACATATTCTAGTGAAATGCTAGAATTGATCATCCTCACCAACTTGTCAAAGTAAATTTTATCTTATTGCAGCGAGTAGGGAGTGTAAGGTTTAAAAAGGTGTCGTCTCAAGGCTGTGAAGCGCACGCCTTAAGACGAGGCTTCAACAAATAGCCTCAATTAGGCTTATGCCTCATGGCAAATCTGTGAGGCTTACTATTTTTTCCGGATGAGGCAAGTTGAGGCGCCAAGGCGGTGAGGCTAGATTGAAACGTACGCCTCCATTTGAGTGATTTCACGATTTAGATTTCATCTTAAATTTTTAGTTTAAATATTAAAATAGGTTTTATAGGTGGGGACTCTCTTGTGTGGAGTCCACTCAAGTCTTGATTTGTAACGTCGTAGAATTTCATATTGTAGTTTGGTGTATTTGATGGCCAATGTGTGGCATGTTGGATGAGTTGTGGTGGTGTTTATAGGTTGAGGAGGGGTTGAGGGTTGGAAAATATGAACTCAACAAACCGCTGGAGATTGTTTTCAAAATCGTGACCAACACAGGCGTCGTATTTTTAAACGCGACCACCAGGTCTGTCGCGTTTTCGTTATCGCTTAATTTTTGGTTCACGCGTGCATGTGCGTCGTGTGGCGCCTGCAGGGACGTCGACGTTTAATTGCGACGTTGAGGTACGTCGTGATTAAAACGCGATGGCGATACCTGTCGCAATTTTTGACTGTGAGGCATTTCGCCCGAGCCTTGGCCAAATAGTGCAGAACACACTGCTTGGCCAAGGGGAGGAATTGTTGTGAGTTTCTTGGGCGAATTGCTGGCGATTTGGCGCTTCTGGCTTGTGAATCGGCGGGTTTTTGGCACGAGGAGATTGCCTACTTGCCCATGGGGCTGCTGCGAACCTTCACGAACGCCTATTCACATTCGCGACTCTGGTGCATTGTGGAAATGGAATTATTTCCGAAATCATTTAAAGATTTAAAAAAAATCTATTTGTAAAATTTAGATTCTTTTGATTCTCATGGATGGATGCGTATTGCTAGTCCAAGTCCCGCCGAACGCTACACGAGCGACGATGGCGTGAGATGAATCGGCAATTCACATAGCGCGGACGTGACAGTCATCGAGGTGGCAACAAATGGTTTGCCTTCGAGAGTCGGAGGGCTTTAGGTCTATTGTGCGCACCGTTTGACTTCGTCAAACGAAAGTGAAGTGTCGGGTCCTGGACCAAAATCCCGCCGTTACCTGAGCGCAACGACGTTAATCGCCAGAATTAGAAAGCCTTGTGGCCTAAAACGGAGACATCCGATGAAAGGTGCGAAACGCTATTTAATTTGAGCTGAAGGCTATTAAGCAAAATGAATGTCTATTAAAAATCATTTGATCTTTTATTTAGCCAATTATCGAATCTCTTTGCCTGTTGATTCATTTGCTTCTTTTAACACGAAAAACTTCAATTTGGTCCATTAGGTCCATTTGAGAGAGACAAGTCAAGAAATTGTCTATTTGATCATTTTCCGAAAACAATCTTAATTTGAATCTCTTGTCCTTTACAAAACATGAGGTGATTTTTTTTATTTGCTTAGAAAAAGTCCAACTTGGTCTTTTGTTCTTTTGCAAAACATGATATGATCTTTTGTCATTTAGAAAAAGAAGTTCAATTTGGTCTTTTGTTGAAAACAATTTCGATTTGAGTCTTTACCTTGTGGTAAAACATGAGGCGATCTTGTATTTCTTTTGGAAAACATGAGATGGCCTTTTGTCCTTTATTGCTTGAAAGGGTTCAATGGATCTTATGTTTCTTTTACCATGAAAGGGTTTCAATTTATTCTTTTGTTCCTTTTAAAACATGCAAATCGGGGTTTGTTCACGATTCGGCGCAGCCTGACCGTTGGTGGTCAATTGGCAGCAAGGGCGCACTCGATCCGGCGGGGCTCATCCGATTCGGCGCGACAGATCCATTCGGCGGGGCAGGCAGAATCCACTCGATTTGGCGCGGCAGACCCATTCGGCGGAGCATGCAGAGTCCGTTCGATTCGGCGCGGCAGACCCATTCGGCGGGGTTCAAAGCAGGAACTGAATCGGCGGGGGACAACTGAATTGGCAGACAAAACCGAATCGGCGCACAGGCGGAATACTGAATTGGCAGACAACACCGAATCGGCACATGCGAAATACTGTTGAATCAATTGAAGGTTGACGACTTCCTTTAGGAATCTTGCACCGATTCAACCCGCGGGGAAAATTCGGCAGCATTTCCCCTTATCGTGATCGATAAGGGGAAAGCGCGGTATGCATCCACCGTACACGGAGATGGCACCAAAAGACGGAGTGTATGTCGGAGGGCGACATAGCTCCAATGGCACATGACGCCGGTCCCAAAGGCACGCCAACGGGGATCCGAACGATGTCATGACCAAGCAAACCCACGGAGCGGACGAACAACGTATGAACCCACCCGTCCGGACATGGACATTGCATTGTCCAATCCGGGGGTACGGATGAGTCCCATGCCGATCTATTTGGCTCTTACTTGGTTGATGCCACATTGAGCAATGATTTTTGCTCATGTAACTTCACCAAAAGGGAGTCACTGGCCACTGAATCGGCGCAGCCTTCCCCAGTTCTGCAGACCAGGCCAGGACTGGTTCTAGGCCGAATCGGCGCAGGTGGCCACCTGCACAAACAGTGACATGCACCCCTCTCTTGCAGCAGTCATGCTCATGGCAGGGATTACCCTTGGGTTTGAGATGGTTTTTGGGGTTTGATATGGGGAGCTAAACAAGAAGGCATGAATACTAACAATTCAACCTCTTGGCTAGCGAATGAGATATACCCGAATCCAAAGGAAGCTTTTAGAGGGACTGCTTGACAGTGATGAGATGCACATCAAAGGGCTGGAAAACAGTGAAATAAATCATCCATTGAAAGGGGCGAACAATGGTCTATTGGGCTCTTAGTGGGTCTCTTGGGGATGGTTACTAAGCAAGAAGGCCTGAGCATTACTTGCTCAACCCCTTGCCTAGCACAATGGGCATACATTGACCCAAGGGGGACTCTTAAATGGGCTGTTTTAATTGACAGGGGTAAAACAGTGAGGAAATGGTCTATTGGGGGAAGGAAAGAGCATGGTACGCATGCATTGTAGAGGGTATGGGGTTCTATACCCCCATAACCTCATTTATTGAGGTATGGAGGGCATAGAAAGGCCTCATGTGGGTGTTAAAGGGGGAAGGAACAGCCCTCTACCAAAAGGAAATCCGCATCCCGTAACCCCTCTTACTAAAAAAACATTTAAACCAAGAGAAGGTAGAAGAAAGACATGCAATCAATGCATGGGGGCAAACCATGCCACATAAAAAAAACAATGGGAAAAGACATGCAGAATAGTATATTCTTGTGGGGAATGAAGGAGGTACACAAGAGGAATGGGGGGGATGATGCTCCAACGTGACACCTCTTTTCCTCTCCCTACCTTGATGGGACAAGACAAAACAAAGAAGAGAATAAAAAAATGAGAAGAAGAGGGGGCTCTCTCTCTCTTTCTCACTTTCCCTTCTCACCTTTCTCCTCTCTCTTCTACTCTTTTTTCTCTGCAGAAAACCTTCACGGGAGAGACCTCCTTGGAGCAGAAAACGCAAGCCTCCCTCCCTCTTGCTGCTGGTTGCTTGCTTCAGAAGAACCCCCACAACTTTCTCTTCCTCTTCTACGTAACACACTCCTTGGCCCCCCTTTCTTCCAAAGCCTTCTAGAAGAGAGCCTTCCAAAACCTACCCCAACCACCCACCTGGCCCAGCTGCGCAGCAGGCAACTTTTTGCCAAAAATGGAACTCCCTTTTGGGAGGTGTCACAATAGCCTATCCTCACCTCCCCTTTCTATGAGATGGGATGAGGCTATTTCCTCATGGGCCTTTAGGGCCTTTTTAGTGGGCCTTTGTCTTTTTAATTCCTGCTCAACCAGTAGAGGGCCTGGAGGAGGAGCCAGCGGTGTGGGAGATGGGCCGGCGGTATGGGGGCCCATTAGCCATTTTTGGGGTGTCCACATGCATGTTTGACAAACATGCATCTTTGAGGAGTCACTGAGTGTGAATAGGCGTTCATGAAGGTTCGCAGCAGCCCCATAGGCAAGTAAGCAGTCCCTCTCCATTTCTTCGAACATGACTCCCCCAAATCTTTTCCTGTCAGCTACTGGTTGCCGTGTAAGAAGGTGAAATTCAGGAACACAGAGCCAGTGCACCCTTTTTTTTTCCCCTTTGAAGTTGTTCAAATACTTGCAAGAAATTTTTTTACTACGAATTTTTTTTCTTGATTAGTATTACAGTTCTTACTTTAATGTAATTTATTTAGATGTATGTATGAATTTGGTTAAATATTGCACTTGTTCACATGTAATATTTTGTTTTCATTTTCCTTTCATATTTATGTGATTTTTAAATTGATCTATGCATGTATAGCAATTTATCACTGCACACACCTCACGAGAGCGTGTTAAGCCCGTGTCAATGAACCTTCCCGTTCAAGACTTTGGGATTGATGTACACGAGTCTTATTTTCAATGATGAGAACGCGTATATCTAACTCAAAGTCTTGAATTGTCTCATTTTGGACAGTCTGTGAATGTTTGATCGCAGTTAGGTGGTCATTTACTATATGTTTGTATTATTTGTTGAAATTTCGGGTGCGTCTACTCACTCCCTCTGATATACCTTTATTGATTTAGAATATTTTATTAACCACTTATTAGTAAGTGTTTAAGAAAATATCTTAATCAATAAATATTTTTGGTATATAGGAGAGGTGTGGGGAGATGCTGCTGAAATTTTCAGCAAATTATACAAACACATAGTAAATGGCCATCTGAGTGCGATCAAATATTCACAAATGGGTAAAAAGTGATAATCTAAATAATATATCCTTTCTATTTATTTTGGTTGCGTCGAAAGATGTGTGAGTTTGAATTTTGAAGTTATTTATCTGTTAATATTGGTTGGGCACAGGAAAAAAAATGGCTTCAGACTGTTCATAGATGTATCATAGAATAGTTGATCATGTGGTGTCTGTGGAGTTTAGGGTCGGAGTTGAGACTTTCATTCAGTTTGCATTGGGGAATCCAAATGCAGTAGTAGACAACGAAGGTTGCATCCAATGTCCTTGTATGATTTGTAAAAATTTGAAGTGGAATTCACCATGGGAGGTTCAATGTCATTTATACAGAAAAGGGTTTGTTGAAGGTATATGAATTGGACATGTCATGGTGAGGAGCTCTGGTCGCACGAGCCTAGTAATGGGGAAGGCAGTAGTACGTACGTGGATATGGTTGTAGATGTTGTTGGTCCGACATTCAGTGTACATGAGGATCTTGTATACGCTGAAGACGTGCCGAACAAGGGAGCCGAAAGATTCTATCAGTTACTTAAGGATGTTGATGAGCCATTGTGGGATGGTTGTCAAAAACACACTCGGTTGTCAGCGGTGTCACAGTTGCTGAACTTGAAATCTGAATTTCATATAAGTGAGAATTGCTTTGATCGTCTCCTCCTCATCATCAAGAGCATGTTACCTCGAGATGAGAAGCTGCCTCCAAATTTTTATCGTGCCAAGAAGATGGTCAATGATTTAGGACTTGGATATGTGAAAATAGATGCATGTTCTAATCATTGTATGTTGTATGACAAAGAGGATGCAGATAAGGTATCATGTTCAGTTTGCCATCATGATAGGTTTAAACCTAAAAGAGGGGCCAATCTAGGGGAAAGGATATACCTTTTGCGTCATTGCGATATTTCTCCCTTACACCCAGACTACAACGGATGTATATGTCTTCAAGACAGCTCGACATATGAGGTGGCACGGAGAAACAGTACGTCAGGATGAGGATATTATGAGTCAGCCTGCAGATGGCGAAGTTGGACTCATTTCAACCATGCTCATCCTATCTTCTCAAGGGAGTCGCGTAATGTGAGGCTTGGTTTATGTACTGACGGATTCAATCCATTTGGAGGTTCAGTTGCTTCCTACTCCAGCTGGCCAGTGTTCGTGACACCATACAACCTTCCTCCGAGCATGTGCATGAAGCGAGAGAATTTATTCCTGGTCTGAAAAGTCCTACAAAAAATATAGACATCTATCTCAGACCTTTGATTGATGAATTGAAATTATTATGGACTGAGGGGGTCAATACTTATGATGTATCTAGAAAGCAAAATTTCACTATGAGGGCAGCATTGATGTGGACTATAAGTGATTTTCTTGCATATGGAATGCTATATGGTTGGAGCACACATGGGAGGCTAGCATGTCCTTACTGTATGGATAATACCAAATCATTTGTACTTAAACATGGTGGGAAGTCCTGCTGGTTTGATTGCCATCGACAGTTTTTAGCAGCTGATCACCCTTTCAGAATTCAAAAAGATGCATTTCTAAAGAACAAAATGGAACGAGATGAAGTTATATTCGAGAGGTTGTTCGGTCATCATATGGCAGCACGTGTAGAAATTTTGCCAGATATCACACAACAGATGGGCAGTACCCGACACCTTCCAGGTTTTGGGAAGGAGCACAACTGGGTGAAGAGAAGCATTTTCTGGGAGCTACCTTATTGGTCGACTCTTCTTGTGCGGCACAATCTAGACGTGATGCATATCATGAAAAATATCTTTGATAATGTGTTCAACACCGTTATGGACATAAAAGGTAAAACAAAGGACAATGGGAATGCACGTTTGGACTTGTCCATGCTCTGTAAACGTCCAGAGTTAGAACTTCTTAAAGTACATGAGAAATCAATTAAACCAAAAGCAGATTATGTGCTTGGATGACGACAAGTAAAGGAAGTGTGTCAGTGGCTGAAACAGTTGAGATTTCCTGACGGTTATGTGTCTAATATTGCTCGTTCTGTCAACGTCAGTGAGGGAAAAATATATGGAATGAAGAGTCACGACTGCCATGTGTTCATGCAAAGGTTGCTACCTATTGCATTTCGTGACATGTTGCCGAAGCCTCTATGGGGAGCATTGTCTGAGCTGAGTCGATTTTTCACGATTCTGTGTGTATCAGAACTCAAGCTTCAGGATGTGCAAACTATCGAACAGAATGTGGTCACCATCGTATGCAAGTTGGAGAAGATATTTCTGCCTGCATTCTTCGATTCGATGGAGCATTTACTCGTACATCTACCATATGAAGCTAAAGTCGGAGGGCCAGTACAACATAGATGGATGTATCTATTTGAGAGGTATATGTAAATATTAACTTTTTTCTTCTTAGAATTGCACCTTACATATGATACATTTCCTAATTGTCTTGTACATTGTTGATGTAGGTGTATGCATGACCTCAAAATGAAAGTCCAAAATAAAGCAAATGTGGAGGGTTCTATTGCTGAGGCATACATTATGGAGGAAATCTCAAACTTTTGTTCAATGTACTTTGAAGCAGACATACAAACTCGTCGTACTCAACCTCCACGTAATGATGATGAGGGTGGGGGGAATCTGTGTGTTCAAATCAACTCTCCATATTTAATCATCCTGGACGTGCCTTCGGACGTTCTTCAACTCGCATGCTGGATGACAGAGAGTTATGCGCCGAGAGATATATATTCTTTTAAATTGTGCTGAGCTAGAGTGTTATGTTGAGTAAGTGCTAAACTCACAATTTATTGTGTATATAACTTCTTTGCCCTTATTCTAGCTATTGAAGGTGGTCTTCTATTCATATTGCAGTCAATTTGATTCATAAATAATTCAAAGAAATCCACATCTCACTGATTATGAGGTTGAAAAAGAACGAGAGAAGTCATTGGCCTTATGGCTAAGAAAACACGTAAGTGTACATGGTCAAAGAGTATTCAAGATAAGTTATGTTCACTTTTTAACTAGTCTTCTCTATACGCAGGTTGAACAAGGTTTAATTACTGATGAAAGAGTTCGTCAGATAGCCTATGGCCCTTCGAAAATTGCACAAAACTATCCTGGATTTATTGTGAATGGGTATAGATTTCATACAAAAGACTATGGGCAGAGTAAATCTACCATGAACAGTGGCGTATGTGTTAAAGGAAGTACATACAATGAAAGTGAATATGACTACTATGGTATTGTAGAGGAGATCTTACAGTTGCAATATCTAGGACAAGACAACCATATATTCTTGTTCAAGTGTCATTGGTTTGATCCAAATTCCATTCAAAATGACACAACGCATGGGATTGTCGAGCTTAAACATAAGTCAAAATTGAATACTTATGAGCCATTCATTTTAGCCTCGCAAGCCCAGCAGGTGTACTATATAAGCTATCCATCATCTACAAAATAACGAAATGATTGGTGGGTAGTTTGCAGAGTTAAGTCAAGACTATTATCTTATTATGAATTGGACATGACTGATCAGACACCTGAAGAGGTCAACGCAGAATTCTTTCAAGAAGACTTGGTTGAAAATGTAGAGTTGACAGCTCATATTGGAGAGGTCGAAGAAGTCAATACACGTAAGATAAAAGGGAGTAGTGGAAGGCGAATAGATATTGAATGTGAAAGTTCTGATGAGGAAGAAGAATATACCAGTGATGAATGTGAAGATGATGATGAAGATGGGGCTGAATTAGATATATTGTCATCATCTGAGGAGGAAATGGATATCATTTAAAAATGGGTAGAATTTTTTCACATCTGTTTAGTATATTTAAAGTAGCCCACTTTCAATATAAGCAATTGACTAATGAACATTAATTTTTTATGTTCCCTATGAAGATATGGTGCGTGGAGAACGATCAGGCTCCAGTTCTGGGAGGAGCAGTCGTGGGAGGGGTTTGTTGGCGGCATCAGGTATGTATATTTTTCTAGTGTATTTTTCTTTGTGTATTATTTATACATATTATTAATGTCATTTAAATTGTTACAGTTTCTGGTTCTTCGTCTGTCCCTCCTCCTGTAGAAGCAGGTACGTATATTTAAAGTTCTACTTTCATTGTGCATTGATTCGTATGCCATAAAATTCTTACAGGTTCGGGTGAGTTCACACCTCCTCATCCTAGAGTACCAGGTATGTATATTTCAATTACAAGTATTTGTATAGTCATTATTTATACATATTATTAATGCCATATATTCTTGTTACAGTTACTGGTCCTTCGTCTGTCCCTCCTCCTGTAGCAATAGGTATGTATATTTAAAGTTCTACTTTCATTGTGCATTGATTCGTATGCCATAAAATTCTTACAGGTTCGGGTGAGTTCACACCTCCTCATCCTAGAGTACCAGGTATGTATATTTCAATTTACAAGTATTTGTATAGTCATTATTTATACATATTATTAATGCCATATATTCTTGTTACAGTTACTGGTCCTTCGTCTGTCCCTCCTCCTGTAGCAACAGGTATGTATATTTAAAGTTCTACTTTCATTGTGCATTGATTCTTATGCCATAAAATTCTTACAGGTTTGGGTGAGTTCACACTTCCTCATCCTAGAGTACCAGATATGTATATTTTAATTTGCAAGTATTTGTATAGTCATTATTTATACATATTATTAATGCCATAGATTCTGTTACAGTTGTTGGTCCTTCCTCTGTGTCTCCTCTTGTAGCAACAGGTATGTATATTTAAATTTCTACTTTCATTGTGCATTGATTCTTATGCCATTAAAATGTTACAGGCGCGGGTCAGTCTACACCTTCTCCTCATACAGTAGTAGGTATGTATATTTAAATTTCAGGGTATTCATATAGTCATTATTTATATTCTTGTACATTACTTATGTCGTCGTGCATTTTTGTCTAAGTCCGGTGCGAGAGGACGCTGTTAGTCTCCAGGAGGGGGGAGGCAGTTTTTATGACGGCACTATGTGGGAGGTGTGGATCAATGGGTACGTAATAAACTTATATGTATCTTTTATTAAGGAGGTATATTTAGTTCATAAATTCATACTAACAAGTTACATAATTACAGTGATAAAATAGAGTCCGCCCAAGCGTCTCAATTCATCACAAGAACAATTCAGGCACACTTTCCTGGGCCTATTCATAGATTCAATGATTTCCCAATAGTGGTCTATGAGTTGTTGTATCAGATGTTCATAGTATGTAATTTCTTATTATAATTTATTTATTTTCTTATTCTTACATTCAGTTAACTAACTCTTATCTGTATAGAGCAATCATCGATTCACGTGTCGTTCGAATGAGGCGCAGTCTCGATTAGTATGGACGATGACAGCCCAATCAAATTTTAAGCATTTGTTGTATAATGTGAGGAAAAATGCACAGAATGTTTCTTAGAGTGCAGACCCGATGCTTTGGAGGGAGCGGGCACCGATATGGTTGAGGAGAGACTACTGGGAAAGTCTGTGCAACATATGGGCTGCAGTGAGATGGCAACAAACATCCACAACAATGAAAGTGAATCGAGCTGCCAATCCAGAGGCCAACATGCATACAAGTGGGTCCGTCTCCTTTACGACCCATCAGTCCAGATTGGTAAGTAATATGTCCGCTTGTGATATCTTTTATTCATATAGGTACTCATTTATGTCATGTTTTTCTGTGAAATATGAAAATGAGGTAAAACGGCCTCCGACATTTCAAGAGGTGTTTGATAAAACACATAAGAAAAAGGGAATGGATCAATACATTAGCGATAGAGCCCGAGAGGTTGCGATAAGTATTTACAAGGTATTCACTATTTAATTTTTCTCGTTTCAGATTAATATTACATTGTCTTTTTTTTTTTTTTTGCAGGAGATGTATAGCCAACAAATGACACGCCGGGGAGGAGGAGCAGCCGCAGTTAGATCCTGAGGTATGGGTTGCGGCATCTAGTGTCCCAAAGAAAGGCCATGTGTATGGTTTTGGGCACAGTATGAATACGAGCAGGGTGTTATCTGGCGGCTCGAGTTCATCCTCACAAACTAGTGCATACACCACACCAGTTGGTGATCCAAGTACTTCTCCCAGTGAGATGATGGGATTCATTGTAGATACGATATCTGGTTTGGAGTCTTGTCTAGCCCAGACGATGGAGACTCATCTGGTCAGACGATGCAGACGCAGGTGTCCGACGCAGTCCAGGCCCAGCTCTCCCAGGCCCTCTCCCAGGCTATCTCCCAGGCCCTCTCCCAGATCAGCATTCCTCCTCACCAGCACCATCGACATCAGCACAGGCCCCTCATGTGAGTAAATTGATTTTATTTTAACTTTTCTATTTTAAGAGTCAAGTTAGTTTAAGTTTAGTTTAGTTTCATCGACGCTCAAATTCATCTTAAGCAAAGTCAGTTTAGTTAAAAAATGAAGAACTTAGGTTTAGGAGTCCAAAATTAAAAATACTAATCCGATCAACCTCTGATTTGTTCCAGCACAGTCGGTGTGATGATTGTGACTTGTGGTCACTGGCGAGGTTAAATTCGGACTCCCGCTTTGAACTCGACACTCAAAATCACATTAAGCAAGTTAGTTTAGTTAAAAAATGAATAACTTAGCTAGGTTTGGGGGTCCAAAATTAGAAATACTAATCTGATTGGCCTTTGGTTTTTTCCACCACGGTTGGGGCGATGAGTATGACTTGTGGAAACTGACGGAGTTCAATTTGGACTCCCGGTTTGAGCTCAACGCTCAAATTCATCTTAAGCAAAGTCATTTTAGTTTAAAAATGAAGAACTTAGCTAGGTTTGGGGGTCCAAAATTAAAAATACAAATCCGATCGGCCTCCGGTTTGTTCCAGCACGGTCGGGGCGATGAGTGTGACTTGTGAAAACTGACGGGGTTCAATTCGGACTCCCGGTTTGAGCTCGACACTCAAATTCACATTAAGCAAGTTAGTTTAGTTAAAAACGGAAGAACTTAGCTAGGTTTGGGTGTCCCAAATTAGAAATACTAATCTGATTGGCCTCCGGTTTGTTCCACCACGGTCGGGGCGATGAGTGTGACTTGTAGAAACTGACAAAGTTCAATTTGGACTCCCAGTTTGAGCTCGACGCTCAAATTCACATTAAGCAAGTTAGTTTAGTTTAAAAATAAAGAACTTATGTTTTGGGTCTAAAATTAGAAATACTAATCCAATTGGCCTCCGATTTGTTTAGCACGGTCGAGGCGATGATTGTGACTTGTGGTCACTGACTGGGTTAAATTCGGACTCCCGGTTTGAACTCTACACTCAAATTCACATTAAGCAAGTTAGTTTAGTTAAAAAATGAAGAACTTAGCTAGGTTTGGGGTCCAAAATTAGAAATATTAATTTGATTAGCCTCCGGTTTTTTCCACCACGGTCAGGGCGATGAGTATGACTTGTGAAAACTGACGGAGTTCAATTTGGACTCCCGATTTGAGCTCGACGCTCAAATTCATCTTAAGCAAAGTTAGTTTGGTTTAAAAAGGAAGAACTTAGCTAGGTTTAGGGGTCCAAAATTAGAAATACTAATCCAATCGGCCTCCGGTTTATTCCAACACGGTCGGGGCGATGATTGTGACTTGTGAAAACTGACGCGGTTCAATTCAGACTCCCGTTTGAGCTCGACACTCAAATTCACATTAAGAAAGTTAGTTTAGTTAAAAAGGAAGAACTTAGCTAGGTTTAGGGGTCCAAAATTATAATTACTAATCCGATTGGCCTCCGGTTTGTTCCACCACGGTCGGGGTGATGAGTGTGACTTGTGGAAACTGACGGAGTTCAATTTGGACTCTCGGTTTGAGCTCGACGCTCAAATTCACATTAAGCAAGTTAGTTTAATTTAAAAATGAAGAACTTAGGTTTGGGGGTCCAAAATTAGAAATACTAATCCGATTGGCCTCTGATTTTTTCTAGCACGGCCAGGGCGATGGTTGTGACTTGTGGAAACTGACGGAGTTCAATTCGGACTCCCAGTTTGAGCTCGACGCTCAAATTCACATTAAGCAAGTTAGTTTAGTTTAAAAAGGAAGAACTTAGGTTGGGGGTACAAAATTAGAAATACTAATCCAATTGGCCTCCGGGTTTTCCAGCACGGCCAAGGCAATGATTGTGACTTGTGAAAACTGAAGGAGTTTAATTTGGACTCCCGGTTTGAGCTCGATGCTCAATTTCATCTTAAGCAAGTTAGTTTAGTTTAAAAAGGAAGAACTTAGCTAGGTTTGGGGGTCCAAAATTAGAAATACTAATCCAATCGGCCTCCGGTTTGTTCCACCACGGTCGAGGTGATGAGTGTGACTTTTGAAAACTTACGGGGTTCAATTCGGACTCCCGATTTGAGATTAAGTATGTTAGTTTAGTTTAAAAATGAAGAACTTAGGTTTAGGGGTCCAAAATTAAAAATACTAATCTGATTGGCCTCCGGTTTTTTCCAGCACGACCAGGACGATGGTTGTGACTTGTGGAAACTGACGGAGTTCAATTCGGACTCCCGATTTGAGCTCGACGCTCAAATTCACATTAAGCTAGTTAATTTAGTTTAATTATTGCTTATAGTGGTATTTAAATTTAACTTATTATTATTATATATGTATTGTAGGTTCCTTCATCGGGTAGCGTAGGAGGAGACAAGGACGAGCATGTGGACGAGGATTCATGATTTTCATTTCATTGTTATGTATTATTCTGGACATTTTTATTATTATTGTGGATATTTTTATTATTATTGTGGACATTTATTATTGTTGTGGATGTTTATGTTATTGTTGTGGAGTTTTTTAACAGGTGATTTTCTTAAAAAACATATATATTTATAAATATATATATATAGACCGATTAGCGACCGACATGGTTCGGTCGCTAGTTCCGTCACTACAATAGTGACCGATTTGTGACCAACAAATTCCGTTGCTATCAGAGATCGAAAAGGTTCGTCACCAATCGGTCACTGTTTTAGTGACCGAATTAGCGACCAAACTGTTCGATCACTATTTAGTCTCTATTTAGTGACCGCAATAGCGACCGAACCATGTCGGTCGCTGTTGACAACTATCCGCGACCGAAAGTATTCGGTCACTAATCGGTCACTATCAGCGATTGATTAGTCACCGACATTTTTGGTCACAGATTTGTGACTAGAAATTCTTCACCGACATTTTCGGTCTATATTCGATCTCTGGGCACTAGTGACCGAATAAAGACCGCAAAAGTCGGTCTCTAAAAGTGCTTTTTCTTGTAGTGATGACCACAAAACCTTTGGTGAGTGTTTTAAGGATGGGGAGAAACATTCTGCAATGGGTTTCATCTATGAGGCTATAGACAGAGCAAAGGAGAAGATTGCAGAAGTTGTTATTGGGAAGAAGGAAAAATATGAGCCAATATGGAGAATCATCGATAAAAGATGGGCATGCCAATTACACCAGCCTTTACATGCAGCATTATATTTTCTTAATCCTCATTTCCAATATGAGACTACATTTTCAAATCATCATGAGGTCAAACTTGGTTTATATAGTTGCATTGATAGGATGATAAAAGAAGAAGATGATAAATTGAAGGCTAGCTTATAGTCAGATGCATTTGTCAATGCAAGAGGATTGTTTGGGAACAGAATGGCTATAAAATCTAGAAATTGAGGACTCCAGGTAAGTGAATATAGCATGCTTTATGATCTAGTTTATGTTTGTTTTTTACTATTTCAATGTGATTTGTTTTTTTGACCAGTTGATTGGTGGTTGGCATATGGAGATGAAACACCTGAGCTAAAGAAGTTCGCAGTTAAAGTTTTAAGTCTCACTTGTAGTTCATCAAGCTGTGAACGTAATTGGAGTGCTTTTAATCAAGTAGACTATTTTTTAAAATTTATCAAATTAAAGAAGTGAAGTGATAAATCTCTTATAGTCTTTTCTTTTTATTTAAAATGTCTTCATAATATAGGTACACACAAAGAGAAGAAATAGATTGTCACAACAGAGGTTAAATGATCCAGTGCATGTCATGTTCAATCTAAAGTTGAAAGAGAGAGCAGCAAGAAAGAAAGCAATGGAAAATCCTCTTTGTTTATATGAGAACAACATTGACTCTGATGATGAGTAGCTTACAGAATTACAAAATGAAGGTGATGATCTTGACATTTATAATCCACATGTTGATGATGATGGTGACTTGGAAGATATTGGAATGGAGACAAGGGTGAGGAAATAAAAAAAAAGAAAGCCAGAGAAAGTTCAAGTGGAAGTAAGTAACTATTTATCATTTACTAATGACTAATGACTTAATGTGTTATGACTATGTGTGACTATACATAAGTGCAATTAGTAATGAAGTACTATTATTATTAAGTGTTTAGTTTTTCATTCATCATTTTTCTTATATGTTGTAGGTAAGGATAGAGAAAATGTAGAAGAGGAAGAAGCATGCTTTGATGATGGGAGTGACGAAGGAACAAATCAAGATGATGAACAAATTAGACATATGGATGATTCCATAGACGATCTTAATAGTAGTGAATCTAGTGATGATGAGGCAACATATAGAGATCTATATGTTTTTTACTAATTCTTTTGATTATTTGACCTTTAGAATACACATTAAACAATAATGGTGATTTGTGACTTTGTCATTTGAGTTATGTTTGTAGTTTCTTTTCTTGTTACGAGAATTGTCTCAAATCTTAGACTAATAATTTAGATATTGCCATCATAACATGCATTGTTTGCATGATTTGAATGATCATTATATCTGCAATATGATTACTATCTACCATTGAGTTAAGATATTATTTATATGTAAAATATTTTTTATTTGTATAATTTTATAATATTTTTTTAAATTATTGAGGCTCACTCCTCGGTACGCTTTGAGGCTTACGCCTCACGAGGCTTTGATCGATCGCCTCATGACCGCATCAAGTCTTTAAAAACCTTGTATTCACCTATCCCAAGCTTTCAATAAGCCTTTAACAGGGCCCCTAGGCCGGTCCAAGGTCATTTTATTAGGCCCAGCCCAAGCCAACTCATTTGGCACAAGGAAGAAGAAGAAGATAAGGGCCTCTAATAGAGAACTTAATCTATATCAGAATCCACAGATTTCTCTCATCCTAGGTCATCTTCAAAAGGAGATTAATAATTGTAGGTAAAGAGTAAGGGGACAAGTGTCAACACCATATATAATCTCTCTCTCTCTCTCTCCTCTCTCTCTCTCTCTCTCTCTCTCTCTCTCTCTCTCTCTCTCTCCTCTCTCTCGTCGTAACTCCCTTCTCGAACCAAGCTCTTCCTCTTACTGACTTGATCATTGGAGGGTCATGGGTCAGATAGTTGTTCCCTTCCCTTATCTCCACCACATGAGATCTAAGTTTAGACCCATCTTGGTCATTTTTGCTACCGATCTGAGAGTCAGATAGGGCCAACTACATCATTGGTGTCATCTATAGGAACAAGGCATCATCATGGCTCCTCCAAAAAGCAAGACCATTACTTGGTCGGAGGTGTAACAACTAGGGTTTCTTGGGTCCAATTTTGATCCCCCTGCACTGGTTTTGGGATCACAACGAATCGAAGAGTCATGTTCTGTATGCGACGAGATCCATGTTGCCTTCTATTTATTAAGGTGATGGTCCCCATATCATGTTTCATTTGACTGTAGGTTGCATGCCACGTGTCCGACCGCATGCATGAGATGCCAACGCACTAGGTGTCATGTTCTCTTGGGACCACATGTGATTGTGATACATGTCTGGGTGGATGATAGCCTGTCAGAAGGGTCTTGTCAGACTTTTGAGAAGACGATGTGTTTCCTATCGTGCTCTATTGAGAACGCGACACCAGAGTTGTCACGACCTCAGTTCTGAGACCTTAAGACTGGCTGGCACCTCTCTTTTTCCCTCTTTCTCCTTTCTTCATCCTCTTCGCAGTGGAGAGCTCCCCCTCCCCTTCTTCAGTGTGTTTGAGTGCGATTCTAAGGAAATGTAGGCGCTTGGTGGCATTGGAGAGGCATGGAGAGAGGAGGAGGTGGCCATGCTCTCAAGAATGTCCCAACGGGTTGGCTCTTCATTTGGAAGTAGGAATCTTCAATGTGCTTTCTTTCTAGTTAGTGTGGATAGATCTCGTTCGTGTTTGTTCTCTTCATGCTCTTGTGGTTTCTTGCTAGTTTGCATGGCTTGGTGCATGGTTGGAGCCATCCTTGGCTCATCCTCCATCTCCTATATGGTTGGTGGGCATAGAGAGGCTATGCACGTGTTATGTGGGGTTCTATTGGAGTGGGTTATTGTTACGTATCCTCCCTCTCGTCTGTAGACTTATTTTGTAGCTTGGGGAACCGTGGGATGGCTTGATCCCTTGGTTCAGTCTTTAGACTGATATCGTGACAAGCATGGCGACACAATATTAGACTAAAGGCGACGGGTCCATGGTCGCATCCTTGTAGCGACAGATTGGTCGTCGCGTTCATCTTGTCTCTTCTGTTTCATTATTTCTGGGATCGATAAGGGTGGTCTGTGTCTAAGTGGCTTGAGGTGTGTTTCCCCACTCAGTATGTGGCTATTGTTTCGATGGTTGCCTTGGTTTTGTATGGTTCTTTGGGTGCAAACCTTGGGGCATGGTCTGCGTAGGGTTCAGCCTTCATATGAGAATCGCAACGGATCGATACATCATGTTCCCATCTGAAGGTGAAACCCTAGTGATCACGTTCAAGTAGCAACTCGATGCTCGTCACTTTCTCATCTCTAGAGGCGACACTCTGGGGGTCGCGTTCTGGTAGTGATGAGTCGATACGTCGTGTTTTGGATGCCTATGCAGTAGGACCCTTTTCTTTCGTTCTATCGAGTTTTCGACTGTGGTGTGTATGCTTATGTTGGCCGGCGGCCCTTCCGAGAGTTCTGGAAGGTGTGGTTGTGCGTGCTTTGTGCCTGCTGAGCTTGTCGTAGCTACAAGCCAACCTTACTGTATGTTTATTGGTGGTTGTCCCGCATGTTCTTTGTTCTCCCAGTGCTTTGCACTTAAGGACTTGTCCCGTGTATTGGGTTGTTGTTGTTTCTTGGGACCCCCATCCTCGTAAGTCTGTGGAGGGAGTAATTTAGCAGGCTACAAGTATGCTCGAGTTGGTTCTTCTGAGCTGAGGGGAAAATGATGGTTAAATAGCGATGCTAAGTTGTTTGTAGAGCTCTCTTGACTCTGGCAAGACGTCGAGGTGGTTTTAGAGTTGTTCTTCCCAGTGCGGCCCAGTTAGTCCAATTTCTAACTGCGCCTCTTCTACGTGGTTCCAGAGCTATGTAGTGGTTGTGCCGCAGCTTGGCTAGGTTGTAGTGGTTGTTGTTGTGTTGTGTTCTTGGGGTGGCTTATTGGCATCACTCTTCTGGGGAGGTTGGAGGCAAGAGCCGACTGACGAGTGGTGAGTGGCATGTAGTCACTCCTGAAAATCAGTTGCAGTGTTGTGGTTGCTGTTGTTGTAACGACATTTCTCTTGTGGTGTGCCCTGTGTGTTTGTCTGTTGCCTAGCTTGCATGACGATTGTCCCCAAGTCACTTTTACGGGCATTGTTGGTTTGGCACTTAGTCGTGGTGCCCTACGCTTTTTGTTGAGTTGTGCTTGTGGGCCTATGCGTCTGGCTCCTGTAATAAGTACTTGAGCTTCCAGCCTTGCTGGTGTTCTAAGGGCCAGAGTGAGTGTGCTCCCATCTCTGGTTGTTGTACTAAGAGATGGTGTGGAGTGTTTTCTGACTCAGGTGTGCCTTTGGTGGTTTCTTACTCAAGTGTTCTCTCGGTATGCCTTGTGTGGGCTGCGACCTCGGTTCCGTAACCCATTCCCTAGTGCCCATTCGTAGTGATACATGTGTGTGGTTTCCCAACCTCGTGAAATGGCTGAGATTAGGGTTGGTTATGGTTTCCTGACCTCGTGGAGTGCCTGAGGTTCGGGTTGGAACTATGTGTGGCTTCCTGACCTCGTGGATGTCCGAGTTGTTTGTGCTTGTGTGGTGAGACTCTGTTCTCATGTGATTGCTTCGTAATTTCTACGATCACGATGTCTCGACATGTGTATCGAGGACTACTTCCGCTCGATGCCCGACTTTGCTAGTTCTACAGGAGTTGTGTGTGGCCCGACCCTAGTTGGTGGTCATGGCATTATTTTGTTTCTGATATTTTATAGTAGCTCGTGTAGTTGTCTTCTACTTTCTGGAGTTTCTAATGCTTTGGCCGGTAAGGGACTGGTTATCCCTACTTAGTCTTGTTCGTGAGGCTCACGCCCTACTTCCTTCAAGAAGGGGCTCGCTGTCACAAGAGTTTGGTACCGGATGGTCAGGAAGGTGGTTAGTTGTGCCTTATGCTGCCAGCAGTGTGAGTGTGTGAGCGTGAGTGCTCTTGTACTAGTGTGACTTGAGAGTTGTGTTTTGCAAGTCCTCAGGGTATATCCCCTTAAGGACTGTGTTTTTCCTCCTGTACTGTACTTTTATTTAGAACATGTTATACATAATTTCTTTGTTTAATGTACGAACCACTTGTTATAGTTATTTGAATTAATTGCTTATCTCACTATACTATTTTTCTAACCCTTCCGGGTCTTTAGACCGCCCCAAGGTTGGGCACTTGGAGGGCCTTTCGAGTGTCGAATCGTCGGGTCGTTATAGAAAGACTCCAAGAATCGCAACATCAGGGTGACAACGGGAGCCACCAATCAAGTAGTCACCTAGACCACCTCGGTCTCAATGGATCAATTCCAAGCCTTGCCCTGCCATGTTGCCAACTTGAGCGAGACAATGAGAGGACTTGCAATTCTCCCGAGCTAGTGGGAGCTATAACTTCATAGCTAGCCTCCTCTTCACGAGTTGGGGTACCCCCTCTCCCTCAAGATGGCCAAGGATCTATCTCGAACTCTGACCCCAACTGGTGGACACCTTTAAAACCAAGGCCAAGGGGTCAAGTAGCTCATCTTCACCACCAACAACCAACCTCAAGAAATTTGTATCTACTGCCCACCAACTGACCCTACCTCTGCAAGATCGCTAGGGGGGGTGAATAGAGAAGAAGTTGGAGAAAGACAAAAGGGAGGTCCAGAGGCAGGCTGGCCAACTAGGGCTGCAAACAAACCATTACACTGAACGAGTAGCTCGAAGCTCGGCTCAATAAGAGCTTGATTCAGCTCGTTTATTAGGCTAATGAGCCAAACTTGAACAAAAAAAATAAGCTCAGTTTATAAACAAGTCGAGTTTGAACAGAGGTGCTCAACTAGATTACGTTCTCGAGCAGCTCGTTGAGATATTGATAAAATACTCGTTAGATACTCGATAAACTACTCATTAATATATTTGAATTTATACTCGTTAATATACTCACATATGATAAATATGAGAATATAAATACATTTCTTTATTTTTATAAAATTATTATTGAAGTATGAAATTTTTAAGAAGACTTAAATGTAAAAGACTAAATGTCAAAGATATATACACAAATCATGTAAATAAGACATATATATATAATCTAATTTTTAATTAAATATAACATGAATTTTATATGAAACTTAACTATTCTTATATGCATATAAGGTATAAATTGGGGGTTTAAAAATAGAAAGTCAAAAGGTTTTTGGGTCCCTTGGTAGCGATTGGGGGAAAATATTTTTCTTTCCCCTACGCCACAAGAAGCATCCCTTCCGACGCCGATAACCTGCGCAGTGGCCATGCATGCCATACGGGGACTGCACCTACAGTCAGAGTTGCCGACAACTGGCGCGGATCCTCAATCAATGCCAGATAGATCTCCCGAAGGCCGCTGTGCCGCCCCCAGCCGTGCAAACTCCACCAAGTTGCAGAGGATTCCCTGGAGTTGCAGCGTCGCGGTGATAGTGCGGACAGCCCCTGGCAGTTCTGGCGGTGCCGGACGGCATCGGCGATGTTCGCAGTGGTGATCTCGGGCTGCCCCACCTCCTGAATTCTCCGCCCCCGACAGTGCAAACTCCACTGAATTCCCCAAAGTTGCAGCACTATAACGGTGGTGCAGACTTGCAGTTCCAACGGTGCTAGACGGCAGCCGCGGTGACAATCTTAGGCCACCCACCTCTTGCATACGTCGCCAACCGCCCACCTCGCCCCACTCCTTGCACCGGTCGTGGCATCTCATATTCCCATATCGGATATGAGAGGTACTGCCTCCACTTTATCCTTTATAGAATGGACCCCCATCCACTTATCTCATACACAAGCTGCTCAGGCTCTTGAGCTCGAATTCGAGCTCAAGTTGAAGCGACCAATTGCCTATTGAGTGGCTTAATGATCCGAGCTTGAACGTAGAAAATTTTTAATGAGCTGAGCTCGAACGTACGTTGTAGATACTCGCGAGTAACGAGCTCGAGTCTGAACACATTAAAAAGTGAGCGAGCGAGCTCAAGCAGAGTGGTACTCGTCTCAGCTCAGATTGTTTGCAGCCCTATGGCCAACTATCCAGCCTTAGGCACTCCCCTGCCTACCTCTGATCGCCCTTCATCGAGGAGATCCAATCAGCCACACACCCTAGCTGACTTGAGATGCCCGACAAGAAGGCATTTGATGGGACTATGACTGGTTAGAGCATGTCGTACCGGTCCAGCATGGTTCACGTACAAGTCGAGATAGTATAGCACTGAAGATAGTAAGACTCTAAGATAATTGGACGCTTCCATGGTCATGTCAGGTTCACACTTGATCGTACCCATCCTCGTGAGTGTTGTTCTCTTTCTCTAACTCACCTAAGAACATTCACAAATAGCGCAGGATGAGCGATAATGCCCAGTAGAACTTAATATCTCATAGTCATGTATGCTTTAAGTGATTAATGTATTAAAGAGCGAAGTAATTAATGACAGAGAGAGTTAAGTAATGTTGAGAGAGTAATATCATAATAACATGGTTCAAATAACACATGTTTCAAGTATAGCACAAAGAGCAGGATGGCCATAGTAGCAATAGCACATAGTACAACGAGTCGAGTATAGTATAACACTTTGATTGTCAATAGATAGTCGAGATAGTATAGCACTTTGATTGTCAATAGATAGTCGAGATAGTATAGCACTTGAGCATAATGCCAAACACTCTGGTCAATTAACTCCCGTGGGCACTAGCACTTTTGGGCACACCTCCCAGGACCAGATCGGGCCCCTTTATATTGCCAGGCATTGATTATGTTTATTATCTTAGACAATCAGTCAAATAGCCATAAAGAGTACCAAGAATAAATGAAAGTAATTGATGAATAGACGAGAGTATAAAAAGAACGCGAATAGATAAGTGAATAAGGAATAGACAAGAACTATAGGTCAATGCACATAAATGACATTAAAATAGGCAATAGTAAAGGTTGCAATAGTACCTTTAGGTACAGACAGTCTAGTAAATAACGCGGTCTACCATTTGGTCGTCACAGTAACACAGTCAAGAGGTCGACGCGATGTCAGAGAAAGTACTATGGCTGATTGGAGCATGTCGTACAGGTTCAACATGACCCCTTAGGGTGTATAGGTGTTAATGGTACAACCTGCTCGTCGACCACGTGGGATTCCATGGTCAGAGGAGACTTACAGAGGCCCTGAATAAGGATTCACTAATCCAGTAGAAGGAATTCGACGAAGTGTTCGTCCAAGTCAAGAGAAAGTGTGGAAACAGTAGTTGCTCAGCGTTCTAGAGGACTTCTAGAACAGTGGAGCGCCGGTAACGGTGTTCCAAAACAATCGCGAGAAAAGAAGACAAGTCCATTAAATAGAGAGATTTATGTATAAAATTCCAATAAATTACAAGATGTATTATGATCACTTTATGAATATTGCAAGTCTGAGATGTATGGTTTTTGGTGTGTGTGTGATAGAAAATCATGGATTTTGATAGAGATATCAAGTACATAGCTTTTAAAAGAAATTGTGTATTCATCATAATATAGCTTATATTCCTGCATTACAAACTTAACATGTATGACCCGGCCCCCTTGGGCCCTTTGGCCTCGTCCTCAGGGTCGCGCCAGGTGCCCTGTCCGCGACGTGGTCGCGCCTGAGCGGTCTGCCGTGACAGCGTTGGGTCGCGCCGCACCCGGCCGCCGTGTTCTTGTTGCGACGGGGGTTGCCGTCGCGTCCTTGTTGCGGCGTCTGACAGGGTCGCGACTGATTTTTTGACAGACGTGACCGGTGTCCTTTCTGTCAGAACGACTTTGTCATGTGTCAGACGCGTGCAGCGTTGACGCGGTCTGTCTGGGCTCGCGACTGCTTTTTTGGTCTCCGGTTTGACATCTTTTTGGGGTCGCGCCGGGGGCGACGTCGCGACATGGTCGCGACGCCGAGGAGCGTGGCGACACGCTAGTTGTCGCGCCGGGTCGGCCCGTCGCGTTCTGGGGGCCGTCGGATTAAAAACCGAAGGCGCGCCCATTCTCCCCCTCTTGCCCTCTCAGCCCTCTTCTACCCTCTCCCATCCCTCTCGTGTTTCCCTTGCGATTTCTTGGCAGATCGTGGTGCTTGAGGTATCTGTGCTGAGGTGGTGTCGTCCCGCTCGTGCAGGGGACGTGTTGGTGCCGTTTGGAGCGAGGAGGAAGCGTCCTTTCCTACGAGAAGGCCCCAACGGGTTCGTTCTTCGCGTGGAGGTAGGGACTCTTGATCCTCTCGCCCTAAGCATGCTCCCTCCCCCTCTAGATCGTGGTTTCTCAATGGTTTGGGGCTTGGGAGTGTGATAACTCCATGCTTGAAGTTGAGTGAGGTTTCCCTTCGAGTGTAGATCCATGTTGTGGGGTTTTCGGGTAATTTGGATGCTTAATGGCTTTCTTGCATGTTGAGCATGCTCCCCTCCCCCAGTGGTTTGCCTATTCGTGTTTTGGGATGATTTCCGGAAGAAGGGTTCCGGAGCTCCCCCCTGCTGAGAAACGACCCCTTTAGAGGCTGCGATCTTGTCACAGTGGCCTGGCCGACCGCGACAGGATCGCGGTGCTCTTGGGTGCCGCGACCTGGTCGCGACGGCTCGGGCCGTCGCGACGGGATCGCGACAGGGTAGGGCGTCGCGACCATGTCGCGACGGCCCGATGCGTCGCGACCCCAACCGTGAGACAGGTTCCTGGTCTTCGCCGTTTCCGTTCTTTTACTGTACCCGTGGCACCTGTGCTAGTTCCCTAGTGCGGTCTACACTAGTCTTTCGCCCGGTGCTCGGCACTTGAGGGCTCGTCCCGTGATAGAGGTTGTTACCGTTTCTTGGGACCCCCATCCTCGGGAGCTTGTCGAGGGGTACTCCGGGCTACGGGTGTGCTCGAGTTGGCAGCCACCAGGCGGACTCTGGAGCTTAGGGGAAATTGTGGTTAGGACAATGGTTGAGTCGCTTGCAGAGCTCTCGTGGTTGGACTGGGACGCCGAGGTCAATTTTCAGAGTTCTTCCCCGCAGTCCAGCTAGTCCTTTTCTCACTGCCTCGCTCTTTGCGCCCCGGAACCGCTTAGAGAGGCCAGGCGGGGACCGTAGTCCGGCCAGACTACGGCGGTTACTGTTGTGTTACTTTGTGTCCTACCTCGCTCTGACGTGACGTGAGGTCAGGACCCGGTCGAGGATAAGACGTCGATGGACGCACCTGACCTTTACTAGTGGTAGTGTTTCCGTAGCTAGTGTTCCTTGTCCAGGCGGAGTTCCCTCCGTCTGTGTTTACTAGCCGTGTGGTGGTCACGACGAGCAGTCGTACGGAGTTTCTGACCGTGTGTACTTTCTGTACCGTGCTAGTTGTAGTTTCGCTTCCGCATTTCCGTTGGTAGGTAGAAGATATAAATGCTGTCATTTTTATTTTTATATATATTCTTCTGCCTGTCTAGAGCCAGTAGGAGATTGATAGTCCCTACTGAGCTTCTGTTGTGAAGCTCATCCCTCCTTTTCCCATGTGAGACTTCTCAGCAGCGGAAGGCGCGCACCGAACGGGCGGAGGAGACGGGGCGGTAGGCGTGGTCCCCGTAGCTAGCAGTGGCTCCCCTGTTTCAGTGTACGTCACCCTCGGGGTATGCCCCTAAGGGACTTGTTCTTCCCCTGCCTTTTACTTGTACTAGCGTGCGTGCGTTGGGACTGTACTTAGAGCGGTACACAGCGGTCTCGCTCTCTTTTCTGTTTCCGCCTGTACGCTTCTAGTTTAGCAGTTGACGTTTACTTCCGTTACATATCCTGTTAGATGCATATTATAGCCCTTCCGGGTCTTCGGATCCGTGGGTGGCGACCGCGAAAATCGGGTCCTCAGCGTGGGCCGAGGGTCGGGTTCTCGGGTCATTACAGTGGTATCAGAGCTAGAGTCTGACAGGACTTGTAATGGATTTAGACTGCAACAGGAAGTCCCAACGGCAGTACAAGTACACTGCTAGCCGCCCGAGTAGTTTTGTTAACCTTGTTGGTTGTGTTGCCGTGTAGTTTGACATGGCTCCGCGTAGGCGTAGTTAGGCTAGACAGTTTGGTGCAGCAGGATGAGTCCGCTATGCCTGCGCTGAGGCAGGTCTAGGAGGAGGTGTCGGCAGACATGTCAGTGGCACAGCCTCAGGGTGCAGCGGCAGCAGCAGCAGCAGGAGTACCAGCCTCAGCCGCAGCAGTATGCAGACTGGTTTCCCATGGCCGAGCAGTTCTTTAGGAACTTGTACCAGGGAGCGTACCAGCCCGGGCAGGCAGCAGCAGATGTTCAGTTTCCGGTACCTCCTCCAGTGGTGCCGGAGCAGCAGGTAGAGACAGAGGTGGAGCAGCCAGTGCGTCAGTAGCGGTCGGGCACTGGGAGTACCCGGGCCGGGCGGCGGAGGACGGCAGTTACGGAGGATAGGACCGCTCTCCTAGAGAGGTTCTTGCGTCTTCGGCCACCGATGTTCCACTGTGAGTATGATCCAGACAAGGCAGAGAGCTGGACCCATGAGTTAGAGCGCATCTTCGAGACCATGGAGTGCGCTGAGGAGGACCAGGTTCGACTGGCAGTGTACCAGCTCAAGGGAGCAGCCCATGAGTGGTGGAGAGTTCAGAGGCAGACTCACTTCCAAGGGCAGAGGTTGGATCACATCACTTGGCAGCGGTTTTCGGAGGTCTTCCACGGCGAGTATTTCCCCGACTACACTCGACGTGAGAGGCGGGACCAGTTCCACGCGTTGGTTCAGGGCGACCTCACAGTTTTGCAGTACCACCAGAGGTTTGTCCGGTTGTTGAGGCATGTGCCTCATGTCGCAGGTAGCGATCAGGCATGTGCAGAGGGTTCATAGTAGGACTGAGACCAGACCTGAGGTGGGTGTGACGGCACACATGTGTACCACCTTGGAGAGGCCGTGGCGAAGGCCCCGCCTTGGACAGAGAGACCTGGCAGCCTCAGCAGCAGCAGCAGCAGGGAGGAGCCTCTCCCAGGTCCTCGCCTTACCAGCGTCCAGCGGGTAGCCGCGGTAGTGCGACTTCCTCTTCCTCCGGCTCGGGCAGTTCCGGCAGTGCCGGATTCGCTCGCAGTTTAGGAAGTTGTCTACTCGCGGGGACGGTCGGAGCCGGCAGCAGAAGCGCCAGTCCAAGTTTGCAGAGCAGTCAGTTGTCCAGGGAGCTGAGCAGGGCAGTCAGGAGGAAGTTTGCTACACCTGTGGCTTACTGGGCCACTTCAGGAGGGATTGCCCCATGGGGCAAGCCCCGCAACAGCAGCAGCCAGTTCAGTATGCTCAGCAGCCGCCTCAGTACCAGTACCCTCCCCAGCAGCAGGCACCGCGTCAACCAGCGGGGCAGTACCAGCAGCAGGCTCAGCAGTTTCCACAGCCGTAGCAGTACCAGCCGTACTAGCAACAGCAGCAGTACCCTCAGCAGCCGCCACAGCAGCAGCAGCCCCAGTAGGCGCCGCAGTGTGGGTGTGTCGTGGTCGCGTGATGGCGCTCACCCGGGAGCAGGCAGAGGCGTCAAACCTTGTTATAGGTACTCTACCTATCCTTGGCAGAGCTGCTCGTGTTTTGGTCGACCCGGTGCTTCTTTGTGTTTTGCTTCCGAGGAATTCTCTGAGTCTCTGCTTGTCACGCTCCTGAGAGGTATGTGACGTGATGGTCGATCTCCCGTCTGGTGACTATATGCGTTCTTTTGGTTACCTGGAGGGTGTGGTAGTCGAGGTTGAGGGGCACCAGTTGCCGGCCAGGTTGTACGCACTGCAGCTTTGCGACTTGACGTCATCCTGGGCATGGACTGTTGGAGGCTCACTCTCGTGGTTGATTGCCAGCGGAAGACCGTTCAGTTTAGGATACCTGTAGAGCCCGTCCTCTGCTTCCGAGGTATCCGGTCTACCCTCGGCCATTTATTTCCTTGTGTAGAGCTCATCGTTTGATCCGATGGTTGTGTGGCGTACCTTGCTTCGGTTTGTTCTTTGGAGCCTAGCGGATCTTCAATTTTGACGTGCCGATTGTTTCTGAGTTCTCCGACGTCTACCCGGAGGATCTACCTGGTTTTCCGCCTGAGAGGGAGGTAGAGTTCTCCATTGAGCTTTTGCCCGGTACGATGCCTTTGTCCAAGGCACCCTACCGGATGGCCCCGGCGGAGTTGCGTGAGTTGAAGCGCCAGGAACTTCTTGAGCTGGGTTTCATTCGCCCGAGTCATTCGCCGTGGGGCGCGCCTATTTTGTTTGTGAGAAAGAAGGATGGCAGTCTTCGTTTGTGCATTGATTATCGGCAGTTGAACCAGGTTACTGTGAAGAACAGGTACCCGTTGCCGAGGATCGATGATTTGTTTGATCAGTTGCAGTCGGCCCGAGTTTTCTCGAAGATTGACTTGAGATCCAGGTACTATCAGATGCGGATCAAAGAGTCAGATGTCGGTTTGATGACTTTCCGTTCCAGGTACGATCACTTTGAGTTCCTCGTGATGCCATTTGGGCTGACAAACGCACCCGCATCATTCATGGATCTGATGCATAGGGTGTTCAGTGAGTACCTAGATCGTTTTGTGGTCGTTTTTGTTGATGATATTTTGGTCTACTCGGCTTCTGAGGAGGAGCACAAGGAGCACCTGAGGATCGTGCTGGAGACCCTGCGGAGTCACCGCCTTTATGCCAAGTTCGACAAGTGCGAATTTTGGCTGAGGGAGGTGCACTTTCTCGGGCACGTGATCTCGGGTTCTGGTGTGGCTGTGGACCCTGCCAAGGTGGAGGCCGTGTTGTCGTGGGAGCAGCCCACATCGGTGTCGAGGTCCGCAGTTTTCTGGGTTTGGCTGGTTACTACCGGAGGTTTATTCAGAATTTTGCCAAGATTGCGGCGCCGTTGACCAGTTGACTAGGCAGACGTCAGGTTTGTTTGGTCAGGACTGTGAGCAGAGCTTCCGAGAGCTGAAGACGAGGTTGACTTCAGCCAGTGTTGGTCTTGCCGTCGGACAGCGGTGGTTTTGTGGTCTATACCGATGCGTCGAGGTCAGGTTTGGGTGCCGTGCTGATGCAGCACGGTGGGGTCGTTGCCTATGCTTCTCGGAAGCTCAAGAAGCACGAGGAGAACTACCCTACCCACGACTTGGAGCTGGCAGCAGTGGTGTTCGCTCTCAAGTTGTGGAGGCACTACCTGTATGGCGAGGCTTTTCAGATCTTCACCTATCACCAGAGTCTGCTATATATTCACCCAGAGGGATCTGAACTTGAGGCAGCGCCGATGGATGGAGTATTAGAAGGACTACGACCTAACCCTTTCCTACCACCCAGGAAGGGATAACGTCGTAGCCGATGCTTTGAGCAGGCGTGTGCGCTTGAGTTCGCCGATGGTCAGAGAGTGGAGGCTGTTCGAGGAGCTATCCCAGGGAGTGTTCGTTCCATCGAGGACCAAAGACCGTGCAGTAGCGAGCAGTTTGTCAGTTCGGTCGTCAGTACTCAGGCAGGTGTTGTAGGCACAGCAGGTAGACCCTCAGTTGGCAGACATTTTGCAGATGCCAGATGTTGAGCTCGACGAGGATAGTGAGGTCAGATTCAGAGGCCGCTTGTATGTTCCCGAGGAGGTGCGCCAGGCAATTTTGTCAGAGGCTCACAGATCGAGGTATGTTGTTCATCCGGCTCCACCAAGATGTACCATTACTTGAGGAGGTTTTTCTGGTGGCCAGGGATGAAGAGGGGCGTGGCAGAGTTCGTCACTCGGTGCCTTACCTGTCAGCAGGTGAAGCCGAGCATCAGCGTCCTGGTGGTGAGCTGCAGCCGTTGCCCATTCCCGAGTGGAAGTGGGACGACATCACCATGGACTTTGTGGTTGGTTTGCCCCGCACCCCACAGAGGAACGATGGTATTTTGGTGATTGTGGATCGTTTGACCAAGGCAGCGCATTTTCTTCCGATCAGGATGTCGTGGTCAGTGGACAGGTTAGCTAGGCTGTACGTGGACAGAGTTGTTTCATTGCACGGGATCCCAGTTTCAGTCATCTCCGACAGAGATCCGAGGTTCACGTCAGGGTTTTGGCACAGTCTTTAGAGAGCACTGGGTACAGAGTTGAGGTTCAGCACAGCGTATCATCCTCAGATAGATGGACAGTCAGTGGACCATTCAGACACTGGAGGACATGCTGAGAGCGTGTGTTTGAACTGGAGCGGCACTTGGGAGTCGCACCTTCCGATGGTAGAGTTCGCGTATAACAACAGTTATCACTCGAGCATCAGAATGGCACCATACGAGGCTTTGTATACGGTCGCCCATGCAGAACACCTCTTCACTGGTTCGAGGTTGGAGAGAGGCGCTTTTGGGACCAGAGCTAGTGCAGCAGTGTGCAGATACAGTCAGACTGGTCAGGCAGAGGCTACAGACAGCGCAGAGTCGGCAGAAGAGTTATGCAGACAGCCGCAGGAGACCGTTACAGTTCAGTGTTGGTGACCTTGTTTTCTTGCGGGTCTCGTTGACCAAGGGTGTCATGAGGTTCGGCAAGAAGGGGAAGCTCAGTCCCAAGTATATTGGGCCTTTCCCTATCTTAGAGAGGGTCGGCGAGGTGGCGTACAGGTTGAGTCTTCCGGCAGAGCTGGCAGGTGTGCACAGTGTTTTCCACGTTTCACAGCTTAGGGAGTACGTCGCAGATCCTTCGCACGTGTTGGACTACTCACAGCTGGAGGTAGCGCCAGACTTGTCAGTGCCAGAGTACTCGGTCAGAGTTGTCAACCGCAGAGTTCAGCAGTTGCGTCAGAAGCAGATTCCGCTAGTGAAGGTCGTTTGGCAGAACCGCGTTGGTGGCGAGGCCACCTGGGAGCGCGAGGATGAGATGCTGGAGCAGTTTCCCTATTTGTTTGATTGATTGGTATGTTACTTCTCCTTGTACTGCTTTCCGGTTTGAGACCGAGTTGTTTTTTATTTCGAGGACAAATGTCTTAAGGTGGGTGGGATGTAAGACCCGGCCCCCTTGGGCCCTTTGGCCCCATCCTCAGGATCGCGCCAGGCGCCCTGGCCACGACGTGGTCGCGCCAGAGTGGTCTGCTGCGATAGCGTTGGGTCGCGCCGCACCCAGCCGCTGCGTTCTTGTCGCGACGGGGGTTGCCGTCGCGTCCTTGTTGCGGCATCTGACAGGGTCACGACTGCTTTTCAGACAGACATGACCGGTGTCCTTTCTGTCAGAATGGCTTTGTCAGGTGTCAGACGCTGCAGCATTGACGCGGCCTATCTCGTCGCGTCTGCTTTCCGGTCTCCGAGTTTTGACCGCCTTTTGGGGTCGCGCCGGGGGCGACCGTCGCGACATGGTCGCGACGCGAGGAGTGTCGCGACACGCTAGTTGTCGCGCCGGTCGACCCGTCGCGTTCTGGGAGCCGTTGGCTTAAAAATCGAAGGCGCGCCCATTCTCCCCATGTTGCCTCTCAGCTCTTTTCTCCCCTCTCCCTTCCCTCTAGTGTTTCCCTTGCGATTTCTTGGCGGATCATGGTGCTTGAGGTGTCTGTGCTGAGGTGGTGTCGTCCCGCTCGTGCAGGGGACGTGTTCGTGCCGTTTGGAGCGAGGAGGAGGCGTCCTTTCCTACGAGAAGGCCCCAACGGGTTTGTTCTTCGCGTGGAGGTAGGGACTCTTGATCCTCTCGCCCTAAGCATGCTCCCTCCCCCTCTAGATCGTGGTTTCTCAATGGTTTGGGGCTTGGGAGTGTGAGAACTCCATGCTCGAAGTTGAGTGAGGTTTCCCTTCGAGTGTAGATCCATGTTGTGGGGTTTTTACGGGTGGTTTGGATGCTTTAATGGCTTTCTTGCATGTTGAGCATGCTCCCCTCCCCCTGTGGTTTGCCTATTTCGTGTTTTGGGACGATTTCCAGAAGAAGGGTTCCGGAGCTCCCCCCTGCTGAGAACACGACCCCTTTAGAGGCCGCGATCTTGTCGCGGTGGCCTGGCCGACCGCGACAGGATCGCGGTGCTCTTGGGTGCCGCGACATGGTCGCGACGGCTCGGGCCGTCGCGACGGGTTCGCGACAGGGTGGGCGTCGCGACCATGTCGTGACGGCCCGATGCGTCGCGACCCCAACCGTGAGAGGTTCCTGGTCTTCGCCGTTTCCGTTCTTTTACTGTACCCGTGGCACCTGTGCTAGTTCCCTAGTGCGGTCTACACTTCTTCGCCCGGTGCTCGGCACTTGAGGGTCGTCCCGTGATAGAGGTTGTTACCGTTTCTTGGGACCCCCATCCTCGGAGCTTGTCGAGGGAGTACTCCGGGCTACGGGTGTGCTCGAGTTGGCAGCCACCAGGCGGACTCTGGAGCTTAGGGGAAATTTGTGGTTAGGACAATGGCGTTGAGTCGCTTGCAGAGCTCTCGTGGTTGGACTGGGACGCCGAGGTCAATTTTCAGAGTTCTTCCCCGCGCAGTCCAGCTAGTCCTTTTCTCACTGCCTCGCTCTTTGCGGCCCCGGAACCGCTTAGAGAGGCCAGACGTGGGACCATAGTCCGACTAGACTACGGCGGTTACTGTTGTGTTACTTTGTGTCCTACCTCGCTCTGACGAGACGTGAGGGTCAGGACTCGGGTCTAGGATAAGACGTCGGTGGACGCACCTGACCTTGACTAGTGGTAGTGTTTCCGTAGCTAGTGTTCCTTGTCCAGGCGGAGTTCCCTCCATCTGTGTTTAATAGCCGTGTGGTGGTCACGACGAGCAGTCGTACGGAGTTTCCGACCGTGTGTACTTTCCGTACCGTGCTAGTTGTAGTTTCGCTTCCGCACTTCCGTTGTAGGTAGAAGATATAAATTGTTATCATTTATTTTATATATATATATTCTCTACCTGTTTAGAGCTAGTAGGAGATTGGTAGTCCCTACTGAGCTTCTGTTGTGAAGCTCATCCCTCCTTTTCCCAGGTGAGATGTGACGGACCGGGTATTTTGCCATTAAGGCTCCATATTCAGATCCGCCTCCCGCGAACGGACCGAAGTCCTCGCAATGGATCTCTCATACAATTGTCCAGTAAGAGTATAAAAGACACTACCAGTATAAGACCCAGAAGTACATTGCTCATACCTGCATATACAATTTACAACGTCACATTACATTATTACATGTCCAATAAAAAGTACAACTACCTGGGGCATACCCCGAGGGAGCACAGCTCACACAACACTAACTACTACACTACTGCTGGTGGTACAAGTCTTCCAAACGCCGCTGCAAGCCAAACACATGGCAAGCCTTAAAAGAACTGTAGGGGAGTGGCCTCAACAAGTCACAAGCTCAGTAGGGGCCACCCAAGAACCACAACAACTAAATAGAAGAGACTTCAACCTCAAAGGGTCTCACTGGCCACACATATAGCCAAACCTTCTATGCTTACAACAATTAAATTTAAACTGAAATTAAACATAACATAATAACTATTCACATCTTCGAAAGTAAGAGGAGCAACAAGACTAGCTCCACACACTAGTCCGCTCAACACAGTAACGCCTAGGCCTCAAGCCTCACAAGTAACCACAGTCACAACCAATCGTTTAAGCTATAAGCTTCATAGGCGAGTCTCAAGTACGTGGGTAACATGATTGCTAACCAAAAGCTGGCCCTTTATACCCAAACCACAATATGTCGGAAACCACACACAGAATGGCAAGGCTGGCTACAACGGCCATCCTTCAAACATGAAAACCATATACGGAGCTTACTCGAGGAAGGGTAAAGCACATTGAGTGGAAGGTCACACCACACGACCTCCACGAACACAGTTCCACGTCAACACCAGAACATACTTGTATACAACGTACCACCACAACCATTACCCACACTGGGTACAGGTACCTATTATCACAAGGTACCAGCATGGAAACCGCAAGTAAACCAGTGCCGTAACAGGCACACCATAGCGAGTTAAACCACATTTGGTGAGTCAACACTACCAACCATAACAAACCTGTGCCACCACTCGGCACACCACAAGCCACAACCGCAGTCACAACTGTGCCAACACCAGGGCACACCTTGATTCGACTACGAGTCACAAACTCACGAACCACAGCCAGTGGCAAAGCACGAGTCGGAAAGGAACGACGCCACCACACGGGAACAGACTACTGGCTGATCAGACCAGTATCCAACCCGGACAACACAACACAAGAACAACCTCTCAGTCTCGCAGTCACGGACGAAAGGTCCAACTGCTGATCCACGAGAACAAGTCAAACAACTGTGGAGACCAACCAACACCACACCTGCAGACACACAACTACAGGTCCATGCCTGGCACCTCTAGGGTCTCTGGCCGGAGCACCCTAAAGTGAGACACTGGAAAACAGGACTAGCTGGGGACCAGTGTCGACTACTGGTGTCCGTACCCCCAACTACGAGCGCGCTACAAGCGACTAAAAATAAGCTCTGGGAAGTCGCTGTCCCACTGCCATCTTTTCCTCAGCCGGACGTACAACTCAAACACAGGAGTGAGGGTGTCCAGGAAGACGACACAGACCTCGACGGTACAACACAAGTACCGGGACAAACCCCGAGCACAACAAACACACGTGCCTGGCTCACAAAGAACCTGGGGTACCCGACTAGAGAGGCATTCCGGAATAGGCGCCGAACCACCACACTCGGCTAGCACAAATCACGACACTTACATGTTCCATCTTTATCACAACCACGGTACATATGTGAGGAATAGCTTGTTCTGGTCACTCGTGACTCACAAGCTAACCTACACCACGGCCTGTCATCGGTCACCTTGTGACAGGGAGGTCACACTAAACACTGACCACAATAATCATATAATAATCATACTTATACTTTACTAATCATTCATCCAGAATAATCTACAAAAGATCCTAAAGGATCGAGGCTAGGTTCAGATGTGAACTTCATCGCCACAATACCACGAACTAACCACAATAATTAATATATAATAAACACGATAACGTACGATGTGCCATGCACATACAAACCACATGCACGGCATTCAAACCACGTAGACACCACGTGTATAATACACCAACCAGGTGCACCACACGTCATTCACATAAACAACATGTCCAACACATGGACAGCACGCTCCAAGAGTGCTACAGGTGTCAATGCACCACACATACTACGTAAACACCAAGTCGATTACGTACATAACATATTAACCACGTAATACATGCCCAGCTCGTGAGCAATACGCTCCATGAGCATAACAAGTGCACTGGCTCTACCTGTCATTGCCATGCACAACAAATACCACTAATTGGATATTCAAAATACAGAAATCATACATAACGGGACCTCTCAGCTGAGGTCGCGACATGGGTATGTGTCGCCTTCAGAACGCGACGCCCCGACCTGTCGCAATAGGAAACCCTATCGCGACGGGTGGGCCTGTCGCGACCTTGTCGCGACAGAGGGTCCCGTTGCTATCTCAGCCAGGAACCCTAATCCGGGACCCTTCTCCGGATCACCCCCACAAACTCTACAAAACACACTTAATTCACATTTTTCATGCGTTAGTGTAAACCCTAGCATGATATCTATGGTTTATAAACTGGAAAACACAACAACCACACCATGCACACGATCCAAACATCAAACAAGGTGGTTCTCCCTACCTTCGCGAAGAACACAAACTCCAGGCATTTTCCCCCGCTCCGCACGACGTCCTCACGGCGAGAACACGCCGAGAACTCCACCAGGACCTCGAATCGCCAGGAAACCCACGCTGCAGCCTCCCCCGGCGAGCTGAGCTTCTCCCAGCTCTATTCGGCTGGGGTTCCTTAAAAACGCACAGCATTGAGAACGCGACGTAGCCCTACGTCGCGACCTGAACGCGACGTGGGAGGCCGTCGCCTTCCTACTCCTGACATCAGCAGACCACCCAGCGCACGACACTTGGCCCGCATGCAGACGTCGACGCTCAACGGAGGCAACAGGAACGCGACCCCCAGGGCTGTCGCGTTCAGAACACGACGCATGCCCCTGTCGCGTTCACAGGCAGAAAACCTGTGAGCACTTTGGGCCCAACCTGGCGGCCCACCAAGCCTCACAACGCGTGCAAACATCTGAAACACAAGCTAATGGGCCACACATTGGCCACCAAACCTGCTAAACCTGGATCCACGGGGATCTGGAAAACGCGCGACGTTACATTATTATCACCTAAAAGAAATGTCGTCATCGACATATAAAACAAATCACAACAAACTGAATTATCACCTAAAAAGAAATAAAACCATATATAGAGCAAGTAGGATACGCTTCCTTTGTATCTTTCTCTTTAATCATCTGCAATGACTGATCCATCTGTTCATTCCCATGTTTGTTCTGCCTTTCCTTTCTTTTCACTTCATTCCACAACTGCCTTATTTTATAATTTTAATCTGCTATTTCTTTACCTTTTATCCGTAGGCGATTCTGCCTTGCTGGTGGTGCTTTATCTCCTTGGACTGAACCTACTTTCACATTTTTCCGACTGTGTTTGCAACATTTCTTTCCGGGCCATTTCTTTCTGCTCAAATCCTTTCATTTTATTCCACTACCTTTGGATATTCTTTCGTGCTAAACCTTGCTTAAATTCTCGAGTTTCTTAATGACATTCCATTACTTACTTGTCATTGCTAGCCATTATTCTGCTTTATCTGCATTCACATACTTAACTGTCTGACCTGTGGGTTGCGGTCCCACCACACTTCCGCTGCGCCACTCTGATCACACTGAACACTTTTACAAAATATTCCACAATTTCTGTTCTCATTATTACTTTCAATTACTTTCTTCTGGCTTCAACTGTATTCATTTCTAACTTTAACTGCTTCTCAAATCATTTTATTTAATTAATCCGGGTTGAAGATATCACTGTAATTTCTGATCTGCTAAACCATTATTGACATGTTGTACTCTTCATATACCTTTCTTGCTTTACTGACATTCTCTGACTAATCTCATAATTACACTGCTTAACTAACCACGCTCGGATTTTGCCTTTAATTATTTCTGTGCCACATTGAATTATGAATTTTACCATATCACTGCTAACACACTTTACTCTTTACATACTTTCCTCTCTTCACACAATATTTTCTGGCTGACTCAGCAACCAAACCCATGTCTTTTTACAATTTCTATTCTCACTGCTGTAACACTGTTATCAAGACAACTTACTCGATGCCATCTTATCCAAAATTCCTTATTTCTAACTGATCATGTCTTTCCTTATCCTTTCTGTTTTGCTTTGCCACCTCTTGATCTGTTCACTATTCTTTAACTATTCTACTACACTTTTATATTAAACTTAGGAGACATTTTTATACAAATTCCTTCATTTACCTGGATCACTTTACTGCTTACTATTTACACAAATTCCCGCTGCACATTCATTGATTCATCTGATTATCATTACTCTATAATCTATCACATTCTCTTCTTCCTCTCTCTTTCTTTTTTCCTTCTTTTTTTTTCATCTGATTAGTAATATTGAACTTTAACTTTACTGCCAACGGCATAATTTTCATTTTTGTAAAGCATTCCTCTTAACTATTCTGCTAACTAATTAATCTCACTATGCCATTTTTACTACAATCTTTCTTATTAAAATACTGCAATAGCCATAAACTGAAACCATTTCCTTCAACACAATATCTGGTTCTGACAAAATCTTTATTTTTCTGTGCCCACAAATTGCACATAATTGCTGCCATTACCGCTCTTATTCTTAACATTATGACTTTGTACAAATCTTTCTGCAAATCCTTATCCACTGCTACTTACTAACTAACTATCTTTCTTATAAAATTCTCAGACAAGTCTGGCTGCCCACTATTTTTCATTTATTCTTTCTTTACCCAGCTGCTTAACTCTGAATCTTTGCATCAAACTTTCTATTACCATTTTTATTCATAACAGCGCTATTCTAAAACTCTTCATTGCACCCATTTCTAACCACAAAACACACTTCATCTGACTGCCACGCATTACTGTTCCTCTTTTTGTTAATATCATATCTTTAACTGAACTATCTCACTTAATTATTTCAAACCTGACACATCACTTAATCACACCACTTCCTTAATATCTATCCATACAAATCTCAAATACATTAATTAGTTTCGCCAAAATTCTCAGCCACAATTCATGTCTAACATTCCTGATCACACTGCTCTATTTCCCACCATAGCACTGTTCCCTCCTGCCATTCCATCACATCATTACCCTATACCTGCCTCAGCTAACTCTGGTCCTCATTAAAACACTTTCACTGATTTCTATAACTAATTCAATCAATCTCTTCAATTTCTATAATTGAGAACCTTTAAACAATTATAATTTAATCACAAACTGGCACCCCAATATGACCACACTCACTCTGCACTATTAACCGTGCATTTCTCTGCCATTTCTAAGAACTGCCAGTTTAATAAACAAAAACACGCAATTTTCATGCAAAAGCTCTCGTGAAAACCACATTAAAAATCACATAAAACCACAAACTTACTACCAGCAGTGGACATTAATCCATGTATTGGGACATTGTAACTTCAATGTCTTTTCATATTCTAACTGGACCATGCTCTGATACCAACTGTGACGGACCAGGTATTTATGCACATTAAGGCTCCATATCCAGATCCGCCTCCCGCGAACGGACCGAAGTCTCGCAAGGGATATCTCACACAAGTGTCCAGTAAGAGTATAAAAGATAACTACACAGTATAAGACCAAGAAAGTACATGTGCTCATACCTGCATATAACAATTTACAACTGTCCCATTACATTATTACATGTCCAATTAAAAAGTACAACTGTCACGTCCTAATAAAATCATCTATTTATCGGGAGTGACAGAATATCACAAGGAAAAGACACTATATCCATTCACACATAGATAGCCTCATAAGTGTCTAATTACAAAAGTTTCCTCATTAAGTTCCCATGAGGAATAAGTCAAAAGAAATTTATTACATCACATTTACTATTCACAACACTACAGAAAAGTAAATAGATAGCTTCTTGTAGATTCATGGTTCACTCAGCACTCTTTCCCCCTTAATCATCTGTTCCATCTGGATTACCTGAAATGTAGAATTCTGTGAGCTAACTAGCTCAGTAGGATTCAAGTCTATAATCAAGAAGATCAAGATACAAGTAAGTGACAAGGAATTATACATGTAATCATACTTTTACATGCCAAACTGAGATTGCTATACGACACTAGATAGCAAAGTTATGGAACATTGAACTCAAGATTCAAGGATTCATAGTAACATTCACGAACTGTATTGAACTCATATGAACACACAATAAAATGAAATGATGACCAATCAAACACTTAATGATGCTATGCCAAACATCCACTCATCCTTTATCGTTCCGCGCGGCCACTTAAACGAATTTGGGTGCTCCTCCCGGACTGGACTAGCCCTTATTTGCCAAGCATAAACTCTTAGATTGAGTTCCAAGACTCTCAATTTGTCATCACCACACTCTTACCTTTGTAATGAATCAAGAAATACAAAGGTTTTACTCATATTCACTCAAGTTTACATACAAGGAACAAGGAACTTGATTTCGACATTGATTTCTCGAAATGACAATTTCACGTAGGCAATTATATTCGGAACTTGTAGTAATAACTCAAGGTGACAAGAGGTTAACTTGACTGGTTTAAATGGTTGTTTTGGTAGTGAAATACATAATCTAAAGGTAGAATAACAAGTAGGACAAAGGAGTATAATTTTCATGAAAAACGGAGTCAAAACAAGGCTAGGAACATAGTTTAGTCATGACCTGTCGACAGGCCTTGATCTGCTGTCGACAGGGCTGCCCTGCCAGAGCTGGGTTTTCAGCTCTGTGTGTACCTGTCGACAGCAAGCCTGGGCCTGTCGACAGGTACACTCAGGCTGAAGGTCCTGGGTTCTGGCCAGGGGTTCCTGTCGACAGGCAGACCTTCGTCTGTCGACAGGGGCTATGTAAACTGCATAAAAACCATTCCATTTGACCTCCAATGGATCTATAAAGTTACTCTAATGTTCCTAACATGATTTGGACCCTATACAAGTGTGGTTTCAATTATAACTCATGGAACATGATCTGAAAACTGAAGATCATGGACTTAATTTACAAGTGTTTCTAGCTAAAAGTGAACTCAAAGAGGATAATTGGAAGTACTACTTCTTAGAACTCTTTTCTCCTCATCTTTCTATGTGACTCTTATATGAATTGAACCAACTAATGAGTATTTTCATACCTCAACACATTAGTTAGCTAAAAGTAGAAATCATTGAGGTTCTATCTAATCTACACAATAGAAGCAACACTCTAATTTGTGTTGAATGGTTTTGAAGACAACAAGATGTAGATACTTATGACTTGTGGATCAGCTAAAACATGATGACATGTTGATTTCCTATCATGAACATGATTTCTAAACCTTGTAACAATAGGATCAATATCAAGTTTCCAGATTTCACAAATGTCTGGATTTTCACATTGGACTTAGATTTCTTCATGCCACCACCCAGAGAATCCAAGGGAGGTGGTAGAAGAATTGAAAGATCAAGAGGAGAATCCTACCTTGTTGAAGTGAGAGTGAGATCCTTGGCTTCAGAATCCACAGAAATATAAGGAAGCAAAGCACACTTGCACGAAGAAGAAGTTCCACAGCATCCACCCAAGGAGATAAACCAGAACACCGTTGAAGCTTCCTCAAAGAGAATGATAGCTCAATTCACTAGAATGGCAGTGGAAGTGGATAAACTTCTGAAGTAGCACACACACACCAGTTAGAAGAGAGAAAAGAGGTGTGTACGATGGTGATGGAGGGTTTTTATAGAACCAAACCGGTTACATGCACATGAACACTTAGGGGGGTAGGTGTTAAGGTAAAAATCCTTTTTACCTCACTTGGACACCTAGCCCATGCAAGATGAGAGAGTTACACATGGTAACTGAGGTGTTACCATGTTTCCTCAAGTGTTGTCTTCATCTAAAGCCTCCACGTACCCCCTATACAATTAACCCAGAAAAGCCATTCCGTAAATCCTAAGTAATTCAGCTGGTCCACTAAGGTTGATGTAAACATACTCAAATGATATTCATTAATCATGAAATTTTAACCATACATTAATATGATGGTTTTACTAATTGTGATGATTTTTAATAAATTTTAAATTTTATTTTGCACTAGGTGAAAAATCACCCGAAAATAATCACGTCGACTGTACCTTGAAATCCGTACTCGAAAATTCATATAATTACATATTAAATTTCTCCACATTTTTCTGGAAATTATGATGTTCTTGGATTTTTATTTCGATGTCGTTTTCCAGTATCGCCCTGTGGAGGCACGCATTTCGATGCGCGTCACTGGGGTAATGTTCGTTACCACTAATTTAGTCTATCATCCAATTATCACAATTTATTAACAACTCTAAGGTATTTTAATTTAATTACTTCTATTTTCTTAATATTTTAAATTTCTGGGGCGTTACAACAACTACCTGGGGCATACCCCGAGGGAGCACAAGCTCACACAACACTAACTACTACACTACTGATGGTGGTACAAGTCTGCCACAACGCCGCTGCAAGCCAAACACACGGCAAACCCTGAAAAGAACTGTAGGGGAGTGAGCCTCAACAAGTCACAAGCTCAGTAGGGGCCACCCAAGAACACAACAACTAAATAGAAGAGACCTCAACCTCAAAGGGTCTCACTGGCCACACATATAGCCAAACCATTCTACGCTTACAACAATTAAATTTAAACTGCAATTAAACATAAACATAATAACTATTCACAGCTTCGGAAAGTAAGAGGGAGCAACAGGACTAGCTCCACACCACTAGTCCGCTCAACAACAGTAACGCCTAGGCCTCAAGCCTCACAGGTAAACCACAGTCACAACCAATCATTTAAGCTAAAAACTTCATAGGCGAGTCTCAAGTACGTGGGTAACAGGATTGCTAACCAAAAGCTGGCCCTTTATACCCAAACCACAATATGTCGGAAGCCACACACAGAATGGCAGGGCTGGCTACAATGGCCAATCCTTCACACACGAAAACCATATACGGAAGCTTACTCGAGGAAGAGTAAAGCACATTGAGTGGAAGGTCACACCACACGACCTCCACGAAACACAGTTCCACGTCAACACAAATAGACTGGTATATGATGTACCACCACAACCATTACCCACACTGGGTACAGGTACCTATTACCACATGGTACCAGCACGGAAACCGCAAGTAAACCAGTGCCGTAACAGGGCACACCATAGCGAGCTAAACCACATTTGGTGAGTCACCTCACCAACCATAACCAAAACTGTGCCACCACTCGGGCACACCACAAGCCACAACCGCAGTCACAACTGTGCCAACACCAGGGCACACCTTGACTCGACTACGAGTCACAAACTCACGAACTACAGCCAGTGCAAAGCACGAGTCGGAAAGGAACGACGCCACCACCGGAACAGACTACTGGCTGATCAAGCCATATCCAACCCGGACAACACAACACAAGAACAACCTCTCAGTCTCGCAGTCACGGACGAAAGGTCCAACTGCTGCTCCACGAGAACAAGTCAAACAACTGTGGAGACCAACCAACACCACACCTGCAGATACACAGCTGCAGGTCCATGCCTGGCACCTCTAGGGTCTCTGGCCGGAGCACCCTAAAGTGAGGCACTGGAAAACAGGACTAGCTGGGGACCAGTGTCGACTACTGGTGTCCGTACCCCCAACTACGAGCGCGCTACAAGCGACTAAAAACAAGCTCTGGGAAGTCGTTGTCCCACTGTCATCTTTCCCTCAGTCGGACGTACAACTCAAACACAGGAGTGAGGGTGTCCAGGAAGACGACACAGACCTCGACAGTACAACACAAGTACCGGGACAAACCCCGAGCACAACAAACACACATGCCTGGCTCACAAAGAACCTGGGGTACCGACTAGAGAGGCATTCCGGAATAGGCGCCGGACCACCACACTCGCTAGCACAAATCACGACACTTACATGTTCCATCTTTATCACAACCACGGTACATATGTGAGGAATAGCTTGTTCTGGTCACTCGTGACTCACAAGCTAACCTACACCACGGCATGTCATCGGTCACCTTGTGACAGTGGAGGTCACACTAAACACTGACCACGATAATCATATAATAATCATACTTATACTTTCTAATCATTCATCCAGAATAATCTACAAAGATCCTAAAGGATCGAGGCTAGGTTCAGATGTGAACCTCATCGCCACAATACCACGAACTAACCACAATAATTAATATATAATAAACACGATAACGTACGATGTGCCATGCACATACAAACCACATGCACGACATTCAAACCACGTAGACACCACGTGTATAATACACCAACCAGGTGCACCACACGTCATTCACATAAACAACATGTCCAACACATGGACAGCACGCTCCAAGAGCGCTACAGGTGTCAACGCACCACACATACTACGTAAACACTAAGCCGATTACGTACATAACATATTAACCACGTAATACATGCCCAGCTCGTGAGCAATACGCTCCATGAGCATAACAAGTGCATTGGCTCTACCTGTCATTGCCATGCACACAAATACCACTAATTGGATATTCAAAATACGAAATCACATAACGGGACCTCTCAGCTGAGGTCAGGACATGAGGATGTGTCGCCTTCAGAACGCGACGCCCCGACCTGTCGCAATAGGAAACCCTATCGCGACGGTCGGCCTGTCGCGACCTTGTCGCAACAGAGGGTCTCGTCGCTATCTCAGCCAGGAACCCTAACCGGACCCTTCTCCGGATCACCCCCACAAACTCTACAAACACACTTAATCACATTTTTCATGCTTTAGTGTAACCCTAGCATGATATCTATGGTTTATAAACTGGAAAACACACAACAACACACCATGCACCGATCCAAACATCAAAACAAGGTGGGTTCTCCCTACCTTTGCGAAGAATACGAACTCCAGGCGTTTTCCCCCGCTCCGCACGACGTCCTCGCGGCGAGAACACGCCGAGAACTCCACCAGGACCTCGATCGCCAGGAAACCCACACAGCAGCCTCCCCCGGCCGAGCTGAGCTTCTCCCAGCTCTGTTCGGCTGGGGTTCCTTAAAAACGCACAGCATTTGAGAACGCGACGCAGCCCTACGTCGCGACCTGATGCGACGTGGAGGCCGTCGCCTTCCTACCCTGACGTCAGCAGACCACCCAGCGCACGACAACTTGGCGCGCATGCAGACGTCGACGCTCAACGGAGGCAACAGGAACGCGACCCCCCAGGGCTGTCGCGTTCAGAACGCGACGCATGCCCCTGTCGCGTTCACAGGCAGAAAACCTGTGAGCGCTTTGGGCCTAACCTGGCGGCCCACCAAGCCTCACAACGCGTGCAAACACCTGAAACACAAGCTAATGGGCCACACATTGGCTACCAACTCCGCTAAACCTGGATCCACGGGATCCAGAAAACACGCAACGTTACAGAGACTTCTCAGCAGCGGCAGGGCGGAGGAGATGGGGCGTAGGCGTGGTCCCCGTAGCTAGCTGTGGCTCCCCTGTTTCATTGTACGTCACCCTCGGGGTATGCCCCTAAGGGACTTGTTCTTCCCCTGCCTTTTACTTGTACTAGCGTGCGTGCGTTGGGACTGTACTTAGAGCGGTACACAGTGGTCTCGCTCTCTTTTTTGTTTCCGCTTGTACGCTTCTAGTTTAGCAGTTGACGTTTACTTCCGTTACATATCCTGTTAGATGCATATTATAGCCCTTCCGGGTCTTCGGATCCGTGGGTGGCGACCGCGAAAATCGGGTCCTCGGCGTGGGCCGAGGGTCGGGTTCTCGGTGTCGTTACATAACACAAACCTAACATGGAGTAAATACATGAACTTAAGGTAAGATTAGATGAAACTAGGGTTTTTGAACAAAATTTTAGAAGGCGATGTACCCTTGCACTGGTCGCAACAGGGTACCTTCAGAACGTGACGTATGCTTTAACAGAACATGACAAGGCCTCTCAGGACAGACAGGAAGAACGCGCCACAGTACTTGTTGCGTTCAGAATGTGACAGGGGTCTTGTTGCGACCTTGATGAGAATGTGACATATCGATATGTCATGATCTCAGGGTTCCTGCCCGAACCTAAAAAGGAATTCAATCCTCCTTGGATTGCGGTCTGCTTCCATTGGGGTTTGACACAGTGTTTATAAAAGATGAAAATTAATCTCAACATATACATCATGAAAAATTGTGAAACTTGGTTTAAATGAACTAGACTTGTAGGAGATTAAACAATAAAGAGTAATTAGGGTTTCATCATGGTTACACGTGGTATGATCAGGTTCTTTCACAACGAACCAATTACACACACAGTAATCAAGAGTGAAGAAATTCGCCTAGAACACTTGATGAAAATTGGGGAAAAGAATACCAACATGTTCCAAACATCATGTAGTATGTACAGAAAAAGTTTCACAGCACGAGATAGAGTTTGAACAAAGATTAATTGAGGTGAACATGATGGGTCGAGTACATGTTTGTGACAGAACTTCAAGCATGAAATTGACAAGAATAGTATGATAGAAATTGGAAAAAATAAGAGACTTTTATTCCTGATCAGATCAAGAACAACCTATGGACGAAATGAATTTAGTTTGCTTGTGAGATTGCCTACCTTTGGATGAGTTCTTCTTCCTAGGGCTAGAACTCGAAGAACTAACTTGTAACTCTTTTAGCAAGCCTTCTCCCCACGATTTTCTCCTCCTTCGACCTCTCCTCCACGTCCAAAAAGTCTCAGAAGAGAATATGGTCGGTCATGAAGGGTTTGAGGGTTTATTTATACATCTAGCATTGTTAATTCATTCCACAACTCTAATTCCTCTTTAACTACGAGTTTTCATATTTATCTAGATTTCCTACCATCTAAATCCACTATTTGGGTTAGAGTAAAACTCTGTGGCTAACATATTGGGGTAGGGTTGAGAATCCAATTTTGATATATATGAGTTGTATTTATGATTTACTTTCCCCTTGTTAATTATGAAATAATGGGGTTACGAATTTAATAGTATTTCCTTTTATTCTATCATTTTAAACTCTTATTTTGGCCTAATAACTCTAGTATGGACCATTAATAAAGCCCATCTCTTAATTTTTGTTTAATGGGTTTTAATTTATTCATTTTGAATTAGCGGGTTGCTATAGAGACATTGATGCCACATACCAACATTTGTGAACCGCATGTAATAGACACTAGATATTTGATGGGCCCTATTTTTGAGCTCCAATTAGTGGATGTAATAGACACTAGATGTTTGTTATCAATAAAATAATGAGTTTAGTATCATTTTCATTATTATTTTTTAGAATTTAGTTATTACTCTGAATTACACGATTGATGATCTATGTATCTTCACATCCTGAAATTCCACGTTGGGGAGTGACAAGTGTTGCTGAAACTTCAATCAGAAGGTCGAGCCTTCGAGGGGGATTGGTTTGCATGCTCGAGGCACGATCCAAGTTTGACCGTTTTCCTGACCCTCCTTGTTGAGCCTACATCTAGGCAAGGGAAAGACAGTCGGGGTACCATATATTATGTCATTTGAGTGCACTCGTGACTGGGGTAAGGACACCTTATGGGTTGAGATTGTGCTTGGTCCCCAATTAGTCTCGTTTCTCTCGCATGCCTTACTTTACGAACGTTTGGAGCCAAGTAGGGGTGGATAGGTATGAGACTGTAGCATGGCTAGTTACACTTTGCCAGTTGTGTGGCATAGCTTCACATGTCTTATGTAGCAACTTGGAATTTTAAAAATATAATAAATAAAATTTCCTTATGGAATAATTCTATAAACAAATAAAATAAATTTAATAAGAAATAAAATCGAATATTTCAAGTGCAATATGGGCCAAAGAAAGACTTAAAATGGGAAAATAACCTTTAAATTTTGTAATACCTAAAAACCCATTGATAAATTGGATCAAATGAGAGCTTAACCTATTTATCTTAAAAGGCCATGATATGAGCCTAAACTCTAACCCAACAAAGGAATTTGAATTTCTATCACAAACTTAATCAAAATGGAAATTAAAAGGAGGAAATTGGCCATGGTTTGCATCCAAATCGGATTTAAAATCCCACTCTTAAGAAAAGAGTCAAAATTGGACTCTTAGCAACCCTAGTCCTATACATAGAATCTTTAACCCTCTCTTGGCTGACCCTAGTAGATCATGGAGGTTGTTGAGCGAGGTCAAAGGTGACTTAGAGGTGAATATTGGAGATCTTAGGAGTTCTTCAAAGATCTTCAACGTTTTTCATTGATTTCTTCTTAAATCTATCAAAAGATAGGTAATCTCATGGGCTAAACCAAATTAATTTCTTTTGTAGGTTCCTTTGCATGTAGTTAAGAGTTTCATGCATGGTTCCCCCTCCTAGACTCTCCATTTATCGTGTATTTTGAGTTTCAATTTGAGAAATGCTGGAAATCGAGGTTTTTAAGCCACTGCACTTTAAATGTGCCAATATCATATAGCGCGACTCTAGTCGCATCATCAAGATAGGCCGCGTCCAAAATGTGGTCACCATACAGACCATGTTTATACACCCTTAACGTGCCTAGGACCCCGATCATGTTCGCGTCAGTTGCACTTGGCCCATATCTGCTATATCTTTAAAATTTCCCTGCCTTGTAGAACAACCACTTTTAATTGAAGAATCATGTTATTGAACTATATGTTCTTGCCCAAAATCATGTTGTACAAATAATATAGAAGTTAAATATGATATAATATTTCTTAAAGCAAGTATATTTGATTTTTTCATGTTCTATCCTTCAACTCTTCTATGATTAAAATATATAAAAAGTTGTGCTTTATGATCATGAGATTTGACACCCATGTTATAAATTCTTCATCATCTCTTTAAATCATGTTATGTTTGATCTTGTCATGTTCCTATTCTCTTGATTCTTCCATGCCTAAAGGAACTGAAAATGGTGTAGTCTCTAAGATCTTGAATCATGATATCCATGTTTTAAAGTTTTAATGTTTTCAAAAGGAACGTGAATATCGTATGCTTTCTGTTATTTATTTGAAACCATGTCACCCCGATGATGGCATGATTCACATTGTTTGTTACTGTGAATACCCCTTGGTGAAGTTAAAAATCTTCACCATATATTCTCCATGTTGGACTCGAACTTCTTCATAAAGACCTCTATAAGACTCCATTGATCATGGATTCCTACACAATTGTTGAGCTAGTTGTACCATAAAAACCTAGAACACCTTTCAAAGGCACCATCAGATATTAAGACATGTTTCTGTCAGTCTTAGCAAGATTTCTATCCAATTGATTTAAAAATGTCAACAATAATTAGCACGTCTCTTAAAGCATCTGAGTTCTTAGCCATGTTATTAATGTGCCTGATCATGACTCAATTTTCTTAATACATGTTGGCATTTGATCGTGATTAAAGACACTTACCTGTCCATTGTGAGTTTAACCATCTTCTGCCAATAACATGTCCAAACTATGCAGATGCTTTCTACCAATGTCTTCATGATAATCTAATTGACATGCCTTTATCATGTTATAAAATCTTCTTCTTTATCATAAATTTCTTGAACATCATGTAATCTATGTCTCACCTTACAATAAGTTTGTTTCTTGGAACTCACTTGATCATTATTGTTACATGGAATTATTTGAACATTAAAATGGACTACAGTCCAACGAACCCAATGCCTGTGCATATAAGGGTCCTATCTTGTAACGTCGCTTATTTTCAGATCCTTTTTGGATCGTGTGTGTTGTGGTTGTGATGGCTGTTGTAAGGCCAGTGTGGTGTAGACGCGTAGTGTGTGTAGGTGTGGTGCAGGTTAGGTCCCGAAATGAAATAGGACCTGCTGCAGTTGAGTAGGAGTTGGCGGCCAGAGGTGGTCGTTGACTTGTTGGCGTCCAGGTAGGTTGCCGTTGACTGCATGATCTTGGCGGCATTAGATGTGGACGTTTAGGGTGGCGGTTGTCCTTGGCGGCAAAGGGGTTGACGCCAACCTGAGAATTCTGCAGGTTATAGGGTCACCGAGAGCAGGTTCTTCCCCTGGTTCTCTCTCCCTCTTGCCCCAGCTTCACGTTCCAGTGTTTCTAGAGCTTCCAACAGGTTCTGAAGGATGCTTGGAGGACTGTGGAACGTGTGGCGGTGATGAATCGCGCGAGGAAACGCCGTGGCGTGGTGCAATTCCCGTGGGAGCTCGCGGAGGGTTCGGTGTGAACCAGGAGATTGCGGGAGGTTTGAGCGTGTTCTGAGGTAGGGGACGAACCCTGTTAGCTTGTTAGAAACATTAAAACACGACTTAACCATTTGAATCAGCGTTTTTAATGTATTTTCGGATTATACTGCATCGTGTGGGGATAATGGGTGGTTTGATGATTTTATGTAGTAAAGCATGCTGTTTTAGTTTAATTATAATGCATGGGAGTTAGAGGAACTGTTTCCTCCTATCTTCTTGATGATTTCGGGATTAGGAATGCATGTGGGATCGATTAGGGTTTCTGCAGGGAAAAATCTGAAGAACTTGGCGTCAACATCGCTTGTCGCCAAGCTCATCAGTCGAGATATAAACGGCCAGATCGCTTGCCGTCTACTTCCTATAAGCGGCAGTCGATGTTGCCGCCAACTTGTGCATGTATCCATGCAGTGTAGTTTACGTAGCTTTTCTGGTTATGAATATTGCGTGTTTGTTTGTGCATGGCAATGACCGGTGTGAGCCAGTGCACTTGTTATGCTCTTGGAGCATACTGCTCATGTAATGGGCATGTTTTACGTGAATAATGTGTGGTGCACGTAGAGGTTTAAGTATGTGCATATTGTTCATGTGTTGGACATTGTTTACAGATAATGTGTGATATATTCATCGTGAGGTATTACACGTGATATCTACGAGGTTTAGATGCCATGTATATGGTTTGTATGTTCATGGCATACCGTGCGTTATTGTGATTAATAATTAGTGAGGTCAGTTTGCGTATTGCGATGATGAGGTTCCTATGATCCTTTAGGATCTCTTGTGAATTATCCTAGATGGATTATTAAGTGTGGTCGTGCGATTATGTTTAGTGTGGCAGTGGAGGTCACCGTGTGACCAATGACAAACTGCGGTGTTATTTTTAATATGGTTAGTATGTGTAGTTGTGCAAGTTAGCTTGTGAGTCACAGGGTGACTAGGACAAGCTATCCTTAATGGTGAATTGTGTACCATGATCGGTAACAAAAAGTGTTTGTGTAAGTATCGTGGTTTGTGCTAGCCGAGTGTGGTGGTCCGGCGCCTATTCCGAATGCCTCTCTAGTCGGGTACCCCAGGTTCTTTGTGAGCCAGGCACGTGTGTTTGTTGTGCTCTGGGTTTTGTCCCGGTACTGGTGTTGTACCGTCGAGGTCTGTGTCGTCTTCCTGGACACCCTCACTCCTGAGTTTGAGTTGTACGTCCGGCTGAGGGAAAGACGACAGTAGGGAAGCAGCTTGTGTTTGTGGGTGTGTAGTCGCTTGTAGTGCGCTCGTAGTTGGGGGTACGGACACCAGTAGACGTCACTGGTCCCCACTAGTCCTGTTTTCCAGTGCCTCACTTTAGAGTGCTCCGGCCAGAGACTCTAGAGGTGCCAGGCATGGGCCTATAGCTGTGTGTCTGCAGGTCTGGTGTTGGTTGGTCTCCACAGTTGTTTGACTTCTTCCTTGTGGAGCGGCAGTTGGACCTTTCGTCCGTGACTGCGAGGCTAGAGGTAGTTCTTGTGTTGGTGTTTCCGGGTTGGATATTGGCCTGATCAGCCAGTAGTCCGTTCCCGTGTGGTGGCGTCGTTCCCTTCCGACTCGTGCTTTGCTACTTGTCGTGGTTCGTGAATTTGTGACTCGTGGTCGAGGTTTAACCAGTTCGAGGTGTGCCTTGTGTTGGCACAATTGTGATTGAGTTGTGGTTTGTGTACTTGCCGATTGAGGCTTTACTTGTAATATTGTGCCTAATAAATGTACAATATAATTGTGTCCAGTATGGTGTTTACCACCTTCCTGTACCCTTTGTTCGGGTGTTTGTGTTGTGGTACCTCAGAGTAGCAGGTACATGTTCCCTTCGTGGGTTACTTTGTAGTTTTGTGGTGGTATATTGTGTACCAACCTTCTTAGGTTCTCGTGTGTGGTGGAGGTCTTGTGGTTTGACCTGCCACTTGTTGTATCCTAACTGTTTTAAGTAGATCTTGGTTTATATTTTATTGTGGATTAATTTGTGATTATTAATTACGTTATCTTTGTGGGTATTTTGCCGATGAGGCTTGTGGCTTAGGCTTATTGTGATTTAGTAGAGCTATGCTCCGTGGAGGCCGTGTGAGACCTTCCACTTGTTGAGTTTTACTCTTCTTGGGTATGATTCCAATTATAGTTTTAGTGTGTTATGGATTGGCTTCGTGGTAGCCAGTTCTGTTACCTTGTATGTAGTATCCGATGTAGTGTGATTTGGAGTATAAAGGACCAGCTCTTTGTTAGCAGTCCTTTTATTTAAGTGCTTGAGGTTTGCCTGCGAAGCTTGCAGCTTAGGCAATAACCTGCATGTGTGGCTTATAGCTTAGGCAAACAATTGCTGTAGCAGTGTGCCAGTGAAACTATGATTTAGGCACTTTAGTAGTTGGGCTGACTAATGATATTATGTTAGTCCTGTAATCCTACTTTCCTTCTGAAGACTTTGTGTTTATTATCATGAGTATGTTTAATTGATATTTATTGTCATGATGTAAGCATGAAATGGTTGGCTATTGTTATTGCCAGTGAGACCCATTGGGGTTGAGGTGTTTGTAGTTACAGTGTTGTTTTGGGTAGCCCCTACTGAGCCAGTGACTTGTTGAGGCTCACTCCCCTACAGTTCTTTTCAGGGCTTGCCATGTGTTTGGCTTGCAGTGGCGTGTGTCAGACTTGTACACCAGCAGTTGTTTAGTAGTTAATGTTGTGTGAGCTTGTGCTCCCTCGGGGTATGCCCCCAGTAGTTGTACTTTCTTTTTAATTGGACATGTATTAATGTAATGGGACAGTTGTACAAATTTGTGTACAGATATGAGCACATGTACTTTCTTGTGTCTTATATTCTTATGGTTTGTCTTTTATACTCTTACTGGACACGTGTGTGAGATATCCTTGCGAGACTTCGGTCCGTTCGCGGGAGGCAGATCTGGATATGGAGCCTTAATGGGCATAATACCCCGTCCGTCACATATCTAGTCCTGAGAAGAACACCCAATGTACTCATAACTGTGGAAGTAATTGACTTGTGATGTGACATTACACTAAAATAAAATGCAAGACCGTTTTAGAATTTCAATTATTCCATAAGTGATTGATATGATTGTTAACTCGTTTGTATGGCCAATCTTGATATGATCATTTAATAACGTCAATAGGTAGATTTAAATATTGTCACACCCATTGTCTCTATAAAATACTTGATTCCATGACGTTTATTTTCATATCCTCATGTGTTCTTTATGTGCCTTGAATTATGTCATAGTCAACATGTTAATCACTTAAACTTTGGCTGATTTAAAAGATGTAACTCCCACTGGGTTTTATGTTTACCCTACATATATTTATGGTTTTCAAGTAATACTAATGATGACACATACTCTGAAAGGAATGGACAAGAGTGATTGAGTGATTTTGTTATCTTAGAAAACTAGTAGTAGAGTCAAGAAAGTATTTATTTTATGCAAGTCAATGTATTAGTAATGATGTGCCCCATGCATTGGTCAATGGAAAACTCTGATGTAATAGAGTTAGTTGACTCTTTATATCAATAAAATTATGGTTATTCATTTTATGGTTAATTTGATTATTATCCCTATGAAATGTTATTATTTCCTTTAGTACTCACTTTGATTGACTCAACTGATCATAACTACACATCAAGACTTGACACCTTAGTCCCGACATAGGAGGTGGACAAGCATAGAGCGGTAATCAGGAGTGGTGACGTCCGTGGCGGCCTCGACTGCAAGACTAGTGGCCATGGTTTTGTCACCATATTTAGTGCTCTTATTTGAAACTAGAAGTTCAGCATATGGGGGTTGACTCGACTAGCTTCCACTTTTGAGGTTTGGTAGTGATGTGATGGTTTGCTAGTATCTTCTTAGTTACCATATGTATGACATTGTCACTTGTCCATCTGTTTAGTTGACAATTTATCAGTACCTTCTTAGTTACCATGTGTGTGGCATTGTTACTTGTGCTTTCATTTAGTTGGCAATTTGCTAGTATCTTCTCTTGTGCTTCCATTTAGTTGGCTAGTTGTCGATACCTTCTCAAATATCATGGGTGTGGCAATGTCACTTATGTTCTTGTTTAGCTTTTACTATGGTAGTTTACATGCTCTATGTTGTTTATATATTATTGCTTTGAACTTGTTTAGTCGAGTGCGGGATCGATTGGGGGATCCCTACTAAGCCTTGTTGTTGTTAGGCTCATTCCCCTATCTTTTGCAAATGTGAGCTCGTGAATGCAGCATCTATCTCAGACAGAGTGTTAACCATGGAGGTGTTTCCTTGCACCAGTAGTTTCCCTTTTGTTATACTTCCTCAAGATATTCCCCTTAAGAAGATATACTAATTTTGTACTTGGGTTATGAATTGGGACATTGTAGTGTTTACTGTTGCAATTTCCTTTCAATTTTAGTTACTTTTATTGCTTGTTTATCTCTCTAAACCATCAATAACCCTTCCGAGTTTTTGGACTCATGGGTGCCAATGCACGATTTGGGTTTTTTTGTCTCAAATTTTAAGTCGTTACATCCCGATTCAAGCACTAGAGGTCTTAAGGCATGTTGCGGAACAATTCTCCCCCCACCACCTTTTATAGACCCTCGTACATAAGTCCAGGCCCGATGTGCAATAGTTGTCACCACGGGGAGGAGCATGGGGCCCAGACAATGCCATCATGATGTGATGGTGAGACGGGACACCCACCCTAGGAAGTACTAATGGGAGCTTGGCGGTACACCTCCAAGATATGGTGTAAGGCCCTCGAATTTCTGTCGTTTTTTTTTTTCGTATTTATGTGTGTATATTGTGTTGAGTATGTATGTACGTATTTTACGCGGATATTAAAATAGTATAAATACATGTACATGTTTTATATTAAACGTAAATAATGTATGTATTGCATGATGATAGTGTGAATATAATACCATGTACATATTGCATGTATAGAAGCTTGGTATGCATGGTTTTCTGTATAAATTAGGGTTCTGGCCGAAGGCCCTATTGGCGTCAATCCCCAGGCCGTTGAGGTGGTGTTAGCGTCCAGACCTGGACGCCAACCCTAATTCCGGCGTCCAGCGATATGGACGTCAACTTCTCTGGCCTGCATGCGCAGCAGAGCTGCTATCTTCTGAAACAAGGTATGGCAACCATTGGGGGATGTCCCCCAACGGCTCTGAGGGTGTCCCATCACCTAGTGAGTGGGGGAAAGACCCTCTTTAGGTTTGAACCCGAATTGGCTCCCCCATTCTTCCCCTTCACCCTTGCAAGAGGAGAGAGGTGAGAAAGAAAAACCCTAGAGCTCTGTGAGAAAAACCCCAGTTTGAACCCCTAAAATCCGACCCTTTGAAGCTGGTTTTGGAGATCTTCTGCATCAAGGAGGGAGCTGAAGCAAGGGGAAGGCTTCCCCATCATCCCCTCGGCGTGGAGATCAACCAGAAGCCCGGAGGAAGGCGATCTTGGAGGTGTTTCTGCAACTTCTTGGGACTGCCCAAGGAGGTCTTCACCAAGCCTCTAAATCCCTTAGAAGAATTTTTGAAAGGCAAGTGACCTATCTATGGTATCCCCGTATGAGTCTAGGAGGTTTTTATAATTTTTATGGAATTTCCCTCGAGTCCTAGACCCTCCATTTCACCCAATTTTCAGAGCTCGGGTCTGTGTTTCTGCACAGACCTGAGTAAACGGCAAGGTCCCTGGACGCTGTGATGAGCTTGGCGTCCATCGACCCTGCCGCTGACTCTGAGTCAGCGGCCAGAGACCGCCGTCTAGTTCTTCAGGACAGAACAGTGAGCTGTTCTGTCCCTCTTATACGTTAATTTCGTTATGATTTCCGTGATGAGGATATATGGTATTCCTATAAGCTATGTATTTTGTGCATTGTGGTTGTGAATGAATGTGGTGTGGTTGTGAATGTGGAAGATTTGTGTCTTTAAACTTGTGGGCATCACTTGTAGATAATTCTTGCAATTAATGTTCCATGATTAGGATTAGTTAAATGTCTTGTTTTCAGTCTATTCATGAAATGTTGTGGGACATGTATGTATGTTCTGAATTTTTGTATTCATGCATACTTGTGGAATTGCTAGAAAGTTCGATTCGGTAAAATGAAAGCATGAAAAAGGTTGTGGTAACGGATTTATAGATGTATGAATTAGGATGATGTTGTATCCTGAAACATGCATTTGTGTTTTCTGTGCAAAACAGTAAGTGGGTAAATTTCAAATGTGTTAGACCCATGTTAGTATAAGTGTGAATAATATGCTAATTAGGTGTTTGATTTTCTGTAAATCCTATTTAGCTCAGAAAAATCTGAAAATTGAGGGTATGATTTGAACCTGAAAACAGCATATGGTTAAAATTTCAGGTTATTGGAACAGTAAATAAAAAGTTATGTGTTTTCATGTGAATAATTCGTACATATGATAGTAATGTGATTTTATTTTGTTTAAACTAGCATGATTGGTGTGTTTACTACATGTTGAAACTTGAAAACTCTGTAGTACCATGTTAGGAAAACAGAGGTGTTCATGTGAGTAAGAAAGTGTGAATGAAATGAAGAGTGCCAAGTGTAAAACCATGTGTAAAACGTTAAATGTGTAAAAGTGTAAACTGTGCCAATGTGATACTGCTTCCGAGAAGGTAGTGGAGCTGTATCAGGAAAGTCCCCCTGAGAAAGTTCATTGTGTTAAGTGACCCTAAGGGCATTAGGGGGAAATCCTGGAGGTGGACAAGTACCACTGGTTAGGGTGGAGACTTGTTCTCCCGGTCTGCGCAGTCCAAGAGTCACCATTGCATTGCCTAGATGGTGCCTATGTGTTATGTGATGTGAATGTGTCCTTCTTTGGTGGTTTGGACTATGTGTCACGGCACTAAAACATGTGTAAAGTGTAATGTGTAAAGTGTATATGACCATGTGTAAATGCGTAAGTGACATGTGAATGTGTATGTGTAAGTGTAACCATGTGAAAAGAGGAAATTGTGAAAAAGGAAAATGTGAAAATCTAGATGTGCAATGTGTTATTGAAACCATGTGAGGCTAAATATGAAACTATGTGAATTCAGAAAATGCATGTTATCCTTCTTGTGTTTACGTGTGCAAAGTGTTTAGAACCCATAATAGGGACAACAAATGAATATGTGTGCAAGATAGCGTGATTGATTGTTCATATGTTATGTTCTAAGCCACATTGTAGCTTCCATGTGTAGGTTTATAGTCTTTGAACCATGTGAAATCAGCAACCTAAAGCATGTTAAAAAGTTATGTATGTACTTAAGAACATGTGAAATCATGCTAACTATGTTCCCCGTTCATGTGTGTAAATTGTCCATGTTGATAACTCTCACGTTTGGTTCTTTATAAGGTTAAAGTTCATAAGTGAATGGATTAGAGACCATGTGGTAGGTGAATGTTATATTTTTGAAATCTGAAAGCATACTTATGTATAAATTGTAGAACCGTCATGATAGGTTGAAAACTTAAATGGGCTAGCATGCTATGTGTTGCTAATTGTATGTGCATGTAGAAACCACTAGGACTTGTACGTGTATATCATGCGTAGTGTTACTTGCTGAGTCCCTGGACTCACTCCTTGCTTCGGCGTACAGGTGTAGTTGGTGACACGACACTGTTGGAGGAGACGGTGGAGACGGACTCCGAGCGCGGAGACTAGTTACTTGGAGTTTTTTTTGTGATTGTGTACTTCGTATGTACTTGAACATTGTATTAGGCTTATCATGAAAAGAATGTAATATGTGGACATTGTACTTCTATTTCAGCAATTTAAATCATGTGAATTTTAGTTCCTTTTTGCAAATTGTAAACGGTATGTATGTTTTATGTGGATGATGAATGAAAGGAGATAGTTCTCTTTTGCTTCCGCTACTCTGTTTTATATTCGCGTGTATCTCAGCTGTTTGTATCGTTGGGTAAATGTCCCACTGTGAGGACTCTCGCTATATCGACGTGGGTCGGTATGACCGTACCGGTATAATGAGGGCCGTCACATATGGGCCTGAGGACTCGTAGCCCAAGGCAACTAGCAAAGCTGGCTGACCTACCTAGCCTAGCTCATCTAACAATCTCAGCCCACCTTAGGCTCAGCAAACAACCTCAACTTGGCATCTTCAACAAGTGGCAACACAGCCCATGCTCAAGCTCAAGGCCCCGGCCTTTCAATTCTCTCAATGCTACTTCGGGCCTGGGTCTTGGCATCTGAGACTGGGGGGGCTCATGATAAAGATGTTGGGCTGGCCCAAGGTTATTTTATTAGGCCCAACCCAAGTCAAGCCACTTGACATAAGAAAGAAGACAAGGGCCTCCAAAGGATAACTTAATTCCATATCAGAATCCATAGACTTCTCTACTTGGGGCTATCTTCAAAAAGAGATCAATAGTCACAATTAATGGGTAAGAGGATAAAGAGTGGCTCAGTTGGTTGGACATTCCATTGTGCATCCGGAGGTCAGGAGTTCTACTCTCAATAACAATAGATTTTCAAGAAAAAATTTACAGATATTGTCAAGGGTTTAGACAAGTGTGAACATCTCTCTCTCTCTCTTCTCTCTCTCTCTCTCTCTCTCTCTCTCTCTCGTCAAAATTAAAGGCGTTCTCAACATCCACATCTCTAGAACCGACTATCTTACAGATAAAAAAAACGACTGAATGAGCTAGTTACTTATTCCCTTCCTCATCTCAACCGCCCGAGATCTAAACTTGGTCCTCTCATGATCGTCTCTGCTAAAGATCGAAGAACCAGATCTAGTACTCAACCACATCAGTCTTCAAGTGGCGCTAAGTTTTGTAGCTTGTCACGTATCTTGAAACATTAGCTGCACTTTCGTAGTTTTCATTCCATGTCTAACATACTAAAAAGATTTTTAAAAGGAAGGAAGGTCTGCAAGTAATAAGTATAATATAATCCAAACAGTAAGCTTGGGACTTCTAGCCACTTGGGAGATTTAAATGGCACAGTACTACGCTTGCATCCGATGTTTTGAGGGGCATGTACATGCATCAGTTTCGGCAGCAGTCATACAATACGACGAACCATCAAACATCTACCTCGTCAGATCTTCTCCGGCAATGCTTATTCTGTCATCTTCCTCGGTACCCGTTTCCTTCCTGGGCCCTGGCTGAGATATATCGGATCGAACCCGTCGCTGTCTCGGATCTCAATTGCGCGTACGTCGAACCCCACTGCCGTGGCGACTACGACAAGCAGCCGAAAAGCTTACATGCATCTCGCCATGAACTGAAATGCCAAGCTTATCTGTGTACACATGTATTCCAGGATAGCTGTATGCAGGTTCAGAGATAGAGAGAGGATCTAGCTAGTTGCCGTCCACTAATGGAAGGGGTTAAGTTTCCACAGTCGCCGCCACCACCGCCAATATATCGCTGATGGGGACGTCTTCTCTAGTGACCACCAAAGGAGGGGAGAAATGGACAGTGGATAAGGAGTTCTCCTCCACAAGTGAGCTGGAAAGATCTCGATCGAGGGGGACCTCCATGCTTGCAGCAGAAACACTCAAAGTTATGCATAGGCGAAGACCCATCACCGGGGAGCATGAAACCCTAATGCATGAACGGTAAGGCTGCGAGTTATATATCCATCTAGAAGGAAATTAAGATTCTTTAAAAAAAAAAATCTTTCTTCCGTCAAGATTTCTACAGCTTGCAACTATATATGTAGAATGAGCATTTGATTCTATCTGGGTTTTAAATTGAGCAAAATCTGACCTGGTTCTCCATTTCAAACCCATAGCGAGTTGGAATTATATATGGGCATGTCAGCTGCCAAAAGAATATTCTTATATATTCCCACTTCTGCCAACTCCAGTTGGGTTTTTGAGATTTTTCTGCAGCATGCTTTTGGAGCCAACCCCACCCCCTACCCAAAAAGCTGTTGACAGGGTAAAGTTAATTTCTTGCATAAAGCTGAATCCAATAATTTGGTGTTTTCCAGATCTTCGATCGTTCCCAGCTGGATCTTGTTTTCCTCACCCATTTTTTTTAATTAAATTCCAAATTCTTGTCCATTCTAGCTTTGCATGCATGTTACTTTCAGCACTTTCCCATATATGCTGACAAATTAATGAACAACTTCCGGGAACTGAGGGGGCCGGTCATGTCCCTCTCTCCTGGATTTTACAAAAAAAAAAGACCTTTTGTAGCAGCATTCCATTATATTTCAATCCAGAGCTCTTTATCTGATATATAATACAAAAATGTATGCTTTATATGAGCTTTTACATTTTTGAACCCATACATGTTATTAACTTATTACTAATAATGTTGGGTTTCACTCCCAAGTCCCAAAAGGCAAAAGCCCTTATACCACATGCAGTACCCTTAAAAAAATTTCCAATCGTTTCTCCACAGTACTAGTGCTCCATATATGCTCACCTTTGATTTTGATCAGCAGGAGGTAAACCATGTACTAAAATGTTTCTACAAGCCTTCACTTGTTCCACCACCTCATATCAGCAAATCCCATTAACTCTATGGAGAAATTTAACTATCCTGCAAACACCTCAATTAGGCTTGTTTATGGAAGCAACTTTGGGTAATCCGTTTAGACGAGAACAACAAAAAAAAAAACAAAATTTTCCAAAAAGAGCCTCATGTTTTAAAAGCTAATCTGATCACCTCAGAATACTGAACAGGTTATTAATTAATCTAACACAAGTTAACAAGATTTTTTGGAGATAAGCTAAAGTTAGGGTGATGTTTATGTATAGGATTATAAAGAGAAATACTAATCTCATGTCCTGGATGGTTAAGAAAATTTACCGTGCAAGATAGGATTGATTTTTTTGGTAATGTATGGGTCACACCAAATTTTTTTTCTCTTATGAAGTGAATTTGTTTCACGTAGGACTTGTTTAATAACACTTAATGAACATCTAAAGTCTGAAATGCTTAATTTTTAAGATTTCACATTGTTTGATAAAATATCAGAAATAATATGTAAATTAATCACTTAAATCTGAAAATTCACTAAATTTTTAAGCCAAGAGGAATCACTTTTTTTAAAACTGTCAATTGGCTGCTTCACTGTAAGAATCCGATAATCGGGTGATCACCGGAATCCAACCGCCGACGCTGGCGGTCACCGAAATCTGGCCGCCGTTGGTCACCGAAATTTGCAGTCGCCGCCGAAATCCGACAACTCACTGACTGGATCGTCGGAATCCGACCGCCGGTGGTCAATCCAATGCTCGCCTCCGGAATCCAGCAACTCATCGGCCGCCGGCGATGACCGGATTCTGATATCGAAGATTCGATTCCAAAAAATTTATTTTGGTTGGTTCTGGATTTTGAACCTAAAACCTACCCAATAAAATTGTAACAATTTAACTAATTGTGCCACAATTCAGAAGTTATTTAAGTGGTTATCAAACACTCTTAATGAATATCTTATATCTATCAAGTTCTTTTTAAATTTCAGATTTAGATAATAGATGAAAAATAAAATTTTAGATTTAAATATTGACTATTATCAAATGCCACCTTAGCAAACTATTCATTCCACTTAGCAAATTATTTATTCCACATAATTGTTAAATAGAACAAACTGGAACAAATAATTTGCTCAGCGAAACAAATTCATTCTATGGGAAGATGAAAAGCACTTAATGCTACTTTATGATGGGTCCCGTGCACCATTCAAAAGGATTAATCTCATCTTGAACAGTAAACTTGATCTTAGCCATCTAAGATGAGAGGTTAGCATTCTGATAATTAATATATATATATATATGGAAATATCACATAGACATTCACCTAAGGTGTTGGAGGATACAAACTTCATCAGGTGAAGCATGTCAACCCAACAGCCCACTGGGCCTATTAGTTCGTCGGGCTTCGGGCAGTGGGCTAACTCTGTTTTGGCCCACAAGTGATTGGGTCTAGAAGGAAAAAGCCTATTGGCTCGGGCCCCCCAAAAACCCCCACACCTTAACTTGGATCCTTGTCGTGAAGAAATAAAAAAATTGTCGCAAAGCCGATAGCACGGAGTCTAAAAGTTGAGGGAGGACAAGGAAAACGATATCATGTCAGGTTGTGGCATTACAAAACCCTATGCTGAAGCTTCATAGATCTCTCACTTTAAAGGGAAACTTTGAGACGCGAGTACTTCTCAAGTAGTACTTGCTACATGTATGGTTTATTCAATTTTTATGTGATTGATCTACATGAAAGTAATAAGACATGAGAATTATAAGACACCTCTAATGAAATTGTGGATCTCATTTATGTTATTTTTGTTTTTTAGAGATTATAGTTTTCCTATATCTTCTCATCTCTCATGTGGACTAATTACATGAGAGTTGAGCAAGTCATTTAAGGCTATTACCACATATACCTAGGAGTTGAGCAAACAGTCATGCTAATTATTCATCTATAGGTTATTGGATAATGTATGTTCAAATTTAATAGTGGTCACACATAGAGTAGTTTTAGCAGTTTTGCCTCTCCTAATTTTTGATCTGATTCTCCCATATTATGCATAAGAAACATATTCCATTACAGTGCACAACCATGCATTGGAGTAGTTCTCTTCTACCAAACAGGTTTGTACAAACTCTAAAGCTAAATCAATCCTACATAACATCTAGGCATAGTTACTTCATGCTTAAGAAAATTAAGTTAAAAATTAGATAAAATTAATTTGTGTGAATTAAACAGCATCAAATAAAAAAGTGCTTCTTCATACGACATTAAAGCTTTTCACACTGTAATTAGTAAATCAAGTTTGTGTAGTAAGATTATACTAATTAATTAAGATAGACTAATCAGTACCCATGTACTTGTTGGATAGACAAAGAATCAATTTGGTATAAAACGGATAGTTATCACCCTTTAAACTCAATAAAAGGACTCTATTTGGGTCTAGTACTCCACTTCAATTTACATATAAATTGAGAAAGTGATAGGTTTGTAATCCAAAGGATAACTTAAACCAAGATATATACTTTTCTTTTCTCTTAAACTTACAAAGGTTAACTATCCAAAGTGATTTAATTGCGCTATTATCAAGAGGCTCATAAATATACGACATGTATTATTATGCATGGTTTGATTGGTAACAAAACTGGCCAATCAACAAAAGTTTGCTTTGCGACCTTGCATGATAACATGTTGATAACTCTTAATGAGTATATGTTATCTGAACTAATTAATTTTTAAAATTTCAATTATTTGATAAAAAATTTGAAATAATATTTAATTTAATCACTTAAATTTGAAAAGCATCTTAATTTTTAAGTCAAGAAAAATTACTTTTTTTCGATCTAAAACTTCTCAAACCCTACTCTACTCCTCCCCTTCCCTCATGGAGCCCTCCCCTCCTCCTCTCGTGGATGTCGGACGTCACCACGCCCTCTCCTCCTCCTCTGGCATGCTCCCCTCCTCCTATCCTTCCCTCGCCGCAAACGTCGGACGCGCCACTCACCCTCTTCTCCATGCATGCTCCAAACCACCATGTTCTCCTCCACTACAAAAAGTGGTACATAGGGACCAATGACAATGGTTGCTAAATATATTTGTAACCAAATGTTGGCCGCAAAATGTTGGTGGCTACAGCATTGTTGCTAATATGTTTAGTGACCAATTTTTATAATTAGTTTCTAAACACATACTATTAGAGACACAAGCTCGTGTGGTCGCTATTGATTGGAGATATAGAGGGCAAAAATATTGGTCGCAATTGTAATCAATATTCGTCGCAAATGCTCATTGGTCGCTAAACAATATGTATAGCGACAAACATAAACTTAGTCGCATATACTATTTGGTCGCCATTTGGCGCCATATTAGTGACAATCATGGGGATCTCTATTAATATAGTAATAGCTACCATGTCATTTGGTCATAAATAAGTATATACTTGACCCTTACTATAATGATATTAACGACTATCACATTTAATCACAACTAAATATTGGTCACTATTTCTACAATGATGATATAGCGAACAAAAATTGTAGTCACAATTATTTTTAAAGTATTAGTAATTATCATGTTAGGGTGCAATTCAATATTTTTGGAAGTTATTTTTATAATAAAAATTGCACATTTAATTTTATTTAAATATTTAGTCATTAGTTTTATAATATTAGTGACTTTTATAACATTTTCCTTTGGCCACAGAGTATCCCTTCTTAATGACATTGTACATATGACAATCTTACTAGGAACAAGATAATGGTGGGAGATACATAGACAGTGGCAATGTTGGTCGCACCTCCCTACTGATGTATAGGGGTACGTGCGATGAGCAACCAAGAGGAGAGAGGTGAATTGGTTATAGCCTAATTTAAAAAAAAAATTAACACAGAATAGATTAAACTTAAATAAGTAAACCTACTTAGTGAGATGCACAGCGGAATATAACAATAGAAACTACGAAACCAACTATCCTAACATGTATAGAATGAAGGTAGAAGATATGGATCAAACCATAAGATCACACAGGATTTATAGTGGTTCAGCAAACACACCCATGTGTGCGCCTACGTCCACTACCTAACACCCCGTGATGATTTCCACTACTTGTTTTCAGGTACAATCGTAAACCCCGCACATGGTTGTTTCCAGGGACAACACAAATCCCACCTCATTTCCGAGGACGAGACAACCCAGTGTGTATGCACGCACGGGCTACACACCCACAACGTGCTCACAACCCGAGCACACACACAGTGATATTTAGGGTTCTAAAAAGAACAAAAGAAAATGTGAATAGGAGGACAACAATCTAAACAAACAAGTATAGAATTCTCCGGTCACATAAGGTTGGCCTTATGGTCGTCTTTACACAACGATGTCTCAGTGTAGAGCTGACCTATGTAGAACGCTTCAGAACGGAGCCTTGCAAGTAGCGGCATCAAGTCCATGCCTTTTTGATGAAGAACAGCTTCTTAGATCTTCTGGATGATGGAGACTCATTCTTCATACTTCTACAGGTTTAGAGCATCTGTTGGCTCTTCCTAAGGCTAGCTTCACGAACCTCTCTTGAACTCTAGGGCACGAGATGATCTTTTGGAGGCATGTGGTACTCTTCCAAATCACAGGAAGATGTAGTATTTATAACCCCAAAGGATTCCTCAAGGTTTGGAAAGAGTTGGATCTTCATAGGACTCTGTTTAGGAAAGTCTGTATGCAGAAATGCCGGACTCAGTCGACCGAAATATTAATATCGATCATCTGATTTCTGCCTTAACTTCAACTGGAGCTTCGACTGACAAATCAACTGACAAATTGGCCGGCCAATCGGTCGTCCGATTCTGGAGAATCTGTCGTCCAATTTCTTGACTGTCCTAGTGCCAATCTATACTGGCTTGGTCGGTCGTCTGATTTTGTCAAAACAGTCGTCTGATTTTCTGCTTGGTCATCAAACGATTGGGCCTTGTTCTCCAATCGATCGGCCTTGTTCTTCAATCGATTGGGCTCCTTGTTCTTCAATCGATTGGACTTGACTTCATCAATCGATTGGTGCTTCACATAATTGGTCGACCGCTTCTTGAAAGTCGGTCGTCCGATTTCCTAATCTATCAACACCTTCAGAGCATGTGTCGACACCTCTTGATAATCGGTCGATCGATTTACTAAAGTCGGTCATCTGATTATGTCAGTTCTGTATTTCTTCTTTTCAGTTTTGTATTTTCTTTTTGTCCAAGTCTTGGGCTTTGCAATGTCTACTTCAAGTGCGACTTGTGCACACTTTTATTGCACACTTAACACCCAAATTAGACCCTCAAATCACATATAAATAATTCAAACACTTGGTCAAGAACATGAATTATACTTAGTGTTTTTGTGATTTTCTCAACATGAATTAAACTTACTATTTTTGTGATCATCAAAATCTACAAAGTACAACACCCCAAGCTACACGAAGGCCGGCAAAAGAGGGGGAATAAGGGGATATAAAAAATATATCGGTAGGAACCCCAAAATAGAGCGAACTCCACCTCCTAATCACACAAAACACAAGGGACTAAACCACACGAAGAATGAGCACCACCGGCAAGCGTCCATCCATGCAAACCAACCAAGAAACCCTCGAGCATAGAGAGGACAACCCAAAACCAAGCTCCATCTCCTCAAAATAGGAAAGAGAGGAGGAAATCGCTACCTGAAATTGGAGAGCCAAACTCATTGGGGACCTTCACATCGGAATGGTCATCTCCTCCTCGCTCCACGCCACTCCAACGCCACCATGGCACCTTGCTCAGCACCTCCAACTGGCCCAACACACCTAAGAAGAGGGGAGGGAGCTCTCCCACAGTGGAGAGGAGGAGAAGAAAGGAAAAAGAAGGAGAAAGAGGCATCGGCCAGCCTTAAGCCCTCAGACTGAGGACGCGATAGCATTGGCGTCACATTCTCAATAGAACGTGACAGTCAACACGTCGCCTTCTTAAAAGTTTCGACAGAACCTCTGACAAGTAGTCAGCCTCCATAACATGTGTCACTCCTACATGTGGTCCCAGGAGAACGCGACACCTGTTGCATCGTCACCTCACGCATGCGACCGGACACGTGACACATAAGCCAGAGACCAAACAAGAACGCGACACATGGACCGTCGCCTTCTAAATCAGAAGGTGACATGGGTCTCGTCGCTTTCAGAACGCGACTCATCGATCTGTCGCGATCCCACAACCAACGTAGGGGCAGACAAATTGGACCCCAAGAACCCAGGTTGTTACAATTAACGTAAAAGAATATATGTTTTAAAGTAAAATTTATTTATTTTAAATTAATTATTCACATGTCTTAAAGTAAAAGAGTATTTATGACATTTGAACATTTACTTTAAAATAAATTAACATTTACATTAAGTTATTACTTTAACATTACTTTAAGTTGGCAGTGATGGCGGCAAGTGGACAGCCGACGACGACCGTCGACAGCGACAGTTAGTGATCGGCTTCTTGCCAACGGTAGTGGCGGTCGGTGGCTGCGGTGAGCGGCTAGTGGCCGACTGGTCGGCGATGAGTTTAAAGTAAATGATTAAAAGATATAGAGTGATTATTTTACTGAGTTAAAATAAATGTTCCATTGACTTAAAGTTCAAATTCACTTTTCATTTAACATTAAAAAAGATATGTTAATGTTAAAGTAAATATTCTAGTGAGTCAAAGAAAATGATCTAAGGATATAAAGTGACTATTCTACTAAGTTAAAGTGAATGTTCCATTAACTTAAAGTTCACGTGACTATTCACTTAATGTTAAAGAAGAGATGTTTAACATTAAAGCAAATGTTCTAGTGAGTTAATTAAAGTAAGTGATTGAATGATATAAAGTAACTATTCTACTAAGTTAAAGTAAATGTTCTATTAACTTAAAATTCAAGTTTACTATTCACTTAATTTTAAAAATGTTAAAGAAGAGATGCTTAACTACAAAGTAATTTTTCTACTAAGTTAAAGTAAAATTTGAAGGATTTAAAGCAATTGTTCTACTAAGTTAAAGTAAATATCCATTTAACATTAAAGTAATTGTTCGACAATCGATGATGATCAGCGATCAGCCAGCCAACAGTAGTTGGTGGTCGACAGTGGTTGACGGCGACCAATAGTCCATGGTCAGTTGTTGGTTAGCAACAGTTGGTGGGCGACAACGGTTGAAGGCGGCAAACAGTCGACCGATAGTGGTAAGTGGTTGGTGGCAGCGGGGGTGGGGGGGCCTAATGGTCAGTGGCAGTGAGTGGTTGGCCGGCAACGGAGAGTGGTGGTGGTGGCTATTGGCTGCGGGATAAATGTACTAATTAATTTTAAATAAATACTATTTTATTTTAAATTAATATTAAAATAAATAAAGTACTAGTTTAAAATAAATATTAATTGACTTTGAAGTAATGTTAAGTAAAGTAATAGTTACTTTAAGAAATCCAAACATTTACTTTATAAAATTCATGTAAATATTTGTTTCAAAACATATATTATTTCAAAGAAACATAAACTACTTTAAATGATGTACTGATATTCTTTAAATCATATATACAGTTACTTTAAATCATATATACATTCACTTTAAAACATATACTATTTTACATGAAAAGTTTAAATAAGAAAGAGAGAAAAAGCATCTCATGAGAGATAAGTGCAAGGTAGGAATTAAAAAATGACTACGAGAGAGAGAGGGGAAAATATGCTTTAATGGCAAGTAAAATTCTTATCACTTCTACTCTAGCAACATGAGCATAAGTTTCGTCGTAGTCTATGCCCTCTTTCTGTGATTAGCCCTTAGCAACTAAACGAGCCTTGTTTCTAGTTATATTCCCTGATTCATTCATTTTATTTCTGAACACATATTTGATGCCAATAATTGGATGGTCATTGGGTCTAGAGACAAGTTCTCATACTTGATTTCGATGGAATTGGTTAAGTTCCTCTTACATGGCCATTATCTAAGATTCAACTTTTAAGGCATCACTGACAGACTTCAATTCAAATAGAGAAATAAAAGCTAAAAACTCGCATGGAACATTCTTACTCCCTATGAGAACTCTGCCAAGTGGATACCAATGACATTTTCTTTCAGATGATCCTTGGTAAATATCATTTCCTTTGATAGTTCGGAGTCTGGTTGATCTGTTATTTGTAGCTTTCCAATGGGAAGTCCATGCTCGTCATTTTCAGATCCTTCTTTGCATGGTTCATTTACAATGTCATCTTCACAAGAACATTTTTTTTCTCTCAAGTGTTTAGATTTATCAAATACAATATGTACAATTTATTCTATATAGAGTTCTTCTATTGAAAACACAATAGCCTTTGGGTTTAGAGACATACCTGAGAAATATACATTCATCACTTTTGGGGTCAAGCTTGCACAGATCATCTTTGCCATTGTTGAGTATAAAATATTTGCATCCAAATGACCATAAGTGACTGATGTTGGGCTTCTTGTATCTATAAAGTTCATAATGAGTTTTCTTTAGGATTGGTCTGATCATGGCTCGATTTATGATATAACATGTTGTACTAAGTGCCTCAGCCCAGAAGTATTTTGGTAAGGAATATTCTATGAGCATTGTCCTTGCCATATCCATGAGTGTGAGATTTTTCCTTTATGCTACCCTATTTTGTTGTGGTGTTCTAGGTGCAGAAAAGTTGTGTTCGATTCCCTCTTTGTTGTAGAATTTTTGAAATTTTCCTCCATGATCACTTCTTCTACTGACAATCTTAAACTTTTCATCTCTTTGAACCTTTTTGTTGAAGCTTATAACTACTTTGTGTAGGGGTTAAGAAAACCCAAGTTTATTTAACCAGGGATAGCTTAACACTATTTTAGGATTTAAAGGTTTCTGACTTGTCTTCAAGAAAATGAAACCATGTGAACCTTAATAGTCATCAACAATAACATAGCCATAATTTTTACCACCAAGCCGGTTGTTCTCATTGGACCAAACAAATCCATATGCAGTAGCTATAGTGGTTGTTGTGTTGTTACTCTGGAAGCTACTTCTAACATGCTTTCCCTTGATGCACGAACAACATACATATTTGCTTCTGAATTTAAGCTTTAGGAGTCCTTCCACTAGTTGATATTTCTAAAGCTTTTACATAATACATTGGCTAGCATGCCCAAGTCTTTTATGCCACAGTTCACTGATATCTTCTTTATGTGCTGACAAACATATATCTTGTTGCTTCAATTCATCCAAATAAATCACATACATATTGTGTTCTCTTTTGGCAGTGAACATAACTTCCTTTGAGCGAGGATAAGTGATCACACATTCTTCTGACTTGAAGTGGATGTCATGGCGTTTACGCATAATTGGCTTATGCTAATTAGGTTGTGCTTGAGCCCCTCTACATATAGTACTTTGTCAATGAGACTAATTTATTGTGTTCCTATTGATCCAATTCTAGCTACTTTGCCCTTGCCATTGTCACGTATGTAATAGTACCGCCAACTTTAGCTGATAAGGAGATAAATACTTGACGATCACCTGACATGTGCCCGGAGCACCCATTGTCTAAATATCGTGTGGTTCTGGTTGCTCCAACACCAACCTGCAAAGGAGTTACTTGAGATTTTTAGGTATCCAATCTTTCTTAGGTCCTTCACGATTAGTGTTATTGTTTGGTGCCTTCTTTATTACCCATATTTTAAATATTTTAAGATAGGTCTATTTATTGTGTCCAAGTTTTCCATAGTTTTGGCAGGGATCATTCACATTAATTTGTTCTTTAACAAATTTTTGCGTTGGATAAACTTCAGGATGTATTATTTTTTCTTCATTTTCAAGTGAAATATATCATATTCCCCCTTTTTTTTACGATTATGAGTTTGATTTTCTAATATCATTCTTAAAGTCTTTCTTCTTGTTGAGAATTTATTGACAGTGTTTTTTAATCGATTATTTTCTAGCATTAATCGGTTAATTGCATTGTTGTCATTTGTTTGATCCTTTTCAGTTCTGGACGATTATCCAATTTCTCTATAGGTTTTAGATTTATCTATTGTGAGACTATTAGTGCGTTTTAGTTGATTGTATTATGCAGTTAATTTGTTAGCTTCAGCCCAACTACATTCTTCTATAAGATTTTCTACTTTTTTATTTAATCGATTATTTTCTTTTGTGATATTTCTTACCTTTTCCATTAATCAATTATTTTCCTCAAGTGTTTTTGTGTGTTTGTTTTTTAAGTCTTTTAGTTCTTTGTGAGTTTTCTTAAAGTTTTCAAATAATTCTTTGAAATCATCTTCCAGAGTATAATCATCATCATTATCTACGAATGAATCATAAGATGAGTCAAATAATACCTAATCATTGTCCGCCATGAAGGCCAAGTTTGCCTTGTCTTCTTCTCCTTCTGATTCTATGTAGGATGGTTTCTCAGAGTCTTCATCTTCTTATGCTACCATCGCCTTTCGTCCTGATTGTCGTTTATATTTGTGAAATGTGTTTCTTCCTTTATTTTTGTTGTAGCCTTCTCTCTTTCTAGTTTGGGACAATCAAACTTCAAATGTCCGGTTGCTTGCACTCATACAAACCGCTTGACTTTTTCTAGGAGTTTCTTCCTTATTGAACCTTTTTCTGTCAAATCTTGATGTGACGATTTTGTCCTTCTTTTCTGTAGAATCCTTTGAAGCCTTCTAGATAATATTGTCAGTTCATCTTCTTCATTTGGAGATGTTTGACCTGATTCTTCTTTTGAGCCGCTTTCTTCTTTACTGACTTGAAGGGCATTTATTTTTCTTTTAGATGTGCCTTCATCTTATTGAATCATGTGACACTCATGTGCCATAAGTGATCTAATCAACTCTTCTACAAATAGCCATTTTAGATCTTTTGCTTAGTCAATAATCATCACCTTAGTGTCCACAAAGGCAGGAAGAGAACAAAGTAATTTTCAAATCATATCATAGGTGGTGAGAGTCTTACCTAGTGCTACCAAATCATTTGTGATGTCTGTGAATCTTCCATACATTCAGAGATGGTTTATCTAGGTTCCATTTTGAATTTCTCATATTTGGCGATCAAAATATCCACTTTTTTTTCTTTGACATTATCTGTGCCTTCGTGGGTTAAGGTGAGCTTATCCCATATTTCTTTGGCACTGTTGCAGGTAGAAACACGATTGAATTATTTTTTTGAGATGGCACAGCAGAGAATGTTTCTCGCTTTGGCATTCAAGGACAATTTTTCTTTGTCTTCCTTGGAGAATTCTGAAGTTCCTTCTTTGAGGGTGACTTTTATATCTCCCTTTGTGATTACATTCCACAGGTCATAGTTTTGACCCTATAGAAACACTTCCATACGAGTTTTCCAGTAAGCAAAATTTGTTCCATCAAAGAGAGGTAGTCTATTAATAGAGTGTCCTTCACCATTAGTGTTGTCCATAGCTTAAATCTTTTCTCTCTGGTCATAAGACCTCGAAAATATGAGAGACGTGACTCTGATGCCACGTGTTTCCCAAGCTATGAAGACCTAGAGGGAGGTGAATAGGTCCTAATTATGGTATTAAATTATATTTGTTGATTTAGTAAGTTATAAATCTTATCTACCTAAACAAGAAACTTCACAATTAAGATTTGTTGGTATACAGAAATCAAATGAAGTGATTAGAGATGCAAACCACCACGGTAAAGATAAGCAAACACACAAGCACACACTACACCACGATTTATCCTGGTTCGGTGTTGATCCACTCAACATCTACGTCTAGTCCTCAAGGGTAAACACCTTGAGATTTCCACTAACCAGCTGAAGCCTCAGCCAAACAATACACACACTGGATGCCGACCTCCAGTTGGTTCACCAACATCTGAACTCTTCAGGTCTTTTCCGTCATAGGAGGAAACACCCAAGATACAGATGTCTCTCGTTGGTCACAACACCTACTGCAGTGCAGTCAATAAGACGCTTGAACACCAGATATTCACCTTCTACCCAAAGGTGGAACTACTCTTAACAAGAGTAAGCGGTGCCTAGAAGAATGTCTACAACTAGACATAAAATGGCATAGAGTGAAAGCACAATAAAGAGCCCTAGAACAAAGATGACACAAAGTTGAATGTGGTTGGGCCTCTAATGCTCAACAGAATGATTTCTTAAATGATGAGTAGCTGAGTAGCACAAGCTTCTATTTCTCTAGGTGAAGCCCTCTTCAATGAGCAGTTGATCAGTATGCTAGAAGAAGTTGGAAGACGTTGAATGCTAGTGTAAAGAGCTTCCTTCGGTGTGCTACGAATCTTGAATTCTCAGAGTGTTTTTCTAGGCTTTTTCTCTCTTGTTGTTTTCATATTACACAACTCTGGGATTTATACATGAAATCCATTTTCTTAATGTTACACACATACAAGTGTACGTTAGGCACAACACCAGATAGCTATTCGTTGAATCTTCTATTATACGAGAATGATAAGGTGTAGGCGATACTTTTCTAGTCCACGTTTTCTTATTTAGTATAAGCCTCGTACAGTACGTCGTATGCAATAAATGGTCCTACAAAAAGATTTTTCTATCTGGACAGACCAGTACTTCTGTCAGATGTACTTTAGGCATGACGTTAGAGTAAACAGTAAACAAAGTGTTTCACGTTCAGAAGATTGACACGTGTAAAGGTGCTTTTCATAATTTGGATATACATTAAATGTGTATCATGTTCACGTTAGTAAGATGGTGATATGTAAGCTATCAAACAAATGTTCTTTATAATGTCAAGCAAACACATCATAAGCAATATTTAATCTTTTTGTGTAGAGCAGATATTACAAAGTCATGTCATCAAATACAAAATAATTGATTATTTATTGTACATGACCAGGAAATAATCGATTTATCTGGTTGGCAAATTAATTGGTTATTTTGTGACATATAGATGGGATAATCGATTATTTCAAAGTTCAAACATATACACAATTATTTTAGTAAGCAAAACATTACTCATTAATAGATCATCTAATTGAATATAGTTTTGTTAATCATACAAAATATAAGGAGGGTGTGCAACAAGTCCAAGTACATTTTGCACATATTAACTTTTAGTCCTTACTTTTTCGGGATCCGCACTAGAGGTCCCTGGCAGACAGCTTCCATCAGGTTGTTGACAGACCATTTTTCTCATTTCTCATTTTACTCTTTCACATAATTAATGTATTTCTAACTATCAGGAATGGAGGGTCATTACATTCATACTTTAACTAATTTCTTCATTTATTTTAACCACTTTCTTCTTCTACTTTAACTAAGTTTTTCTTATACTTTAGCTTATTAGTATTACTTCTACTATTTATAAGCTAACATTTTAATTTATGTTAATCACTCTTCTAACACTTTTATGTCAGGATGATAAGATATAGATGGTCACTGCATTCATACTTTAATTGATTTCTTTGTCTAATTTAATTGGTTCAAGTAGAAGATGAAACAAGTTCAAGTAAAAAAAAAACACGTTAAGTAAGAAAAAGAAACTGGTTAAAGTAGGCAAGAAAAACAGTTAAATTAGAAGTGAAAATCTATTAAAGAAGAAGAAGAAACTACTTAAAGTATAAAATCAGCAGCCATACATGCTTGATGGTAAGTATACGACATGACTTATCTGTTTGATAATCAGATAACCCCTGATAAAGTAAATTTAACAGCTCATGTAAATGTTTTGTCAATTTAGAAATACATGTAGGTTACCCACAACTTATCTAGATTCATCCTTGGTAAGTCTAGATAAATTAACAGAGGTAGAACCCCTGCTAAAGTTAATAGAGAGTTATCAATGGTTATCATATTTTTGCGTCAAAGTAAAAAAGATGTTAACCCCTGTTAACTTATCTGTACTTACCTTATTTATAGAAGGTTTATCTTGTTGCCAAATAAGTCCAAAATCTAAATTTGAAGTTATTAAAATAAGAATTTAAGATCATTTAAAGTATGTGTGACAGTGAAGTTAAAGTGTGTGAGACTTAAAATAACTATTATTAACTTTTAAAGTATGACTATTGCATCAATAAAGTGTTACATATTTGTAGTTAAATTAGAAGAGAAATCTAGTTAAAGTATAAGAACATATAATAAGAATGCAAAGAATAGATTAAAGTAAATGAACAACATGGTTAAAGTAGACGAAAAAATTAGTTAAAATATGAACATAGTGGCCATTCAATTAAAGTATATGAAAATATGGTTAAAGTATATGAAAAAATCAGTTAAAGTATACGAAGAAGCCAATTAAAGTATGAATATAGTGGTCATTCATACCTAATGGTAAGTAAACAACATACTTAAAGTCTAAGTTCGAAAGCGTTAAAATAAGAGTTTATGATTGTTAAAATATGTGACGGTAAGTTAAAATATGAGACTTAAAGTAACTATTATTCGCTTTTAAAGTTCGACCATTGCATCAATTAAAGTGTTATATCTCTATGGTTAAAGTATAAGAGGAATTCGGTTAAATATAAGAATAGAGAATAAAAAACGTAAAAAATAAGTACACGAAAATTTTGGTTAAAGTATACAAAGAATCAGTTAAAATATAAGAATAAATAAGTTAAAGTAAGAATGTAATGACTATCCATACTTGATGGTAAGAAATATATTTATTATATGGAAGGGTAAAACAGAAAATAAAAAAAGATCTGTCAATAAAGAACTGATTGATAAAGCCTCCAAAGAGAGGGTCTGACTAACACATCTTTTTTTGATAGAGATCAGAAAATAAATGAGTAAATTAATTAACAGTTTTTTACTGTAATAGAAGAAGTTTTTGTTGTAATAGAGTTTAATGTATACTGTAACAAGAAATAATACTTATTGTAATAACTCTATTTTGGACTAAAAAATAAATAAATTAATTAATAGTCTCTGATTATAATAGAAGATGTCTTTGTTGTAACAGGACTTAACGTATGCTGTAAAAGATGATAACACTTATTGTAATGAGTTATAATTCTATCAAAGACTAAAAAATAAGTCGAATATATAATATAGATTTTTAATTAATTAATTAATTAATTATTATGTTGGAGACATGATGCGGGGCCGGGGGACACAGGGGGGCAACCCCGCGACCACGAGAGAGGCCTGGTCCAACCACCGGCAGCCGGGTGGAACACGCGTATTCTATTCTCCCTCACCGTTTTAGAATTGGGCTAGCGGAATACCGGAATGGGAGCGGGCAGGGCCTGGAGATGCAGGTGAAGGAGGAGCTCCTCGGCGGCGGGGGCGACGACGAGGCCGCCGTGTCCGCCCAGCCCCCGCCGCATCCGCAGGATGCCGAGGCCGTGGGGGAGATGGTGACGTCCCTCAACCGGCGGAGAATGTACCGCGAGGTGACCCTGGCCCTCCGCTCCGCCCTCCGGGACGCCGTGGCGGAGTTCTCCTTCCTCAGACTCCGGGGGCTTCGCAACCTCCTCAAATCTCTCCAGTCCGTCGCAGGCAACGATGCCGCCATCCCCCTCTTCCTCCAGTCCCAGTCCATCCCTGAGCTCCAAGGTTCTTTCTCTCTCTCTCTCTCTCTCACACACACACACAAGATTGTGTTTCTAGCTTAATGCTCCGATTTTCACAATGTGTCAAAGACCGGAAATTGGTGGAAGCAATGGAGAGCGTTACTTTTCTTATTTTCATGTATTGATGTGGTTGCAGGAGGAAGGTGGATAATTATAATGCTGCTAATTTTCATGTTATGTTGTTTTAGACCTCTGATATACCTGCTTCTACTTCATTCACTAGATGTTGTCGATGGGTAGCCAAGGGAATTCTGTTTCTTGAAGTCCAGTGTGCAAAAGGTTCATTAATAGTTGCTTGAGTAATGAATTTCCATGTTATCCCGTGTCGCACAAAGTCTTTGTTATGCTTGTGGGGTAGATGGGGAACCTGGTGACTATATATAGGGAAGAGAGAGGGACATCTGTTGTAACATGTAGATGGTTTGAACACCTGGCTGCAGTTTCACTACAGAAATGGCTATATGTCAATCTCAGATTCAAATCTAAAATTAATTTCGAGTTCAAATTTGTTTCCTTGGAATGTTCTTGACATAGTAGATATGATTGTGTAACTCTGCTTTGCCTTTCTATTGACAATAGCCAAGCCCGACAATAGAGTCATCTTCCTTGATTCCTATGAGATAGAACCTGCTGAAGTATCAAAACACAATCATTAACCCCTCTACTGCTCTAATGCAGGACTTGTCTGTCTCCAGTCTAGAAATTGCACCATCTTTACTTTCTCTTGCATGAACCACAAATGAGATTGGTCTAATGATAGATTGTCTTCTTTGGTAAGCATTGCCCTCCACCACCACCAGAAATGTCTCTAACATAACTTGGGCATCCACTAATCTTAGATTATCCACATACGTCATATGATCTATCACCCTCAGTTTATTGCATAGATATAGGGTCACCTGCTCTAGTTGACCCAACATACCGTCAGTTTGTTAATTTTTCCTTACTGTATCACCATTTCTAAAAGTTTTATTAACTCTTCTTATGTTCCCATGAGGCCATCAGATCAATAATCAAATTCTGTTCACTCTCCAGATGGTCACATCACCAATGTAACCTATCTCGCAGACATCCTCTTGCCACTGGATATGATTGGAAATCACTTCTTTCCACTTGGAATAGGTGATCCTCAAAACCTTCTGAATCTCCTGATGTCCTCTAGGGGAACTGAGATCAAGAACTTGCATTCCCTGATTGATCCAACTTCTGCAGGAACCATTGTACTCCACCTGATCTCAAGAGATTCATCTAAACAGATTGCCTTGGTCCTTGGTAAAATGAAATTGACTGTGCTTTAAACATCATATGCCACAGTTTTTGTAGGACTTCTTTTTTCCTTTTTAACCACAGTTTTGGCCTCTAGTCCCATTCATGTCTGTCTTGATTATTCAATAAAAATGAATGATCTTATGTTTCCTGTTACTCTTGTTGGATTCTGACATCCTTAACCTTTATTCCATCAGTTTACTTTTTAGCTGCATGTTACATTAGTTTAGTACTTAGCTTCTTAACATATCATGTCTTAATTATTTTTCCCTAGTGTGTTATTTCTCATTACACAATTGTCAGCAACTAACTGAACTCTACGGTTTCTAATAGTGGTTCCAGTTCTATTTCAAAGTACTTTGAGGCAATCGAAAGATAAGTTCATGTTGAACTTGGATCATATATTTGGAGTGGAACCTTTGAAGATAAATAGTCCAGCAACAGATTCTGAAGTTGCCCTTGCCCTCAGGGTTCTGGAAGGATGTTGTCTGCTTCATAGAGAAAGCAGAGATTTGGCTCACCAGCACAAAGCAATAAAGGTAGAGAACATGTATATATTGTTTTATCAACCTTTAGATTCAATTGATAAATATGTGTGTGGTATTATTTGCTGTGTAATGTGTGTTTGAGACAGATACGTACCCTTTCTTTCTTTTTCCTTTTTTTTTTTTGAAAGTGGGTAGTACCGCATGTATATATTGAGAAAGAGAATGAGAATGCACAAGTATAGGTGTGTCAAAAACTCAAGAAAAGGCCAACACCCAGCACCTATAGATCAAAAATTCCAAGGCGGTGTAAAAGACTTTAGTCTCCCAAGGTGCCAAAAATAGGAGACATCGAATGGTTTACATTAGACACTAGACAGGATACCCACCCACACCTTGACCCTGTCCCAGACAAAATGAATCAGCGTCTCCTCAAGACAGGATTCCCTCCTGAAGACACGATGGTTCCGTTTTCCCACACCGCCCAAAGTGTGGCATGGAGGGTTAGCCACCACATGATCCTGTCCGCTTACCTAACCCTTTGTTGTTCTTGTTGAATTGAAAAACAATGTGATCGATCGCAGCATTCTTCTGCTTGAATGGAACTACCTCTGAGTCTGATATTTTTTTCCATTTATATTCTCATTTTACTGGCTACTTTCTATACTGTAATTAAAACTACTATTTCTTTTTATTGATTTTCTAGGTTTCTGGTTTACTTTCTGCCTAACACACATTCACCTATAGGACCCTAGTGCTCTTATATGTAATTCATTCTTATTGTATGGTTTTCTGAAAATACCCTCCTTTTTTTTAAGTGAGTAGTACCACAAGTATATATTAACTAGAAAAGAGAATGTACAAGTGGGCCAAAACCCAAAAAGAGACCACCCCGAAAACACCTATACATCAAGAGCACACCAAGATGGTGTAAAATTTTTAATCTCCCAAACAACCAAAAAGAGGAGATATAGATGAAATGACATTGGAAATCTGTTGCCCACTCCTTGACCCTATCCCAAACAAAATGTAGCAAAGTTTCCTCCGTGCGTGACTTCCTTCTAAAGATATGATGGTTGCGCTCCCTCCACATCACCCATAATGTGGCATGAAGGATGAGCCACCAAACTGACCTGTCTGGCTTGAGGGGCCAGGGCCTATCCTAATCCCAAAGAAAAGAAGAAACATCACCCTGCAAGATGATAGAACATCTAGTTCTCCGAGCAATCCCCCTCCACATCCCCTGAGAATAGGAGCATCCTACAAAAAAGTGATCCAACGATTCCTCCTCGGTGCCACAAAGAAAGTAGGTGGGGTTCAAGTCCGGCAAGAAACGGGTCAGTCTGTCCCTAGTGGGAAGCCTCCTACGGCCTATGGGAAATTCTCCAGGCCAAAATCTTAACCTTGAGAGGATTGGTCAGCCTCCACACTTCCTGGAGAAAACCAAATCACATGCCCCCATCCGAGCAAAATTCATAGGCTGATTTGACTGAGAAAGTGCCTTTTTCCCCCATCTCCAAATCCAAGAACCCTCCCCATCTTGCAGGTGAAAAGATAGAAGCAAACTCAGGAGCTGTTCCATCTCCCCCTGATCAAAGCCACCCCTAAAAGTTGGGCCCAGGAGCCACCTAGGACTTGTTGGTTAAAAGCTTGTGCCACTTAACCATTGGGAGCTGCCAAAATAGCATAGAGGGGAGGGAACAAGGACTCCAAACTGAAGTCACCACACCATCTATCCTCCCAAAATAGGCACTCATGACCATCTCCCAACTTCACTTGGATCCCATCAGCAATAAGGTCCCTGTAGGAGGAGATATCCTGTCAAAGAAGGAAGGTTCTGTGGCGGGGGGAGAGCTAGGTCCCAAACTCCAGAGGAGAAAAAGTAGCAGCATGTAATCCCCTCGGACCCTAAATCCTCTTCCTCATTACCCAACTCCAAAGCCATTTGCACAGGAGAGCAAAATTGAAGTTTTTGACTTTCTTCAGCCCTAGGCCTCCTTGCTTATTGGAGGTGGTAATCTTACCCCAAAAAATGTCATGTCACCCTCTGCACTTGTCCCCAGAACCATGCCCAAAGAATTTGCTCTAGATTGATTGAAGCTTCCAAGCCACGAAGCTTGGAATGCAGAACATAAAGAGAAAAGAGGTAGAAAGACTATCCAAGATTGAGCTGCACAAAGTGAGACGACTCCCATATGATAACAATCTTGCCTTTCAATTTGCCAACCTAGACTCGTACCACTGAATAATGGGGCGCCAATCATTATAGTGGAGGGTCCCTGGGGAAAGTGGGAGGCTTAGGTATGAGATAGGAAGCCGCCCTCCATATAGGTCTCTCCTCCATTTTCACCCAAACTAAGAGACTTTTATAGAAATTAACCTTCAAACTAGCGACCTCCTCCAATAGCTCCAACAAAAGTCTCGCCATAGCATAGGACCCCCACATCCTCTAGGAGCAAAATAGTATCATCAGCATACTAAAGATGAGAGAGCGAGGGGCCATCTCTACTCACCTGAAAGCAAGGTTTGTCGTACCGTCTGGATCGGCCGTGCCGCATTCTCCGTGGAAGGTACGGTACGGTACCGTACCGTACTGCTGAGATACGGTGGGAAAATGGCTTGTTTGATTTGTTTTTTTTTTAGTTTTGTGACTTGATGAATTTTAAAATGAACAAACTTCAAAAGAAAACTCTCCATCCAAACTCAAGATAGACTTTCCATCTCTTTTCATATATGCACCATTTCTCTCTCCCCTTTCTCTCTCATATCTTCTAGAACTATCAGGGATATCACGCCTTCTACAGTCTGAAAGGGGTTGTATGCTCACGATCTTCATCAAAGTTGTTCTATTCTTTTCAGCTTCGTCCTCGAAGTGGAATCACCTCAATGGTGGTCTATGTCGAAAGTTATAGTAGATTATTCTTCACATTCTCTCTCATATCATGAATATATATATATAGAGTAATGCTATGGTGCGGCCGTGCGCCCGGCCGCACCATAGCGACAAGATCCAACGGGTCGCGATGCGGTGGATCTTGATCCGCCGTTGCGCCGCCTACGGCCTGCGCGCAATGCATCGCGGGCCGTTGATCTTGATCCAACGGCCACCGCTATGGTGCGGCCGGGCGCCCGGCCGACATAGCATTTATATATATATATATATTATCATGCTTTCCACATCTCAAACGAGGGTATATCTCTTCGAGACTTCTTCATGAAAGTTGTTCCCCAACTTTCTCTACAAGCTCCAACTAGAATCACATCAAATGAATGTCTGTGCTTAAAGATACAATGGATTATTTTTGACCTTCTCTCTCATATCGCGATCCAAACTAATAATGAGTGCGGCCTCTCTACAGCCTGAACGAGGATGATCTAATTTTGGGCTCTTTATGAAAGTTGTTCATAATATGACCAATGTATTCCATTAGATCAACACCAAGAATCCGAAAACATAAATAAACTATAACGTCTTAAAATGTATAATAAAATATTAATATGACACTAAGAAATTAAAAGAGAGTAAATTATACGTAAGACATGATCACTTATATAAAACATAATTATCTTTCATTTTAGAATATTTTCATATTATTAATATAATTCTGGTACTATCTTTTATTGTGTGCACTTCAACGAGACGACATTCAGTTCCAAAAATAAAGTCAAATCTGAAGTCATCATAATTATTAGAAAAATACATTAATTTTAAAAATATAAAATATCAGAAATTATTGATGCATAGATGTTGAGATTAAGTCGACCTAATGATTTTTGAGATAATTTTTACTTGACAAAAAAATATTTTAAAAATTAAACTATAATTACTATAATTTATATCATCTCTTAATTAGTTTATGTTTAAAATTTCATCTCAATTAGACACAATTTAGACCTCTTAAGTGCACACATGGGTTTGTCGCGGTACGGCGAACCCTCTGTGTACTTCAACGGGACGATATTTAGTTTCAAAAATAAAGTCAAATCTGAAGTCATCATAATTACTAGAAAATGTACTGATTCTAAAAATATAATATCATGAGTTATTGATGCATAGATGTTGAGATTAAGTCGACCTAATGATTTGGGACAATTTTTACTTGACAAAAAATTAATTTTAAAAAATTAACTAAATTACTATAATTTTATCATCTATTAATTAACTTAGTTTGAAATTTCATCTCAATTAGACACCATTAGATCCCTTAGATGTTGAGATTAAGTTGATCTAATGATTTTTGGGATAATTTTTATTGACAAGAAATTAATTTTAAAAATTAAACTAAAATTACTATAATTTGTATCATCTCTTAATTAGCTTATGTTTAAATTTTCATCTCAATTAGACACCATATAGACCCTTAAATACACCGGATTGTGAGAGGGAAGTTAAAAAAAAAAAGGCCTGCCACGGACCGGACCATACCGGTCCGTGGCAAACCGTGCCGCTGCACGCCCGGGTCGGGGGACCCGATGAGCCATGGGACGGTGCGGTTTGGCCAAACCGGCCAACCATGCCTGAAAGCCACTAATCAGATCAAAAGTCACAAACAGAAGGGGGGAGAGTGGCTCCCTTTGACACAAATCCGGCCGCCACTGTGGAGCCATGATGTCATCTTCACATTAATGAGAACAACGAAGAAAGTTGAAGTGACATAAGTTCTAACCCACACAATCCAAGTGGTCCCAAACCCCATCCTCTGCAGGACATCAAAGAGACAGTACCAGTTGATCCTCTCATAAGTTTTCTCAAAATCTAGCTTCAGAACACTTCTTTCCTCCTCTGTCACTTAAAAGCATGGATCCCCTCCTTGTCTCATAGAGTTATGGGGACCCCGTCCAGCACCACCTTCCCACAGTGGAGCTCCCATCTCTGTAACTTGAGGACTGCCTTCCCAGCTCGAATCACCTAAAATCACCCCCATCTCCTGAGCTTTGGCAGCGTCTTCCTCGAACTGATCCAGTGCTAGGAAGCAACCACATGTCGTCTATGTGACCCGCCATCCTCCTTCCACCGCTTCCACAAGCCGCTGTTGAAGAACCTTTGCCTGCATCGAGCCTTCCAAGACGGTCACCGTGAGGCTTCTCGACAGCCCCCACATCTTGGTCTAAAGCTGGTCCACCAGAAAGACCCCATTCTCCTCTCCATACGAAGCCACTCGCAAAGACCACTCCCTTTGACTACGGAAGCCAAGTTATGTTGCCGGTGGCGGAGGGGACATCGGACAGAAGCACCTGATCCGGCTTCTATGACCACACCGGAAGCAGGTCGGCAGGAAGGTGCCGGCAGGGTACCCCCCCGGGATGGAACGAGGGACCCAAACCTCAGAGCTTCTCTCTCTAGAAAGTCTAAGTCTAGAAACAGAACCTTAAGTGAACAATCCAGATCCTCTGCAAATAGCCAAATACCCTACTTACAGGTTTATTTGCAGAATTTCCCTCTTATTTTCGTATTGGTTTTAATAACCCAGTTACATTAATATAGTGTCAAAGAACATTTTCCATTAACATGCATTTAGGTGCTGAGAGTATTCCATTCTCATCCATGAATTAAGTTTTCGGATGAACATACACTTGTAGAAAGGAGACTTTTCACTGGCACATGATACCAGAGAGTCAGGGAAGAGATAAAGAGCTAGAAAGATGAAGAGGAAGAAAGAGTTTGTGAGAGATTAAGCATAGATGGACTTTTTTCAAATTTAAAGATTAGCCAGGTTAAATAATAGATTTTATTCAAATACTAAATAATAATGGCAAGAGTTTTTTTCAAGTTTGCAATGTAGCTGGTTATTAAAAATAATGTTAAAAAAAGGGAGAATCTGCAAGTAATTTTAAGCTGTGTATTTTTGCAAAAAAAAAACCCTTCATTTTATCTATTTAATTACCCATCAAGCTAGTCAAAATTGGACATCTTTGAAATCAGACATGCTCGTTTTTTCCTTGATCTACTGCAATATTTAAAAGGTACTCTTTAATCTTATCTAGATTATTAGATTTCATTCTTTCAGTTAATACGCCAGCTATGGATTTGTTTAAAGGTTTTTTTATGTTTAAATATCCTTTTGGCTCTCTCCCGTTTGTTGAAACTTGTAAGATGGTTCTCTCTCTTTGTTCTGCAGTGCAGTTTATCCTTTTTACTAGGGGACATTATAGGCTACAATTTTTCCCCGTTTCTGAAAGGTCATACAAGGAGAGAGGTTGAGTTGCAAATGTAGTTGAATAGAATGGAATCTCCTGGTTCTGGTATTTGATAACTCAGTTGCAATAAATAAATAAATTCTAGGTCTTTCTCTCTCAGAGCTTCTATACTGAATCAAATGCTCTGCCATAACATCCTTGCGAACTTTGACAAATGCAGGTGCTTGTAAATATACTGTCAACTAGAGGAACTCTGGAACAAGGAGCATGTCTGGATGCTATTATAGCATTAATGCTTGATTCTTTTTTAAACCAAATGGTATGCTGTCTTCTCATTGTCATAATCATTTCAATTACAAATGTTAATTCTCCATAAAGACTATTTCTTGTTTCCTCTAAGTTACTTGGTTTCACAGGTTCTCTTTCAACAATACTTATTCCCATTGCAGATTCGTCTACTCAATTTTATCCAGAAATAACTTATTTTTACATTATTGTCTCTGTGACTGATAAGTTCCCTCTAATATCAAGTTCATCTCTTTTATTCCCATTTTGACATCTCTTTTGGAGCTGTACGAGTTTAATGTGTAGTTTGAGAAGGCAGTTTTTTAATCCATTAAAGTTATTCCTTGCCTCCCATTGAAATAGGGCATTTCTCTCTGAAGTTACCTTGGCCAGACCCCTGGACCTCTTGCAGAGGGTTGATATTGGGAAGGACAGCTGGATTGAAGACTTCTGCCAGATCCTTGGATTGTTTGTTTGGTCGTAGCTGTCCAGTTTTGATGAGGCATAAGATAACTATGCAGGGGGCTGGCCTAGTGGCTGGGCGCCCAGAAGCACACCAAGTTGGCAGGGGATCGAGGTTGCGCTTCGGCGTGTTGAGGTTTAAAAGGGTAAATAAAAGATGGAGCCCGTGGCGCTCCAAGAGGTTTATTTCGGAGGTTTTCTGGGTCTCGAACCCAGGTTATTTCTGGTAAGTAGGGTGGTGGTTTAAACTATCACACCGAAGTACAAAAAAAAAAAAACTATGCGATGGTGCTTCTACCTGGAAGAATCCTTGTTGGAATCCTTAGTCAAGTTGTGTTTATCGCTTGGGTAAATGTATCCTCTCCAGCAAATGTCGACTACATTTCTTTAATCTAAGGCATCTAATCTTGTCTTCTCATTTTGCCTCAAGTGGAAGAACTGAGATTTCTTGGAAATCTCATGGTCTCAACTGTTGGGTGTACCTAGCGGACTCCCAGGCTGTTTCCTGTGCAGGTGGGACCTATTAGGATCATTGATGATCCTTCTCTTACCTGTACAAATTAAACATTTCTTGTCAAACTGGTGATTATGGTCATTTTAGGACATTTTCTCGATGCCAGTGCTAATCAAAGTTGCCAAAGGGACACTAAGCAAAATTTCCAAAGGCTCAAAGCATGGATATGAACATCAACCTCCACTCTCATGTGGGCCGTGCAGACTATTGATCATGTTTGGTGCTGTGCTTGTGGATTTGGATGTGGATGTCGTTGCTTTCTAACATGGTGCTCTTTATTCTCTCATGTTCTGTCCATGTCAACAAATCACATGGCAGGCCCTTTGTACTTCTAACTTTAAACAGGAAGAGGGCATTAATGTCCATTATCCATTGTGAACAGATGAAGTATGAGCTTTTAAGATCTTGGACTCAACCAGATCCACCGTCTTCCATGATTGATTACCATGGCTGCTAGTCCTCTTCCCAGAAGTCAGTCCCAAATTAAGTGTCCAGAACTTAATAGACTTTATAGAGAGCCATGGTTTGCAGAAGGTCCAGACTGATCACCAGCCTGATACAGATCTGAGATGCCCCCTACCGCTCCAGTTCAGCCTGTTCTTGGACCAGACTGAATGGTCCTTTATAAAATAGAAAGAAATGTAATAGAAAGGATAAAGCATAGAATTGAGTTAGAAATTTGGAAAATGGAATAAAGTAAGACTTCGTAATGTAGATAGTCATATCGTTGATTAGGATTTTTTTTACATGTCTTGTTGACTTGATCTAGTGAAATTACAGTTTCATTTCTTTGCATATGTACCCTCTTAAATGAAACTTTATGTGAAGATGCATCCTGCATTGACATTTGCATTAATACCCCTCTCAGAGATATATTTGCATGTGAAATCCTGCCATAATCATCTGTCAGAAAAGTATGGAATTTACTTCAAATATTACTTTAGCATCTGTTTGAAAAGTATGCATATATTTGCATGAGAGATCCTGCCATAACCTTTCCATAACATATTAAGATCCATGTAAGCATATCGCTCTAAGAGGGGTGTCGATGTAAATGCAAATACATGATGGATTATCGTGTAATTTTTATTTAAGAGGGCTACATATTCAGAAAAGGGCCTCCATTGCAGTTTAACCATCATTTTGAGTCCTAATGACTTGTTTAACATTTTACCCTTCTTTCTATGCCTTAATATATAAGGGAACCTGTGGAAACTGGCCCCCGAGACAAGTGAACTGGTCCTGTCCCATCGAATCTGAACTGGATCAGATCCAGCTCCCACTAATTCAGGAAGTGATTCCAGTTCTGCCAACCTTGAGTGGAACACACTGCTGCGCAGTGCTCCTGGCTGTCCAATGGCCCAGTGTTACTTCTACCACCTTGGCTCCACCGAATTGCTGCCACCTTACCCATCCCTTGATCTTCCATCTTGCTCCCATTCTCTCACTGATCTCTTTCGGCCTTTGTACATCTAGTTTTGATGAATTGCTGATTTTGTCGATTTCTTAAAGGTGATAAGGCTATGTTTTTCTGTACATGATATTGAAATGGCAATGGCTGTTTTGACGAAGTTGTCTACAAGTGCAATCTAATTCTGACTTTTGAGCCCTTGTGAAGTTCTAATGGCCATTCTTGTACAAATTCTCTGTTCATGGTTGAAAGGGGGCATTTTAATTTAAAAAAATGTAGTCACGTAGTGTCAAAAGTGATGTTAACATGTTCAAGAAAAAGACACTTCACATCCTCCTTACAAAAGAAGAAAAAAAAAAGGAATTGGTCAAATTGCTCTCATGCACTAAACCTGGTGCTTAGTTCACCGTGCATTGACATATATTTAATTACCGTCCTTTAGAATTTGGCCTGTCTGATGATGCACTAGACTTATTGGTCCAGGACTTCGAAGCATGCCGAGGCATTGATAAAATTGCAGAACTTATGAAAGATGAGCAGGTGGATGAATCAATAAGGTATCTTTTGTGTTACTTTACTGCAGTGTTCTCTGTTGCTTTTGCTATTTATATGCAACCTTAGGTTGTACGTTCTGTATTTCCCGAAAAGTCAGTACCTTTATTAAATGCTTGTTCTTCCGTTTGTTTCACTTTCTGGCCTACTAGGCAAGACACCAGATGAGACCTTGATTACTTTAGAAGAGTCACAACCTGCTGATCTGAATTGAATCGGTTGATCTTAATCATGTTTTTGGACAGATTTTAGTCCTGAATACTGGTCATTTGGGTATCAATTATTTTTAATGTTAGGAGGCTCCTCATTATGATTATCCCTTTCTAAAATGTAGAATATTAATAAAATTTGCACAGTTTTTTTATGAAAGTGGTGAGGGATGGGTTTATGTACTTCAATTACAATACTAACTTATTCTCTCGAACTAACTGATAAATGACAATAAGATGCACGGTCCCTCAATTTTGAAGTGTGCCGGACATTGGTAGTTGAAACACTACCACTAGGTTTGGCATACACAATATTAAATGAGGTTTTGATGCACCACTTCCTCATTTTCAAATGTTGGAATATTGGTAGTTGAAAAGGGACCACTAGGAGGCACTCCCCCTCCCGGCAGGGTTACTAAGCATCTTGAGTGCATGTGGAAGTTGGAACAACTATCATGTGGATGGAGCACCAACCGGACACTGCTCCTCTAGCACGGGGAGGGATCCAACATAGGATCCCAACAATTAATATAGTGCTTGTAGAGGGGGAATTTCGTCGTTAGGGCCCAAAAGCTGAAAACAGCCCCAAAAAAGTTAAGGGCGCCCCATGTAAGGCGACGGCCTGGCTTCCAGCCGGCAGGACATAAACATTGGGCCTCATGGCCGCACCCAGAAAGCGCCGCCAGGCCCATGTGACACCCTGACAAGAGAAGAAACCCCTCCCGGCCATAAAGTCGGGATGTGGTGCTCCCCGGTGGAACGATAGGCACTTGGGGGTCATCCCCAAAAGGCATGGGCACGCAGGGTTCCCAGGCGGTAGTCAGGACTCTAAACACGGCTGTGCACAGACCGCTGGATTCCCAGTCTTTGGATATCTCGTCCCCTGGGACGAGGCGGGGGCAATGGCCGGCATCTGGGGAAACTGCCGCTTAGGGAGTCGTGATGAGAAATGCTCGGGCCCCCGAGCAATATGATGTTAGCCCACCCCCAGGAGTAGGGCTGTTCACTATTTGGTCCAACCCGAAGAACCGACCCGACCAATTTGGTTTGGTTTGGTTCGGTTCGGTTTCCACACTCTTAGTGTTCAGTTCGGTTTCACTTGGTAAAACCAAAATGAACCGAATATATATATAATTAATTAATTAATACTTATTTCACAAGGGCACTTGTAGCCCAGTGGAGCGCGGCGTGCCTATCGCGGATGCGCAGGGAGGTCACGAGTTCGAACTCACAACCTCCCTTTAAAACTCACATTTTTTGTTGTATTCGGTTTGAACTGAACCGGTTCGGTTTGGTTCGGTTCATCAATGGGGGCCGGTTCGGTTCGGTTCTATCAAAAAGTTGGGCTGAACCGATCCGTGAACAGCCCTACCCAGGAGGAGTGAGATGACGGGGGAATTAAAGCGATGTGACAACCCTCATTTAAGGCCCCACCGTATGGGATTTAGCGCCTCTCCATGGGGATTCGCCCCCGAAAGATGCATCATTGTGCATCATTAAGCCTTGGGCCGCAGAAGAGAGAGAGCCCCCAATGTCAGGCGCTCTGCCCTAGGGGGAATGTCCATCACCGCCACCCACCACATCTCCACCCAGCTGCCCCCACGTAACACGTGGGCCAATGGGGAAGAATTGACTCTTTCAAAACATGTGGTAGACCCTTCAAAGAGGGTAGGCTCTCTCTCTCACTCCAGAGCTGGTTTTTCTTTGGTGAAGAACGGTCTTGAGCCGCCCTTCCACCTTGATTGCTGCTTCCCATGCCCGCCAGCGTCTCTGACTTGAGTATCAGAGGGGAACCCCCCAGGAAACATTAATCCCTGGCCCCTATGTACTTGCAGGGACCATCAGCACCGGCAAGCTCGTGATCTCCACCATCAGGAGAGCATCTGACGGTCTGTTTCGAAAGCTCTAGATCGGCCCTCTTCAGTGCCTAAGGATCCAAACCATGTATATGGCCATGTTAAGCAGATCTGAAGTTGCTCACTTCAGGCCATGTTTTGATTCTCATAGTACAGCTGAGTTAGGGAAAAGGTCATGAACTAGCAATTCTGATCACCAGGAGAGCTACTACTCATTTATGATATAATTTGTTTGGAACCTCCTAATTAAGTCTATTGATAGGGTGCTGCATATGGCCAACCGTAGACTCTGAGCTTCAGATGCTTCAAGATCATTGATCATTTTCATATTCTTCTTCTGTGTTCTGGTTACACCATGCTTGCGACTGCATCTATGTGAATTGATGAAGATCAAATCGCAGGGAAGGACCATAATTAGAAAGTAAACAGAAGCTAATATTTGCTACGTTCTATTCTTTAAAAGTCATCATGCCAACCACCACCATTGCAACAAAAGTCACACGAAGGGTTGAATATGTTTGCCAGCCAGTTGACAGTCTTTCTACTGCATTATTTTGTGATTCTGTTTTGGGTATTGTTAACGGTGTTCTTTTGGTTTATTTGTTAAAATGAACATTTATGAGCCAGGTTAAAATGTGGCGAATTCCTGCTCTTGCTCATCGGACATGTAAATGGAAGAGCCAAACCGCCACTAACGACCGTGCATGATGATCTGAGGAGACTTCTGGGCGAGAAATGTGCGTCATTGATATGGGCAGCAAGTCAATTCGGTTCTACTCTGGATCCAGAGCAGAGACTGATGGCCCTGAGTATCCAAGGGCGTAGAGTTCTAGAGGCCCTGGAGTTACACTAATGGAAGTACCATTGGAATTTTGACCCTTTAATTGCGCTTCTTATTGTAAGATGTCTTATTGTTTCATTGAAAGTTGCCGCGCAGCCCATTCCACCCCCCCCCCCCTCCCCCCGCCAAACCAAAATGCTTCTGCAATGTGCTCTAACTTGGTATATATATATATATATATATATATTTATTTTTATTTTTTTTTTGGGAGTTAGTTTCACCCAATTCTAATGTCACAGTTGTTTTCTTTTACTATTTGATCACTTTTTGCGCCAAATTTTGCTTTGTGCAGTCTCAGTATGATGAATATGCAGACAGATCTTAACTTTTGCAGTTTTCAGTTTTCTCAGGGATGATCCCATCTAATATTCGTGACATTGTATGATGATATGATGTAAGTAGGTCTGCACATGCTGCGTGGTGATCTGTTTAGATCTTCATATGCGTTCTAACACCAGCTAATCTTCAAATGCATGTTAGCCACCATGTTAGATTTTGCCACGGTTTTTATAACCTTGCGTATTCAGTTGGAATGATGCACTTACTAGCTCTTCGATGATCTTGGAATCATGCACTTGTTGGAAAAGCGTAAATGACCCCCTGCGGAAATATTTCTTCAGGAAGCACTTCTCATGAATCTTTATTTTGTTGGAAAAGATTTTTTTTGTTAATTTTCATTTCTCGGGAAATTTAAAAAATGCAAAACCCTCGTCAAGTGAAACAAATTGGGATTGATGTAAAAAGAACCTATTGAATCGTGGACGAATTAACGATTCGATAACCCCGTTGAGTAGATTCTCATTTTAAAAAATGTACTTTGTCATGTACATGGTCTTATCTTTTTTTGACCAGTGATGTACATGGTCTTATCATCCGAATGTAATTTAGATAGGTATATAAAGAAAATGAACATGTTATTTCACATGAAAGGAATTTTTGTGTAAACACTCTCTTGAAGTGAATGTATCTTCATTATGTATGAAGGTATTGGGTGGCCATCCATACGTTATTCGGTGTTTCAATATTCTTAAGAGTGACGTTTGTTACATATTAGATGTGTAATAAATAATGAGATAAATTAATTATATTTCATGTGATTATTGTATATGAAGGTGATGAAAGTTAACAAAAATGATAATAGACCCTCTATTTCTTTAATAAAAATATATCTTATTATATACCTTATCATTTTTTTTTTGACATAGAAGATAGCATTTCCATTCAACAAGTGAAATAGTACATTGCCAGCAAAGACTCATACATTAAGTCCATACCCACCACAGGGTGGTTGAACAACCCAACCCCACAAGAAAGCACCTGGTGCAGTATAGTAGTAGAACAGAGTAAGCCAAGGAACTGCCTTTTCCAACCCAAGGGAGGCAAAGTTGGGGTGGCTGGAGTTTGAGCTCCGAACTCCAACGGCTGCCTCGGCCAAGAGCGCTTGAAGGTTGCGCATTGATCGGCAGTAAACTTGATGAAAGGGATACCTCGGATGAAACTCTCCTAACAAGGGAGAGGTTGATGGAACGCCAAGTACTTGAGGTCCCACGAAAGCCATCCAAGAGAAATCCACAAAGGGAAGAAAAATGCACAAGGAGGTGATCTAAATGTAAGATGAGGTTGGATACAAAATACTTGTTTAGATGGAAAGACAGACAAAAGATCACCAAGGGAAAGGATACTCAAACCAACGCTAGGTTGAAAGAAAATGGAAAACACCTAAACAGAGTTAAACTGGCCAAAGACTAGATAACACCTCCAAACGAGTTGGAGGCACAGTTTGTAATATCCGGTATGTTCGGATCGTGGTTTATCGGGTTTTGGAGGCCAGTGTGTGGCCAATTGGTAGACCATGTAGGTCTACATATGTTTTTACAGGTTTATGGTGCAGGTGGGAGGCTGGAGGGCTGGGCATCTCAGCCCAAAACAGGTGTAACGTCGCGCATTTTTCAGATCTTTGCGGATCCTTGCTTAGCGGGTTTGGTGGCCAGTGCGTGGCCCATTAGTCTGTGTTTCAGGTGTTTTCGCAAGTTGTGAGGCTTTGTGGGCCGGCAGATTGGGCCCAAAGCGCTCACAGGTTTTCTGTCTGTGAACGCGACAGAGCCTGGCGTTGCGTTCTTAACGCGACAGCCCTGGTGGTTGCGTTCTGCTTGCCGACCGAGATGCGGTCTTCGTCTGCATGCGCGCCGCGTGTCGCGCGCTGGGAGGCATGCTGACGTCGGCCTTGAGAAGGCGACGCCTCGCGACGAAGGGGTACGTCGCGTTCTTAACCGCAAACAGTTCATAACCCTGGTCGGCCAGACAAAGCTGAGCAAGCTTGTTTGGCCAGGGGGAGAAGCTGCCGCGGGGATCTCGGGCGATTTGGCGTTTGGGAGTCGTTTTCGGCGTAGTCTCGCTGTGAGGACGTCGCACGGAGCGAGGCAAACGCCGGGTTGTGATCGGTCTTCGCGTTCTTCGCAAAGGTAGGGAGATTCTACCCATTTTCATGTTGTGAATTGCATGTGACGCATGTACAGTTTGATAATTGCTTAAAGAACATTAGATATCATGCTAGGGCACTGAGTAAAGCATGAAAAATGAAAATTAACATGGTTTGCATAGTTTATGGGGGTGATTCGGGGAGAGCATCCCGGATTAGGGTTCCTGCCTGTGAAGGTGACGGAGCCCCCTGTCGCGTTCTTAACGCGACCAGCCGACCGGTCGCATTCAAGTTATGAACGCGACATATCGGGTGTCACGTTCAGAAGGCGACACTACCCTATGTCGTGACCACAACCGAGAGAACTTGTTGTGTATGTTTTAATGGTATGATTATCCGTTTATCGTCAAGTGATGTGCATGGCAATAGTAAGTGGTGCATTGGCACTTGTAGCGCTCCACGAGCGTGATGTTTGCATGTAAGCGTGTTACTCACGAGGTGAGCGAGGTTTTACGTGGTTGGCGTGTTGTTTACGCGATTAGTTGAGATGTCGCATTCTTAATGCGACAATGGCCTACGTCGCATTCTTCTGTATGGAAGGAATGGCTGGGCCTTGAACAAGGATGGTCCTGCGTGGACCTAGTTCAGGTCATTTTAGAATATTTTGAGTTGTTTTAAGTTGATTAACGATTGGCAGAGCATCTTAGGGTTTATGGTTAAATTAATCATGTTAAGCATGGTAGAATAGTTATGTTATTCATATGTATGGTTTATATGCTTGTGGTGCGTTGCTATGGAGGTCATGTGATGGCCAATGACAAGCAAGATTATATTGTGGATTCCATGGTTAATGGTGTGATATGGCTTGGAGGTCACGAGGTGATCAATGACAGGCAATGTCATATGTAGTTTGTGTATGTGTCTGTGTAGGCTAGCTTGTAGGTCACATGGTGACCGGGAGCAAGCTATTCCTGACATTTGTATCGTGGTTTGTAATAAAGATTATATATGTATGTATCGAGGTTGTGCTTGCCGAGTGTGGTGGTCCGGCGCCTATTCCGGAATGCCTCTCTAGTCGGGTACCCCAGGTTCTGTGTGAGCCAGGCACGTGTGTTTGTTGTGCTCGGGGTTTGTCCCGGTACTGTGTGTACCATTGAGGTCTGTGTCGTCTGTCCTGGACACCCTCACTCCTGTGTTTGAGTTGTACGTCCGAATGAGGGAAAGACGACAGAGGGCAGCGACTTGTGTTTGTGGGTGTGTGGTCGCTTGTAGCACGCTCGTGGTTGGGGGTATGGACATCGGTAGACGTACTAGTCCCCAACTAGTCCTGTGTTTCCAGTGCCTCACTTTAGGGAGCTCGGGCTAGAGTCCCTAAAGGTGCCAGGCATGGGTCTGCAGCTGTGTGGTCTGTAGGTATGGTGTTGGTTGGTCTCCACTGTTCTTTGGCTTTACTGTGTGGTTGTGGAGCGGTAGTTGGACTTTTCGTCCGTGACTGTGAGACTGAGAGGTGGTTCTTATGTTGTGTTGTCTAGGTTGGATACTGGCGTCATGAACCAGTAGTTCGTTCCCATGTGGTGGCGTCATTCTTTCCGACTCGTGCTTTGCCACTGGTTGTAGTTTGTGTGTGTGAGTTGTTGGTTGAGGTTTGACCCGCTGTTGTGTGCCCTGGTGTTGGCACAATTGTGTTGTGGTTTCATAGTGGTACCTCGTGGTAGTAGGTACATGTACCCTTCGTGGGTAGTTTTGTGTTGTGGTACGTTGTGTACCAACCTCTTCAGGTGTTGAGGAGGATTTGTTCCGTGAAGGTCAAGTGGTGTGACCTTTCACACGTTGTGTTGTACCCTTCATTGGGTAAGTTTTTGATTGTGGTTTAAGTGCATGGTGGATTGGTTAGCCGATGCCAATCATGTTACCTTACGTGGGTAGGTTGCTTGAGAAGCTTGTAGCTTCGACGACCAATTGTTGTAATGATTTTCCTATGAGGCGTGTGTCCTAGGCTTTACAGTTATTGAGCAGACTAGTGGTGCTGTGCTAGTCCTGTTGTCCCTTTTCCTCTCCGAGATTTGTATTAGCTGATGTAATTATGTGAGTTGTTATTAATTATGTTTTATTGTGAGCATGATATGGTTTGGATACTAATGTTACCAGTGAGACCCTCTGGGGTTAAGATTCTTTAGTGTTGTGTGTTGTTTTTGTGTGGTCCCTACTGAGCTTGTGACTAGTTGAGGCTCACTCCCCTACAGTTCTTTTCAGAACTTTCCGTTTGTGTGGCTTGTGGAGGTGTTGTGGCAGACTTGTACCACCAGCAGTAGAGTTAGTTGTGTTATGTGAGCTTGTGCTCCCTCGGGGTATGCCCCAGGTAGTTGTACTCTTTTTATTGGACATGTATAATGTATTGAGACAGTTGTAAATTGTTATATACAGATGTAAGCATATGTATTTTCTCGTGTCTTATACTGTTGTTGTTGTTGTCTTTTATATTCTTACTGGACACGTGTACGAGCTATCCCTTGCGAGACTTCGGTCCGTTCGCGGGAGGCAGATCTGGATTTGAAGCCTTATTGGGCATAAATATCCAGGGCCGTCACAGTTGGTATCAGAGCAATGGTCCAGTTAGAATATGAAAAGACATTGAGGTTACAATGTCCCAAGACATTGTTTAATGTCCACTGCTAGTAGTAAGTCTGCAGTTTTATGTGGTCTAAAGTGGTTTTCACGTGAGTCTTGTCATGTGAATTGTGTGTTTGTTTTCAGAAGTGTGGCAGTTACTGGTAGTAGCTAAGAGAAGATGCGGTTAAAGGAAACCCAATTTGTGAAATGGGTATGATTGTTTGCACACCTGGCAGCTGTTAGTAATGGCAGAGCGATGGTAAGGTATAAGTTGAGTGGTTACATTAGTGTGCCAGTTGCAATTAAAGTGCGGTTGTTTAAAGGTTTTCAGTTATAGAAATTGAAAAGAGATTAGTGAATTTGGTTATGATAATCAGAAAAGGTAGAGTAGAGTTCTGAGAAGGATATGTCTGATATGTGTTAGCGAGGTGCAGAGTTGACAGAAACATGTATAAGGTGTTAGTGTGATGGAACAGCAGTAGGAGCAGTATTATTAATGAGGAATAGTATGTGTTAAGAATTGCGGTTGAGGACCTTGGCAGAGGTATTGTAGTGTTTAAGAATTGTGTTAGTAAGTATTAAAGAAGCAGTCTGGGTGATAATGTGATTAGTGTTAAAGAAAGTTTGGAATAATCGAGGAAGGCAGATTAGTTTCAGATGAGGTACTGGTAAATAGAGGAGCAAGGATGTGTGGCAGTCATATAAGGATAAGTGTATTTGGTGATTAAAGATGAGTACAGTAAAGAGCTTGGAAATAGTGTTGTTGTGATTCTTGTAAGTAATGATGATAATGGGGAATTTGATATAGAGATCCATGTAAGTATGTACAAAGGTGGTCAGTTAAGTAGAGAGAAAGTAAAGGAAAATCAGTGCACAGTTAGATTTTTCTGAGAATTTTATAAGAAAGATATTCATTTAGTAAGTGACAGTTTATAGGATTGCACATAATGGTTTGTTAAAGAATACAGTGATAAAGATTGAGGTTAAGATTAAGAATGTTTGGAATAGGGTAGAGTTATGTGGGATAGAATAAAAAAGAAATGGATTAATTGAGAAGCAGTTGAAAAGTATTAGGTTAAGTAGAATAGCAAGGTAGATGATGAAAGAAATTAAAGTAAAGGTCTGAATGAAAAAGATCATGGTAAGTATGATGTAGCAGCAATGGTTTCAACATTTGAAAATAGAGCAGCAAAATGGAATAGAGAAATCAAGTAAAGTAGGTTATGGTATTTAAAGAGATCGGTTTCAGATTTTAGCTTTGGCAATATTTCAATAAAGGATGATTGTGTATTAGTAGTAATTGCAGTATGAAGGGTACAATAAAGATAACCAGATAGTGGAATAGATAGGAGAAATGTTTTGCAGAAATATTATCATGAATAGTGTAAGCGGTAATATAGAAAGAGTTATTGATCAGAGAAAGAAAGAGTATAGTAGATTATGAAACAAATATAATTAGAGGGTTCAGAAAATGCTCAGTTAGAGTTGGCCTGCCAGTGTACAGAAAGTGATTTAGTTGGGTAAAGGTATTCTTCTATAAGAGTATTTCAAAGTTTGATATAAGAATAAAAGGCAGAACAGTTAAGGAATAATAAGCAGATTAGTGTATGGCGGAATAGAACATAGAAAGCAAGAAATGAATGGAAATTGGAATTGATAAGTACAGAAAGGAAAAGTAAGATGAGATAAACAATGAACAGTTTAAAGACAGGTGGTACCTGATTAAGAAAGAGCTCGGTAAAGTTGAAGGTAAAAAGGTGAACAGAATTAGTTGAGCATTGTGATTATGTGATAAGAGAGTGCAGTGTTACAGCAATGAGAGCAAATATTTTGAAGATTATGTAATAGATTGACTAGATTAGCCAGAGTATGTTATTCAAATAGGAAAGGAATGAAAAGAGCTGGATAAATCAGTAGCGATATGGCAGGATTCAGAATTTAAGCATGTGGCACAACCAGAATTGAAATATTAAAGAAAGTAGTTCAAAAATTTTGGTATTTCCTTCCAGTGTAATTGATTAAATAAAGTTGTGATGGACCGGGGTATTTATGCCCATTAAGGCTCCATATCCAGATCCGCCTCCTGCGAACGGACCGAAGTCTCGCAAGGGATATCTCACACACGTGTCCAGTGAGAGTATAAAAGACAAACCACAAGAATATAAGACACAAGAAAGTACATGTACTCATATCTGTTCACAAATTTGTACAACTGTCCCATTACATTAATACATGTCCAATTAGAAGAGTACAACTACCTGGGGCACACCCCGAGGGAGCACAAGCTCACACAACACTAACTACTAAACAACTGCTGGTGGTACAAGTCTGTCACGACACCGCTGCAAGCCAAACACACGGCAAGCCCTGAAAAGAACTGTAGGGGAGTGAGCCTCAACAAGTCACTGGCTCAGTAGGGGCTACCCAAAACAACACTGTAACCACAGACATCTCAACCCCAATGGGTCTCACTGGCAATAACAATAGCCAAACCATTTCATGCTCACATCATTACAATAAATAACAATTGAACATAATCATGATTATAAACACAAAGTCCTCAGAAGAAGAGTAGGACTACAGGACTAACATAAAATCATTAGTTAGCCCAACTACTAAAGTGCCTAAACCACAGTCTCACTGGCACACTGCTACAACAACTGGTTGCCTAAACTATAAGCTACACAGGCAGGTCACTGCCTAAGCTGCAAGCTTCACAGGCAACCTTAAGCACTTGAATAACAGGACTGCTAACAAAGAGCTGGTCCTTTACACTCCAAACCATACTACGTCGAGAGCCACACATAAATGGTAGGACTGGCTACAGCTAGCTAGTCCATCACACACTAAATCCATAATCGGAACCATGCCAAGAAGGGTAAAACTCAACAAGTGGAAGGTCTCACACGGCCTCCACGGAGCATAGCTCTACTAAACCACAATATGCCTAAGCCACAAGCCTCATCGGCAAAATACCCACAAAGGTAACATAATTAATAATCACAAACTAATCCACAATAAAATATAAACAAAGATCTACTTAAAACAGTTAGGATACAACAAGTGGCAGGTCAAATCACAAGACCTCCACAACACACAAGTACCCGGAAATGTTGGTACACAATGTACCACCACAAAACTACAAAGTAACCCACGAAGGAAATAGGTACCTGCTACTCTGAGGTACCACAACACAAACACCCGTACAAGGGTATAAGCAGGTGGTAGACACCACACTGAACTACAATTATATATACCTTTATTTAAGCACAATATTACAAGTAAAACCTCAACCGACAAATCACATAAACTATAACTCAACCACAATTGTGCCAACACCAGGGCACACCTCGAACTAGTCAAACCTCGACCACGAGTCATAAACTCACAAACCACAGCCAGTGGCAAAGCACGAGTTAAACTACAGCCAGAATAGGCAAAGCACGAGTCAGAAAGAACGACGCCACCATACGGGAACGGACTACTAGCTGATCAGTCCAGTATCCAACCCGGACAACACAACACAAGAACAACCTCTCAGTCTCGCAGTCACGGATGAAAGGTCCAACTGCCGCTCCACAAGGAAGAAGTCAACAACTGTGGAGACCAACCAACACCACACTGCAGACACACAACTGCAGGCCCATGCCTGGCACCTCTAGAGTCTCTGGCCGGAGCACCCTAAAGTGAGGCACTGAAAAAACAGGACTAGTTGGGGACCAGTGTCGACTACTGGTGTCCGTACCCCCAACTACGAGCGCGCTACAAGCGACACAAGAACAACTCTAGGAAGTCGCTGCCCCACTGCCGTATTTCCCTCAGCCGGACGTACAACTCAAACTCAGGAGTGAGGGTGTCCAGGAAGACGACACAGACCTCGACGGTACAACACCAGTACCGGGACAAAACCCCGAGCACAACAAACACACGTGCCTGGCTCACAAAGAACCTGGGGTACCCGACTAGAGAGGCATTCTGGAATAGGCGCCGGACCACCACACTCGGCTAGCACAAACCACGATACTTACACATATAGCCTTACTTATAATTTACGATATACAAGTGTTAGGATTAGCTTAACATCGGTCATCATTGACCCCAAAGCTATCCCACACCAACACATACCTGAACCACAAACTTGCCTATCATTGGTCATGAGGTGACCTCCGTGGCAACCACACACACCACTTATACATAAATCCATATAATATTATTCGAAAGACAACAACGGATCAGGGCTAGGTCGGTATGGACCTTCACTGCCCAAACACCACAAGGTCATGGCTAGGCTCACACAGGAACCTCACTGCCCAGTTACTACGACAAATCATAAGAATACATTACAAAGTGTGTAGTATACACACACTTAAACCACGTAGACAACACGTGTATATTACACCCTGGTTGGTGTACCACACGTCTTCCACGTGAACCACATGTCCAACATATGGACAACGCACTCCAAGAGTGCCACGGGTGCCAACGCCCCACACATACTGCGTAAAGAAATTACGTACATCACACATCATTCACGTAAAACATGCCCATTACATGAGCAGTATGCTCCAAGAGCATAACAAGTGCACTGGCTCACACCGGTCATCGCCATGCACACACACAAACACGTAATATTCATAATCAGAAAAGCTACGTAAACCACACTGCATGAATACATGCACAAGTTGACGGCAACATCGACTGCCGCTTATAAGAAGTAGACGGCAAGCGATCTAGCCGTTTATATCTCAGCTGATGAGCTTGGCGACAAGCGATGTTGACGCCAAGTTCTTCAGCTCTTTCCCTGCAGAAACCCTAATCGATCCCACATGCATCCTGATCCCGAAATCATCAAGAAGATAGGAGGAAACAGTTCCTCTAACTCCCATGCATTATAATTAAACTAAAACAGCATGCTTTACTACATAAAATCACCAAACACCCATTATCCCCACACGGTGCAATTTAATCCGAAAATACATTAAAAACACTGATTCAGTGGTTAAGTCGTGTTTTAATGTTTCTAACAAGCTAACAGGGTTCGTCCCCTACCTCAGAACACGCTCAAACCTCCCGTAATCTCCTGGTTCACACCGAACCCTCCGCGAACTCCCACGGGAATTGCACCACGCCACGGCGATTCCTCGCGCGATTCGTCACCGCCACACGTTCCACGGTCCTCCAAGCACCCTTCAGTACCTGCTGGAAACCTTAGAAACACGGGGACACGAAGCTAGGGCAAGGGAAGAGAGAGACAGGAGGAAAACCTACTCTCGGGTGACCCTATAACCTGCAGAATTCTCAGGTTGGCGTCAACCCCTCTGCCGCCAAAGACAACCGCCACCCTAAACGTCCACATCTAATGCCGCCAAGATCATGCAGTCAACGGCCACTTACCTGGACGCCAACAAGTCAACCACCACCCCTGGCCGCCAACTCCTACTCAACTGCAGCAGGTCCTATTTCATTTGGGACCTAACCTGCACCACCTACACACACCACGCGTCTACACCACACTGGCCTTACAACAGCCATCACAACCACAACACACACATCCAACAAGGATCCGAATAAGCGACGTTACAAAAGTGATTTGAGAAGCAAGTAAAGTTAGAATTGAATCCATCTAGAATCAAAGTAATAGTGAAAGTGGAAAGTAACTGGAAGCAATAATGGAAGTAGAATTTATGGAATATTTTACTAAATATCCAGAATAATCAGAGTAGCGCAGCGGAAGCATGGAAGGATTGATATTCACAGGCTATTCGAGATTTGAATGATTAAAGAAAAGTTTGAGGTTTATGCACAGTTGGACAAAGAGACAATGATTTTTGGCCAGATATGAATTAAGACAGCATGAGTAGAATGGTATAAAGAGGCAGGAAATTCAGTTATGGTAATATGATTTTCTTTGAGAAGCTGGCAGTTGAGAATGTGAACACAGATAAAGCAGAGTAGCGGTGGCAGTGATAAGTAAATAATGGAACGACATCGGAAAAATTCAAGAATTTAAGCAGGGTTTAGCAGGGCAGAATATCCAAAATTAGTAGAGTAAAGTGAAGAGTTTTGAGCAAGAAAAGCGGCTCAGAAAGAAATATTGCAAACACAGCCAGGAAAAATGTGAAAATAGGTTGAGTCCAAGGAAATAAAGAGCCAATAGCAAGGTAGAATCGCCTACAGCTGAAAAGTATAGAAGGCAGAATGTAGCAATTAGGCAGTGCAGTTATGAAATAAATTAAAGAGAAAAGGAAGCAGAACAAATACGGAAATGAGCGGATGAATCAGTTAGCACATAATGATTTAAAAGGCAAGTGCAGAGAAAGTGTATCCTACTTGTTCTGAATATGGTTTACTTTTTTTTTAGGTGATAGTCTGGCTTACTGTGGTTCGTTTTGAATGTTGAGGATGACATTCCTTTTTAGGTGATAGTAATGTAACGTCGCACATTTTTCAGATCTTCGCTGATCCTTGCTTAGCGGGTTTGGTGGCCAGTGCGTGCCCCATTAGTCTGTGTTGCAGGTGTTTTCACAGGTTGTGAGACTTTGTGGGAAGGCAGATTGGGCCCAAAGCGCTCATAGGTTCTCTATCTGTGAACGCGACAGAGCCTGGCGTCGCATTTTTAACGCAACAGCCCTGGTGGTCGCGTTCTGCTTGCCGACCGAGATGCGGTCTTCGTCTGCATGCGCGCCACATGTCGCGCACTGGGCGGCATGCTGATGACAGCCTTGAGAAGGCGACGCCCTAGTCCGTCGCGTTCAGGTCGCGACGAAGGGGTACGTCGCATTCTTAACCGCAAACAGTTCATAACCCTGGTTGGCCAGACAGAGCTGAGCAAGCTCTGTTTGGCCAGGGGGAGAAGTTGCCGCGGGGATCTCAGGCGATTTGGCGTTTGGGAGTCGTTTCGGCGTGGTCTTGCCGCGAGGACGTCGCACAGAGCGGGGGAAACACCGGGTTGTGATCGGTCTTCGCGTTCTTCGCGAAGGTAGGGAGATTCTACTCGTTTTCTTGTTGTGAATCGCATGTGACGCATGTACGGTTTGATAATTGCTTAAAGAACATTAGATATCATGCTAGGGCACTGAGTAAAGCATGAAAAATGAAAATTAAACATGGTTTATGGGGGTGATCCGGGGAGAGCATCCCGGATTAGGGTTCCTGCCTGTGAAGGCGACAGAGCCCCCTATCGCGTTCTTAATGCAACCGGCCGACCCGTCGCATTCAGAAGGTGACACTACCCTATGTCGCGACCACAACCGAGAGAACTTGTTGTATGTTTTAATGGTATGATTATCCGTTTATCGTTAAGTGATGTGCATGGCAATAGTAAATGGTGCATTGGCACCTGTAGCACTCCACGAGCGTGATGTTTGTATGGTAAGCGTGTTACTCACGAGGTGAGCGAGGTTTTACGTGGTTGGCGTGTTGTTCACGTGGTTAGTTGAGATGTCGTGTTCTTAATGCGACAATGGCCTTCGTCACATTCTTCTGTATGGAAGGAATGGCTGGGCCTTGAACGAGGATGGTCCTGCGTGGACCTAGTTCAGGTCATTTTAGTATATTTTGAGTTGTTTTAAGTTGATTAACGATTGGCAGAGCATGTTAGGGTTTATGGTTAAATTAATCGTGTTAAGCATGGTAGAATGGTTATGTGATTCATATGTATGGTTTATGTGCTTGTGGTGCATTGCTATGGAGGTCATGTGATGGCCAATGACAGGCAAGATTATATTGTGGATTCCGTGGTTAATGGTGTGATATGGCTTGGAGGTCACGAGGTGATCAATGACTGGCAATGTCATATGTAGTTTGTGTATGTGTTTGTGTAGGCTAGCTTGTAGGTCACATGGTGACCGGGAGCAAGCTATTCCTGACATTTGTATCGTGGTTTGTAATAAAGATTATATATGTATGTATCGAGGTTATGCTTATCGAGTGTGGTGGTCCGTCGCCTATTCCGGAATGCCTCTCTAGTCGGGTACCCCAGGTTCTGTGTGAGCCAGGCACGTGTGTTTGTTGTGCTCAGGGTTTGTCCGGTACTGTGTGTACCGTTGAGGTCTGTGTCGTTTGTCCTGGACACCCTCACTACTGTGTTTGAGTTGTACGTCCGAATGAGGGAAAGACGACAGAGGGCAGCGACTTGTGTTTGTGGGTGTGTGGTCGCTTGTAGCGCACTCGTGGTTGGGGGTATGGACACCGGTAGACATACTGGTCCCCAGCTAGTCCTGTGTTCCAAGTGCCTCACTTTAGGGAGCTCGGGTCAGAGTCCCTAAAGGTGCCAGGCATGGCCTTGCAGGTGTGTGTTTGTTGGTCTCCACTGTTCTTTGGCTTTACTGTGTGGTTGTGGAGAGGCAGTTGGACCTTTCATCCGTGACTGCGAGACTGAGAGGTGGTTCTTGTGTGTGTTGTCTGGGTTGGATACTGGCATCATGAACCAGTAGTTCGTTCCCGCGTGGTGGCGTCGTTCTTTCCGACTCTTGCTTTGCCATTGGTTGTAGTTTGTGTGTGTGAGTTGTTGGTTGAGGTTTGACCCGTTGTGGTGTGCCCTGGTGTTGGCACAATTGTGTTGTGGTTTCATAGTGGTACCTCGTGGTAGTAGGTACCTGTACCCTTCGTGGGTAGTTTTGTGTTGTGGTATGTTATGTACCAACCTCTTCAGGTGTTGAGGAGGACTTGTGTTCCGTGAAGGTCAAGTGGTGTGACCTTTCACACGTTGTGTTGTACCCTTCATTAGGTAAGTTTCCGATTGTGGTTTAAGTGCGTGGTGGATTGGTTAGCCGATGCCAATTCTGTTACCTTACGTGGGTAGGTTGCTTGTGAAGCTTGTAGCTTCGGCGACCAGTTGTTGTAATGATTTGCTTATGAGGCATGTGGCCTAGGCTTTGTAGTTATTGAGCGGACTAGTGGTGCTGTGCTAGTCTTGTTGTCCATTTTCCTCTCCGAGATTTGTATTAGTTGATGTAATTATGTGAGTTGTTGTTAATTATGCTTTATTGTGAGCATGATATAGTTTGTCTACTAATGTTACCAGTGAGACCCTCTGGGGTTGAGATTCTTCAGTGTTGTGTGTTGTTTTTGGGTGGTCCCTACTGAGCCTGTGACTAGTTGAGGCTCACTCCCCTACAGTTCTTTTCAGGACTTTCCGTTTTTGTGTGGCTTGCGGAGGTGTTGTGGCAGACTTGTACCACCAGCAGTAGAGTTAGTTGTGTTGTGTGAGCTTGTGCTCCCTCGGGGTATGCCCCAGGTAGTTGTACTCTTTTTATTGGACATGTAATATGTATTGGGACAGTTGTAAATTGTTATATACAGATATGAGCACATGTACTTTCTTGTGTCTTATACTATTGTGGTTGTCTTTTATATTCTTACTGGACACGCGTACGAGCTATCCCTTGTAAGACTTCGTTCCGTTCGTGGGAGGCGGATCTGGATATGGAGCCTTATTGGGCATAAATATCCAGGGCCGTCACAATAGGCCTCTGTCGGGTTCACTAAGAACGCATCTACCACAGACGACGCGTCTCTTAGTTGAACGCGTCCATCTTGATCGACGCAATTCTGGTTATAACGCGTCAACCTGCATGGATGCGACTCTCGATTTCCGTACGTGGGCATCGTTGCATGCGCGCCGCGTGGCGCATGCAGGGACGTCGGGAGTTAATGGCGTCGTCGATGTCGGACGAGTTTATAAACTCGGCGGGAAGACACGACGCGATTAAACTTTGTGTGTTTTGAGCTCCAGCCCTTGGCCGAACAATGCAAGTCGCACTGTTCAGCTGGGAGGAATTCTGTGGAGGCTTGCTACGGGATTTTGAGGGGATTTCAGGGTTTTGGTTGTCCCTTCGGCAAGATTCCAGCACGAGGAAATGCTTCGGAGCGCGAGGAACGCCGGGTTATTATCGGATTAGCGTTTCATTCATATATAGGTAGGGGAACTTTGCCCTATTTTCTCTTCCATGGTTTGCATGGGTTTGTTTACAGTTCTTAAAATAGAACTGTAAGGACGGTAGAGATCCTGCTTAGGATTTCATGTACATGTTATTTACCTGCTTATTTACATGTATGGAGTTTTAGGAGGATTTCCGGAATGGAGGTTTAAGCCTGAGTTCTGTCACCTGAAAGGCGACGGACTCAGACGACGCGATTCACTCTTTAAGGCGTCAGGTAGTCCGACGCGATTCAGTCTTATGAAACGTCCACTGTGTTGGACACGTTTTGAAATGTGGCCACCTGAGCCCAGATGTTCTGTAGCCAGTATGTCTACCGTTGGGGAACGGACAACGGTATACATACTGGTCTCTAGCTAGTCCTGTTTCCAGTGCCTCACTTTAGGGTTCTCGGCCGGAGTCCCTAAAGGTGTCAGGCTTGGGCCTGCAGCTGTGTAGTCTGCAGGAGTGGTGTTAGTTGTCTCCACAGTTCTTGTCTTGTTGAGGTGGAGCGGCAGTTGGACCTTTCGTCCGTGGTTGCGAGACTGAGAGGTGGACTTGTGTTGTTTGTCCGTGTCTGTGGCTGGTGTCGCGAACCAGTCTTCGTGACTCGTGTGTGGCGTACCCTTCTGTAGCTTGT